>JAJVDI010000008.1:620317-1240635 GCA_022701445.1 Hortaea sp. C3G1500-4 | reverse complement strand
GGCGCGGTAGGAGAAGCGCCGTGAAGAGAAAAGAAAGCGAAGAAGGAGGAAAAGGAGGAAAGCACAGCGGCAAGACAAAGATAAGAATATCAGCATAAGTGACATCAGCATGCGAAGGAGTCAGGGACACGCCACGCAATTCGGGAGAGTAGTTTAAGTTGTCTTCGCGGCACAATTCAGACTTCCGCCACCAGTCCCGCCCCTAGCGCTGTTCGCCTGTCAACCTTTTATTGAACCTATCTCCAGACTAACGCGAAAAATCCATGAAATTCTCTCTTACCTTCACCGTATCGGCGCCCGCCGCCACGTTTACTGCCCATACTGTGCCCGGCCAGAACTTTGGAATGGCATATATGAGTTTCTATGTCCCACCAAACAAGGAATACCGCGTAACAAGCAACCCAAACCCCGACCCTTCCGATCGAGCTCAATGCGAGACACGACGAGGAAGGGTCCTCCGAGGCGCGATCAAAGATAAAAGAGGAACATACAACAAATCCGCACGCCTACACGTACGCTCCGGGCAGAATCTTCGACCATAACCATGATGCAAAAGACTCAAGGGCAACGGCCTTCCGAATACCGCTTACACCGCTCCCCGTTCATCGCGGCCCTGTCCGTCTGCGACACGCCCGCTCTACCCCGCCCAGCCCCACACACGTCAACCGCCACCGCTCGCCGCGCCAAGAATTCCAAACAGCACTCTTTTGTAGAACGCGAGAACATTTTCTTATTTCGGCAAGAGAATCCCGAATCGGACCTTCGCCACACTCCGCACGCAAACCCAGGAACTTCCCACGCTGTGCGCAAACGCACCCATCTCCGACCATATCTCCGATGTACCTGCTTCCACGCTGGGCGACTTGGGATAGGCGCGGCACTGTGTGACGCGAAGTTTAGGAAGGAGAAGGGAGATACGCAATGTTAGTTGGGCCCCCCCCCACCCCCACCCCACCCCCCCCTCTCACGACCCCGGCACGGTTCAGTATACGGGGGCGGGGCGGGTATTTCACAGAATAAGCATCCCCCCCGCACCCCCGGGCGATCGTACAACCCCAGCAGACAAAGGAAAGTTGTGGATTGAGGATTTGTTTAGTGAGGCAACGGGGGTTGTTATCTGGGCAAGGGAAGGATAGAATCCTTTGGCGGAAGTAAATCACCACAGTATGAAACACGTCTTTAAGTTGTTTGGAATGCAGCTTCGGAGGGTTTGTATGAGGGGGAGCAAATAAAGATGGAGAAAAAGCGGAAATGGGAAAAAGGAAAAAAAAACTCAAAAGAGGCGGGGAAGTGAGGATTTAGGAACTTGTTGGTAAGAAGGAAAGTTATAGGTTGGGGGTATGGTGGGTGGAATCTGACGCGGGAGTATGAGGAAAATGGGGGTAGAAGGTAGAAGGGGGATAGATGCGCTGTGGAGTGCTATAGATGGTCGTGGAAAACAAAAGATTCGCGTTGTACTTATGTAGATTATATTCTTGTCTATTTTTTTCGTCCCTTTTACTGGGAATCAATTTTCGTCTTCACGCAGTATTGCATGAATATTTTTTATATCTTGGGGGGGGGGGTGTGAGAGGGGGGGGGGAGGGGGGGTGGGGGTGGGGGGAGGGGGTGGGTTTTGTCCTGTGAGTACAGCTGGTGTGTGTCGAGTTGGTGTGTTGGGAACCTTCGGGGTGTTTGCGGTCGGATGGAGAGGGGTGCCAGTTTAGGGACGGCTCAGCGTATCAGTCCGCGTTCCGCCCGGGGCGCGGCGTGTGCAGTTGGTGGTGTGGTGTGGCTGGTTTCAGTCACACCCACCCCCCCCCCCCCCCCCCACCCCCCCCCCCCCCCCCCCCCACACCCCCCCCCCCCCTTCCCCTCCCCCCCCCCCCCCCCCCCCCACCCCCCCCCCCCCCCTCCCCCCCCCCCCCCCCCCCCCCCCCCCCCCCACCCCCCCACCCCCCCTCCCCCCCCCCAACCCCCCCCCCTCCCCCCCCCACCCCCCCCCCCCCCCCCCCACCCACACCCCCCCCCCCCCCACCACCCCCCCCCCCCCCCCCCACCCGCCCCCCACACCCCCCCCCCCCCTCCACCCCCCCCCCCCCCCCCCCACCCCCCCACCCTCACCCCCCCCCACCGCTCCCCCCCCCCCCCCCCCCCCCCCCACTCCCCCCCCCCCCCCCCCCCCCCCCCCTCCCCCCCCCCACCGCCCCCCTCCCCCCCGCCCACACCCCCCCCCCCCCCACCCCCCCCCCCCCCCCCCCCCCCCCCCCCCCCCCCCACCCCCCCCCCCCACCCCCCCCCCCCCCCCCACCCCCCACCCCCCCCCCACACCCACCCCCACCCCTACCCCACCCCCTCCCCCCCTCCCCCCCCCCCCCACCCCACCCCCCCACCCACCCTCCTCCCCCCACCCCCCCCCACCCCCCCCCCCCCACCCCCACCCCCCACCCCCCCCCCCCCCCCCCCCCCCCCCCCTCCCCCCCCCCCCCCCACCCCCCCCCCCCCCCCCCACCCCCCCCCCCCCCCCCCCCCCCCCCCCCCCTCCCAACCCCCCTCCGCCCCCCCCTCCCCCCCCCCCCCACCCCCCTCCCCACCACCCACCACCCTCGCCCTCCCCCCCACACTCCATCCCCCCCCCGACCCCCATCTCCCTCCCCCACCACGTCTCCTCACTCTCCCCCCCCCCTCTCCTCCCCCACACCTATCCCCCCACCCCCCCCCCACTTCCCCCTCCCCCATGCCCCTCCCATCCCAACTCCATCCTCTTCCTCTTCTCTCCTCCACCCAACCGCAGGTCCTGCGGTTTGACAAAGCGCGCAGAAGCGGACGGATCTCAATTACTGTCCCTGCAATATTCCACCAGAACCCGAACCAACTTCTCCCTCGTCTCCTTGACATCAAAGATCTGCGCATGATCCAGCTCATCCCACCACAAAACCTCCAAACCCTTCCCAACAAACTCCCTCTCCTTCCACTCCTGCTTCTTCTTCTCTCCCTCAACCTCAACCTCAAGCCCCATGACCCCCTCACGCTCATTACTCCCATCCTCACCATCTCGTCGCCGCAGAACCGGATCCGGCACGACATCGTCCTGCATCAGATACGCGCCTACGGCTTCCGTGTCGACGATCAGATCCCGGCGGGCCAAGCTGGCGGTGATGCGCATGCGGTTCTGCTGGACGAGGTGCTGCAGGCGGTCGCGCCAGAGCACGTTCTGGGACCAGAAGAAGTGGCGGCCGAGGACGTGGGAGACCTGTGGGAAGACGATGTGAGTAAGAGGGAAAGACAGAAAAAGACAGAGGGAAGGGTAATTAAAAAAAAAAAAAAAAAACAGCTGCACCTGATGGGAGGAGAAGGGAGAGAAGGAGACAAAAGAAAAAACGTGGAGAACAGGGGAGGACTTACACCAGGGTCCTTCGAAGCAAAATACCACAACTGCCACTCATTCGCCTTCCGCGGCCGGCGCACGGTGAAATTATACGCCACGTCCGGCATATGCAGCAGAATCGTAACAGGATCGACCAACAACGCGGCAGCGACCCGACTCGCCATCGCGTCATCGGTGAGGATGTGCGTACTCAGAACCGAACCGTAGGAATGCGAAAGCAGAACGAACCGCTCGAATCCCCGGTGCTGGTCGAGGATGCGACGGAGCTGGACGAGGAACTCGGAGCGAGGGAGGATGGGGTGGACGGTCAGCCGGGAGGAGATCTGCAGGACTTCGAGACAGAGGATGCCGACTTGGTCGTGGGGAGGGGAGGAGGCGTTCAGGGCGCGGTCTTGCTCGTGTAGGAAGTCGACGTGCGGGTGCAGGCCGACGCCGATGCCGTGGAGGTAGAGGATGGGGAGGCGGGTGGACGAGGTGTGCGGGCGCAGCCAGTAGGAGAGGTGGGGGGAGGGGGAGGGGCCGGTGGAGGTTAGGTGGGCGAGGGGTCGGGGTGGGAAGATGGCGAAGCTTGTGGAGGGGTTGGAGTGGTATTGGAGTCCGTAGCGCAGGAGGCGGAGGTGGGTGGTTGTGTCCACTAGGGCGATGAGCTGGAGAGGAGGATCAGATAAGGTGTGACGGGAGGAGAGATGGGTGGAGCGTTTGTTTGGTTGTCTACCTACCGTATACCATAATAAACTTCTATGATCCATCTCGATGGGATCCAACGTCAACCTCAGTCCCTTCGCAGTGCCTCTCCCCGATTTAAACCTCCCCTGGCCCATCATATCCTCGACCTTCCGCGTCAGCTCTTCCAGCTCTTTCTGGTCATCCTCCGTGGTGCGACCTTCCCAGAAAGCCCAGCTGAGGAACTCCTTCAGGTCATCCCGTCCGATATCCTCAATGTTGGCCCCTCGAAACCAGCCAGACAGGAATTTGCGCGGGTCGTGAATCTCGCTGCGGACCTTCTCAAAGAGCGCTTTACGATCGGCTTGCGAGCGCAGTGGGGGATGGACGGCTTCGCCTTGGAGGTGAAGCCGATACCAGCGGAAGAAGAGGTAAAAGGCCGCTTCGGCGAAGCAGTACCATTGGAAAGCGTTTACACTGCGGATTAGCTGGGCGAGTATCTGGAGGATAGATACGTTTTTGTCCGCAGTCAGCAGGGCTTGGAAGAGGATGGAGAAGGCATAGCCGGTGCACAGTGGTCCAATGGATTGTAAGAAGAAGACTACCGTCCGAACGAGGAAGTATTCGGGCCAAGTATCGTTGAGCATGGTGCGGTCACGACATTGAAGACGGCGGTGGGAGTGAGCGAGCTGTGGTCGGTAGGGAGGGGGAGAGAATCATGGGACATTTGGGTGGAATCTTGGCCATTGTTATCAAGTGAACCAAGTTATACCGCTCTCGTACCTAGGTAAACTAAAAAAGTTCCCCGCGGTGACGGTGAATGAAGCGACATCATCCCATCGTGCTATCGTCCGAAGACGCGACTGGATGCCGATCGGCATTGGCTACTGATTGGGCGGCAGGATCCGTTCCGCCTGATGCCGAGGACCAGTGTTGAGGTGGGTGGCGACTCGCCGGGAGCCATCATGAACGAGGCAGCATGTGAAAGTGGGCAAGTCATCAGGATAGAGAGAATGCTTGGTTAGGATCTTAGCTATTGCTTAAGGTGGACGCAGTACCAATGAATACTAGTCATCACAATCAACGGCCCGTCGCTATTGCCCCGGTCCAGGCGGGCAGAGTACAACAGACGACGTCTGAATTGGCACCGGTCATGCCATTTACATGCGTGACCTGCACCAAACGTAAAGTCAAGTGCGACAAGACTGGACCGCCATGTTCGACGTGCAAAAAAGGAAGGCACGAATGCCAATACGAAGCCCCACCGCCAAGAAAGCGCAAGCGGAAGCAGGTCGATGATGTCCAGGAAAAGATAGAGCGATATGAGAGTCTTCTCAGGCAGCATGGCCTCATCGATTCCGTTCCAACCGAGCAAGCTACAGTGAGCGCAGGCAACGAGGATTCCAACACCGCTCTTGCAACGCCTGACAGTTCTAACGATGCCAAGCCAACTCAACCCTCGTATCCCGGTCAGGTACCTCAGCCTCGTCCTGGTAAGATGCTGGCTGGTCATGGCAAGTCGAGATACATAGACAGTACGCTCTGGCATACCCTCAGTGAACAACAGATGAACCCCTCAGACGATGAGGAAGAAGAGGAAGGAAGTGAGAACGACAGTAGTAATCAGCATCATAACAATGTCCAACCCGCAGCCCCAGCCATGGACCCATTGACAGCATCAGTATTCAGTCCACGAAGCCAGCATATCAATCTCGTCAATCTCCACCCGCCCTACGAGCAAGCAATGAAACTATGGGAAGTCTTCACCACGCACGTTGAGCCAATCACCAAAACCTTCCACCTCCCTACCGCCCAGACAATGATGCAACAAGCCGCATCGTCGCCAGGAGCCATTCCCAAAACGACCGAATGCCTCGTCTTCTCCGTCTACTTCTTCGCCGTAGTCGCCATGTCCGAAGCGGAATGTCTCCAGCTGACCGGCCAATCGCAGCAAATACTCTGGAGTAGGTACCACGATGCGACTCGACAGGCTCTAGTGAATGCCCATTTTCTCCGGACGACGGAGAAGAATGTTCTGCAAGCCTATGCGCTTTTCTTGCTCGCTGCGCGGTTCCACTATGATACACGCACGTTCTGGATCCTGACTGGTGTGGCGATTCGGATCGCGCAGCGGCTAGGTTTACACAGAGACGGGTCGGAGTTTGGGTTGAAACCGTTCGATGCCGAGATGCGACGACGGTTGTTCTGGCAGCTTTTGCCGCTTGAAGGGTAAGCTCCAAATCTCCTTTTCTAATAGAAACAACCACGCGTTCCAGAAATTGACCATCTCATCACAGGATGGCGGCGCAAATGTGCGGCGGCGCCATGGCCCTCCCCTACGACTGGAACACCCACGAGCCCTCCAACCTCAACGACTCAGACCTCCACCCAGACATCCCTTCCCTCCCTCCCAACCGCGAAGGCGCCACCGACATGATCCTCCCCCGGGTCCGGGCGGAGATGGGCAAATTCCACGCACGCGAACGGCCCTTCCAAGGCGAATGGGAACACCTCTGGCAACGAGGCGACCACGCCAAGCTACAACAACTGGAAGACGAGATCGACGCGCTGCAAGACCGGCTCGAGACCAAGTACCTCCGGTACTGCGACTTTGTGATCCCGTCGCACTGTCTCGCCATGGCCATGGCGCGGGGGACGCCGTGTATGGCACGGCTCCGACTGCGACTGCCCAAAGCGCGGATCCAGACGCTGACGCTCCCGGAGCGGACAGAGCTCTGTACCCTCGCGTTGCGGATTCTAGACTACACTATCACGGCGCGGACGAACCCGCTGGTTAGGAGGTTCAACTGGCATTTACAGGCGTATTTCCAGTGGGAGCCGGTGATCTGGATCCTGAATGAGCTGAGGAAGGGGGGCTCTTCCCAGGCGATTGTTTTGGGGAATGTAGAAGGGGTGTGGAAGAGGTTTCGGAGTTTGTACGCTGAGTGGCCTGAGTTTGTCTCGGCGAGACGGACGTTGTATGTGGCGGTTGCGAAGCTGATGGTGAAGGCTTGGGATGTGAGGCCGGAGGGGATGAGGTTGGAAGGGGTGGAAGGGGAGGGAGGTGAGCCGGAGTTTATTGGGCGGTTGAGGGGTTTGGTTCAGAGCAAGTCGGCTGTTGGCCGATTTGGGACTGAGGGCTCGGTTGGGAAGGAGGCCAGTCAGTTGGAGTCGGAGTCGTTTGTGACGACGCATGCCGGCGCGAGTGAGGCGCCCGGTAATGGCGAGAAGTCTTCTGGTGAAGGAGGGGATGAAGGGTTCCATGGCTTTTTGGATGATAGTCCGCCGGATATCATTGATTGGAATTTTTGGGACGAACTGATCAAGGACCCGGATGCTTGGAAGGGTTCTTGATGGCGATGCGTTAATGACATTCGAAGATTGCCCATTGGAAAATGGAAAATATTTTGAGATCGTTTTGACAGGTCATCAATCCATCGTCAATCATTCTTAATTGTAATTCTTTCCCTTGCCAGAGACGAGCAGACGTTGCTCATCCTGGAGGCGCTGGTCCTCTAAAATCGACCAGCCACACTACTAAACACCGGCCTAAATCCTAACCCGCACCTCCATTCTCGCCGTCAAAGCCTCGTTTCTCTCCCCACCAATTCCTTCTCTTGTCCCCGTCGGCCTTCCAGACTTACACCCCCTAACCAACCCCTTCACCCCCACAGCCGCATCCCTCAAATCCCTCTCAGGCGCCTCAACATAAACCCCTCTAATCCCGCCTTGCCTCCTCTCAATCACCTCCCTCACAATCTCCCTCTGCAAACTCCCCTCCTCAGTCCCAAAAACGACCTCCGTAGCCGCGGGGATCCGCTCCAGCACTTGCGCTACCAGGTTAAACTCCCGCAGACTGGGGATATGCAAGGGGGCAAGGACCTGCGTGGCGTGGTTCCGGCGGTAGACCATGGCTAAGCGCAGAGTTTGGAGGCTGGTGAGGGAGGAGAAGGGGGTGAGATCCGTGTCCGAGTACGAGAGGTTGAAGTAGTTGGTACAGTCCAGAATGACGCTCAGGTGGCGGATCCGCTGTAAGACTGGTGGGGGGAGGCGGTGGGGTGGGATCACGGGCGATGCAGCATCGTGCGCGTCGACTGCTATACAGATTTCGTTTTGGTCCAGGAGGATGGGGGATGCTTCGCGGTGGAGTTGGTGGCAGGCGGTCAGGAGTTGAGGGGTGATTGGTGGGGTGACGGAGAAGGGTTTTGTTTGTGTCCGAGAGAGATGAAGGTGTTGGGTCGGTGCGAGAGCGTATTCGTATATCCGTAGCCGGAGTTCTGAGGGGAGATCCCAGAGGCGGAAGAAGGGTTCGGGTGGTTGGATGGGTCCCGGTTGGGGATCCATCTTGGTGGTTTGCGGGTCTGTCGGCGGCACCATGACGGCCATGTCAGTCTCCAGCATGGTCGCTGAGAAAGACGGATAAGTTCTGGTGGCTATGTCGAGCGAATGCCGTCTTTTGGGGGGTTTATTCTCTTGTCTGTCTTTTATATTGTTTTATTCCGAATCATCAAATGCAAATGACAGGTGGTTTACGGGGCCAGTACGAAACAGAACATGCAAGATCGAGAAAGCGTATTGTCTACGATTCAGAATATGAAGCTGCTTGAGATGTAATTATCATGAGTCGTAAATCATAGCATGTCGAGGAAGGGCAACACGTTCACCGCTCTATGATGGCTGGTCATTGCGTTGGGCAGGTTAATGCAGGTACTGTATGATACAGCTGAAATAACCGTACCTAGGTAAAATTCAAACTCTTACCCCCCTACACCTGGTCCAAGCACCTCCGCTCCGCGCTTCACATGTCTATACCGTAGACATCACCAAGGACACAGCAGATCAGGCCCAATAAAAATGTTCGGCGCATTCAAACCCTCAGCGCCACTATCAGGCGGTCTACTATGGTAAGTACCACTCCAGATCCCACTTTAATAAACAGCCTATCTAACCATTCCCCAAGGAAAATCCCATGGCGCATGTCCGCGCCCCAAAAGCTGCGGCATCGCCGCCGCCTACGACGAGTGGACAACGTAGTCTCCGTGCTCGATAACGCCCTACAACGCCAGATCCCATCCGCTCCCACATCAGCCGCGAAAGCGAAACCGTCCCTCGCACCGACGCAGAGCCGGAGCCACAACAAAGCGGCGCCGGAAGAACTGAGCGCGACAGCCGAAGGCCAGCGATTGTTAGCGCGAGAACAGCACAGTGCGCAAGAGGAGCGACGACATGGCCGGGGACCACGACAGGGCGAAGTGCTTGCCACGGACGCCGAAGCGGAGGGTGAAGCAGCGGTGACGGGCGGACAGGGCCGGGTGATGCTGGGCGATCAGGCGCGCACGATGGGAACCATGAAAGCGATTGAGCGGTGGAAAGTGGAGATGCCGCGGGAGGAGGAGATGCTGAGTCGGGACAAATATACCATGTTCGATCGGAAAGCGAAGGGGTATAGGAAGGGGGTGCATAAGCTGCCGAAGTGGACGCGGTTGAGTCAGAGACTGAACCCGCCGGGTTTCTAGGGTGCTTTCTTTTTTTTTTTTTTTTAAGATTACCGTGTGGAAAGGCAGAAATACGTGTAAGATTATTACAAGAAAGAAAGACACGAGCGCGCAGATTTTGTGGGATGCGGTGTTTGGATGATTTTCAGGGATGTGGACAAAAAGTCTCGGAAGAGAGAGAGGCTCTGGGTGACTTACCAGCGAGGTGAGACTGTAGAGATCCTCTCTCTGAGCAAGGCCTAGGTGATTTCGGGCACATTCTAGGTCCGAGCGGATGCGATCGGACGCCCTCAGCCCAACCTGACATTCGCGTGTATGACATTGCAAGTACTACGCACACTGCTTTCTGTCCGTCATGCTGGTTACACTAAATCTCTGCCAGATTTTCCCAAACACTTTCACGTCAGATGGTAGGCCATTCTTGCTCTTTGCAGAGGGGCCGAAAATGGCAATCCTCTTGTAGTTCCTACTGAGTAGAGCAGTGGAACGATTTTAGGCCTTTTAAAAACGACATTGGCACGCTCCCTTCGAGACAACCTGGGGCAGAAAAAAAAAAAAAAAAAAGGTGTCGTGAGCTGTTATTTTAAGTTGTATTTCTGTTTTAGATTGGCAAAACTTTTCTACGTCTATGGCGAGCCCCCTCATCTACCCGCATTTCAATGAAAGACTCGATGACTTCTAAAAACCGAGAAATCCTGGTCCGGACAACAGGCACCGGACCATCATATTCCAAAATTCCCCCAGCTGCCCCCACAAAACAGACCCAGACCCCTGGACCCAGTCATCCGCCCCATCTTCGCCACTCGCTTAAGCCCACATAGCACGGAACTTCTCGTAGAACTCAGCGTGCAGCTTCTGGAAAGCGATGAGGACATCCTTCAAAGACTCGTTGTTCCTGACGCCGCTCTTGAGGGCCTGCGCGGCTTCGTTCTCCAGCCTGACGGCATTAGCAGCGCGTCGTTCGGCACGCTCGTGCACCTTCTCTTCCTCGTCCGCCACGTCCTCCCAGCTCTCGGTGTTCTTGGCCTTCTTGGTGGAAGTCGGGGCCTGCTTGGGCCGCTCAGGCATCGAGATGGCGGAGTCCGCTGCGCTCGGGGCGGAGAGCTCGCTCTGTTCGTCTGAGGCGGCTACCTCGTTGTCTTCGGCCTCGTCGTGGACGTCAAGGTCGCCCATGACGTCGAGCATGTCTAGGTCCGTGCCTTCCTTCAGCTTCATGAAGTTCATCAGGCTGGTGATGATAGTAGCGACGACGAGCGAGAAGTCGTTCAGCATGAACCAAATGTCGGCGCGCCGGATATTGTTGGCTTTCTCCAGCGTGAAGATATCACCGTGCTTGAAGAAGTCTAGCAGCCAGGCGTTGAGCGGCATCTCGGACTCATCTGGGTACACTTCGACGTGCGGGATGACAGCCTCTTCAAGGAAGACGCCATCCCTGGTTGTCTGGCAGAGATCGTGGATTGTCTCGAAATTATCACCCGGCCCAGAAAGAGCCACGAAAGGCGAACGAATCTTGGTCTTCGGCAGGTGCTGCAGCTGGGCTTGCCCTCCATCTGCGCCAACTTCCATACCAGAGAGCGGAAGCTTGCTATCGTCTTGCTTGACATGTTGTTCGACGAAAGTCTCAACGTAGGTCCGGTACACTTGCAAAGTCTGCTTGTTGTGAGTCCGGAGAATCTCAGAAGCTTTCTTTGGCATAGGCGGCAGGAAGACAACCGATGAAGAAGGCTTGACGACCTTCTCCCGATACTCTGGGTCGGCCTGACGACAGTAGATCCGGTTGAAAAGATGCGCCATCACCAGCATAAGAGTCTCGACCGTTTCCTTTTCGTTCTTGTGGATGCCAGAGCAGAGCTCGTGGAAGAAGCCCTCCTTCAGCAACGCGTGGAATGCAAACGAAGAGTTTTCTGTAAAGTAGAGATGGCTGACAAGGCCAGCAAAGTTGAGCGGAGCACCATCGGTACTGAGGAGGTGCTGCCTGCGCAGGTATTCGATCGAGAAACGCAGATGGTGCATCGTCTGGTCTTTGAAAGAGGCACCACCCATGTACAGACGTGGCTGTGATAGTAGGGCATTGATGGCGCCCGCTGCGTACTTGGAGTTCTTAGACTCATGCAACAGCGTGAAGAGACGCAGAACTAAAGTGGTCGTGATAGGGAAGTGACCATTCAGATCTGGCAGGCGCGAGCTGATAAGGCGGCAGACCTTTTGACGTGACACTCCCTGAAAGACGACATTTCCGAGCAGATCGAAGCCACGACGACCGGCACGACCAGCACATTGACGGTAGTTGAGCGCGGTCAAGAACACAGAGTCGCCACTAAAGACGACCGTGCGCGTTGGCATGTTGATACCAAGAGCCAGTGTACCAGTTGCAATGACCACACGTAAGAAACCTTTCCGGAAGAGGATCTCAACCACTTGTCTGTATTTCCTGTTCATACCAGCGTGGTGGACACCGATACCACGCTGCATAGCGTCGATCAGCCATTGCTGGACGTTACGGCGTCCCAGCTGGCGGACATAGATCTCCAGCTCAGAAAGCTGAACCTTGGTGTGGTCTGCAAAGTGGTACCCTTCCATCGGCGCATCCGGGTTGAAGGAATCCCATGGACTGGCATTAGAGTCGGCCGAGTCACGCTGCTGGTCGAGCTTGGACATTTTGTCATCTTCATCACCACCCTTTCCTTTCTTCGCTGGAACCTTTGACTTCTTGGAGTTTGCCTTCTCCTGCGCCTTCTTCCACTCCTCCCAGCGCTCGAGAGTCTTCGCCCACTTCGGCCCGCTCTTGCGTTGAGCAAGCTCCGTCTGCTGGAGCTGCTCTACCAGGCTGTTACACATCTTCTCGCACATGTGACGGTCATAGTTGAACAGAATGGCGGGAAGTGCATCTTGAGCATGCAGGCGGCATAGCATGGGAAGAGTCGTCTGAAGGAGGTCGTTCTCGGCAACGGGTACTTCCTTGACAGCCTGGGCATCACTGGAAGGCTGCGTGGCGAGCAACGGCTCCCGCTTTTCGTTTCTGAAGTTGCCCTCGAGCTCTTTTACGACGTGCTCGTAAGGAGACTCTTCTGAGGAAATCCACTTGCGCAGCAGATCTTTGAGATCTTTCTCCCAGTTCAGGATGTCGACCTTGCGTGACACAGCAGGCAGGGCTTTGGCAGGGTCGAGTTCCGCAGGCACAGGATAGTCTTTGTTCTGGAACTTGACCATTGCTTTCCACAATTCATAGCAATCGCGAGGTTCTAGGCCAAGATCTTGCGGAATGCCACGAGACTTGTCAACCAACGCGCCGACGGGGTGGACGTGGTTGAAGCCGGTCAAACCCTCAAGACCCAAAGTACCGAAAGCGCTTCTCTCCGGAAGACCGTGGAAGGCAAACTTCTTCGGCGGGACATAATAATATTTTCGCAGGTCTGAGTAACGATGAGGGTGCTGCACTGTCACCAAATCGATCCCAGTGGCCTTTTGAGTGTCTGTCAGCCAACCGCTGAACTCGTCTGGGTTACCGACAGTAGCGGAAAGCGCGATGATCGGGCATGGAGCCATGAGCAGAAGCTGTTCCCAGACAACACCATCCTCCGCTTGACCAATCGAATGCACTTCATCAAAGATGATGCGACGAACTCTGCTCGACCATGAGTTGGCGTTAGATGGCGCCAACAGCATAATTTGGAGAACGTGAGGGACCGTGACAAGCACCTGACAGCCTGACGGATTGTTGATACGGTAGTCACGGGTATGGATAGCCCACACTGATTTCCCGCCGTACTTGAAGTTCTTCGAGTAGCGCGCCTGGATTTCTGCAGCGATCTGGTTCACCAGGGCTTTTGTGGGTGCCACGTAAACCAAGACACCATCGTCGTCTGCCTCAAGGACCTTACGCATCGCGTAGAAAGAGATAAAAGTCTTACCAGCACTGGTTGGTGCTACGGCGAAGACACTCTTGTTTGCATCAATGCCGTCAAGAACTTTGCGCTGCCAGCCATCTGGATTGAACTCGACACGAGGGTCTGGCTTGCTGTCGAAGGTTCGTTCGAGGTAGGGCCCACAATGGACAAGCTGGAATTCCCTTGGTGGCATATCCACAGACAAACCATCCACCTTCGAGGCCGGTAGCGCAAAAGTGAAAGCCAGCTTTCTCTCCGGCAAGGCATCGGCGTTTGAGACCCGCGGCACTGGAGGTAGTCCCAATGTCTTGACGGTGAGGTCTATGTTGCCAACGATGTTTCGCGTGAGGCCCTTTGAATTCGTAATGTTGCTGGCGAGGAACCAGATCAGGGCACAGACCTCCTTTCGTTGCACCTGTTCCTTCTGGCGGCAAGCACTAATCCAGTACTCCAGTACGCAGCTCAGGATGAACAGCTCGACCTCAGCACTGATGATCTCCCTCCAATCGCTCTTGAGAGTAGTGAGATACAGCCTCGCCCGGTTGAACCTAGATCGCGGGTCACTATCGGCCTGCAGGTTCTTGCAAACAGTCTGCCATGCGCTGACGACCTTGCCGCCTGCAGTTTCATCCTTCTTCGCACGAGCTTCGGCAATTTGTGCCATCATGGCTTGCTTTCCGGCATTCTTCTGAGCCGTCTTGCCACCAGCAGCCTTTTTACCTTGTTTTCCCTTGGCACTGCTATCCGACATATCGCTCTCTGCGGGAGACTCCGCTCCACCCTTCCTGCTGGTCACAGCTGGCGAAGAGTCACGAGTCCCCGTCTTGCTCTGGCCAACAATGATTGTTTCTGGCTCAAGGCTCTTACCGACGGCATTCGTCAAACTTGCAGCGTATGTTCTCATCTCAGCCATAAACAGCTGATTGCGACGTTCAGCAAAGAACTTTTGCCTTTCCTCTTGCTTTGTAGGCGGGCCTTTATGCACGATGGGTTTCTTGGCATTGTGCCAGTGTGTCAGCTCTTGGAAGATTCGGTGAGTCGTAAAGCTCTCATCATCGCCCACCGACTCATCGACTTGCAGACGCACGGGCTCCAAGTGCTTGTCGAACACCGGGTTGGAGAAAGGGAGTACAGCGATTTCTTCGTGGGTTTCTTCCTCTCCCTCTGGCCTGACCTCGCCTGCCGTTGCGGTGTCTCCATTTGGTTGAGGCAATTTCGCACCTGAAATCTTTTCCACTGCTGCAACAAGATTGTCGAACGTCTTTTGCACATCACCTTGAGCCACAGTGCCATTGGAAGTCTGCAAGAACAAACGACCATCAACGCAATCCGCGACATCGCAAGAGTCCTTCCCCTTCCATGCGGGGCTGCTCAAGCATGCCTCTGAAACTGACGACACAGCACGTAGGAACGCTTGGGCGCCGTCGGCTCCATCTGTCGAAGGCAGTCGACGCATTGCCAAACTTGTATGTGCGAGCAAAGCTTCATGCAGTAGATAGGCTGCACAAAGCGAGGGCAGAGCCTGTGAAGGAACGCTTCCGGGCTTTTGACGTAACATGGCGCTGACCGCCATAACGGCAAGTTGCTGACGCTCTGTCAGTGCTGACACCTTCTCAGATTGACCAAGTTCTGCCGAAACATCTATACTCGATTGCGGTGTCGCCTCGATATTGACAGCAGAGGCGGCGCTTGATCTATTTCTAGCTTCGAGCACCATGGTCATGACCTTCGTATCGCGCCATTCGAGGCCGTTGACCAGTGCAACGTTGTAACCAGTTCCGATGAACTGTAACACCATTTGGCGAAATCCTACACGCTGGGCGATAGGCGAGTTCTCGGTAACCTCGTCTTCCGCAGACATGTGCTTGCCAGTTCGCTTCTCTGGCTGAGCGCCATCGTGCATCATCACGAAATAGGGGCCGCTCGTGGCAAGGTAGCTGCGGAAGTCTGGGGACTCGTATGTCGAGAACACATTGATTTTGACGTTAGGGTTGCTAGCCGGCAGAGTGGCCTGCATGTGGCGAATGATGGCTGATCGGGCAAGATAATATTTACACGCATCTTCATTGCTGGCTGTCGGCGGTACGCAAAGTCCGCGGTTGCTGTCAAAGAAGACAATGTGGAAGTTGCACTTTCTCCGCACCAGGTTCGATAGCAGATGTTCTACGTTGTAAACGGCATGGAGTAGTTGCAGGCCAGGGTGAAAATCAAGTTGGTCGTCACCAAAGCATCTGAGGAGCATGGAATCGCCCTCAATCAAGAAAAGCTCGTCACCGGCATAGTCACCTACTAAGTCGACACGACGAGATAGAAGTCGGCGGTATGAATTAAGAATGCGTGAGTTGTGGTCTTGGTCGTGAATCTCATCATCTTCGTCAGAAGAGGCGTCGGAGTTTGCTTCATGTTCTTCGTCATTCGTGGTTCCATTCTGTGCGGTGTCTTCCTCGCCAGAACTGCTGTCATCGTCGTCCCAATTGTCCAGCGGTTCTTCATTGGGAGGAGCAGCTCCACTGGAGCTTTCGTTCTTGGCGCTCATCTTGATCGTCTCAGTTGGACTCAGTCAAAGGGCTGCAGTCCTCTTGAATTGGTGCAATGGTATCGCGACCTTTCAAGACCTTGATAGTTTGCAGCGTAGGAGAATACGCCGGTAAATTGATTCCGAGACTCACAGTCAAGTGGTCACTGAGGTGTCAAAAGTAAACAGGCGACGTTCAGTTGAAGCATCGACGTCAAGACACAGAATTTCCGGTGAGATAGCTCGCCACGCGCTAGTGCTTCGACACGCTGTTGCCTAAACCTCGGGCCGTCACAGCTGCCGCATTGGGAAGTGCCTGGGGAACATAACTTGTAGGTGCCTGAAAGTTGGCAGAAACATTGTGAACACAATTTTAACGGAAGTGAATTGGAATGTAAAAGCCGAAGGCCTATGATACAGGTAATCCAACATGAACACCATATAGCAAGAGACGTCATCCTGGGTTGAAAGATAGCTGGCCCTCATTTCCCGCCGGTTTTCGCCCTGGCGCTCCTCGTCCTTCGCGTGGCAGGCTCTTTAGCTTTCCGGTTGCCTTTGTTGTTATTTTGCGATGATTCATCGTCATCGGCAGCTTTTCGTTTCCTTTCCTTCCCAGTTGAAGTCGTGGGAGCCGGATCTTTGGCAGCACTATCTCGCGCATCGTTTTGCAGCTCATGTTGTAATTGTTGTTCGGAGTTGGCCTTTTCATTACTGCGAGTGCTTTTCTTGCTTGGAGCTGGCGAGTTGGCGGCTTTACTGCGAGTCGATCGTACCGGTGTTGGAGCTTCATTCTTGGGGCCCTCTTCTCGCCTCTCTCCGGTGGACTCGATGTTGATTTGAGGCTCTTCACCAGACGGGTCGTCGAATGCCACTTGCTTCGCGGGCCTCTTCTTTCTTCCTCCGACTGTATCTTTCCTCCTTTGAGCATCTTTTGCACGTGAACTTGTCGGCGTCACAGTATCACGACTAGCTTGAGATGATTCCAACGCGATAGCGCTATCGAGCGGTGATGTTCGAGATGCTCTTGCGCTGCCAGGGACGCTAGACTTACCATCACCATGTGATATACTTGCTTCCGCGTTTGACGAAGTCTCATCTTCTTCGGCCGCATCAAGTGAGACTCCTTGCCCGGAAAGCCAGTCCGAAAAGGCGCTGTTGCCGCCTCCTTCAGTAGCTTGGCCCAGCAGATTGTTCGCGAGGTCGCCAGCTACATCATCCTCATCGCTACCACCGGCCAACATTTTCGAAATCGTGTCCATGAATACGCCCTCGTCCATTCCGTCGAGCCCCGCATCACCCATTCGCTGCCGAAGAATTTGCTTAAGCATATCCGGGTCTAAAGACGGAAGTCCTTCAACGGCATCACCTGCCGTAGAAGCGTTCTCATCTTCCTCGTCTTCCCATCCCTCCTCATCTTCCTGCGAACCTGGGCCGGCCGCCGATGCGATCTCCTGGTCCGGACTAGGTCCTCTGGTTGCGTCTCCAGCCTGTGCTGCCTCCACCATATCTGCAGGCATCTGACCCACCAGGACTTCGCCGTCTACATTCGCATACCTCTTTTTCCAGTCGCCAAGGAATGCAACGGGCTTGTTGCGTTTCAAGACGGGTCCTCTCTGCAGTGCCAAGCGCACCTGCTCCTCCCGACTAACAAACATGACATTGTCCATTTGACCTCTTCCGGGCACTGCACCCTCGGCTACGTCTTTCCCTGAAACCTTTCTTCTCTTACTAGCAGCGCTGGCTCTTGCCGGAGTGCCACGCTTCCTCTTCTGTCCAGAACTCTGCGATTCTTCGCCCGGCGACACTTTCCCTTCGTAGTCCCAGTAGGCATCATCGGCGAGGTAGTCCACATCGTCCCAGTAGTTGTAGATATCATAATCAAAACTCTCCAATGCTATTTCGGCGTTGGTGCCACTATAGCCGGGCTCAGGAACTTGAGACTCTGCAAGCTCATCCTGTTTCAAGCGTTTCGTCAGCCTTCATTAGTGCTGTAAAAAGCGTGAACTGGAAACAGGCAGCTGGCTCCCGTCGCTCTGGAGCCGGGCTGCAAGTAGCCGACGGAATGAGCTTACCGCCAGACCGTATTCATCTTCCACGAAGATCCAGTCGCCATCGTATTCAAGAAATTGATCTTCATCGTAGTCGTAGTCCTCCTCCATGTTGAAGCATCCAGAGAAGGTAGTACTGATTCTGCCAGCTTGGGTGCCCCCCTAGCGCTAGCAACTACGCCGCCCTCAGCTGGCGAGACTTGTTATCCTGCTTACTATTCCTTGTAGACGCTAGAAAGTCGTCGTTGATATATGTACGATCGATTGCTGCGTGGATGCCGATGCGATCGCTAGCAAGCTTCTGCGAAAGTCCAGCAGCGGGAGCTTAGTCGCGTCCAAGTGAATTCTTCATTCACCCTCGCGCTCGGCGCATGTGAACTTTCCCCAATTGTCGCCGTAAAGTTTCCTGGCCGATGGGAACAAGACGCTGGATGGACGTCTGCATCGGAAAGCAGTTTCTTGCACCTACGTACCAGTAGCACGCACCAAGGCGATGCGCAACGACGTATTGTGGGGCCGTGCGCCTACTTGACACTGTGCACGCCGCGGCGACTTTGGGATGCTTACTGTTCAAGGCGCAAGGCACAGTCGTGCGCAATCATGGCAAACCATAAGCAGACCGCAGACTCTACGCCCTTCCGACGCGAACTTGCCGTTGCTTCCGCATGGGGAAGGAGCAGCACGTCGACGCGCCTCCGCGCCAGACGTTACACGGGGCACGTCATCCCCACCTCCTGATTGAGGATAGCGCATGAACCTATCGCTTACCCTCGGCATCTGGCATCTGTATTGCCTAAGCCGCATCCATTGGCGGTCTTGTTATATGTCTCGTAGAGAATGTAAGGTAGGCAGAAACACCCGGCTGACGCCCATCAACATGCGCTCAATCACTAGACCCGTTGCTCTTCGAGCTCCAAGGACTCTTCCCAATAGACCTCGTAGATGGAACGCGACAGCTGCCACAGAACAGGATGGCATTGATCCATTGCGCTCCATCTTGATTGCGAACAGAGGCGAAATAGCTCTGCGTGTAGGCAGAACGGCTTCGCAATACGGTATCCGGACTACGACACTTTACACGGACCCGGACAGTCGATCACAGCATGCATTGAGCTCACCTTTCGCGATCAACCTCGGCAGTACAGACCAGTACTTGAATGGACCGCGAATCATTGACCTAGCCAAGCAGCACGGCTGTCAGGCTATCCACCCTGGATACGGGTTCCTGTCAGAGAACGCAGCATTCGCCAAGTCTTGTACGGAAGCGGGACTCACTTTCATCGGGCCGCCATGGAAAGCAATCGAGGCCATGGGCGACAAATCACGCTCCAAAGAGATCATGATCGAAGCAGGCGTACCTTGTATCCCAGGCTACCACGGCGCCAACCAAGAGGCAGAGCACCTGGCCAAGGAGGCTGAGCGGATAGGCTACCCCGTCCTCTTGAAAGCGGTGAAAGGCGGTGGTGGCAAGGGCATGAGAATTGCTCAGACCGCATCCGAGTTCCACCAGCAGCTTGAGAGTGCCAAGTCCGAAGCGCGAAGCTCTTTCGGTGACGATATCATGCTGGTGGAGAAGTATATTACTACGCCTCGCCATATCGAGGTACAGGTATTTGCGGACAAGCATGCTAATTGCGTTGCATTGGGTGAGCGTGACTGCAGTGTCCAACGCCGACACCAGAAAATTTTGGAGGAGTCTCCAGCGCCAAGTTTGGCAGAAGATGTTAGGCAAGACCTCTGGGAGAAGGCTAGACAGGCGGCTCTGGCTGTCGGCTATGAAGGAGCCGGGACAGTGGAATTCATTTTCGACAACGAAACGGGCGAATTCTTTTTCATGGAGATGAACACACGTCTCCAAGTCGAACACCCAGTGACTGAGATGGTCACTGGATTGGATCTCGTCCATTGGCAGATCCTGATAGCCGAAGGCAAGAAGCTGCCGCTTACTCAGGATCAAGTTGAAGAGCGGATCAGTGCGAGAGGACATGCCATTGAAGCGAGAATTTACGCCGAGGACCCAAGCATGAACTTCATCCCGTCAACAGGAAAGCTTTTACACCTCCGGACTCCACAAGAGAAAGATGGAGTGCGGATTGATGCGGGCTTCGTTCAGGGTGATGAAGTCAGCTCACACTACGATCCCATGATAGCTAAACTCATCGTCTCTGGACCCGACAGGAAATCTACGCTTCAGAAGCTCGAGCGGGCTTTAGAGGAATACGAGGTCGCGGGCCCCATAACCAACATCGAATTCCTAAAGCGATGCTGCAGAAGCCCAGCGTTCGTCCGAGGCGAAGTAGAGACCGGCTACATCCCCAAGCACCACGACGAGCTATTTGCAAAGACACCCTTGCCCGAAGAAGTCTTGGTCCAAGCCGCAATCGGCCTCTACGAGTCCGACCAACAACACCAAGCCCAGCGCATCCCGCCCCAAATCGGATTCGGCCACACCGCACAACCGCGCGAATTCCACCTGGTAGAAACCAGCAGCGACCCCCAAAAGACTGCCGACCCGATCCCCGTCCGCGTACTCAAAACCTCCCCAGACACCTTCAGCATCAGCGTCGGCCCCACCTCATCCCCGACCCAAACCATCCGCGCCTCCTACGACGCCGCAACCCACACGCTCAACGCCTTCCACCCGCACACCCGCCTCACCACGACCCTGATCCGCGACCCAGAAACCTCGCACCTCACGCTCTTCGACCGCGGCACGCTATACCGTCTGCACCTCGCAACACCCAAATGGCTCTCCGAGACCCTCGGCGCCAAGGACGTCGCGAACAGCGTGCTGGCGCCTATGCCGTGTAAAGTGCTCCGGGTCGAGGTGCAGGAGGGCCAGGAGGTGAGGAAGAATCAGGCGTTGGTGGTGATTGAGAGTATGAAGATGGAGACGGTGATTCGGAGTCCGCAGGATGGGAGGGTGGGGCGGGTGGTGCATCGTGCCGGGGAGATGTGTAAGGCGGGGACTGCTTTGGTGGAGTTTGTTGAGGAGGAGGGGGAGTAAGGTGATTTGGGAGTGGGAGGAGGGATGGGGGACAGTGATCGGGTTATCTGTGGCTGGATTATTTTGTCTGGATGAGGTTCTCATGGAAGAGGATTATGGTACAAAATATCATCAAATGGTACTATCTCGAGAAAATCCTGGCCTTCCATTTCCCATTATGAAACGTTCCTTATGTGATGTATATTCCCAAAACATTTTCTCATTCCGGCTCTTAGTCCATTACCGAACCCCTTCCTTCTTCATTCCTCTCCTCAAGAAGGTTAAATGAACCATACTCATCAAATTACAGCCCGCCCATCAACCTCGCCCTCAAAGAACCGCAACTTCATCCCCACCTCTCCCTCCATCCTCCCCCATCTAATCCTTAACATGCCTCCCATCATCCCCATTCCCATACGGCCCTCCACTCGTCTTAACCTCCCCCAACTCCTCATTCCGCTCCTTACTCCGCTCCGCCCACTCAGGCGCCTCATCCTTCCCGTTCTCCTCCTCCTCATCGCCTTCCTCTTTCGTCTTATGCACGGTCTGGGGATCGTGCTCGGCGGGCGAATATACCGTCACGAGCTCGAGGGGCTGCGTGGTGGAGGTGTTGATGAATTGGTGTTGGGTTCCCGCGGGGACGACGACGACGTCGGATGCTTTGACTGCCTACAATTTTTCATTCTCCTGTTAGGTAAGGTGAAGAAAGATGATACTGTTTGTTTGATGCTTTGCGGGATTTTGTTTCTCTCTTTTTGGACATTTTTGTTTTTATTTCCAAGATAAGAAATCTGGCGGAAACATGGCAAGGAATCGAGAACAATGATGAAAGGCAACATACCTGATTCACCCCCGCCACAGTCGCCTTCCCCTCGCCACTAGTAAAAATAAGCACCTGGTCGACCGTATGCACTTCATCGCCAATATCGCCACCGACGGGGATCTCCATCGTGACGACCTGGCTATAGAGCCCCGTATGCATGACTTTCCGGAACTGGCCGAACGAGCGCACTTTGGAGGTGAGTTCGGGAAAGTACACCATTTGGTGCTTGGGCGGGTCCTTAGACATGTTGGCGTCTTTGCCCATTTTGGGGGTCGTGAGGAAGAAGGCGCGGACGGCGGTGTGCTGGAACGGTGTTGGAAGTGACTTGGGAAGTTTGGGGAAGAGTCGGATTGGTAGGGTGCGGGTTGTGGAGAGCATTGGCGGAACGGTGGGTGATTTTATAAGATCGAGGGAAGCAGTGCGGACGGGTGTGTCGGATGAGCTGTTTGATGCTGGTGGGATGACGGAGTCGCTTGCGAATGGTTGAAGTCTCACGGAACCCGCGGATACGCGTGTGCAGTCGACGTATTTGGATGATGTCTACATCTGTACGCGAGAAGGGAGAGGGCTTCATTCGTTGTAAAGGGCAGCGGGCAGTCAGCGACGTCATCGTTACCAAGTAGTGTATACCTAGGTACGAGGGGAGGGGAGTACATGGTATCTATCGGGATCGCAGTGGATGCCGAGTATGAGTCGGCTTCTCCGCACCGGAACTCGACGCAGCAGTTGTTCGGCATGTCTACTTTATCTACGGCATCGATGTTCCTCCTTATAGGTTTCAAGATGGGTACTATGTAAAGAAGGAAACTGCTAAGTAGGTACATAGTAGCCGGTGCGCAGCGATGGGCAACCTGGTGGCGGCTTAGTCATCCTATCTCCGAGGTCTGAGAGTGCGTTACATGCCCTCGTAGAAGTTCGTGGGTTTCCGGGACATCAAACGCGTAACAGGAGACGGGAGACAGAGGCCTTGTTACGATACAGTCGTCGCTTATTGTACGGTATGTAGTCGGTACTGTAGTATTTTCAGAACGGCGGCGGTTGCTAGGGCCGAAGCTAGCGTGGTAAACAGTGACGCAGCACCAGCCTCCTCCCCCAGCCAGCCAGCAAGCCAACACCAGCCACGCGACTTTAGCTTCACCGTCTTCAATACTAGCTAGCATTTGCATTTGCATTTGCAATTGCATCCACTCCACTCCGACTACAACTCTCTTCAAGTCATCCTATACTGTCATCCCATAATCTCATCCTCTACCTACCTGACCCACCCAATACTTGCGTCTTGAGCAAACTACATTCCTCTTGCCAAGCCATCCGCTGCAACAACTCCGACTAGACCGCTCTTCCACAACCCAGCGGACACCAACCGTCGACTGAACAATTGAGACGAGCTGTCAAGGCTTCGGCCTGCAGCTTGAACATACCTCCAATCCACATCCTCATCTACATCCACCATGGCCCCCGTATCTCCCCTCACGGGCTTCCTCGAGGCCAGCCGTTATATCGAACGCTCAGGTCCCCGGAACGATCTCACAGCTGTCGCCCGGGCTTCCCTCGACTTCGACAAGCGTGACCTGGATACATCACCTGTCCCAGCGACCGAGTTGCAATCACGCAATGCAGACTCCTCACCACTCACCGCTCACAAGACGCTCACCGCACGCGACTCTTCATCAACCTTCAAACCAGGCGCTGGCGCCAAACCTGCTTCCGAATTCAACAATGCTGGCTTCCTCGCGCTCTTCGCCATCTTGGGCGCCGCCATGGTCATCGCCAGCATCTGGTTCTTCTTCTGGGCCAAGAACGGCGGCTTCAAGTACCGGGAAGGCGATTGGGAAGACTACAAATCCACCGTCCTCCGCCGGAAGGGTCCCGATGGCAAGACGTTGAGCAATGCTACCAAGAGTACCAAGCTGGGCGGGGGAAGTAGTATCGCCGGCACCCAACACTACAAGTGGCAACAGCAAGCCGCGAGGAGCGTCATTGGTCGTGATGAGAAGGGAAGGAAAGGTATCACCGCCAAAAGAGGATGGGCCAAGACCCATTCCATCCTCTACGACGACGACTACATGACGGAATCCTTCGGCACCAACACCGTAAGCGACATGACCGAGATCCGCTCCGAAGCCGACTTCAACGGGCACGGCAAACGCTACCGCGACCGCGACGTCGCCGACTACAAACGCGAGAAACCCGCACGCGTCGGCGGCCTAAACCGCATCGCCGACGGCAACGGCTCGCACTTCGCCTCGACCGTGTCCGGATCGGAAACCATGTCTGAAACCTCCGAACAACCCATCCTCAACTCCACCCGCACGAACCAACAAAGGGAAAAAGAACGCGCGGAGCGCAAAGCGAAAGAAGAAGCGACGCGAATGGAACGCCGCTGGAAACGCGAAGCGGAAGAAGCCGCCGCCGCTCTAGCCCGCGAGAACGCCATCCATCCCCCACCACCTCCTCCCGCCCACTCAACCCGCAAATCCGCCGCCCCGAGCTCCAAACCAGGCACTTCCAAACCCCGTCACTCGTCCCGCTCCCGCTCCAACTCCCCGCAGAAGAAGTCCCAACCCGCGGGCCACAGGGATTTCAGCTACCAATCCGGCCCCGCGTCCGAAGTCCTGAGTACGGCGTACACGGCTTCGACGTCGCAGACGGGGACGCGGACGGCGAGTTATTACGACAAGTACCGGCCTGCGAACACGGCGTCGGAGTTTTCGGCGAGTGAACGTGGGGGGGAGAGGAGGAGTAGTCCGCGGAAGGGCGGTGCGGGGCGGAAGACCGGCGGGGGGAGGACGAGGGAGGGGGGGTATAGACGGGGGGCGGATAGTGATTTGGATTAGGGTGTCTAGGTATGGGGTCCGGTAGTTGGGGACGGGGGATGGGGATGGGAGGTGAGAGTGGTGAGGAAGGCGAGGCAGAGGAAGTGGAGGAGGGTGAGGAGGAAAGAGGAGGGAGGTGACAAGATGCATTGAGAAAGGGAGAGCTGGGAAAATTGCAAGAGATGTTGGTCGTATAGCCATTCCGCAACTCAGCACTTCGGAAGGGGAAATCGGCGTTCGGGATGGGGTTTAATCGGCATTGAAAATTCCAACACAATGGGAATAACAGAGGAAAGGGAAAGAATGTGATCCACGATGGGAAACACGCTCGTTTTTACATTGACGTTCTCAAGGACTAGCGACATTAGCGTGCATGAGAGGGACGAAGGGAAAGGGGAGGGAACACCCACTGTCGAGTCTTGATGTTGATGAACAGGCGAAGCAGGTCGTAGATAGGAGGTAGTCATAGGAAACTTCTTTCTTTAGGGCCGGGAAGGAAAGGGAAATAGAATGAGAATGAAGAATGAAGAATACGATACCCGTCTGAGTTGTCCCTTCTTCTTCTTCTTTTTTTTTTCTTTTTTTTTTTGTTTCCTGTGCCTCTTCCTACTACAGTGGTATCATGCGGGAAACGAGCTAGGCCTTTTTTCCTTTCTTTTCTTCCTCCTTTTGTCATTTCATTTAGGCGGGCTGGGACGCATCTAGTGAAGCAATGAAGATGCCAGCATATTGCTATGACCCGCACGAAGCAGGAAAGGGATCAAGGGTAAGAAAGGGAAAGAGTTGAGGAGGAGGTGAGAACATATCGGGCAACCGGACGAGAGAAATCCAACAAAAGCCGAAGATGAAGAGGTGAAGGAGGCACTGCCGCATTTGATCGGCTCATAGAATTTGGGCTATAAAATTCGTCATACCAGATATGTCTCTGCTAAGTTCGTCTCTATTTCTTCGTTGGTACGCCCCAGCCCGGCTCAGCAAGCCACTGGTAGACTTCGGCAATAGTCGTGGCGCGGTTACTCGCGTCTGCGCCTTCGCCGGTGGGACCTGGATCGTTGCGCCAGTCGACCTTGAGGACGTTAAGGTCAGCATATGAAACGGAAAATACCCCTCACCCCGCTTCTTTGCATCTGGCCATTATCCAGAAACCAAAAAATGACCAAAAACAAGAAGAAGAAAAAAAACCTACATTCCTCGTAGTCCCCTTCAAAACCTCCAAAACCCACCCCCCCACCACCCCCTCATCCTCACAACACCTCATCATCGCGTCCGCGACCTCCTCCGGCTCGACCCACGCATCCACATTCGTATCCAGCATCTTGAGCTTCTCCGGGTGCTCCGTCCAAAGCGGCGTCTTAATCACCCCCGGCGCAACCCCATTAACGCGAATCCCCAAACTATCCAGGGGAGCAAGACTCCGGATCAACCCGCTCACGGCGTGCTTGCTCGCTTGGTAGAGCGGGGTGCTGAACCCGGGAGTCTGGCCCGCGACGCTGGAGATGTGCACGATGCGTTTGGGGTTCGCGGGCGTGGCTTTCATGTGCCGGGAGGCAGTAGGGGAAGGGTTCAGCCAGCGGCTGATGGCGAGCTGCGTGCAGCGGATGGGGTGCGTGAGGTTGATGTCGAGCGTGGCGTAGTGGCCGACGCCGTCGGCGGGGACGGCGGAGTCCCGGCTCCGGGCGGTGCCTGGCGGGTGCCAGAAGTTGCTCCAGTGCGGTTCGTACACGCCGGCGCCGGGACACACGATGTCGGCTCCGCCGAACTCGGCGTCGGCGGTTGTGAAGAGGTTGTCGAGGTCGGGCCATTGGACTACGTCGGTTTTGACGAAGATGGCGCGGGCGGTGCGGCCGTTTTTGGCGGAGTACTGGTCGATGAGGGCTTGGGCTTCGGGACGCAGGGCGAGGTCGGCGAGGAGGACGTTGCAGTTGCGTTCGAGGAGTTGCTTGGCGAAGACGTAGTTGATGCCGGAGCCTGCGCCGGTGACGATGGCGGTTTTGCCCTCGACCGAGAAGGGGGAGAACTCGGTATTGGTGCGTTGGAGGACGTCGTCGGTCTTGAAAGGTCTAGCGGGGGTTGTTGAGAAAGTGCGAGGGTTGGCGGGGACAGACACGGTCTGTCGTCCCCATTGACCTCGGACAGTGGCTGCGGTGCGGCATCGTGATGCTGCTGGCACCAATGCCGTCGCTCGTCTCACAGACGGCAGGTGTTGTGCCAAAGCACGGGAGGACGGGACAGGAATAGTAGCCATGATTGTGAAGGAGAAAAGAGAAGAGACCTACCTGCAATAGCGCCTATGGAAAACTATATGAACGACACGGCTGTCATACCCACCTCACCTCGCCCTCCATCGCGGTGAGGAAATTTAGAACCGAACCCCGGGGGGCGTACGTGATGCCCATTGAGCATTGAGCAGCAGTCCAGCTCCGCCGAACTTGCTGTGTTAAGCTCACCGGGCAGTGGAGAAGGTGGAGGTGGGAGGCTGCCTCGGACTCATCGGGGTAAGACGACCGAGACGGAATACTAAGGTACTGTAACTGTCCAGGTGGGTACAGTGGAGATCCTCGGCTGTAGCCGTACCTTCCATGCTTGAACTCCGCGACTGAGGTCATCGGTCAGCGCGTGAAGTTGGCGTCGCGGCTTTACTTCTGCGGCGCGTCTTCTGACACGCGTTGACCACTGAATCGTATTCGTCCGGCACGACATACTCACTCATTATACTTCGAATTCATTATCCAGCGATGGCCACGAGAATGGAAATCTAGCGGCTGTCGCGCCGCCACAATGCACCAAACATCAGACTACGCAAACCCCGAAGATGGACGATAGGGAAGTCGAAGTGGTAGACCTCACCGGCGAGGAGAATCCACCTCCACGACAAGAGCCATTCAGAACAAAGGAACCTGTACCAACGCAGCGCAGCCTAGGCAAAAGGCAAGCAGAGCCATCCACCTTGGAGCCACTACCAAAGGTTCGCAGAGCCGAATATCAAAATGAGCGTCCACCACCCGGGTCTCCCGTGTCTTAGGGAAATGTACGACAGAAAATGATGACAGCCCCATTCGAAGCCGGCAAACGCTTGCACGAGAGAGCCAGGAACGATCGAAGCCTAAGAGAAGCCATGGACGCTCTAGTGGCTGGAACAGCGACCGCGTGGCAACAAGCATTCTTCGAGAGAACCTACAACGAAATGATGACACAGCCGACGCCGATGCCATCCCTTCCGCCGACGCGTCACTTGTCATCTATGCGAGACAAATCCATGGACCGTCTCTTGTCCGTCGATGGGCTCGTCAAATGCGTCCTGCAACAAGCCGATGGTCCCCCGCCGAATACACCGTACGGTCCGCAGGCACAATGCGTTGTTGATCGACTCTGCTTCGACCTTCCTCGGGGACTTTTCGAGAAATTGTGCAGCAGGGAATACGGGTTTCCCGGACTTGATTGGGAAGTCGAGCAGTATGATTTCAAGATGGAGTACGCAAGACGTGCCGTCAACGCTTTCTGGCCCGACCGGGAGCCCATCCCCTACACCAGCGCCGTCGAGACGGCTCTAGCGGAGCGTTACCAGCAATCCAAGCAGACACTAAAAGCACCATGGGCTGGACTATCCCATATCGAGACGCACAGCCTCGACCAGGCCATCCTGCCGAAATCCTCGAAATTGATTGTCCGGAGGTCCATTGCGCGATCTGAATACCGGGAAGAACTGAACAATGCCGAGTTCATCCGCCAGATTGAATTACGATATCGCTCGGAGCCGGAACAGAACGTGATGCTCCTCGCTGCTGCTCAGGGCTCCAATCTAGAGCACCCTTCCCTGGACCGGCTTCTCAAAAGTACACTTCTTCACACATCGGTCATACCCGGATCTGGAGGTATCATGAAACTTTCCGAAACACTTTTGAGCGAAGCTTCTAGTGGTTGTTCATGGACGCAGCCGATGAGGCCTGAGAATGGTCGACTGGCAGCACCGTCTTTGAGACCTTGGCCTCAGGAGTGTGAATGCCCTGTATCGAGGCTTGATAACAAGGATCCTCATTACAGCCGACTGTCTCCTAAAGGCCTAGCGATATATACATTATCTCTGTCTAAGCAAGCCTATTTATGTCTCGACTGCGTGCTGTGCATCCTCGCAAAGCGCATAAAGGATGAATCGACTCTTCGGGAGCATTTCAGTAAAGTCCGCCGAGATGAAACAAGTACTGAAGATAGGAGAGGATACGATAATGCTGTTTCAGCTGCTGTGAACTATTTGCGACAATCCAAGGGCCAGGATATACCAGAATTTGAGAAAATGACTCGGGATGAAGATAATCGAGATAATAGTCTCCAAAACAACAGTTGGGTACCTTGGTATCCTGGAAGGGCCCGATTTGAAGAGGAACCTTGGACTAAGCAACCTATCGAGCTTAGAAAATCATCTTCATCCGCTACTAGCAGTCAGAACTTGAGTGAAAGAACATCAGAATTGAGATCCGGAAACGGAGAGGACGTCGCAGAGCTTTCACGACCAGCTCAGCAAAGTTCATCAGATACCGGAGATGTTCCCGAGGACCAAACAGATGAATCTTCGGCGGAAATTGACGAATTGAGCAGCGAGGATCTTCAAATACTTGCGACGAGGATCAAGATCACACGCAGCTTGCCATCCTTTACGTCTTCCGATCTTATTGTCCGGGAGCTAGTTGTCCGTGCAAATGCAGAGGCAGGCTTTGCGCAAACACTGGACCAAGTCGCACAAGGAAATGACAATGCCTCGACAACGAGAACCCCGCTGGAAACCTTCAGACAGGCCATTGAAGCTATCAAGCAAGACCTTGAGCGGCCACCTGCCATGCGAGGCCTACCGGAGCCACTGTCCCCAGAGCAATGGCCTCTGAAAATCTCTCCGCAACATAAAATACACATGGAGTGGAGCAAGAAATATGGCGAACGCATACCTGTCGAAAAGAGAGCCGGCAAGTACCTCGCCCACCCCGACTCTTTCATCCAGATGCACTGGAAAGACCACCACGACGTCGCCTACCCTCTCACACTACTCCCCAAAGCGACCTGGAACGCCCTCCACAACAACAAACCCCACGGCGCCGTCTGCGCCCGATGCCGTCGACCCCGCCATCTCTCACCCCACGACCGAAAACTCTTCCTGACCGCCGAGCGCCTCTCCTGGCCTCGACTAACCTTCGGCTACAAAGCCCGAACAGGCATCGAGGAAGCGCTCTGGCCTGTGAATTTCGAGCTCGGCGTCGAAGAACCCGTGCAATTCTCCATGCATCACGACATCTTCAGCGCGAAGAAGAGTTTCAAGAATAAGAACTTTCCGTACTCCGATGCTTCCGAAGCGGAGATGGTGATGCGGGTCGTTCAGCACGCTGAGATCCTCACTACCGCCTCGTGGGAGCTGTGGAGGAACCTTGACCTGGGGACGACGCCGACCCAGATTCATTCCAACACGAACCCCTCCACAGCCCCGAGCAGTGCTCGTCCACCTCTACGCGAAATCAGCGATAATGCTAGACCACCACAGGCTCCTCTCACACCGCCTTCCTCCGCCACTCAACCCTCCAAAGCCCCTGAACCAGCGGTACATCCCTCCTCCTCCTCGTCCTCGATGAGTCTCGTCGAGATGTACAGTTCCCTAGACAAGATCGAGCGGTCCTCGCCCATAGCTTCTCGCTTCTTAGAAGCGTATGCGGAGAAGTTGCATGCGGAAGTGTGTAGGGAGTGTTGGGTCGAGACGAATATGGCTGGCGATGGGAGTGAACATGTCGAAAGCGAGGACGAGGGTGAGGAGGAGGGTGAAAAGGCGGGGCTGGATGTTTGGTAGCTATCTTGATGCCCTGTTTCGTTTGGCTAAGCGGGAGAATACATTTTGGGTATTTTGGGATTTTCGCAGCGTACGATACCCTTTAAAGTCGTTTCTGTTTAATGTCGATCGGGGGTTGCATGAAGAGATTTTCCCCTCTTCCATCCAATCGCTCTCGATGTTCGATTGATGTCCTATTTTCACGGCAAAAATTGCTCCGACGAAGATACGATTTTTGCGGGGGGCTTGACAGTACATCAGTGGCACATGGCCTGGGCGACTTTTCGGCGCATAAGGAAGCACTGATACTGAAATGAAAGCAGTGGATTGTGTTTCTAAGAATCCGATTCGACCCTTCCCCTCAAACAACGCCAGCGCTAGAATTGCTACTGCGCAAGGTATCTTTCCCCGCTTGAAAAGACCACAATCATGCCACAAAGAAAAGAAAAATTCTTAGAAAAAGTCCGTCATGAACGCTGACAAACCGAACCGACACGTCCAACAACTCAACCTCTCTTCCCCATTCACGCACCCCATGATCTTCCTTTTTAGAGCAGACTATAAGTCCACGAATGCCGACACTCATACGCGTCCCTCCCGCTCTTCCCGCCCTTATACGTCGCAAACGAAGTATCCAAGCGGGAATTATACAGGCCGCAGTACGTGCCGTAGGGGACACCGTTCTTATGCAAGTAATACGCATTAAACATCTGACACTGCTGGCTGACGCCTTTGGCTTTGTTGAGAGAGTTCTGGGCTAGGGCGTAGTCGGAGCAGACTTGGGGGTTGAAAGGGCCGGGGAAGAAGCGGGCGCCGAGGAAGTATTTGGATGCGTTGATCGCTTTGCCGTTGCAGTTGGTGGGATTACTCCAGGGGTGGCCGGGCTTGGCGGTGCTGGTCGGGGCCTTGGTCGATGTCGATGTGGTGGAGGTTTTGGTGGTGAGTGTGGAGGACTTGGCGGTGGTGGTTGCTGGGCTGGTAGAGGTGGAAGTGCTGCTGCTGCTCGTTGTGGATGGAACTGCGGAGGTGGTGATGTTCTGGGTGACCTCTGGAGGGACAGTCACATCCGTCTTGTCATAACCGTTGGAAGCGGTGATGACGACGTGGAACTGCTCGCGGTACTGGCCCATGTTCGTCGCCACAGATGCGTCAATGTTGGAGCCCCAAAGAGTGCACTTGAAGCTCGTCATCGATGGCGGGTTGGGACACCAGTATCCCCAGACAGTAGCGGCAGTGCTGTCATTCGCAGAGGGATTGAGCGAGGGGTCACGCTCAGCGTAGATGTTAAAGGATGTGCAGAGCTCAGCAGCGTCGCACTTGGCGGCGCATAACGCAGGGTCGTAAGAGTCAAGAGTGTACAGGCCCATGTAAGACTGGGCGCTTACGGAGCCATCGAGGTCCTTGAACACTTGAGTGTACTCGGTACATTCCGTGGAAGGAATCTTAGTCGGTGCGGCCTGAGCTAGGGAGTGAAGTGAAGAGAATGCGAGAAAGTCAGAATCAGTATCAGACGTTGGAACAGGGCCGTAACCGTCCGGCTGAGGAGCGCAAGGGTCTTCCGGATTGATGAAGCCACAGTAAGTACCGTCTTCAGGGGTCGTAGGACAAGCTTGACCGGCCGTGGTAGTCGCAGTTAGAGCCGGGTCGGTAGTATAGCTGGTGGCCAAAGCCGGGTAGTAACTAAACCCTGGTCAATTAGCATTTACAGGAATATGGAGAGACAGGTTGAACGTACGGCGTGTAGGCAGACGTATCAATGGCACTTGGGGACGCACAGTCCCTCTCAGTGAGATCGCGTCTCTGGGGAGCCGGCGTTGTTGCAACACTGGTGGTTGCTGGGGCCGTCGTAGCCGCAGTCAAGGTGAAGCTGGTGAATAAAGTTGCAGTTTGGATACCGTCTTCGTCCAGAGCCGAAGGTCCGCTGGCGACAAGGGGTGCGGTCTCAAGAGCCGCAAAGTCGAGCTGCTGCGGTGCGGGAGAAGCGAAGGCAATACTTGCTACCGCAGCGGCGGCAATCAGATGCTTAGTGGACACCATGTCGGAAACTAAAGGATTTTTGGTAACAAAAGGACTTGCTTGCAGCCAATGAGAGAGCTCTGTAGAATGCGAAGGACTTACTGTCACAGCTATGAGGGAATAACAGAGGCCTTATATGCCGTGCTATCCAAGGCGTCGGAATTGATGATAAGTGCGGGCATTTGTCACGATGGCACAGTATTTCCCCGTTTCATCGATACTTTCGCCCACGGCCAGTCTGGACCTACATGCATCCGCCTGTGTTGATGCTGCTGTGCCCTGAAAAGAGATACTCGTAGTGGAGATGGCGGTGCAAGCGCTGCTGGCCAGGCGGCCAGGCAGTCAGCAGCAAATACGAGCATGTGTATCAAGGGTAAAAGCGTTCCAGTAAGTATCGCACTGCCCTATCATGATGAGTTCAGAGCGCCTTTCCGCAAGCTTCGTGGATCACAGTTCGGTACATATTTGAATTGAGGCATCTAGAATGGCAGTTTGACTTTTGGAGAGGCGCTGAAGAGGTCGAAAACGGTTTCGAATGAGATGGTAAAACCCGTCTCGCTACCAAGATACGGGCCGCCTGACGGAGTAGGCTTAGCATGGGTTGAATCGATCGTCATCTCCATGCTCGATCGTCAGGTACAAGGTATGTGGCGTCCATAGTTTTCTGTGTTGGAGAAGCCGATCATCTTTGGGAAGATCCACCTTCACATGGCATCTTGATACGGCTTGACGCCGGGTCCTTGACAGGAGCGTAGGCTGAAATGGGCCAGGGGCGTCATGGTTCCCGTTTCTTAGCGTGTAACCGAGAAATAGTTCCTAAACACTCCACCAGTAGACCGTGAAGAGCATGTAGCCGGCCGCTACAAACAACCAGGTCCGGTCTGGCCAGAACACGGCGCTCCAAGCTGGGATAACGACAATGCCGGCTCCAGCTGAGAATTGAAAGCCGGGCCACGTTTAGAGGAGTGGGCCGAATATATCGTGAGGGACACTACCTTGAGGAAACAGACACGCCGTCCGTGAAAACAGATGGAAAGTTCAAAGGGGGAGAAGGCTCACGAAGACGCCACTGTGAGGTCTGGACTTTGAACTTGGGTGGAACCACGCGGTTGGCGGTGTTTCCCGCATGGTTGCCGGCATTTGGCTGAATCGGCGCCCGGCTCTTTCCATTGCCGACTTCTTAACACGACATGTCGTCTCTGCTTCATGACAAACGGCGGAATTGGAACGCAATGACTGTAATGGCCTCTCATCGATGCCAATGTCCACGAGTTCAAGGGGTACGTCGTGTCCAATTCATGACGCCCAGGGGTTTGAATAAGAGGCTCTTGCTGCCGGTCCTAGCATCTTCTCAAACACACCCACACATTGGCTCAAGCCAGCAACTCGTTTTCATCTTTGGGGACGTAAAGAATCGAAGATCTTGGGTGAGCCTTAATTCGACGTTCTGGATCCCCTCCCTCGGGCGGCAAGCATGCAACTAATGCTGACGAAGCCCGAAAGACTCCAGATCTCAACTATTACCCTCCGAGGACTGTGATTTCGTGGACTATCTTTGGTAAAGGGCAATCAAGTCTGTCATTTGTTATTTCATACTCCAGTCCCTATTTTGCGAGACAAGAATCGAGGTGTGTGAGAAAGGCGGCAAGCCTCTCTTCCTGGATAGCCAGCATGTGTCGCTAAATTGCCCATGTGGCCTGTTGCTGTCGCAAGAGTGCTGCTATGCATAAGCGCCGCTCGAGAGCGGCTTAACGATGGTGAGTAGAAGGCTGCTAGGTTCAGAGTATTCATATAAATTCCACTCTGATACAGTAGATCGCGATCTTCATATTCCCACTACATTTTCTTCACTGATGATGAATGCAGCCACCAGAGAGTCTACTTGTGCTTTTGTAAACTCCATGGGCTCTTAGTAGATCTGACCCGAAGCTATTCACCTTCGTGATTCTGGCCGTGGTCCGTTGTCACATGCAAAAGTTGCAGCGTTGCGTCACATTCGCACCTTCACTCGTCTGTTGCATTTGGATAGAATCTCTGTCTTTCGACTTGTACACCCAGTCAGCATCAAACTGTCCATCCTGTTGTATGAGACCGTCTACCTGCACCTGGTCACCTACCTAAGGCAAGGCAACATGTCTCAAGGACAGTCTGCCTTGAATGAGGCTCTTCGAAAGTACTTCTGCATCTTGACGGTGTTACGGGTTTGAGAGCGTTACTGACCTGACCCAGGCTGCTTGATACAGGCGAATATTCAGATTTGACGATCACGTGCGGCGACCGTACTTTTCAAGTACACAAGAACATCGTTTGCGTCAGATCCGAATACTTTGCGGCTGCGTGTAAGCCAGGCTCATTCAAGGCACATTGGTCCGTGTGAACCAAGTGAAGGGAGACACTGACTCTTATCAGGAAGGTACGACTGGTACCATCGAGCTCCAAAGTAGCACAGACCCCAACGCCGTCGAAGACGATCCTTCTCTGGACGACCCCGATGCTGTGAAGCTCATGATCGATTTCCTGTATTTGCACGACTACGAGCTCATCACAACGTGCTTTTATGACACGTTAGAAGTCTCGAAAAAACGCGCTTTTGGTGCACCTGATGGGGATCATGGTGCAATCATGGACGCAAAAGTCTACGCTCTCGGATGCAAGTACCAGATACCGTCGTTGCAGAATGCTTCCCTAGAGAAGTTCGAAACTGCAGCCGACCTCGCATGGGACACTGAAGAGTTTATGCATGCGGTGCATGTCGTATATAGCACGACTCCAGACTCGGATAAAGGCCTGCGCGACATTACCACCCGTGTGATCCTGGAACATGATGACGAGTTCTGCGACAAGCCGGCGATGGAAGTGGTCATACGGAGGTTCGATGGACTTGCCTACAATCTGATGAAAGAACAGACGAAGAGACGTAAAGAGATGAAAGGTCCAAAGTGTCTGACATGCGGCAGCATGTACATCCGAAGTTGTTCCAATACCCACACATGTATGAACCAGTTCATCTGCTGCGATTGCTACCAAGGCGAAGAAAAGGGTGGCTATTATTGCGAGATTTGCTGTCCACGCAAGCCAGGTCGTGCGTATCGTCCAGCAGCAATCTATCGGGTTGGCTGATTCATCTGGCACGAGGTGCTGAAGAGGAGGCAGAAGGAGACGGGTCGGATCACAATCAATCATCGAGGACCGCGCAGCTGTTCCACCACAAGAAGCATGAGATTTACAGTGGCCGAAGAACTTGTCGGTACGACAGCAATGATTACAGCCCTCTTTCTCAGGCATGCCGCGATATGTAGACGGTTCGAGCGTATGGGAACTCTATCTTCGTACTTCACCAGTTGCCAGTGTGCAAAATAATGCAAACAACTGGTGAACATTGGGGGCCCTGCTTCTCAAGCGACCCGTGCTTTGTAGACAGGTCAGACGAACGCGGATTATCTCAGCAGCCCACTAGCTTCCCACCTGAAAACAATTGATGAATGTCATCGGCTCTGTTCCTCAGAGATACCGCCTATGCAGACAGATTGATCATCTAGAAAGTCTATCTCAACAAATCATCTTCTCCCCTCCACTCACTCACTCAACGCAGCTCATCCCTAATCTCCTGCATAACCTCCTTAACATTCGGCATCTGAGCCCCAGGCTTCGCATTAGCAAAATGCAGCGTGCCCGCAATACCGCCCTTCATCTTAGCCCTAAACTTGTCGCCGAGCGTCAGCAGCGTACCCAACGCGCAAAGCGTCCGGAACAGGGCGTCCGGGTCCCCGGCATGCGGGCTCTCGCACTCCAGCACGTTGGCGATATCGATCACCAAGACCTCCGCACGAGCCTCCCGACTCGCAGACTCGGTCGAAGGAGCATTGGAGGCGAGCAGGATGGCGTAGTTGAGGTAGAGGGTAGCGAGGGCCTTGTATTGGGCGGGCGATTCGGGCTCAGCAGCGAAGGGCCGCACGAGCTTAGTAGCGGTGTCGAAGGCGCCGTCTGCGATCAAGCGGCCAGCGTCAGAGGCGAAGAGGTTCACTAGCAGGCGGATAGCGTGAACGGCGTTGTTGGCCGTCTCCTGCCGCTGCTCGAAAACGCCTGCCTGTGGAAGGGTGTCGATGATTGTCTTCTCGCCAGCGCAGGTCGAGCTGACGAAGGATGGGGAGACGGCAAGCCGGGCTAGGATGGCGAGAGCAGGTACCCGCTGCTGCCTTGGCCACTTGGAGACAGCAGTAAGCAGTGCCGCAATCTGACCGTCTGTAGGGTGGGGATCTTGGGGGCTTTGGTTGAGCTGGTTGACGAGTGCATTGAGGGCACCAAAATCCTCCTCGCTGAGGTGTGACACAGGGTCAAGCTTGCCGCCATCTTTCAGCTGCTTTGCTGATTCGGCGATCTTGTTGATGGCGTTCTGTGCGTTGCCTTCCAGGATGTTGACGTAGGTACGCTGCGGCAACTTCCGTTCACCACTGGTTGAGCTGTGACCAGCGTCGCCAGGCCTGTACCTCCTTTCAGTGCCCCACGGGTCGTGTTGCTGAGGCGGTGGCTGATCTTGCTGGCCTATCCGAGCGCCCTTCGTGTTGTCTTGTATCCAGTTCGCAACTTGCTCGTAGTAGGTCATTGGGAGGTTGTTGTTCTCCAGGAATTTCCGAGCAACATCCCAAGCGCTCTCCGAGAGATTGTATGGTAACTTCAATGGTGGCTTGCCATCTTCAATGTCGATGTCGAATACATAGTCGTATTCCTTGCCATTGTACTCTTTCTTGCTAGCACCGGAGCCCTCTCCGGCGACCACTGTGCCGATCTGTCAAGCGCCGTCAGCGGCGGGTCCTTCATGCCAAGACGAAACGGAGTACTTACCAGGTTCCACTGATTTGTTGAAGCAGACCAGAGATGCGCGGTGACATCGCCGCTGTTTTCACGAATGAAAAGCTGTTGACCGTCGCGTTCGCCTGTGCGTGTCTGCAATGCGTCTGCAACAGAAAACGTGTTAGCGTGTGCATTACGGTCCTTCGTGTATCAAGGAAGATCCCGCTGCTGACATGCATGTCAAGCCTCAAGCTTATGCTACAATTCTTGGAGCTCATGCACAGTTTCTGGATAAATGGAAGTGGGTGCAGAAAATGCTCTGCGAAGATCGAGAGTTGTTGGCAAGGGACATCGGTTGGGTAAAACTTACCGGGACCAGGCAGATTCTCCTTTTGGAATGGTTGTCCTTGACTTGCGGTTTCGGCGGGGATGGCGTACATCTTGTTGCTCTCTTCAAAGGATTGCACAGCCTGCAAGTACGCATTAGCATTAGAGTTACAATGCGAGCTCGCTGAGCCCAATGGCACCGCAGGCCCTGCGTTTCAGCTAAATGTAATTCTTCATGCAGCTTTCAGAGCTTGCATGAACAATCGAGACGGAACTTACCTCTGCATCGGCTTCTCGCTCTGGATCCCGCGTGAAAATACGAATGACGTTGTCACTCGATCCACTGACGATATCGCCAGTCTCCGGGCATGCTGCAACAGCCCATAAGCTGATAGCAGGATGGGTGATGGTCTGTATGCATTGCCCGTTGCGCCAGACTCGGACTGTACGGTCTTCCGAAGAGCTAATGATGTCTCCATTTGGCAGAATAGCAAGACTGTAGATGTACGCCTCATGGCCTTGAAGCTCACCCATCGGAGTCCCGTCTAAAGTCCATAATCTGATGACCTCGTCATTACCGGCTGAAGCAAAAGCCGCGCCAGACCAGTGGCCTGCCGGCAGCTTGCAGAAGCAGCGCACAACATCCGTGTGGCCTTTGATAGTGGTCAAGCTCTTGCCGTTGATATCGAAGACGCGGATCATCTTGTCTGCGCATGCGGTGATCACCAACTTCTCATCGTAAACCATGACCCCCCATACGGGACCTTGGTGGCCAGAAAGTTCTGCTGTGACGGAACCGGCCTCTACATCCCACACAAAAGCCTGACTGTCCCATCCTCCGCTGACTACTTTCGTCCCATCTTCACTGAACGCCAAGCAAGTGATGTTGCCGGCGTGCCCTATGAGCATACGATGCGGATCCGCATCTGGAGGACTGCCGACATGCTTGACGAACACAAATGTTTCTCGGCCTCCTGCCGCAATAACGCCATCTGGGTATGTTTTGGAGGGTGGAGCATAAGCTAGGCCGTTGAACCAGTGCGCTCCTTGCAATGCAATCGTATCGTCATAGGTAGGAGGCTTCGATGCGGCTAATTGCCACTTACGGACGGTGTTGTCTCGCGACGCAGAGAACAGCGTGTTGCGCGTGGGAAACACCAATGCGCGCACCTGGACTGATTGTCAGCTGTTGCAGTGAGTCAGCAAAGATGCTAGAACTCTAGCTAAAGCTAAGTGGTGGCGTATTGAGTATGCGCAAAAGATGGAAACCAAATGGAGGGACCCCCTCCAAACTAGGAAAGTGATCGAAGTCACTTACATCTTCCTCATGCCCTCGGAGCGTAGCTGAGAGCTTGAAGTCTCCAGACATTTTTACTAGAACACCTAGGCAGGTAGCTCAGTCTGTGGAATGCCGTGCTCTTGGTTTGCTTTGCCTGCGCCTCGCGCTCCAGCAGGCAATGACAGGTCCACCCGACGACGATAAGCAGGTGCACGGAGAAGATCGGTGGATGGACTGATTCAAGCTTGCACGGCGTGGTCAAAGGTAACAAGTAGAGTGTGTATGCGGTCAAGGCGATGTGGCTGTTTCGGCGTTTGGCGAAGATCCAGACAATCACAACTGTCTACGTCATGCTCTATCGATAACGGGTCTTGGCAGTCGCGAGGCTCTTCCTCCTCTCCTATGAAGGAGCGAGTAGGGAGCGAGCATCGCATTCACCTTGCAAGATTTCCCTTGAACCAAGTGTGCTGACATCTCAAAGGCGGTCTTCAGACCTAGCAGATGGTAAGTTGGAAAGACATCGTAAAGGCATGCCCTCATCTGCAATGACCCTCCTAGCTCCAAAGCGCATATCCGAGCCTCACTTTCGGCCGATCGAAGTTCAAGCTCCGATCTGGAACATGACCACGCCGCAAACCTCGCTTCCTTCATGAGATTGTTGACTTGTTGGGGCGGCAAATGCTACTCCCTTATGATTGGCAATAGCATTCCTACTCGCCAACACAACCAAAGGGGTCAAAGCCCCCGAGAAGGAACGCCTTGTAAATTCGGTCTTTAATCTTGGCATCCACCTTATGTCCCAAACAGCATAGGGCTTGTGCAACAGCCAATCATCAGGAAAGACAAGCTTACTGACACCCAATTCGTACGACTTCAATGCATGTCTATACTGATCTTTTATAGCTGCATGCGTTTTGCAAACGCGACCGATTCTGAGCTAGATTAATGTGCCATTGAATGTGAAGCAAAGCAGCGACACGCTGGCAAGCGTTTAGATGACGACGGGAAGTTCTTACTCGAACGTCGGCTGTGGCAGGGACAGGCATGCTGCTGATGAATGGTTTGACGATCAATGCGAGAACCAGTTCATCTCCGCGGCGACGGCACCGCACTGCCCGTGAGAGGTTACGCCGCCAACCGCCGCCATCGGACGACCTTGTTTCACACAGCCCTAAGCGGACCGCACAAAGCGGCCCGAGTTGGGAAGATTGGGAACCACAGGGAACGCAGATTCTAGATTCACATGCGAGACAAAGACAGGAAATTGGCAAGAAGACCATCCCGTCCTCTCCTCTGGGCGCTGAAGAGAAAGTTTCGGCGACGGCCTTGTCAACGTTCGGCGGACCGTTGCCCTCGGGCTGCTGATCGATTTACGGTCGCGGTGCTTGTGCCAACATCTTACATCAACATCATTTCTCTTGATCCGGGCGGCGGCATGTAGAATGATTGTCGCATCAGTGCAAGGTAACGAGGAGTATCGTCAATAATAATCGGCACTCGTCACTACAGTGCTGCCGTGGCTACTCTTCGGTGCGGACCCCTCATCCGGGAGGCCGATCCGTCGGGCTCCGGAACCTCGTTGTTGCCGCGATTTTTGGCATGCTTGTGTTGGTTCATGTGAAGTCTGTTGCCCACCTCGTCACGGATGTCATGGCAGATACAGACATCGCCCGAGACAGCGACGTCCGCTCGCCTGTCGTCTTCCGCGGCGTACTGCTGTGTTACGCGCCATCCAAACTTTTGACCTGAAACGCCTTTGTCTGTCCGGGTCGACAGCGCCCTGGATAAAGAATTGGGTTTGATGGTTACGAACACCTGGATGTTGATGGTTGCACAGCAGGATAGCCTCCCCGCCCCGGTGGACGCAGGGCTCGTCTTTTGCGTAACGTAGAGGTCGCAAGAAGCGCCTTGCCAAGGGTCTCGAATGCATCCTCACCCGTCGATCTGCAGGCCACCCACGCGCGCCTGCAGACCGAGCTGTCGCCTTCGTTTGAACTTAGCCGGCAGCATCCAGCGGTACTCCTCGGGCGATGCGCACTACGGTACCGCAAACGAGACGATTGCACTGCCGGAAATGCAGAGCATTGCGAAAGAGGACAAATATGAACTTTTCGTTCATGTGAAGTTTTCGAGGCATGCGAAAACAACGCAGAGATAGACCAAGCGAAACTCGCATATCGCGATCAGTCAGACGATCACAATACGTACCTGGGTATATCTTGCTACCGAATTTTATGCTACCCGACCACTGCGGGCCTATAACGTGTTGCCGCAGAGGTTCCAGTTGACGGGCAATGGGCACTGGTCTGCCCTCTGGCAGTATCCTCATGAGCCCCATTCCCCTGCATTGCATTGCATCAGTCACAACTACTAGCACCGCGAAAAGTGCAGCGAAGTTAAGCATTGGAGAGGGGTTTGCAGTGGTGCGACGGCGCTTGTGGTGTCTGATGTCGGCGAAACACGATTGGACATGCCGACGTGAATGCTCAGCCACGACTCTGTGGCGGAATGCTTTGGCATGTTCTGGATCAACCAAACACTGCAGGGTCAATAATTGGCTATAGTAATATGCCACGCTGTTATGAATGGCGACCGGCACTCGCGTATCGCTTGATAATTTGCTAAGAGAGACAAAAGCCAGAGCGAGATTCAAGCATGATGCTCAACCTTGTCATTTTCGCAAAATAGCCTTTTCTTTGTCTCACTGCGGCCCTTTCATCAAAGGGTTGAAAGAGTGACAGCAAACAGTCTTACCTCACGATAGCTGACGTTCCTCGGATCGCGCTCCGAGCACTCGATCCCCAGAGCGGCAGAAGAGCAGAAGCTTTCGTCTAATCGCCTACTCCTTTTGGGCCATCAGCTTGGTTTCGACCGGGGCTTGCGAGGTGCAACCTTTTCCGCTGCTGAAAGCGCACACCTCCTTGACCTCCCAAAAAGCCCGGGCGAGCTTCTTCGAACGATCACCGGCATCCTTGCGATTGGGCAGTACCAGTTTACCAACTGCGGCTTGCGCTTCCCTGGTTCCACGTGCGAGCTTGAACCTAGCGCAGGCGGCTGCCGAGCTACTATGGTTTGTGGAAAGTGTGGCGCCCGCCAGGCCCATTATGGCGGTGCGAGCAGGGGCCGGAAAAGGTTGGCAAGGGCTGGCTCGGTTGGCAAGGGCTGGCTCGGTTGGCGAGGGTTGGCAAGGATGTTCTGGCCTTGGATTTCCGTAGCTCACGCAGGCGCAATTTCTGACTTTGTTAGTACCCCTGCAGGTGCGTGCAGTCGGTTGCAGTGACAAAAGAAGCTTGGCGGCGAGAGTCGACCAGCGTTCTGCGCTGCGCGTAGAACAACGCGTCACTTATGCCAGTGCCAAGCTCTGGTCACGAGCGACAGTCGGGGCCGCCTACAGCCTCCAAGCAGTTCTAGAGAGCCGCTCACGCTGCTGAGGGGATTCTGGACCCTATAACGCTCCTGACTAAATACGACCATAGGCGCCCCGCCGTCGGCCGTCTTTGTAGCTCATTATTTTTTATATCCCACGGCGCCGCCGCTGGTCACACACCTGCTCAAGCTCCAAAGACCTCCTGCTATCCATCCGCTCTTCGCTGTGCAGCATCCAGGCCAAAATTCTCTCGAGCCAAAGCACCCCACACCAACGATCCGGACGGTTGACAGACAGACGTTTGAGCCTAACGTCGTTTGCGAAAGCCAGCGTGCCAGCAGGTCACCCGACCTGCACACTCGGCTCCCCAAGGCCTCGCATTCGCCGTTGCTGCTTCGGAGCACCGAACGACGCCATGGCCTCTGCACCACTCCCTCCTGTCTCGCCCACACTCGACTGCCCGCAGACCGACCTATTAAATGCCCTTTCCGCGTAAGTCAAGATCTGCCCTGCGTACGTCAAAACTTCACCATGGGTGGTGCTTACGCTGGACGCAGACTGCACGCGAATAGCAAATTCTCAGACCTCACAATCACATGCAATTACCGACAATGGCACGTCCACCGCGCCATCCTCTGCTCGCGGAGCGGCTTTTTCGACGGCGCTTGCAGCAATGCCTTCCGGGAAGCAAACAACAGAGCGATCGATCTCAGCGACGACAACGAAGACGCAGTCGAGCAAATGATACGATGTATGTTGCAGGACACGACCCCTCGGCGACCGAGTTGCAAACTGACCTTAGGCAATTCTAGTCTTCTACCATCTCGACTACCTGAATGAGCCAAGGGAACCAAGGCCCACGCTTTTCCGACACAGATTACAATCGGATGCTCGTCGACGCCTGCCAAAGAAGATCGATTTGAGTGCGATCAACGATCCTCTGCTTGAAGCCGCTGGAGTCTACGCACCAGCTTCCCCTTTGTCCCCCCAGAGTCCTTCCTCTCCTATGGAATCCCTCGGGTCCTCAGATTTCTTCGAGAAGCGTCCGAGATCGCCGGCATCAAAACGTGCAAAGACCCCGCCGCTCATTCCTGACGACGGCAGCGATTACGACTCTTACGACGAAGAAGAGGACGAGTCTCACCCAGTCGAGACCCATCTCCTATTACATACACAAGTGTACGCTCTCGCTGAGAAGTACGATATACCGGCACTCAAGGCACTAGCGCGGCAAAAGTTCGAAATGGCGGTGGCTTGCAACTACGATTCTCCGGAACTCCCGAATGCCATCGAAGAGATCTATTGCTCGACACTAGATACCGACCGCGGGCTACGCGATGTCATTCTGGAGCTCTTCCGGTCTTACCCCGTATTGGCGTCGACACCCGACATGCTCCAAGTGATCAAAGATCTTCCGTCGCTGGCGATGGAGCTTTTCAAGCTGGAGCGCGGTATACCAATCTGAGACTAGAAGGCACACGCGGCCACTCACACTACCAACCCCTGCTCACCCGTCCACCATCCGCAAGTGTCCTGGCTTTCTGTACGCTTATGCACACTTTCTGGACTGCCACCGCCACACCTCCGCGGGCGCACGCGACGGAGATTGCGGGGAGACGCCCGCGCTAGACGCGATACAATGTCATGCGCACATCACCTGCATGAATCAGCCGAAAGTATACCAGAACAAGCTACACACACCGCCACAGATCTACGATGGGCCGTCGCCGCTCCTCGCTATGCCGACGCGAGAAGGGCCAAGTGGTGTGCCGCTTTGGATCAGGCGACTATACAAGATGATTCACCACTCGAGGAACATGACCTCGCCACTTGCGCCCACACACATACATACACACTACTGGAATATACATCCGCGATTCCGGCCAAGAAGAAACAAATGAAGGTAGCCTTTTAGCGTGCTTGCGGGTCTAGGCAGTTCGGCGTTTCGATTTGATCATGGGACGGACTTATGATACCCACTCCGCACACACGGTCGTTCTTCTTTCCTCATGTCGTTTTAGCGATTCTCAGACGAAGGAAGATGCTTTCGGAGCTCCTTTTTCTATCATACTTATTTTAACACTCAAAAAGATATCAAAGTGAGCAGCGCTCCTTTCTCCTTCCGCTTCGTTTAGTGGCGCAGGGTAAAAAGACTTCTCTTCCAAGCTTCTAGACCTTCCTTCCATTCCTCCCTCCTTCGCGTCAGCCGCTTGCCAAGACATTCCCATCGATCGCATCTGACGACTACTTGGTCACGGTACTCTCTTAGCCCACGTAAGAGGAAGCGCGCGTAATGTCTCCATTCTCTCTATGTCCACTCTGTCAGCTCACACGAACAACGCCGTCAGAGACTCTCGCCCACTAAAACCCAGCTCACGTCTCCCTCCTTCTCCCACCCGCCTGGTGCCATTATTCCTTCGTCGTTACTGTACAACCATCCGTCGTGAACCCCTCGTGTCACCTTCGGCCTCCACGGCCCGACATAAGCACCGCATGTCACTTGCCCCCATGCGGGACTTACGATCTGTTTAACCCGGCTCGGTAACTGACCACGGCTGTACTACTTGCTCCCCTTCCCCCTCCCAACTGCAAGCGCTGCTGACTGCATATCCTCTCAAGATGCTTTGTTTCACGTTTCTCCCCCCGCGTCCCTACTCTGTTTCGATGCTGTGTTGCTGACGACGTGTCCTGTCACCGCTATAGTGACTTGAAGGGGGCCGCGGTACATGCAAGTCAGCACGGGAGAGGGTTTTAGCTTTTTGTGCTTTGCCGTGGACGCGTTCTTTGGTCCGACTCCGCGAAGTGCTGATGCTATGTGTAGTAAGTAGGCCTGATGACTACTGGGCCTGGAGCAAGCAGTGAGGGAGGGCGAGTCGCTCAGCCCCCGCGCACGCACGCGCGCGTGTAGGGCCATAGCTCTGCGGTTTGCACTTCTCTCCAGCGAGTAGGAGATCGAGGTGCGCTTTCTTATAGAGGTGCTATTGAGCAGTCGCCTGGGTTCCAGATGCTCATCCAAGCGAGTGGTAAGGTTTGCATCCTCCAGGTAGGTTTGTGTCCACAGGATCTAGGGCTGGCTGCACGCGTGAAGAAAAGTGTCTCTGGCGAGAAAACTCTGTTGTTATTTCTTACTGGTCAGAAAGGTTAAAATGCTTATCGTGTCATTATGGCAGATTTGCGATTTCGCGTATCTGATTGGATCTGTAGAACAACCAGGGTTTGCCGTCCTCACTATCTCATTCTGACAACTGAGCTCTTCCACTCCCCGTCGAGGATACAACTCTGACCAGCTGATATCCAATTGAATCGACAGCACCGCGAGGTCCCAGGATCTAGAAGATGAGCGATTTCGTCCGCGGCTTGCAAGGAGTGTCCAGCATCAGCAAAAAGGCGAACAAGACAGAAGTCTTAGAGCCAATGAGAGCTCTTATAAGTCCCCCTGTCCTCGCTTCACAAAGGATTTAAGCAGCCAGCGACCGTCATAGTGCCAAGTGCCAGGACTTCAGCGCGGAGACGCCGAACAGAGGTCTAGGAGAGTTCATACTGCTTGTCCACTTTGCTGCAGGAGGTCGTGCTTTACCAATATCGGGCAGCTCCGAACGCGACTCGAGATAATCGGGAGTGCGATGCCATAGCTGACTCGCAGAGTCCTAATAGGCCGGGTGTTATGATCTTCACGGGAACGCAGGAGTCAGGGCCTCGAGGGGAGGTGGCGTATAAGCAGTTCAATTATGCGTCGAATTGAAGATCGCTATAACGCTTCTCTGACGCCTTCCCGGGACAGCTGTTGTCACGTTACGGGGATGAAAGTTTTTTCTCGGCCCCTAGAGCGTCCCTGCTGGAAAGTGGCTTTCTGGTTCGTAGTTGGACAGCGATTGACTTGTAAGGTCAGCGCGACATGAAGCCCAGCGTCAGGGCGCTAGAGCGACACGTGCTTCTCACGCGCGACTCCAGCACAACTGCAAGTAAACATCTGTTGCCAAAAAATTCTAGTGGTATGTATTCTTAAGACATGCAGACGCTTCTGCCATTATAATATGACACAACGACTCCTCCCGCCTCTGCGATCATCATCGTAATCATCGTAAGTTCTTTGCCGCCTGCGCTTTCTCCGTCCAGAGGATCTAGGGTCATTGTGCGCACCATACCCTGGCCTGTCGGGCCCCCGATCTCTCCTCGCTCTTGACAAGTCCTTGCGGATGATCTGCCGGCAGACGTCCACAAAGACCTCGGAGACGTTCTGGCGCCGGCGCGCGCTCGTCTCGTAGTACGGCACATTCCCCCACGCCTGGCTGACCTTGAACGCCTGGGATCGGGAGACTTTCCTGTCCTCCTCCAGATCGCTCTTGTTGCCTACTAGTACAATGGGAACATGCGGGTCCCCGCCCTTGATCTGGACGATTTGCTCGCGAAGCTCGCGCAGCTCTTCGAGGGAGGACATGGAGGTGATGCTGAAGACGAGCAGGAAGCCATGGGCGTCGCGCATGTAGAACTCGCGCATGGAGGTGAATTGTTCGGTGCCGGCCGTGTCCATGATCTCGAGCATGACCTGGCGGCCATCGACGTCGATCTGCTTGCGGTAGGAGTCTTCGATCGTGGGGTCATAGCTTTCTATGAAGACGCCTTGGACGAACTGGGCTTGAATCGGGCTTAGTATGCTTCTTTTCCCCACATTCGCGATGTCTGCGCGTAGTTTCGCGTACCTGTTAAACAGCTCTTACCCACACCTCCAGACCCGATGACCGCTATGTGGTATTCTCTGTGTGTCGCGTTAGCCTGAACTCGCCGCGCCTTCAAGCTCTTTAACAGTCATACCTCTGGTACCCAGCCCGCGACATGACACATCAGTGCACACTCGCGCGACCTCAACGCGCATCAAACGAATGTGCGCACTATAGCAGACTGGCTTCCGTTCTCTGACTCCTTCTTACCTCGACGGAAAAGCCTCGCACCCTTGTCGTGAATCAGAGCTGGTATCAAGCTTCAGACTCTTAGCCCGAAGTAGGCGCTCGTAGTCGGTCGTATTTGTTGACAGTATTCCTAAGTCGCAGAGGAAACAGTAACAGGATCCAACCGTCCTTGGAGATGAGGTTGCGGTGGTGCACAAGAAGGGCAGAAGCGCTGGCAGCACAATGTGACACCTCGGAGCTATGGAAGTGATAGGTTCAAAACGAATCTGGCGGGGGGGGCAGGCAAGGCAAGGAAAGTCGGATGGTGAGATTTCGCATGCAGGAAACGACCGTCGGTACCAACCAGCGTTCAACAACCAGGAGGGGAATTAAAGACACAGATATCCTATCCGTGGCTCGACAGAGTATCACGTCCGAGCCCCATGGTGGCCGCGGTGCTAGCGATATTGGTTTAGGTTCGCGGGTGTAAACGATGAAATCTTTCCCAGGTCAGCACTGCACGTCGGCTGGGCGGAAGAGCAGCCGAAGGCCCTTGACTCGAAGGGGGCACGTCTACCGCTACCTAGTCCTGTACGCCGGCACTTGTCTTGCAGCCCAATGGCAATTTTCTCTGTCCCTCTGCACACATTCATTCGCTGCTGGGTCTGCTTTTCTATCCCAGTCGATGCCTCGAAACTACTGCACCACCGTCGACACTGGTCCTTGTCCGAGTAGGCTTATTGCGCACCGGCGCCTCCTTTCGCCGTTCCCACGTACTGGGTCGACAGCGCCACGACAAGTCACGCGAAACTATGATGAGAGAGATGTGGGGCCCGGGTGACATCCGCACAGTGCCCCTGGCGCGGAAACGCCCAATGACGTTGTTCTAGCGAGTTTCCAGAATGACTTTAACGGAATGCCTCGAAATGCAAGAAGGAAAAGGCGCGAGTTGCCCGCCGATCATCCAGGCACACAGATGATCATCAGGTACGCGCGTGTAGCAGCGAGATTGCCGGGCTCGCCGGAGCAGCTCCATGAGACGGACGAGAGACGTCAACGACTCTCAACTGCCGGGTATCTTCAGACGCTGGCGGACGCGACGTCAGTGGCAGCGCGCACCTCTCGGAATTTTCCGAGAGACGAGACAGCGTCTGCGATTCGTCAGTGGCTGCCAGGTCGTGGTTTCTTGGCCTGACGGATCATGACCAGACAGTCAATTCTGTCTTTTCTGGTGAGGACCTGAAGGATGCCTACGATCCCGCCAAAGCTGGTCTCGCAAGACCTACTACTGCCAAGCGATCTGACGACTGCTCGTAAAGACTCGTATTTCCAAGCTTTCAATGACGGCAAATGTGGCGTGCGCCTATCCATGAAGCCTATTCCCGCCACTCCAGGAAACACGTCAACCAAAGCAATGATGTGGCTTCTCTGGAACGCCGAGCGCAATTACGATGCTTGAGACCCATGAGACGAAAGGAAAGTAGATCGCTGTCCTGGAAAACCCCAGTTTATTTCTCTATTCTACACCAGCCAGCGCCTATCATCTAGTGCCTTGCGACTCTCAGCCGACAAGGCAATAGTGATTGAACGCGACTCAGTCTCTAAGGACATTGCAGGGCCGCAAAACTCACTATTGTACACATGCCCGCCATCAACCCCCCAAACGCCTTCCATAGTTTCCCGTGAAATATGCCAGTGGTCCCTCCAGCTCCGGAGAAGCATGGGAAGATGAACATGACAAGGCCAACAAACGCTTGGCCACCTCCGTTCGGAGGATTTAGATGCAAGTCTCCTCAGATCATGAATCGCTCAAAAGAATGTCGTGAGTTGGTCGTAATAATGCTCAAACAAAGGAAGAAACCAAGACATTGCCTCTGATCGCCTGTACACCAACATCATCCCTGCGAAAGAAGGACCCTTTCTTGGTGAGACGGCTACAAGTACCACAGATCGTTCTCGCGATTCTTATGGACTTTGGGAAGGACAGGGCGGGAAACAGATTTTTCAGCCTCCGTGTCCTCAGCCACGTACTCCATATGCGCAATCGCCCAACCGATCACGCGACGAGCGAGATACGTCGGAATGGGGATGTTGGACTCATGGAGACCGATGTGGTTATCGCAGAAGATCCTCGCGAGGCGGTCCCGGCCGTCCTTCTCCTGGTATGGGAAGCAGGTGTTGTCTCCGGCTCGCTTGCGCAGGTTGGCGGCCACCGCTTCTAGGGACTGGTGCTCGTGCGAGACGCCATTAGCCTTAGCAGTGCGAGGAGGGGTGCTGTAGACGGCGGCATCTTTATCCTCGCTGGCTCCATACATGTCTTTCGTAGTCTGGGTGCCACCAATAGGCGTGCCATTGGTCGTCGTTGTCGTTTCTGCAGAGTCCCGCCACTGGTCTACCGTCAACCTCGGATGCATCTTGAGCTTCGTAAAAGAGGCGCTGCCCTTCCTCGCAGTGTGATTGTAGGTGAATACCTCATTCGACTTGAGACTAAGAAGACCTTTCCCGCTGAGGAAGAAGAGGCCTTTGGGGTTACGGAGGGTAGAAGCTCGGTTTTCCGCCTGGATGCGGCTCATCGTCTTCGCGAGATCCCGCTCGACGTACCTTAAGATGCTGAGCGACTTGTCGGTGGAGACTTCGATGACATGCAGTTGGAGGGAATCAGTTGCCCAGCTGAGGTCATTCAGGCTTCGCGTCAGAAGTGCGCATTCGGTTTGAATGTCGTACGCTATAACGGCACCGGCGTCTTGGTCATTCCCGCCGAGAGTGCTCTCCGACGGCGGGAAGGAATCTGATATAGGCGAGCTTCCTGTGCTGCCAGACTCAGTAGCTCCACGTGGCCATGGAAGCCCAGAGCGAAAGACAACGATGCTCCCTGGTGCAGTACTCCCGTCATAGCCGTGTTTCTTGATATGCTCAAAGAAGAGCGTCTGAAGCTTGGGTGCAGTGACTTCGTTTGGGCCAAACATATGAACGCTGTCGCGGTATTGAACAGCATGCTTCATCTGCCGCGAAGCAAAGGCAATCAGGTACGAAGGCTTCTCGCCTCTGCAACCGCTGAGAGAGCTGACCTGTATACCTACCGCGAGCTCCTCGTGCGGAGATCTACCTATGACTGCTGGTGTACGGGCGAAGATCTTGCGGTAAATCCTGCCCACATATCTGGCTAGCCCGCCGGACTTATCACTCATGATCTCTCGACGCAGACTGTCGACTTGGATACCAATTGACTGTACGCCAATTTTCTCGCTGTTGCAGACCGACTTCATAGTCCGGAAAATCTCAGCGCGATTAGGGCCCTTCTCGACTGAGAACAGCACCACAACATTGCGGGAGTCTTTTCCAGAAATGGCGCTGGAAAGCTGAGCGCACCATTCAGATGTGCAGGCCTTATCCTTTGCATACAGCAGACGAACAGCACTGTCATGAACAGTAGTAAGCGGACGTTGTGTCTCCTCAGCTGGCAACCGCTGTTTCTGTGCCTGATTCCTGACAACGCCTTGAAACTCGCCCCAGCTGCGTGATTTGACGGGGAGAGTAGTGCCCACTTCTGCAAAGATGATGTGCGTCTCCTTCATACGGCTCGATTCGTAATTCCTGCACTTCGAGTAGTGAAACGCCCCTTCGCTGAGCAACAGCTGCGCGCCGTTCTCGTTCAGCGACTGCTTTAAGGGATCCTTGTCTTTCTCCCCTTTGAACTTCTTGACACGAGGCTCGTGAAGGTCGTACTGAGTATGCGACTGCATTTGCTTGGGAATGTAGCGCAGCGGCAGCGCAGCGACCTCCCTCTGGAAAGCCTTGTCGCCGCTGTGGTGGAATGGCTGGTCCGGCAAGATCGAGCATAGCTCGGGTGGCACGTTGTACGGCCACTTCTGCGATCCGAGATTGACGCACGGTAGGTGAGGGTGGTTCAGCATCGTGCCGTCCCCAGCGTAGAAGTCAGAAACACGGACTTCAACACCAGGAACTGAGCTGGTGATCTTTTGGTGATCTGGCGTCTTATCGGAGAAGCCATGGATAGTCTTCACCCAGCCGTGCTTCGGGCTCAAGATTTTGACCTTTGTTCCCTTCAGTGCATCCGACATGAGCTTTGTGCTGGTAGCATCAAGCGAAGACGCCGTCTTGCTGAAGTGGGTCTCCATGAAGTTCGCTAGCGAAGTTGCTGGGAGGAAGAGCTGATGACACTCCTTCTCGCGGAGGGTCACGCCACTGTGGTTTTCGCCGATAGGGGTTGCACACTCCACATTAGCCAGGTGCAGCGATTTAGCAACACCCGTTCGAAGCTCCACGCCGCGGACAACAGCATCTGCAAGAGGCGAGAAGAACTTGTTCCCGCGCACGACGAGCTTCTGCTGCGGGCTCGTGACGAACTCGTGCTTGAGCAAAGCATGAAGACAGTTCCGCGCCTTGTCCGCCACAGCGCCAATCTGAGCCTGTGAGACCTCAATAAGGCTCCGCAGCCCACCGAAAGACTTCTCTTGGATGCCGACACTGAACCAAAACCAATGGTACTCCTTGTCCGCAGGCTGAGGCTCGTCTCCCGTCCCGTCGATCTTGACCTCCCCCTTCTCCAGCTCAATCCTCTCAACACAAATCCACCGCATCCTCCCCGACCCCTTCTCATCCCTGCCCCAGCAGACCCGCTCCCAGACTCTCGTCCCGTCCGGACGACCGGGACCATCATAGACCGTAACCAGAGCGCGATACTTCCTCTCACCTTCAAGCCGCATATCATGAGACGAGACGAAAGTCCTCCCATCCACATCCACCACCACTCCATCCTTCGCAAAGTCCCCCTCCATGTACATCTCGCGCTTGAACTTCTCCAGAACCGCCTTCAACACCGGCCTCACCTCCCTATCCCCCAGCAGCGGCAGGACCTGCCCATCCTCTTCTTCATCGGGATCGAGACGGCTAGCGCGCGCTGTGTACAGGAAGAGTTGCTCCGCTGGAAAAGAGGTTGGGCGGAAATCGATAATCGGCATGGCGATCGTGCTAGGATGATCGGGATGGATGATGCCCTCGATCGGGGAGGGAGTGGTCGCCATTGTTGGTTTTTGTCGTCTTTTCCCGCTCTCTTGGTGGTTAGGGAGGGGTAAAAAAAAAAAAAAAAAAAAAAAGAGGTGAAGGTAGAGGGTTGTTTGGTGATCTCAAACAGCTGAGGGACTGGTGATCAAGTGGAAGTGGGCTCTTTGCACTTCCCAGAAGACCGGGCTGGGTTTGCGATGAGGAGAGAAGAGTAGTAGGCTGGGATTGGGCGGGTATTTATGGGGACAGCAGCTTTGCTTCCTGGACAAGGAGTTGAAAGAAGGTCTTTCGAGGTAGCAAGGTTTGTCCTACGGCTGAAAGGAGGGTTCGTGCAAACTCGTTAAGCGAATGGAAGTTGTTGGGCTGTTTCAAAGGATGGCGTTGTTTAGCTAGCAAAGCAAGCAAGCACAGGAAAGGGCCTGTTGTCAAGCAAATGTGTGGAGTCGGTTTCTGCGAGAGGGGCCCTTCGAAGGATTGATTCTTTCTGGAGAGAACCTGTTGGGTTTTGTCAAAGGATGGCGTTGTTCGGCTAGCAAGCAAGAAACAAGGTACTTTCACTTAGATAGCAATCTGAGAGAGGTCATTAGCTAGATTGCGCTTTGTGCTTTTTGAGTACCGTTATGATAAGGTTCTGGCACCAAAGCGGTAGACAGACAGGCTCCAATCACCCGACCTCGATCAAATCTGCATGCTGTCTAGAAAGCAGGAGATGCACGGGTGAGATTTATTAGCTCCTCCAGCTCCCAATAGAAAGAGAGGGGAAAAGGCCGAAGAACGAAATACAGTACATCCCAATAAGTACACGTTGACCCCCCTTGTCCCCCCAAAAAGAAAAAAAAAAGGAAAAAAAAAGGAATCTATCCAACCCCAACCCAACCCCCCCATCCCCAATCACCCACTCTCCCTCCACCCCATCCCCTCCCTCTCATCATCACAAACCCTTGCATACTCCAAGAGCAACCTAAAAACATAAACCTGCATATCCTCCCTCCTAAGCACCCTCTCCGCCCACTCCTTCCCCCTAAGCGCAATCCTCTTCGCCACTTCATCCCTCCCGCCCACCCCCTCCTGCCCATCGCGACTCACATACCCCAAAAAGAACTCCATAATCCCGTACAGATCGACGAACGTGTTATCCATAGGCACGAAATGCACCCAGGGGACAAGGCGGGAATCGTGCCATTCGTCGTAGATGGTGGCTTTGATCGGCAAAGAGGTGGAGCCGAGGAAACCTCGATACCGGCCCGAGAAGGAGTTCCCGTCGATGTCCGGGAGGTATTTATGTGCGTATTGCTCTTTCATGGGCATCACGGGGGCGGGGAGGAAGTAGGGGTCGGTGTAAGGGCAGAAACTGGTGTCCGTGCCGGGGAAGCAGAGGAGGTTGACGACGGCGGTGTTGGCCCAGGAGGCGAGCCAGGAGGAGAAAGGGGAAGGGTCCGTGGAGGAGGGGTGGATGTGGGTGGCGGCGAGGTCGTAGGTGTTGTTTGTCGGGAGCACGAAGCTTTGGGGTGGGTGTTGGTGGGGGGAGGTTTCCGCCAGGCGCACCGAGGTGCTGTTCGTCATGCTGACGAAGCGGTGGCGTTGGAAGCGGCGCCAGTTTTCGGCGCGGTTGCGGCCGCCGGAGGCGGCGCCGCGCCAGATTAGGGAGTCGGTTTTCTTTTCCCAGGGCTGGCCGTGCGTCTTGCCGCCCGAGTAGAAGGGGTTCGTGGTGTAGTACATGGCGGGCGGGAGCAGGATTTCGTTGTTCATGGGGAGTTTGCTGCCACCGAAGAGCGGGAAGAGCTTCTTGGTGTTGGAGATGGAGATGGGCTCGATGAAGGTGCCGTGTAGGCCTTGAAGATGCGGGTTGTCGCAGGAGGATTTGGCGAGGGTCCAGTTCTGTACGTAACCGTGGTAGGAGCCCCTTGGATACTCAGATCCAGAGATAGGGGGCGGGGTGGAGAAGTCCGTCTCGATGTAGGCGCTTCTTGCAGGACTGTCGGCGTGACAGCCTACGACGGCTAAGGGCCAATAAGGTCCTGCTCCATTGAATCCCGGGTCAAACTTTGGCGGGGGATGCTCGTCCAGGTCCTTTCGCGTTTCAAATTGGGTCTTCAGCTTCGCCTCTGGCACTACTTGTCTCGATCTCGACTCCTTTGCCATGAGACTGTCGATTTCTTCCCAGGGCACTACCATGCGACTCTCGTCCATAACGTTGATTGGTAAATCCACATCGGGCAGCCATGGAGCCACGCTTCGAACCATATCTTCCCATAGATCGAGCCATTCTCGGCCTTTGACATCAGTCCTCTGTGTCGTGTTGCCATTCCGGACGCTGATCCGATGCATGAAATCGTTTGCCTGCTCCCGGATAGTCTTAGCAGGTACACCCCAGAACGGCGCCAGGTTATGATAAATCTGATCCCAAAAGTCCTCCACCATCACCGTCGAGTGATTCTGTGCGAAAGCGAACCATTGGTCAAAGTGCGGCGGAGGCTGCCTGCCTCGTCGCTCTCGGTACGCGGCCGCAGCATCGTGCACCGTGTGTGTCTCTTTAGCTAGCAGCTCCTCGAACTCTCGTTCGGCGCGGGCGATCAAGGTGTCGATGGGGTGGTTCGGCTTCGGTGGGAAGTCGGCTTTCTTTCCGGCGCCAGCAGCAGCCGCCTGTGTTTGTGTGTGTGGTGAATCCGGGTTTAACTTGGGATGTGAGTGCAGCGCGCGCACTGGGATGGCGTCTAGGGAAGGTAGGATAAACCAGAAGGCCGCTAGGAGAATGATGGCCGAGACAGAGTATTGCGCAAAACGGCTGTTTACCGCGGGCGCGGATAGGTGGGCCATGCCTTGGACTTGGCAAGCTTGAGGTGAATGATCCACCTCACGTGTGGTGTAGTCGATACATACTGTAGGTAAGGTATGTAGTTGTTGGACGTCTCGCGGATGGAGTTAGCGGCCAGCCAGGACTGCGAAACTATGGCATCACCCAGCTACTGTATCCTGTGCCCGCCGATCGAGGCCCATCCATTCCAATCTACCCGTCGACCCCCGTCCACGCGTCGGGCGACGGGCGGCAGTTCGGCATGCCGATTCATCATCCCGGATCACTCGCACGCACCCACAGCACCCAATGATAATCCCGCAGTGATCGACGGACGGACGGAACGGGTCGTCATGAGAGACGCCTCATGCCCTTGCCCATGGGCTTTATGCCTGAGGCCTCACTGTGGCTGTAGCGCCACACCCGACGGGCTCGTCTGCTCTGAGACTGGGCGTCTTCGCCCGCCAGGAAGCATCGCGCGTTTTGGCGAACCGTCACATCAGGACCTGGCGAGAAGACCCCGGGAGGCTGGTACCACTTGATGAGAACGTTTCCTCAATATTGTTCTGGCCATTCACTTCGATTCTACGCGCAAAGCCGCCTTCCCTTGACCCCGAAGTTTCTTCCATCAAATTTTGGCCGCTTGACTCAGCCGACGGCAGCCACCAGGAAAGCTATATTCAGTCCCACCTCACTCCCGACCACTCAGCAGACGACCTTCGCCACTGCCCCCAACATCGCCAATATGGCTGTCGCTAGAGGAGCTCACGTCGATGGTTCGACCTCGCTGGACATGGATCAAATCACCTCCCAGCTTTCCACCCTGGGCCTCTCCAATCTGCCAACCTTCCCAGGAGTTCAACTTTACCCAGCATACAACCCGATCGATGTGCATCGCTCGTACATAATAGAGCAGATCCACAAATCTACTGGCGTGGAGCCCGCGATCATCAACCAGGCCGTAGCATGGACGCAGGACTTGAAGCATGGCGATCTGGTCCTCCCGGTCCCCGCACTCAGACAGAAAGGCACTAAACCAGATGAGCTGGCCCAAAAGATCGCCAACGAATTTGAGTGCCCACTCGTCAAGAAACCCACCGCAGACAAGACCTTTGTTCGCTTTTTCTTCGAGCCCGGTCCCCTTGCCTCCCTCACCCTGAAGTACATTCTGAACCAGAAAGACGGTTATGGCTTCAACCCTCACCTGGGCCGTGAAAAGCCAGGCGACTTGCAAAGCAAGCAGAAGAAGCTGATCGTCGAGTACTCTTCACCCAACATCGCAAAGGAGTTCCACACGGGCCACCTGAGAAGTACGATCATCGGCGGTTTCCTTGTGAAGCTGTACACTGCTGCTGGCTGGGATGCCGTCAGTATGAACTACCTCGGTGACTGGGGTAAGCAGTACGGTATGCTAAGCCAAGGGTTTGAAAAGTACGGGAGCGAGGAGCAGCTGCAGAAGGACCCGATCAAGCACTTGAACGAGGTATACGTCAAAATTAACAACGACAACAGCGAGGAGCAGAAGCCTGCGAAGAAGCTTGCTGAGAAGAAAGACGAACTGGAGAAGACCAAAGCTCCACCAAAGCCCAAGAAGCCCGCTAAGGGCCAAGAAGCGCCACCTGAGCCGCCGAAGTGGACAGATGAGCAGGAGCAGGAGCTGCAGTCCGTCACTGCAGAACTCGAGAAGGTACAGGCAGAGTTGGTGGCCAAGCCTTCAATTGATGAGAAGGCTCGTCAGTTCTTCAAGCGCATGGTCGACAGCGACAAGGACGCCCTCCGCAACTGGGAGAAGTTCCGGAACCTCTCCATCGAGGCTTACAAGGAGATGTACTCGCGGTTGAACATCGCATTCGATGACTACTCCGGCGAATCAACCGTCAAGAACGAAGACATGGACAAGGCCGCCTCCATCCTGGAGCAGAAGGGCATCTCCGAGGACTCCAAGGGTGCCGTTATTGTCGACCTTGCCAAGCACGGGGCACCCAAGCTCGGCAAGACACTCGTCAAGAAGCGCGACGGCACCTCCCTATACCTGACCAGAGACATCGCCGCCAACTACGAGCGGTTCGAAAAATACGCCTTCGACAAGATGATCTACGTCATCGCCTCGCAGCAAGACGTGCACGTCGCGCAATTCTTCAAGATCCTCTCCCTCATGGGCCCACCCTACAAAGACGCGGTGGAGAAATGCGAGCACGTGACCTTCGGCATGGTCAAGGACCCGAAGGGCCAAACCATGTCGACGCGCAAGGGTACCGTGGTCTCCCTGGCAGACTCCCTCGACGCCGCCAAGGAATTCATGCACAACGTGATGAAGAAGAACGAAGACAAGTACGCCCAAGTCGCCGACCCGGAAGGCACCGCCGACACCCTCGCCATCAGCGCCATCATGGTCCAGGACTACAGCGGCAAAATGATCAACAACTACAACTTCGACATGGAGCGCATGACCTCCTTCGAAGGCGACACGGGTCCCTACCTGCAATACTCACACGCCCGCGTCTGCTCCATGGAACGCAAAGCGGGGATCCCACGGTCCCAACTCCTGACCGCGGACTTCAGCCTCATCACCGCCAAGGAAGGCGTGGAACTCATCCGCTCCCTATCCCAATGGCCCGACGTCTTCCTCAATACCTACCGCACCCGCGAACCCGTCACGGTGCTGACTTATCTGTTTAAGATGACGCATCTGCTGTCCTCGTGCTATGACGCGAAGGACTATGAGAATAAGAATGCCAAGACGATGAGCGTCATGTATGCCGAGAGCGAGGAGAAGAAGCGCGCGCTGATGGGGCTGTATGATGCTGCGCGCCAGGTGTTGGGGAATGGGATGCGGTTGTTGGGGTTGACGCCTGTGGAGAGGATGTAGAGAGAGCTGTTGTTCGTTTTTGACTTTCCGGCGGTTGTGAAAGGGGGGCTGGGGGAGGGGAGTCTGTAGTTCATGCTTTTACACGGGCCTGATGAGGAAGATGAGAGGGCCGGATTTGGAGGGAGAGAGGTTTCGCCGTTGTTTGCGGGATAGGCCGAAGAGCGAGAAAGAGAGAGAGGAGGAAAGACTGAGTGGATAAAAGGCAAATTCCTTCGAACATGAATTTCTTTTTCAGAGAGCGCGCTTTTTTTTTTTTTTTTCCTTTTCTTTCCCGAATTCAAATCTTTCATCTCCCTCGCTTTCTGCGGATGGGGTTCATTAGCCCTTCCCCCTTCGATTTGCTCGGGTCTCCGTCATTGACTGGCGCGTGTTCACACGGTGCATCTGGCAAGGCCTATTGGATTCGATTTCGTCTTCTGATCATTATCCAAGCCACTGGCGGTCGCTAGTCGTGGCGTCCGTGTGACAAAGGTTCACCGCCATACCTCCTCCACTCGGCTGATCTGGATTGAATTTTCGTTGGTTAACCACAAGCCTTTTTCATTTTCGGGGGGGGGGGGGGGGGGGGGGGGGGGGGGGGGGTTTGAAAGCTAGAAGCGGATGCTGACAGCTAATGGAAACGACAGGAAAGCGTCAAAGGTGCCTGAGATATCGTACTCGTTGACTTTCTACTTAAGTACAATAGAGACTGTATAAATGTATACGCCAATCAAATCTCTGATACAACAGGGCCCCCCCTCCCTCCCAAGCTCTAAGCCGAACTCCTCGTCTCCCCTCCCTCAAAAGATAGGAAAAGCCCCCTTTCTTTCCTCACAATCTACTCCTCTTCCTCCTCCCCAATAACCTCCTCATCCCCATCGTCCTCGACCCCCACCGCACCCGTAAAATCCCACCGATCCCCCTCAGCCTTCCCACTCACATACTTGACGAACTTCAACGTGCCCTGGTCACGGAGCACCACACTCAGGGTATTCCAGCTAGCGGGGTTACTAAACAGGATCCCATCGTCGCCGTCTTCGTCGGGGTTGGATTGGTAGATAGCTGGATCAGCGGTCGCGGAAAGTTTCTTTTGTTTCTTGGCGGAACGACGGTCGCCGGCGCCGGTGTGGGAGGCGATGTTGGCGGGGACTTCGACGCCGTGGGAGGAGGAGGCGTCGGAGGCGTTGTCGTCATCGTCGTTCAGGTCGTCGCCCGCCATGTAGAGTTCGTAGCCGCCTACGTTGTCCTCTTCCTCTGCCTCTTCTTGGGGGAGGTTTTCAGGCGCGCTTTCTCCTGCAGGGGGGATTTCTTGGGACTCGGACTTCTTCTCTTTTTTCGCGGTCGAGCTTTCTTCCGCGTCGTTGGTGTCGGCTTCGGTACCCTCCTCGGCGTCCGCTTCGGCTTCGCCATTGGGCTCCGGGAGATCGTCAGCGCCCCATCCCTTCGTAGGTGTCAGGGACAGTGTGAATTCCAATTGTGGATCCTCGCCTTCGTAGCTCTGCGCGAGCTGGTAGTCCAAACCCCTCCTGAAACGCCGCGCCAGGATCGAACACTTCGCCAGGGTTAGTCCGGTGGCGAGGGAAAGCCATTTGCGGAATTCTAGACTAGGCAGAAGGATATCTAGGAGCTGCTCGTAGGGAGTAAGCTCCGCAGCCGAAGACGGCGAGGGAGGGGTGGAGGGCCGTAAGTACTGAAATCGATGTTTGTGGGGTGGTCTGCTCGTGATCATTTCTCTTGTGGTCGGAATAGGATTGGCACCGTCCATTTGCTCGCGCAGCTGGGCAGAAAACTTCTTGTTCAGGAAGTTTGAGAGCTGAAGGGTTGATTCTTCGGCGAAGAGATCGCTGAGCTCTTCCACCGTGTCCGGGGTAAGGTAGTTCGGCGTCATGTACTGCAGCAGGAACTCCAGATCTTTCTCTGATAGTTCTTCAGCGGCTTCTTCGTCTTTACTTGAGCCATTCTCAGTAGGATTGCCCTTCGCTCGGCTCTCAGGCTCCACGAAGGAATCTTTCGGCTCATCAAACTGATCTTTGACTTTACCCTGCAATTGCTGAAGACTGCTCTTCTCTGCCAACTTCTCCTCCAATCCTGGTTCATAGCCCTCCTCACCTTCCTGCGGAATGTGAAACCATCCACTGATCGCCATTCGGAATCTGCCCCCATCTACTTCATCGCCCTCCTCGGATGATGCAGGCCGATGGTAAACCTCCTCAACATCATGAAAACTCTCACCCGGCTGCACAGCGAAGAAGCTCAATTGGTTCCACGCAGGCGGGATGACTTTACTCCACTCCGCCCTTGGCACCTTATACGATTTTCCATCCTGCCCCTTGCAGTCATCGACAGGGTATAATCTCAACGCGCCACCCCATCCCGCCTGCCACGGCTTATCCGGATCGGTCAGGTAAAGAATGTAACTCACGCGCCGGCTCCCAATCACATCGTCATGACACAGCAGATGGCAACCAGGCACGTACACATTGACAGCCATATCGGTCTTCCGCCCACTGACGGGCCCAGCCCCACTAACCTCAGAGATCCAGTGTCGGAACTCAGACCCATAAAGCGCATCCCTTAATTTCAGCAGACTCGGCAAACGCTCCAAGGACGAGGCATCGAGTCCGTCCAGATTCGCCAGGTCTCCCGATTGATGGATCTTGTAGATATCCGTCTCCTTGGGCGTGAAGTGGATATTCTCCAGGATCTCCTGGCGCACGTTCCGGAGCAAGGAATCGTTGATCAGATGCGAGACGACCGCATGTTTGTACGGGGCCGAAGCTGCGTAGTCCTTGGCGTAATTTGAGATGGTTTTCTTGTCGAACAGATCCGGACCAAAGCGTTCGCGCATGTCATGTTGCTGTTGTTGGTCGGTGGCGGGTTTCTTGGGATGGCCATTGGTTTCTCCTAAACCGGCATCCTTGGCGGAGCGCTTTGCTGAGACCATGATTCGTCCCAATTTCTTTTCTGCTGTGGAAGCCGAATACTAGGATGATGTGCGCAGAGTATAGAAATGTCTACTCTCCAAACACATCAACCATAGATTGAAGATGAAGTCTGCGAAAGTCCCCTTCTTCCCCAATCGGTCGACTCCGGGCCTCGAAAATTTCTAGCCAATCGCCTCTCGCAGTCGTGCTGGCGCTGAAACGGGGTCTCGGGTGTATCCGTCGCTTAGGGAGCCGCCGACGTCACGGCGCGTCTGTCAGAGCTTCCAGGCGCCGAAAGCAGGGCAGGAGCCAGTCGAAGTCTATAGAGTCGCGGTATGCGCCCTCTACTCTTGTATCAGTTATTATCCATACAGCGCGTTCTTGATTGCAGCATTCTCGAACATTAAAGACTGGGATTGACCGGGCGGCAATACTCCTTCAGGCCAGGAATAGCAAGGCTAATTGATATGCTCAGAAAGTAGCATTGTAAAAGGTACGAAGATACATCACATTCCTTGGCCAGCGTGACCATAGTGTACCTAGGAGCATCATTGCTTTGTGCCCAGTTGACCTCTCACTCCTCCTCCTCGCCTCTTTCGCAGCAATCAAACAACATCGAATTGCGACCAAGGCGGGGGCAACTGACGATATCATTACAGCCCATTCCCACACACCGCATCCGCAACACTACATACCCATCACCAGCATCCATTCACTGGCACAGCTACCCACTATCTCAATGGCAATCTTCGACATAATCGGCTCATACTCCTCATCCGGCGGCATCCCTGGTGCACTCGTCCGCCTTGTCCTGCGACTCTTTCAATTCGCCCTCGCCATCACCGTTGCAGGCCTCTATGGTGTCGATCTCCACCGTGCCGATAAGCAGGGCAAATACACCGATGGCAAATGGGTCTTCGCTGAGGTCGTCGCGGGACTGGCCGCTGTCACGGTGCTGGTCTATGCGGTGCCGTTCTTTAAGAGCTATTGGGCTTGGGCGTGGGATTGGATACTGTTGTAAGTTTCCTTCATTCTGGTGTCTCTGCTAGCAAAGCATGGCCTCCTACCCTTCTCTTTCTCTTGCTGCAGGCGATGCTCGTCCAGCTATGTGTACCAATCTTAGGACGAGCAAGCGCTGACCATGCGACTTTTGTCTTCACACAGTATCCTCTGGACAGCCTTATTCGGCACGTTCGGCAAGATCTTCATCCCCGCCCACCCCACGCCGAAACAAGGCGGTCAGATTCGGATGAAACATGCCGTCTGGGTCGACCTGGCGAACATGATTCTGTGGTTTATCACGGCGATTTATTCGACGTTCATCTTCTGGACGCATCGGACAGGCCGGACGCTGCACACGGGCCGCGGCAAGGTATAGGGGCCTTATGAGTCGGCTGCGCAGGGTAGGGAGTGGACGGGAAGCGGGATGCTTTCGCGAAGTGGCATGGCGAACGTTCAGAGGTGGCAGGCGGAGACTGGAGTACTGTGAAAGATCAATGCCTGGGAGAGTGGATCAAAGATTGATGATACGGGAGCAGAGCGTGTTGGTGGATGACTGATGTTTTCATTGATACCCCTTGTGTAATGTTAGTGACGCCTTTAATTAATGATGATGATTTGGAGCACAAAGCTCATAGCTTGTCTCGTCTCGTTTTGGGCCTCTGGCCAAGTTAGTGCCAAGTTACACCGTGATTGAAGGTCAAGTTAGCCTTCTTGCACAGAGACGTAGAAGACATATATATCTGCAAGTATATATGTCATCGACCAATGCTGGGTGGGACGCAGATGTAATCGTTCCGAAGATGTCCGACCAGACGTTGTGTTCCTGTTCCTGCAGCTGATGGAGCTGGATCCGAGAGCTCCGCACGCCGATGATTGATCGCGGCATGCCAAGCACTGCATCCATCCTACGCAACCTACGACACCACCTCTCCACTGCACCTCAATGCATGTCGAGATCAATTGAGCCCATTGTGAACCCATTATAGAGCGCATACAACCAGAACACGCCCGTTGCATGAAAACTTGCACCAGCCTCACACCTCACGTCCCCGCAATGAGCCTTCCCAGCCCAACTCCGTCGTCATAAGCCGAGCAGCAGCAGCACCACCACCACCACCACCACCACCACCAGCAACACCGCCAACACTGAGTGCGTCATGTTCCTAAGCAATCTCGTGCAGAAAGCACAGCAATTCATCGATCCCTCCACCCTCCCCGGCCCGCTTTCCAACTTCGCCTCACCCCATGCCTCTTCCCGCCCCTCCAAGGCCCAGCTCTTCCGGCACCAGTTCCGCCTCCCAGACTCCCAAAACCCCCTATACGAAATCACCGCCGAGCTGACCTTACCTTCCAAACCGAGCAATCCCAAACAAGCGCAGAGCCGGAACTGGGACAAGAACAACTGGGATAGCGGCGGCACAGGCGGAGGCGGGACTCACTATGTCGGCCAGCTGCACCTGAGCGAGGGCTTCCTGTGCTTTAGCACGGTGAATACGAGTTTTGTGAATAATGCGAGTACCTCGACCAGCAGCGCGTTCACGGGCAGGACCCACGGAGCGGGCCCGGCGGGGAACGGGTTTACCTTGCCATTGTGTGCAGTCAGACGGGTGGAGCGGCTGCACAGCAGTAGTTATATGTTTGCCCTCAGCATCTCGACGTGGAATGGCCATGACGCCGCGGCGGGAGGTGGGAATGCCGGGGATGGGAAGGGGAAAGGCGCTGCGGGCGAGGGCAAGGATGATGGGTTGAAAGCGCCTGCGCCGCCGAAGCTCACCGTACAGCTGGAGGGGAGCCGACAGCAGTGTGAGAGGTTCTGTGATGGGCTGAAGAAGGGGCTAAGACAGGGTATTAAAGAGGTGGAGGGGATGCGTCAGGTCACCGCCTCCTGCTACAGCGAGTATTTCCTCCGTCACGACTTCGAATCGCTTCCTGTCAAACCACCCGTCGCCGAAGATCCCGCTGAGACTGCACCCGAAGATGTAGAAAAGGACGCCACGGGACCGCCAGATACCGGTCTTGGGTCCATCTTCAAGTATCCTGGGAATTCGCGCAAACTCCGCGACCGCTCCAAGATGCGTCTCTGGCACGAATACCTCAAGACCAACGGCCGCAATTGCACCCTCGTCCGACAGCCAGACTTTCACCGCCTGATCCGTGTCGGTCTCCCTAATAGCCTACGCGGTGAGATATGGGAGTTGACTTCTGGATCTTTCTACCTCCGTCTCGCGAATCCAAAGCTCTACCAGGAGATCCTAGCGAAGCATGAAGGCGAAGGCAGTCTCGCTATTGACGAAATTGAGAAGGACCTTAACCGTTCACTACCGGAGTACGCAGGGTTCCAATCTTCAGAGGGTATCGGACGCTTGAGGAGGGTGCTCACTGCGTATTCCTGGCTCAATGCCGAAGTGGGATACTGTCAGGCGATGAATATCGTTGTCGCGGCCTTACTCATTTACACATCGGAGCCGCAAGCTTTCTATCTCCTATCCGTCCTCTGCGATCGGTTACTACCAGGATACTACTCCCAAACCATGTACGGCACGCTTCTCGACCAGCGCGTTTTTGAAAGTCTCGTGGAGAAGACTATGCCGATCCTTTGGGACCACCTCGTCCGCAACGACGTCCAGCTCAGCGTCGTCTCACTCCCCTGGTTCCTCAGTCTCTACATCAACTCCATGCCCCTTATCTTCGCCTTCCGCGTCCTCGACGTCTTCTTCCTCGAAGGACCCAAAGTCCTCTTCCAAGTCGGCCTCGCCATCCTCCGCATCAATGGCGAAGAACTCCTCGACTCCACGGACGACGGAACCTTCATCTCAGTGCTGAAATCCTACTTCGCCCGCCTCGGCGACTCTGCCCATCCACGCTCCGAAAACCCCAAACACCGCGCCATCACCAACTTCCAGGCCCTGATGGTCGTCGCCTTCCGCGAGTTCGAAGGCATCACGCAAAACACCATCTCCGACCAACGGTCCCGCCATAAAGCCGCCGTGCTCGAGAACATCGAATCCTTCGCCAAACGCACCTCGATCCGGAATCTGGGGCCCGAAAGCAAGAAGCTCTCCGCCAACGACCTCGGCTTCCTGTACGATCGATTCTACGCAGTACTGTATGAGCGGCAGCAGCGAAGCGCTATGCTTCGCGCTGCGGAGGACGAACGGAAGCGGAGAGTGGCCAGGGCGAGAGCTAGTGAGGTCATGACGGGGATTTCGACCACGGCGAACGCGCCCGTTCTAGAGAAAGGCCGGGTGGCGACTGGTGTGGGCGAGAAGACGACGATGGACTATGACGCTTTCCGTGAATTCCTGGCGGGCGTCGCGCGGTGGGCCGTTACGGACTCGCCGTCGTCGCCGACGAAAGAGGATAGCAGTCAGCGAGAAGGCGGGGGTAGGAACGGAGGCAATGGAGGGTCGGGAGGGTACTTTAATACTTTCCCCGGAAGAGGCGGCGCGAAGAATTTCCCCCCGATCGGTCCCTGGGGTACCGGTCCTGAGCCGGCTGAACATGAGTTCATGCGCAGGTTGTTCGCGAAATGGGATGTTGAGGGCAAAGGGGAGTTGAGCTTGCAGAATGTCGTTTATGGCCTTGCGCCTATCAAGGGGAATCGCGATATCATGTCTAGTATCTCGTACTTCTTTGAGCTTTATGATGACGATGGGGATGGGAAGGTGGATAGGGAAGGGATCTTACGGATTAGTGAGGCGTTGTTGTTCTTGAGTCGGCGGGGGGTGGATTCGGGGACTGTTACGCCGGCGGGTGGTGTGGCGGTGGATGGGGAAGGGAAGACGAAGGATGAGTTGTTTTTGGGCGCTGTCAGTGCGTTTATCAGAAGATGTTTTGAGTACGCTGATCCGGATTCTGGGGCTGGGAACCAAGAGGCCGAGAAGGCGGCAGAAGGTGTAAATCTTCTTGATCTGGACGACGAGAAGACGGAGAATGCAGAGACTCGGCCAAAGGACGGAGAAAACAACGAGGCCGCGAACGACCCGCTCTCTGCTTCTTCGAACGATGCAAAGGATGACAGCATGCTCTCGCGACCATCCCACAACACCTTCGGCCAAACGACCCCGAGCACACCCAAACACGCCTCAGCCAACGCCGCTCTCGACCCCGCAAGCCCCGTCCACATCACCCTCCCCACCTTCCGCATGCTAGTCCTCGCAGACGAGACTCTCGAATCCTTCTTCGACTCCGGCTTCGCCAACTCCTTCCACCTAGCCGACGCCCCGCTCCCGTCCTCCACCATCACCAGCCCGTCCTTCCTCGGCACCGGCGCCGCCGGCGCACCACAACCCCATATAACCTCTACGGGCCAAGCGCCCAGCCAAGGCGGCGCAGCACCCGGCTCCGCAGCCGCACTACACGCCCCACCCGGCCACGTCCCCGCAATCAGCCCCGGCGGCGCCGGCGCTGGCGTCGTCGGTCCCGGCGGCGGATTACGCGGTATGCTCGACAACATCGTCACAGACGGGATGCGCGTGGCGGCCGAGGTGCGTCGGAAAATGGACGAAGCGCAGAAGGAACTGGATCGCGGCGCTTCGACGCGGGGGACGGAAGACGACGAAGACGAGGATGCCGAGGAGCATCCGGGAGATCTTTTGGAAGGGGCTGAGGCTGATGCTGGGTCTGCTGGTGGGAAAGGGGAAGGTGCGCCGGCGCAGAGTGGTGCCGCGCAGGGGAGTTTGTTGGATCAGCCGCTTACGGAGGAACCGAGGGCTGAGCCCGGGAGGGGAGAGGGGGAGGCGGGTCCGAGTGCAGAGGGCAAGGGGAGGAGGAAGAGTGGGGACACGGATAAGAGTACTATGTTTGAGCGATAAAGGCGAAGGAGGTGGTGTCCCTTCATGGTACTCTGCTTCTCAAGGTGGAAGGAAGACCTTTTTCCCCCTTGTTACCCACTCACTCACCCGCCCTGGGTCGGAGATAGATGAGGAGCGTGATCATAGCCTTGCGAGGCAAACGCCGGAGAAGCTGGATAGGTTTTATCGATGATCTCGGGGCCCGTTTTAAAGAGCTTTAAGCCTTGCTCCTTACTAGGCCGACTTCCTTTTTATAGAGACTTGAGTGGTTATACATTCGCAAACGAACTGACCCCGTAGGCCCTTGAGTGCTGGGGTGGATGGGCTTCGCATGTTGGGGCGATATTGTTTGAGATACCCTGCTTTTTTAAAGAAAACAAATGAAAATTTCTCAATTTACACTCCCCCCCAAAAAAATAAGAGAAAAATCATAGAAATCAGGACAGAGAGGGCAAGCAAGTCTTCGTTCACGAGTTCTTAGAGTTCTTAGGTCCTTAAAGAGGTTGCATTGTGTAAGGCAACAGTTTTGCTTGCTGTAAGCGCAACCTCCGCCTGATATCCCTTTTATCTCATGCTCTTGCTCTTGTAACAGCCAACCCAGGGCGTATTGGAATTGTAGAGGCGGATTCGCACGAACGGGGGTTCGAAGCGGGAAAGGGGGTCCCTCTTCTTACAGAAAGCCTCTATTGGGCGCGGCGAAACACTGCAGCCGTTCCACCTACATGCCTCATCTGGTGCGACGGCTCTGCATGTGGTGGATCTTTTGGCGGATGTGGAGCGATATAAGTGGATTGCGAGACAGTGTTTCGAAGGGCGGACGGAAGGAGAGTCTGGTCTTACATTGTCACCTTCATCGGACGCGGTCAGGCATTGCTTGTACGTCTCCTTTCCATTGCATGCAGTGGGAGCGTGTTTCTATCGACCCGACGGATGGGAGTGTGCGCGCATATATTTACAAATCGGTTCGATCAGAATGCGTTGTGCGGGCTTCGCGAATCATGTCGTGGTGATTGGAGGTGGTCTGGAGATGGGCATATCTTTTGTTTATCCCCCTTCCTGGACCCCTTGCCTTTTTTTCCCCCTTCTCTTTTCGCCTCTCAGATGAGTGACCCTAGACCGCGAATGGAGCCTGTTGAAGGCTTACGATCTCCCAAGCACAGCTTGCTCGAAACGATTATGCGGCTGGGGATTCTGCGTTTCAAGCTGTCGCCTGATTGATGAAGCCCTCGGTAGTCAGGGGTCAAAATTGGCTATGGAGTTCGTACGATGCGTTGATGTCGCGACGTATGGGACTCCATGTGTCATCCGTGCAAGGGTTATTGATGGCGAAGGGTGGTTCGGCTGGGAGTTTGAAGAAAGGGGAACATTCGGCGGTGTTGTCGCGGCTGTCATTTGTCAATGGTCTTATAATATCGTCTCTGGCCAGCGAAGTGGCTTCGAAACAAGGCGGCTCTTTGTGAATCAATGAATGCACGACGACTAATTGCAATCTTGAGGAATGGTCTACTGTCGAAAGGGGGGAAGCCAATCGATTGGACTCATTGGAGTGTGACTGGTACTAGCACTCCGAGCGGCATTGTCAGTGGTAAGAACGGGGTATGAGCTTTGCATGGAACAGCAGCTCTGCAAAACGCGTGATGGCATCGTTTTGGATTAAATGCCTACGCGTTTTGGTCGACTTAAGACCTCTCTGCCCTATGAGACCTACCTGTTGTCTGCTTTTAACAACCGGCTGCTGCACAAAAATCTCGAGGAATCTCGAGCAGCGGAGCTCGAGGGACGCACAAATCGTCATAACCAACGCATTGTCTGGTCATGTGAAAACAAAGGCTTGTGCGGTCTGTGCAGCTGTTTTTGCTTGACAATTCACGCGTCGTTCGCTCTCGATCGCCCCTGACTCTCAACAAACACTTTGTCCACAATCCATCCATCGACACTTGGAAACGAAAATTTACAGCACAACAGAGTACCAGAAGGTGCCATCGAGCTCCAACGGTTCGTAATCATGGCAGAATCGCCACCAGATCGTGCGGCGGACGCTCTGTCTGCGGTCGAGAAGCCATTTCGCTTCTTAGATCTACCACGCGAGTTGCGCAACGCCATCTATCCGCTCTTTGGAGAATCTCGTCGAGCCTCCTGTCGTCGATCGCTACATTATTCTAACTTCTACCTTACGGGACCGTATCTACCCAAGCTTCGCCGCCTTAGCAAACAGTTCAAAAGAGAATACGACGAGGAGATCTCGGCGTACTTGACTCTGCACTTGAATACGGGATCAAGGAACCCAAATAGCAATCATTTTGCAGCCATCGAGAATTGTCTGCCGAGAGACTTCTTCCTCTCACTGCGCCACTTCACTTTTCATTTGAGGCGATCGTCCATACCCTCCTGGCAACGTAAGTGAAGATTCATCCCCAGCTCCCCACTTTAGGAAATCTGAAAGGGGATTACTGAAACGTATACGCAATAGGTCTTGATCACGTCCTCGACATGCACCTCGCCGCGCCTCTACGAAAGTTCCAAGCCCTGCAAAGCTTGACCTTTACCGTCAGAGCCTCCCTTAGCTCGCTCGAGAAAGTAATTGAAGACACCGACTACGACCCCGTTGTCTTCCTGACCAGCCCCTCACCAGTATTTTCGAATTCCAACAACCCCAACGAACGCGAAGTCAAAGTCTCAAAGAGTCTCCGGCTGACAAACATTTGTTACTACCCAATGTGGTCGGCGCTTCCAGCAACCGCAAAGTACCAATACGCCTTCTCAGAAGACGGGGACAGAGACGCTGATATCAACTCCTGGCCTCAGAATCGTATTGTTTATGAAGCCACGGCTTCTGAGCATGAGAATTCGTGGTACGGTCTTGATCTGGCGACGTTCTCCAGTGGCTAGTTGAGATATTCGAGGGGACAGAGAGGACGGTGAATACTCTTCGTGGGAATGGAAACTCGGGATACTTCGAGCGAATAGGGTTTGGTAGACAAGTAGTAACTTTAGGAATACGCAATGGTAATAGCTCTCTCTTCCACAGGCTACGAAGCAATGTTATAAGAAAGTCCCCTACAGTAGTACTACAATATTTCGCCCGTTAAGCAATTATCCTTTACCCAAATATACTAGGGAGGAATAATATACTAAGGGCCCTTATAGTAGCATTTAAAATTTTTCGCCCGTAAGGAGATTTATTTGTTTCTCGAACAGAAAGACTTTAGAGCAATAATGTTCTAAAGATCCTTAAAGTAGCATTTAACGCTCCATCTTAGATTATGTAATAGAGATATAAATTTTTAAAGGTAATACTATCCGGGTAGTAGAAGGAGCATTACTCGTACTTTATATATTCGGAGATAAGTTTGTAGTAGGCCTCGCCGAATACTACGGGGTAGCCGTCTAAGCCTAGGCGATCGCTATTGCTAGCTTTATTATAGGTACGAGTAAGGGCCGGGAGAAGCTATATGTTATAGGCAAAGTTTGCGGCTACTATAACCTATCTTATAGATAGGATTAGGTAATCTAGGGTTACGTAGGTTTAGTCTCTAGCGGAGAGGAGTATTAAGATAAGAGTATAAAGTAATATTGCTCTTTCTAATTAGTAAGTTAGAATAATAAGTTAAACACAAATCTCTATTTATAGAAAACCTATCCTACTATATATATATAAGATTCGTATCTAGGGCGACTATATCGCTATTCGCGCTATTTATAACCTTTGCGATAGTTATAACAGTCGTACTAGTTAGTATGTCGCGATAGTTACGTATACCTTATATGTAACTTCTCCTTTACGACCTTAGCGAGTAGCGTTTCTACTAAGACGTTGCGATATTACCTTCGGGCCGTAATACTACCCCCCTATTAGGTAAAGCTTATCCTAAGCTTATTTATAAGTAGGTATTATTACATATAGCCGTAATTCTATTATCGTTTAGTATACCTCTAAATAAGCTTCTAATATTGTCGGATCGTTCTAAAGAAGTAATAAGGAGTCTTTCTCGTTTTAAGGGTATTATGCCTACTCCCTATAGCCGCTATAAACGTTAGAATAAGTAGTGCTTAGTTAATATAAAATCGGGTCGTTGTCTCGCTTATAACGAGGCTTATAAGAAGTATAACCTACGTGTTACCTTTAAGGAATTCGAATAGCTAGTACTAGCTAGGAAGCGTTTATCGGAGAGTATCGAAGAAGTAGAAGCGGATCTCGAAACTATAGAGGAGGCGCTAGAGAGAGCTTAGGAGCGTGTCTAAAAGGCTCGTTGTAAGGCTCGTTATATTTAAAAGGAACTCCGCTTTACTAAGTTTAAAGAGGACGATTTATACTAGAGGGAACTAGTATCTATTAAAGAAGTCGAGCGTAGTAAGAATCTAAGTTCTTTAGACAATACTAAGGTTCTATTCGAGTTTCTAGACCTACTAGATACTTTAGACTTAAGTCTAAACGTTCTATAGGCTCGTCCTTCTAATTAGGGTCTAATTACTAGGTCGTCCTTTTCGCCTTTCTAGAGTAGTAGTAGTCTTATAAAAGGCGCGGGCAATTCCTAAGGTTAGTCTTAGGTTCCTATATGTTTTCTTCTTTAGAGTAGCCTTTCTACTTAATAAGGTATTACTAACTCTATAAATTATAGTCCCGAATTACTTTAACTTTATACTTATCGTCTTCTTACGTTTAGTAGTAGAAGGTTTCCTAATATAGCGTTTTAGGGTCTACTAGTTCTAATAGCGATATATAGAATACCGGGTATATTTTAGCGTCTTAGAGAAGGTAGAGTTTATAGTTAACTAGTCCTCTTTGTTCGGTAATTAGAAACGGTCCGACCTTTATATAATCTAGTTTCTTCGTTTTTTATTATGTCTTAAGGTTCTTTATAAGGAGGTATACTTTATCCCCCTTCTTAAGCTAAGGTGCCGTTTTAGTTTGCTTATTATTTTGTTTAGTTATTCGGCGTTAGGCGTCTTAGATATTACGTCGCATTTCTCTATATGTTTCTATTATATTCTTTATATATCGGAGTACTTACTCTACATTCGGATGTTGTTTAGGTATTCTAAAAAGGTTTAAGTCCTTACTAAAGTTTATAAAGAATAGCGATATTCTAGTTGTGTCGTTGTTTACGTTATTTAGCGTAAGTTATACTATCGGTAGTAGTAATACCTAATTGTCTTAAGCTATATTAATATAGTAGCGTAAGTATTGTTCTAATGTCTAATTTATTTGTTCGGTCTATCTATCTATTTATAGGTAGAAAGCTATCGATAGTTTATACTTAATACCTATTACTACTATAAGTGTTTTCTAGTAGCTACTTATAAACAACTTATCTTTATCTATAACGAATAATTATAGGATACCGTAGTATTAAATAAGTCTATCGAGTACTAGATACCCTAGTTAAGCTACCGTTATAGATTCGTTATATAGAATAAAGTAAGTATACTTCGTAAGTCGGTAGACTATAACTAATATTAAGTTATAGGTTTGTTATGTCGCTAGATCTTTTAATTTTAGAAGTTTTATAATAAAGTCTATTATAACTTTGTCCTATAGTTTCTCTAATAGCGTACTAAACTATATATGTCTATACTTAGCGTGTCGTATTACCTTGTTTTTTTAGTAACTTATATATTTGCGAATATACGCCGCAACCTTTTATTTAAGGTTTAGAATATCGAAGTATCGCTATATTAGCTTTATTGTCTTTACGATTCCTAGATATCTATTCTTAAAAGTATTATAGTAATTTCGGATGTACTCTTCTTCTCTTATCTATAGTACTTAGAATTTCCCTTTACTTATAGGGAGTTCTTCTTCCTAATCGCGGAGTACTGTAAGGATATAATTAAATTCCTTTGTATTAGCGCTTAGTATACTATCTTTATTAACCTTAAGGATGCTATATTATATAGGTCTTTTCTTGTCTATATAGTCGGTTCTTCGACTAAGCGCGTCTACTCTACCGTTATCTTTACTTAGCGTGTACCGGATATAAAATTTATACTATCTAAGGAGTTTTAACTATCGAGCTTATCTTCTCGTAAGAGCCTTTATAGTAATAAAATATAAAAGGTTCTTATAATCCGTAAAGATAGTAAGTAACGGTACTCCTTTAGCGTAAACTCTCTAGTATTCTAGTACTACAATAATAGCTAGAAGTTCCTTATTATAGATATCGTAATTCTATTCTACCGGTATTATTTTACGCGAGTAGTATACTATAACATATCGTTTACTACTCTCTTCTTAAGTAAGACATGCTCTAATAGCTAGGTCTAATACGTCTGTCTTAATTTATATCGGCTATTTTATATCGAACATTCGTAGTACTAGTATATTTGTAGAGGCGTTTTTAAGTTGCTTAAAAGCGGTCTCGTGCTTCTATGTCTACTAAAAGGGTTAGTCTTTCTTTGTAAGTTCCGTTAGAGGTATTACGATTTTAGAGTAGTCCTTAATAAACTTTCTATTATAGTTTGTAAGTCCGAGGAATACCTATATATCTTTAACGGTTGTTAGTGTTAGCTATTCTCTAATCGACTTAATTTTGTTAGGGTCGATTTATACTCCGCTAGTTCTAATAATAAAGCCTAGGAACTTAACTTCCTTCTTATAGAACTTGTACTTCTCTAGTTTAACCTTAAGGTTCCTTTCTTTAAGTTTCTATAACACTTATATAACTTATATAATATATTCTTAAAGTAATCCTTTAATATAGATAACAATGTTGTTAAGATAAGCGATAATAAAGATATCTAAAAACTTCTTAAGTATGTCGTTAATTATTTCCTAATATATTGCTAGTACGTTTGTAAGTCTAAATAGTATAACAAGTAATTCGAATAGTCTATATCTAGTCCGAAATGCTGTTTTCTATTCCTTGCCTTCTACTATACGAATAAGGTTATATACTACTCTAAGGTCGATGCTCGTAAACTATATAGCTCCTATAAGTCGATCCTATAATTCTCTAATATTAGGTAATAAATACCGGTTCTTAATTATAATATCGTTAAGTTTTCGGTAGTCGACGTATAGACGTATATTGCGACCCTACGAAGTAGTATTACGGGTTTAGAGCTCTTTAGAATAGATGTGTTAAGACAACTAGGTTATAGGATAACTAATTGTAATAAGGCTATTAGGTCTCTACCTAATAGTCGGATTGCAACATAAGTTAAACACACGAACTCCTAATAAGAAACGTGCCTAGTTATATACATAAGAGATTCGTGTCTTTATGTATCTAATCGCCTAGTCGCTTAGCAATTAGTCGCTTAGTAATCGCTTAGTCGCTTGTTAACTAGTCGACTACTTGCATATATATAGTTAGTCGCCTACTAAGGTAGCGCTTACTTATATACTAGTTACGTAACCCTTGTCTCCTCTAGCCTCTACTAGCTAATCGCTTCGGGTCTAACCGTCTCGTAACTATACTCGTAACACTATCCCCCTTTTAGCCTAGCTTCGTCCCTAAAGCTTATAATGTCGCTGTCCCCTACGTTCCTTTTATAATAGTTTGTAGTAGTCTTTCTTCCTACAATGTCTCTACAACTAGAAACTTCTTCTTCTAAGAAAAGACGCTCGCGTCTAGCTGCCGAAATTAAAAGGAACGGTCGTCCTATCTTCTTCCCGTGTAAACGTTGTTCTATACACAACTATCTTTGCATTATTATGTCGAACTTAACTAACCTTCGGTGTTCCGAATGCGTCCGTTAAGGCAAGAAATGCGTTAATATGTCTTAGGAATCCTTAGACTAAACTCGGGAGGAGTACTAGCGCAAGGTAGATAAGGATAAAGAGTTGTTAGCTACCGTAATAGCTCGGTTAATACGAAACAAGAAGATTCTTCGTTAAGCTAAAGGTCGGGCGGCTCGGAAAGCTAAATGTCTTGCGTCGGAAATGGATACGGAAGGCGCCTTTAAGGCTAACGAGAACTGTCCTACGGCGGCTGCTATAGTAGGCCTTACTCCTTTAATAATAGAGACCCTAGGTAATATAGATTAATCTATTAACTTCTCTAGTAGTACTAGCGTAGCATCTTCGGGCAGTTAAGGTTAGTAAGTAGTTCCTATATGTTTTCGTCGCTAGGGTATCCTTTCTACTTAATAAGATATCGCTAACTCTTCCTATCGTAGTCTACAATTTTTTCGACTTCGTATTTGTCGTCTTCTTGTTCCTAGTAGTAGAACGTTGTTTGTAGTACGGCGTCGGGGTATACGGGTTCTAATAAGGATACGTAGAATACTAGATAGATTTTAGCGTCTAGTAGAAGCTCGAGTCGGTAGCTAACTACGCCTTTTCGTTTAGCAATTAAAAACGGTCCGACTTTAATATAATCTAGTTTCTTCGTTCTTCGCTTTGTTTTTAGGTTCTTCGTTAGAAGATATACCTTATCCCCCTTCTTAAATTAAGGTGCCGTTTTTAATTCTTTAAATCTCTATTTCTAGATTTGCTATTACGAATGTCGGATTATATCTCGGGCTATAGTATATGCCTTCTGTAATTCCTCTACTATTATTATAGCTTTGTCGGCTTTTATTAATATTCTCGGTTCTATAAACATGTTAGGTGTTTTTCTATAGTTTAAGAAGAATAGCGATTCTTTCGTCGTTTCTAAGGCGTTATTGTTTAGGGCTAATTGTGCTATTAGTAATAGTAAAACCTAATTGTTCTATACGTAGTTAACGTAGTACCGTAGGTATACTTCGAGTAACTAATTCGTTCTCTTAGTCTAACTATCTATTTCTAGGTAAAATGCTATTAATAGCCTATACTTAATTCCAATTTGTCCTATAAGCGATTTCTAGAAATTTAATATAAACAGCTTGTCTCTGTCTATAATAAAGCTTTCTAGAATTCTATAATGTCTAATAAGCCTATCTAGTACGAGGTATACGAGTTCTATAGCTATTATTAATTCTTCGTATAGTATAAAGTGTATATACTTAGTTAAGGTGTCTACTATAACAAGTATCGAATCGTAGATAACTCCTATAGCTAGATCTTCGGATAGTAGTAACTTCGTAATAAAGTCTATTGTAACTTCTTTCTATAGTATGTCCGAAGGTTCTCGGAACTAGAGATTACTATACTTCGCATGTCGTAATACTTTATTCTTTTAACAACTGTCGTATCGTTTAACGTAGTTAGTAACCTTTTTCTATATCTGCGGAAAGGCAAAGTTCCGTCTAATTAAGTCGATCGTTCTTATAATTCCTAGATGTCCCGTAGTTTAGCTATTATAGTAATCTTTAATGCACTTGTGTTCCTTTTCTAGTAGAACTTAGTACTTCCTATATTCGATAGGGAACTCTTCTTATTTATCTCGTAGAATTTAGAGTATATTGTTAAACTCTTATATATCTATAGTAAGGCTTCTGTCCTTATTAACTTTAAGCAATGTTTTCTTATTCTGCTCCTTACCTTCTATATAGTCGCTTCTTCTACTTAGCGCATCTATACGCCTATTATCCTTCCCTAGTATATACTAGATATCGAACTTGTATTGTCCGAGTAGCTCTAACTATCTATACTATCGACGTAATAGATCCTTAGTAGTTATAAAGTATTAAAGGTTCTTATAGTCGGTATATATTGTTAGTCCTATAGCTCCTTCGTAGTAAACTCTCTAATGTCGTAATACTATAACAATCGCTAATAGTTCTTTATTATAAATCTCGTAGTTCTATTCCGCTAGCGTTATTTTCCTTAAGTAATACGCTACTAGGTGTCTTTTACTATTATATTCTTAAATAATATAAGCACCTATTACTAAGTCGGATACGTCGGTTTCGACTTATACTAGTTTCTTTATATCGAATAGCATAAGTGTTAGTAACTATATATATGCTTTCTTAAGTTGTTAGAATGCTTTCTATTGTTTCTCTATCTATACGAACTTAGTATCCTTCTTTATAAGACTCGTAAGTAGGATTATAAGTTTAGAGTATCCTTTAATAAACTTTCTATTATAGTTCGCGAGTCCTAGAAAGGCTTAGATTTCTATAACGTTCTTTAGTATTAGCTATTCCTTAATAGATTATACTTTCTTTAGGTCTATCTTAATTCTAGTAATATTAATAATAAATCCTAGGAATTCGATTTCCTTCTTATAGAATTTATACTTTTCGGGTGCGGTTTTAAAGTCTACTATACTAAGTCGTTCTAGTACTACCTATACATCTTTAGTATATTGTTCTCGGCTTCCTTAGGTAAAGATTAAGATGTTATCGACATATACTATAACGGTTATATTAAGTAGATCTCGTAACACATTATTAACAAGCTATTAATATATCGCTAGGGCATTTATAAGTCCTATTAGTATAACTCGGAATTAATAGAGCCCGTAGTATATCCTAAAAGCTGTTTTCTATTCTTCTCCCTTAGCTATTCGTACTACGTAGAACGCATCTCGTAGGTCGATCTTTAAGTACTAATTTGCCCTAGTAAGTCGATCTTGTATTTCCTCGATATTAGGTAGCGGATATCGGTTCTTAACTATAACTTTATTAAGTCGTCGATAGTCGATTACTATTCGTAGTTTTCCTCCTTTCTTTAGAACGAATATTGCTAGTAAAGCGGCTAGCGATTAGGATTTCTCTATCTATCCTTTGTCGCTCTTTTCCTTTAGCTATTGTCGTTACTCTTCGAGCTCCTTTTCGGATAACCTATATAGTAGCCCCTATAGTAGATCTTTACTAGGCTAAAGTTATATTTAGTAATCCTATAGTTAATGTCTAGGTAAGGTAGCTAATCCTTCCTCTTCCTAGAAGAGCGGTTTCTATTTCTTAAACTCTTTAGGGATCTCTAGAGGTATATTAGTTCTCCTTTTATCTCTTACCTCGTAACCTAGCTAGGCTAGCTTAGTATCTATAGAGACTATCTCCTTGCCGTTTTTATTAGAGTATGTTATCGGTTAACGTTCTAATTCGTAGAACTATCTTTCCTTATCTACTATTGTACGCTATCGATATATAGGGTAGATGTTAGTAGCGTAACCGTATCGCTTAAACTTAAGTACTCTTTTCTTCTAATCTATTAGAGGGTTGTGCTTTTCTAACTAAGGTGTCTCTATTACGATATCGTAACTAGCTATATTAACGATATCTAGGCTAATAGTCTCGTAGTACTATTAGATAGCTAGGACTAGCGGCATTATTTCGCTATCTACTTTGGATAGGGATAATCTATCTACGACTATTAACTCGTATCCGCTATCTTTCTTTCGTTAGGTAGCGATCCCGTTTCGCTAGATAAAGCTAGTCGATATAAAGTTTCCGCTAGCTCCGGAATTGATTATAGCTTATATTACGTGTCTATTAATAATATATTTAGTACGGAATACTAGTACTACTAATACTATAGGAGCTTTAATAATGTTTACTTCCTAGCGACTACTCCTATTAGTAGGGATCCTTCGTTTTTTAAATAGTATCCTAGCGAGTTAGCGTCTTCGAGATAGACTTCCTATTTAAGGGGTCCGTGTCGTAGGCCTAGGATAACTTTTCCTTATGTTATTAATACCTTAACCTGTCCTTTAATAGTAGCTTTAACGTGCCCTAGTATTATGTTTCTCTATATTAGTAGTTATACTAGTAGTCCTATAGGCTTTAGTTCCTATTGTTTTATAGACTTAGTTAATTTGTACCGTATTACCTCTAACAATATAAGGTCTTCTTAATAGGCTTCCTAGATTTAGTATAATTTATGTAGTCGTGCCTTAACAATCTAGATTCGTTCTCTAATACTTCTAGGAATATAGATTCTATCGGGTATGCTATAACTTCCATCGGGTTAGAATGTACTTCTAATTAGTAGTCGTTCTTATACGTATACTACGGCGTCGTAGTCGACGTTAACAAGTCGGTAATTCTAGAACATTGCTCTAATTCGGTTAAGTATATTGTCGAATTCGATTAGGTAGAGTCGTCGTTTCCCTTAGATTTTAGGGAATACGGTTTCGAGTTAGTATATAATAAAGATTATTATTCTTTTAATAGGTTTAGATCCTTAAATAGTAAATGTCGATACTTTAAGGTCGTCTAGCTCTTTGTTATCTATATATTCTTCCTCTAATAAACTACCGTCCTACGCTACTATTGTCTACGCTATTATTTATAGTTATTCTAGGTTTAGTCCCGTAAGTTCCGGTTTAGGGTCGTTATTTTGTAGAGATTCTTCTTCCTCTAGTAGTTCTTCTTCCTACTTAGGGGGTATGTTTTCTTATAGAGTTGCGTCCTCCTAATTAAATAGTAGTAGAGACCTTCCTCTCTAGGAATTTCCTAAGTCTCTTATCTACTATAGCGGCTACCTACGCGTTATTATATTAATTTCTATCCTAGCCTTATATAGTTTCTTAGGATAGTAACTACTTACTTGCTTATCCGATTTATAGGTTTTATAGTAGTCGTCGTAACAACCCGTCTAATATATAGCCTTATAGTCTAGTTCCGTCTTTAGTTCCTTAATAAGTTTCGATATATCGTAGGCGCCTCGTCTATTATTTATTTCGTCGATAGGTTCCTTTACTAGCATTATATTAAGCTACTCCTATAGTCGTACCTTTTGTCCGTAGTAGTCTCGTACGTAATACCCTATCTTATAGCAATTATAGTACTCTAGTCCTTCTCGTTTCTTTCCTCTATTACTATTCCCTTAGAACTTCCCTTTACCCTTAGCTCTGCGTATATCTTTTCCTTTTAGCTTACGTTAAATAACGTCTAATTCTATAGTATTAGGATCGCGACGAGACCCTCTAGTCTAGCTAGTAGAGTTATAGCTAGATCGTCCGCGATACTATCTATTGTAGCGTTTTTCTATCTTTCTCTCGTAAAGCCTATTATTAATTTCGATAGCATCTTAAATTATTAATTCGAGAGTATTATAAGATGCACCTAAGCGCATAAGTTTATCCTTAACGTCGTCCTTAAGTCTAGTATAATACATAGTAAGTAAGGCTTAGTTATCCTAACTAGTTTTGCCTAAATATTCCCTAAACTTAGCGGTGTATTACGAAGTAGACGTCTTCTGTTTTAAGTATTAGATAACTCGGATAGCGACTTGTTTTTTGTTACTTAACCTATAAATATTTCGAATAGCTTTAATATAATTGTCCTAGCTATTAAAGATTCCTTTAGTGTCGATGTTCTAGTATAAGACTTTGTGCAACCTAGGTCGAATCTATTGTTAGACTTGTCCCCTAAGGTAAGAGGATGTAAGTAAGGTCTTCTTAGGATCCTAAGTAATGTTTTCGAAACGAAAGTAAAGTGCCATTTAGTTAAGCTAGTCGTCGAGCTTCGATCGATCGCTATAGTAGTAGTCTAGTTTAGCGACTTTAATACTATTATCGTAGGTACGCTACTAAACGCTAGTGTCTCGGTTCTCGGATAGAGCTATTGTTGTCTAAGGTACAAAATTCCTTAAGGGTATTTAAAGTGTTGCGACCCTACGAAGTAGTATTACAGGTTTAGAGCTCTTTAGAACAGATATGTTAAGACAACTAGGTTATAGGATAACTAATTGTAACAAGGCTGTTAGGTCTCTACCTAATAGTCGGATTATAATATAAGTTAAATACACGAACTCCTAATAAGAAACGTGCCTAGTTATATATATAAGAGATTCGTGTCTTTATACATCTAATCGCCTAGTCGCTTAGCGATTAGTCGCTTAGTAATCGCTCGGTCGCTCGTCGACTAGTCGACTACTTGTATATATATAGTTAGTCGCCTGCTAAGGCAGCGCTTACTTGTATACTAGTTACGTAACCCTTGTCTCCTCTAGCCCCTACTAGCTAATCGCTTTAGGTCTAACTGTCTCGTAACTATACTTGTAATAACGTAGTAAACCGTCTTTCTTTAGTATAAATAGAATTAGTAAACCTACTAGTAATTCTAATCTCTTTATAAATCCCTTCTCTAGGTTCTTATTTAACTATTTTCGTAGAGCTTAGAGCTCTTTTTCTAATAGCGTATAGATTAGTCTAAATATTAGTTCCTTACCGGGTTAGATTATAATTCGGTAGTCCTACTTCTAATGTCTAGGTAAAGTATTTATACCTTTCTCTTCCTAAAAGAGTTACGCAAACTTCTTATACTCCTTAGAGTAAACGGTCGGTATATAAAGTCCGTCCTTTAACTCTACCTATTAACCCGATAGACCTTCTTAATTAGTATCGTACGAGTTTAGTCCTAGTACTAGGATCCGGTTTAATTTCTAGAGCCCTATTTCTTCGACTTTATTAGCTTCCCTTATCTTATCTACTATCGTCTACTATCGATACGTAGGGTTAACTATAACTATATATTTATAATCCTAAAACTTAAGTACTCCTATTTTCTAATTTACGATTAGATTATACTTTCTTAGCTAAGATATATTTAGTATAATGTCGTAAGTAGCTATATCTATAATATCTAAGATAATCTCCTTGTAATACTTCTAAGTAACTATTTATAGCGGTATTGTTTTGCTATCTACGTCGGGTAATATAGATCTATCTATAACCTATAGCTAATACCCGTTCTTCTTCTTTCGAGTTATAATCTCGTTCTATTAGACATATCTTATTAATACGAAGTTACTAGATACTCCGCTATCGATTATTGCCTTAGTCCTCTAACTATTTACGATACACGTAATTTGGAATATTAATAATAATAATTATGCTATTATATATAGTTCTTAGTATTCGTCGTCTTAACTCTTAATTTGTAATTCTTCTTAAAGTAGTACTAGTAGTACTGTCGTACGTATACTAACTTATATTTCCTATAGTTCGTTCGTAAGTACTTAGACTCGTTGTACTATCTCGTAGTTATAGCGTAGTTGTATTGCTTTAACCTATCTATTATTACTAGGTTCTAATTATCGTTGTCGTAGTAAATCTTAAATGCTTTGTTCGAATTAAAACTATCGTCGTAGGTTAGTAATTACTTCTCGTATACCTACCCTTACTATCTATCTACTAGGGAGTCGGTAACCGTTATTCTTAAACTAGCTTCTAATAGGAATCTTCTCGCTAACTATTATGCCGTAGTTATAGTATACTAGTACTAATCGATATATCTAAAACATGTTTCTAAGCTACTTAATTAAGAGTTCGAATTAGTATAAGTAAAGAAACCTTTTTCCCTCTAGTTTTAGGAATACTTCTTTATATCGTCGAGCGATATAAACTATTATTTACGTTACTTCGTTAGCGTTATCTATTATAAAATAAAGCAATTTATTAGTTCCTAATAAGGTAATGTCCTTGTCGCTACTCGTTTTGTCTACTTTATTCTCTAACCCTAACTCGCTAATACTATCTTCGGATAGTTATTATTCTAGGTTATTAATTTGTAGTAGCTCTATAGCTTCTTCCTATTTATCTATAAAGTAGTTTATAATATCTATATAGAATTCTTTAATCTAGTTAAAGTGTATTATCTAACTATTAGTTATATAAGGAAATATAGTATAGTATCGTTCCTTAGCTATTCGCGTAATTTCTTAGATTTGCTATAGAGTTTCTTTTTTATAGGGTCTATCGTTAGTTGTCTTAACCTATTTATCGCCTTCGTTATCGGTACTATCCTCGTACTAGTTAATTTCTTTTGTAACGGTTTCTATAGTCTAGCTACCTAAAATACCCTTGTCTTAATTATCGTCTAGGTATAGCTTTGCTTATTAGTAGCTAATCGTCTTACGTAGATATAGTTGTCGTATTATTATATTAAACTGTCGTCGTTATATTAGTTTCGACCTATAGTCCCGTACTATATAGCCTATCTTACTATAGTTATAGTACTTTATTCCGTTCCGTTTCCCGTAAGGTTTTTTGCCTCCTTAGTTCGACCTTTTAACTTTTATAGTTACGTTAAGCTCTATAGGGTTACCTTAGTCGATGTTTCGCTTAGAGCGTTGTCTACTACCTCCGGACTAGCTAGGTTATAGTATAAAGCCTAAAGCTCCGCGTAGTTCCCTATTATACTTACGTCCTATCGCTTATTTATAGAGCTAATTGTTAAGTTAAATTGCCGTCTAGATTAATACGTCGAGGTCGTCGTTCTTAGCTCTATCGCGCATAAGTTTGTCTTTTACGTTGCCCTTTAAGCCTTAGCGGAACATAACTATAAGAGTATTATTGTCCTACTTAGTAACTTAAGCATATTCTTAAAACTTAGTTATATAGTCGGATACCGAAGTTTTTTGCGTAAGGTATTAAATAATATAAACTATAACCTCTTTATTATTATATACCCCAAAGATTTTCTTAAGCTCCTTCTTAAAGGTCTTAAAATCTTTAAAGAGTCCTAGCTTATCTTCTTTATCGTTAAGGTATTTAGTAATATAGGGTTTTATCTAGTACTATACCCTTCTACGTAGGTAAGTACTAGTAAATAAAGTTTAATCCTTTATAATCTCGTTAAACTTAAAGTATAAAGACATCTAGTTAAGCTAATCTTTAAGCTTGTTACGATCCTTATAATAAAGGTCTAGCTTAGCTACCTTAGATACTCTATCGTTTCCTTTATTGTTACGGCTTATTAAACTACTAACTTTACTTAGGGCGGGAGTCCCTATATTCCTACTTAATTAACTTATCCTTAAGGGTATTTAAAGTTGCTATAACCTATCTTATAGATAGAATTAGGTAATCTAAGGTGTTACGAACACGTAAAACAAGGAAGGTTATTAGGCAAAAGAAACGGACACTAGCGGAAGTTATATACCGCACGACGCCTATAGAGCTTAAGAATAGAGCACCTATAGTTATGTAAGTAGAGCGCTCTATAATCTGTAGGCATAGAGCGACAGAGCGCTCTATAATCTATAGGAATAGAGCAACGGAGTACGTTATATAAAGATACGAATCTCTTATATATATAACTAGGCACGTTTCTTACTAGGAGTTCGTATATTTAACTTATGTTGCAATCCGACTATTAGGTAGAGAACTAATAGCCTTGTTACAATTAGTTATCCTATAACCTAGTTGTCTTAATACATCTATTCTAAAGAGCTCTAAACCTGTAATACTACTTCGTAGGGTCGCAATACTTTAAATACCCTTAAGGAACTTTATACCTTAGACAATAATAGCTCCTAACGATTAACGCGATTCTAACGTATAACTACGACTAACTAGTACGACGCCTACTAGGTCTAACGACAATATAAAAGTCGCTAAGCTAGACTTCTTCTATAGAGAACAATCGAAGCTTAATAATTAGCTTAACTAACTTATAATCTTCTTTAAGGAGGAAGGAGTTAAGTAAGATACTAAGAAGACTATAATTGCGTCCTCTTACCTTAGGGGACAGGCCTAATAATAGATTCGACCTCGCTTATAGGAGGCCCTAATTTCTAATACGGACCCCGAAGGAATCTTTAACAATTAGAACGTATTTATTAAAACTATCCGCAACATTTACGGCCTAAGTAATAATAAATAAGTTGCTATCTAAGTTATCTAACACCTTACGTAGAAAACGTCTACCTCTTAGTATACTACTAAATTTAGGGAGTATTCGACTAAGACTAGTTAGGACGACTAAGCCTTAACTACTATATACTATCGAGGCCTAAAAGATAACGTTAAGGATAAACTTATACGTAGTAGTATAGTATAGGATACATTAGAAAGGTTAATTATAATAGCTATCGAGATTAATAATAAGCTATACGAACGCTAACAAGAGAAACGCTATAATAGATAGTATCGCGGACAATCTAGCTACAATCCGACTAGCTAGACTAAAGGATCTTATCGCGATCCTAACGCTATAGAATTAGACATTATCTAACGTAAGCCGAAAGGAAAAGGCATACGCGGAGCTAAGGGTAAAGGGAAGTTCTAAGGGAATAGTAATAGAAAAAAGAAACGAGAAGGACTAGAGTACTATAATTGTTATAAGATAGGATATTACGTACGAGACTACCGTAGACGAAAGGTATAACTATAGGAGTAGCTTAATATAATACTAGTAAAGGAACCTATTAACGAAGTAAACGATAGACGAGGCACTTACAACATATCGAAATTTATTAAGGAACTAAAAACGGAACTAGACTATAAGGCTATATCTTAGACAGGTTATTACGACAATTACTATAAGGCCTACAAATCCGATAAACAAGTAAATAGTTACTATTCTAAGAAGCTATATAAGGCTAGGATAGAATTTAATATAATAATATAGAGACAGCCGCTATAGCAGATAAGAGACTTAGGGAATTTCTAGAGAGGAAGGTCTCTACTACTATTAAATTAGGAGGACGTAGATCTATAAGAAAACATACCCTCTAAGTAGGAAGAAGAACTATTAGAGGAAGAAGATTCTCTATAAAACAACGATACTAAACCGGAACTTATAGGACTAAACCTAGAATAATTATAGATAATTACGCAAATAGTAGTAGCGTAAGACAATAGTTTATCGGAGGAAGAATATATAGATAACGAAGAACTAGACGACCTTAAGATATCGATATTTACAATTTAAGGATCCGAACCTATTAAGAAAATAATAGTATTTATTATGTACTAACTCGAAACCGTATTCCCTAAGATTTAAGGGAAACGACGACTTTACCCGATCGAGTTCGATAACATACTTAACCGAATTAGAGTAATATTCTAGAACTACTAACTTGTTAACGTTAACTACGACGTAGTAGTATACGTATAAGAACGACTACTAATCGGAAGCATATTTTAACCTAATAGAAGTTATGTTACGCCTAATAGAATCTATATCCTTAGAAGCGTTAGGGAACGAATCTAGATTATTAAGGCACGACTACATAAACTATACCGAATCTAGGAAGCTTATTAAGAAGACCTTATATCGTTAGAGGTAATGCGACATAAGTTAACTAAGTCTATAAAGCAATAGGAACTAAAACCTATAGGGCTACTAGTATAACTACCGATATAGAGAAATATAATACTAGGGCACATTAAAGCTACTATTAAAGGACGAGTTAAAGTATTAGTAACATAAGGAAAGGTTATCCTAGGACCTAGAGGCGGACCCCTTAATTAGGAAGTCTGTCTCGAAGACGCTAACTTATTAGTATACTATTTAAAAAACGAGGGATCCCTACTAATAGAAGTAGTCGCTAGGAAGTAAATATTATCGAAGCTCCTATAGTATTAGTAGTACCGGTATTCTATACTAAATGTATTATTAATAGACACGTAATATAAGTTATAATCGATTCCAGAGCTAGCGGAAACTTTATATCGACTAGCTTTATCTAGCGAAACGGGATTACTACCTAGCGAAAGAAAGATAGCGGATACGAATTAATAGTTATAGATAGATTATCCCTATCCGAAGTAGATAGCGAAACAATACCGCTAGTCCTAGCTATCTAATAGTACTACGAGATTGTTAGCCTAGATATCGTTAATATAGCTAGTTACGATATCGTAATAAGGATACCTTAGTTAGAAAAGTATAACCCCCTAATAGATTAGAGGAAAAGAGTACTTAAGTTTAAGCGATACGGTTACGTTACCGATATCTACCCTATATATCGATAGCGTACGATAGTAGATAAGGAAAGATAGTTCTATAAATTAGAACGTTAACCGATAATATACTCTAATAGAAATAGTAAGGAGATAGTCTCTATAGATACTAAGCTAGCCTAGCTAGGTTATAAGGTAAGAGATAAAGGGAGAACTAACGTACCTTTAGAAATCCCTAAAGAATTTAAGAAATAGAAACTACTCTTCTAGGAAGAGGAAGGATTAGCCGCCTTACCTAGATATTAACTATAGGATTACTAAATATAACTTTAGCCTAATAAAGATCTACTATAGGGGCTACTATATAGGTTATCCGAAAAAGAGCTCGAAGAGTAACGACAATAGCTAAAAGAAAAAAGCGATAAGGGATAGATAGAGAAATCCTAATCGCTAGCTACTTTACTAGTAATATTCGTTCTAAAGAAAGGAGGAAAACTACGAATAGTAATCGACTATCGACGACTTAATAAAGTTACGGTTAAAAACTAATATCCGCTACCTAATATCGAAGAAATATAAGATCGGCTTACTAAAGTAAACTAGTATTTAAAGATTAATCTACAAGACGTATTCTATATAGTACGAATAGCTAAAGGAGAGGAATAGAAAATAGCTTTTAAGACACGCTATAGACTCTACTAATTTCGAGTTATACTAATAGGACTTACGAATACCCTAATAATATATTAATAACTCGTTAACGATATACTACGAGACCTACTTAATATTACCGTTATAGCGTATATCGATAACATCCTAATCTTTACCTAAGGAAGCCGAGAACAATATACTAAAGATATATAAGTAGTGCTAGAACGACTTAGTATAGTAGACTTTAAGACCGTACCCGAGAAATACGAATTCTATAAGAAGGAAATCGAATTCCTAGGATTTATTATTAACACTACTAGAATTAAGATAGACCTAAAGAAAATATAATCTATCAAGGAATAGCTAATACTAAAAAACGTTACGGAAATATAATCCTTTTTAGGACTTGCAAACTATAATAGAAAGTTTGTCGAAGGATACTCTAAACTCGTAATCCTACTTATAAGTCTTACGAAAAAGGACACTAAATTTATATAGACTAAGAAGTAAGAACAGGTATTCTAATAACTTAAATAAGTATATATAAAGTTACTAACACTTATGCTATTTAATACGAAAAAACTAGTATAAGTCGAAACCGACGTATCTAACTTAGCGATAGGTACTTGCCTTACTTAAGAATATAAAGGTAAAAGATACCTAGTAGCGTATTACTTAAGAAAGATAACACTAGTAGAATAGAATTACGAGATTTACGACAAAGAACTATTAGCGATTGTTATAGTATTACGATACTAGAGAATTTACTATAAAGGGGCTATAGGACTAACGATATATACCGACTATAAGAACCTTTAATACTTTATAACTATTAAGGATCTATTACGTCGACAATATAGATAGTTAGAGCTACTTAGACAATATAAGTTCGATATCTAGTATATACTAGGCAAAGATAATAGGCGCGTAGATACGCTAAGTAGAAGAAGCGACTATATAGAAGGTAAGGAGCAAAATTTAAAAGCAATACTTAAAATTAATAAAGACGGAAGCCTTACTACGAATATATAAGAATTTAATTATATTCTCCGTATTCTACGAGACGAATAGAAAGAATTCCCTATTAAATATAGGAAGTACTAAGTTCTATAAGAGAAGGAACACGAATGTATTAAAGACTACTATAATAGTTAAACTATAGGACACTTAGGAATTACAAGAACAATCGATTTAATTAGACGGAACTTTACTTTCCTATAGATACGGAAAAAGGTTACCGACTATATTAAACAATATAATAGTTACTAAAAGAATAAGGTATCGCGACATACGAAATATAGTAATCTCTAGTTTTAAGAACCTTTGGACATACTATAGAGAGAGGTTATAATAGACTTTATTACTAAGCTACTACTATTAAAGGACCTAGCTACTAGAGTTATTTATAATTTAATACTTGTTATAGTAGACACTTTAACTAAGTATATACACTTTATACCGTATAAGGAATCGATAATAGCTATAGAACTCGTATACCTCGTATTAGATAGGCTTATTAGACATTATAGAATTCTAGAAAGCTTTATTACCGATAGAGACAAGCTGTTTATATTGAATTTCTAAAAATTACTTATAGGACAAATTAGAATTAAATATAAGCTATCTACGGCATTCTACCTAGAAATAGATAGTTAGACTAAAAGAACAAACTAGTTACTTAAAGCATATTTATAGTACTACGTTAACTTTATATAGAATAATTAGGTTATATTACTACTAATAGCACAATTAGTATTAAATAATAATACTTTAGAAACAACGAAGGAATCGCTATTTTTCCTTAATTATAGAAAGATACCTAACCTATTTATAGAACTAAAGACGTTAGTAAAGGCCGACAAAGCTATAGTAATAGTAGGAGAATTACAAAAGGCATATATAACTACCTAAGATATAATCCGACATTTGTAATAGCGAATCTAAAAGCAGCAATTTAAGAAATTAAAAACGGCACCTCCGTTTAAGAGGGGGGATAAGGTATATCTTCTAACGAAAAACCTAAAAACAAAGCGAAAAACGAAAAAACTAGATTATGTTAAGGTCGGACTATTTTTAATTACCGAACAAAGAGGCGTAGTTAGCTACCGACTTAAACTCCTACTAGACGCTAAAATCTATCTAATATTCTATATATCCTTATTAGAACCCGTATACCCTAACGCCGTACTATAAACTACGTTCTATTACTAGGAACAAGAGGACAACGAATATAAAGTCGAAAAAATTATAGACTATAACAAGAAAAGTTAGCGATATCTTATTAAATAGAGAGGATACTCTAGCGACGAAAATATATAGGAACTACTTACTAATCTTAACTACCCGAGGCTATTACGCTACTATTACTAAGGTCTTTAAGAAGATTATCCTAGAAAGAATTAGGAACACCCTTTAAAGTACTCTATATTCTAGTACTAAGCTAAGGACCTAATAAGAGAGACAGGTTGTTAGGAAATAAAATCTCCTAAGCCTCCTCTTACTTTAGTTCCTAGATCGACCTTTCCTTGACTACTATCGCCTCTGCCGCCTTAGAGTTAAGTAGGTCTATCTACTAACGAAGGCGCTACTCTTTTGTACGAGCTATACAAAGATTTTTAAGAAGCTTCTCTTAGGAGGTAAGGGCTTCGTCTATTCCCTTACGTAATTTTTCCTTCTTAGAGATTAAACAACAAAACTCTAACTAAATAACCCGAATATCGTACCGCTAATTGCGATAGTTACACTCTCTATACCGGCCTAATTTAATATAGACCCGATATATCTAGTTATATTGCGTACATATACTACATTTCTAAACTATCTCTTCTCCGAATTAATCGATAAGTTTAGTAAGGTTATGTCGGCGAGTAGTACTTGCCTTCGGCATAATAGGCTATAATAATAAAAGATAGAGAGAGTAGATTATAAGGTAAAAGCTTAGAGGACTAAGCTAAGATAGGAGGGGAATAGTATTACGAACACGTAAAACAAGGAAGGTTATTAGGCAAAAGAAACGGATACTAGCGGAAGTTATATACTATACGATGCCTATAGAGCTTAAGAATAGAGCACCTATAGTTACGTAAGTAGAGCGCTCTATAATCTGTAGGTATAGAGCGATAGAGCGCTCTATAATCTATAGGAATAGAGCAATAGAGTACGTTATATAAAGATACAAATCTCTTATATATATAACTAGGTACGTTTCTTACTAGGAGTTCGTATATTTTATTTATGTTGTAATCCGACTATTAGGTAGAGAACTAATAGCCTTGTTACAATTAGTTATCCTACAACCTAGTTGTCTTAATATATCTGTTCTAAAGAGCTCTAAACCCGTAATACTACTTCGTAGGGTCGCAATATAAGGTTACGTAGGTTTAGTCTCTAGCGGAGAGAAGTATTAAGACAAGAGTATAAAGTAATATTGCTCTTTCTAATTAGTAAGTTAGAACAATAAGTTAAATATAAATCTCTATCTACGGAAAACCTATCCTATTATATATATATAAGATTTGTGTCTAAGGCGACTATGCCGCTATTTACGCTATCTATAACTTTCGCGATAGTCGCGACGGTTATACTAGTTAGTATGTCGCGATAGTCGCGTATACCTTATATATAACTCCTCCTTTGCGACCTTAGCAAGTAGCGTTTCTACTAAGACGTCGCGATGTTACCTTCGGGCTATAATAGCGGCGCGGAAGCGGTTGTCTCTACGTTAGAGGAACTAGTAGCGGCGTAATATACGGGTAAGGAATTAGATACTAAGTTTAAACGGTTAGAATAAACCGTTTAAACTAGTAGAGGCATTTTTAGCCTAGAAGAGATTAATATGTCTCTTAAATATACTATATAACAATAGTATACGAAAAACCTCTATAGTAGTAGGAAAGTTTCTTCGCTATAAGAAGATTTATCTATCTCTTATATAGACTACGAAAAGACTATAGAACGACAACGTACGAGAGACCCTTATAGTAATACCTAAAGTTCCTTTGCTTAGAAGATAATAATTCCTTCCTTAAAAAAGCAATAAAGCCACAAGGTACATAGGGCCCTTATAGTAGCAGAAGGCATCCTCTGTCTATCGGAAAATGTATTATCTCTTAAATTGCCTACTAAGCAAAGACATACGAAAGGCCCTTATCGTAGTAGTCGACTTTACCGCCCTTGGAAATAAATTGGTCTCTTATACAAGCCAAAAAAAAAAAAAAAGCAATAATGTACGAAAGACCCTTATATTGGATCATGCGATTATAGAGTAATATGGCCCGCACAGACCAAAAATTTGGATGCGCGCTTAAGCGCTCAAGGACAAGTTAAAGGCGTCCAAGGAGCTGCCGATAGCTCGCGTACTCGAGCCGGCTAACTACCGGAGATCGATCTTTTAGGCCTAAGCTCTCGCGTATAGGGAGTTTAATCGAATAGGTAGCTCTCGTTTCGCTAATCTCGGCTGTTTGCGAGATCTTACGACAGACGAATACCGCTCTCGTAATGTAGTTATACTCCATCTCCATCTGTGACTTCCCTCGAAATGTCCTAAATATACATCCGGCTGATCCAGAGCCAATGATTCGGCGACATTGTCGTACGATCAAAATAGACGTCCTGAAAGTCTAGAGTAATATCCCAGCTATAGTTGACCGATATATCGATAGAGAAGCCGGCTACTGGGACGACGAATCCCAATGCTGCGCAAGAGAGGAATCTGCACAAGGTCGAATGCGACAGCAGAGCCTGGCGTAAACGCCCGACCGCGATTAGCACTGTGCTGTTAGGGTCTGTTGCAAGAGCCAATTAAGCCTAGTGGTTGTGAAGTTACCGGCCTAGACAAGCACGATTAGCGCCTAAGATTCCTTCGCGTAGAAGAAAACAATTCCTTTCTTAAGCAGGCAATAAAACAACAACAACGTACGAAACCCCCTTATATTAGTAGGTAACGAATACCGGGTGTGGAGTCTTGATATCAGACCTCTCGAGATACCCGATGTCAAGCCTTTCGTTCGACCATGGAAGAAGTCAGGCAGGGAGAGAAGCCGCGAGTGGACGAACGACGACTACCGCTATAAGGTACGAATCGCTCGGATCGTCGAAAGAGAAGGATAATAAGCAGGTCTACGTAGACCAAGAGCTTGACATTCAACTAGCTAGGCATACCTGCTTAGTCGACAAGCATATGTGCGGGTCGCTCCATCAACAATGAATGCGCTCGTATTGCCAATCTATACATCAATCGTTTTGGCTATCTTGAGGACAGGATCATCAGACGTTCGCTGAACCACTAATGACCGCATCACGGGGAGGACCTCATCCCCCCCCCCCCCCCCCCCCCCCCGTTTTTTTTTTTTTTTTGGGGGGGGGGGGTGGGGCCGGGAGTACAAACAGTAATAAAACTCTCACCACCAACCAACGAAAGAAAAAAGAGAGAGAGAGAAAGAAAGGGAAAAACAAAAAAAAGAGAGACTGATATGGTTTCAATAACTCTTTCTTATAAAACTACTCTTTACCTCTTCTTCTTCTTCTTCTTCTTCTTCTTCTTCTTCTCACAAGAGAAGGTACGGTAACCCTTCCATCCGGTCTCCCACACGAGCGCGGCATCCTGGTGCAGGAAGTAAGAAGAGAGAAAGAGAGAGAGAGATAGAGGCTCAATACACGGGTCGTACCATACACAAATTCAGCGCTGCTACCCTTTGGGGCCGTGGGGGGGAAATGTCCAAAGGGGAAGAGGCGTCGAGGAGGAGGAAAGTGGGGGGGGGCAGGCACAGAAAGCCTCCCAACCCCGATCGATACATGCATCTGTCTCCTTGGGATCAGGAAGAACTCCAAACTCCAAGCGCGGACCCAATGACAAACCAGACTTCCCCTCCGCTTTCAGAAAAAAATCCCGTCCCCCTGACCACCCACCCTTCTTCTCCCCCCCCCCCCCCCCCCCCCCCCCCTCCACAAAACAAACCCCCTCAAATCCAACCCCAACAAATCCACACTACCAAGTCTCAGCAATAAACTGTCCCGCCCCCCTCTTCCCCTCCCAAAACATTTTCGCAGTCTCAAGATCCAAACCCCCCTTATCCATCGCCACATCCAGTAACGCACTCTCAACCCCCTCACCCATCCCCTTGGTGGACCCACAGACGAAGATCCGCCCATCGACGGCGTTGGCGACGAACCAGACGATATCGGCTTGGAGGCGGACTTCGTCTTGCACGTATTTGGCGACTTTGGCTTGGGATTTGGCGTCGGTGGTGCGGGAGGGGAGGTGGTCGTCTGGGTGGTCTACGACGCCGGCGTCGTTGGCGGCGTCGACGGGGGGCGGAGCAGCAGCCCCACTTCCACTTCCACCTCCGGCGGCAGCGGAAGGAGACACAGCAGTAGCAGTAGCAGCGCGGGACTGCACGACCTTCTTAATCTCCTTCTCATGGACGCCCAGCTCGCCCTGGTAAATCTCATCTAACATACTATCGCGAATCCCCTGAATCAACCAGATTTTATTCGCGCAGTTGGCGTTCTTAAGCCTATTCAGAATAAACCCTCTAAAAGGCGCCATGCCTACGCCGGCGCCGATGAGGACCATAGGGCCATCGGAGACGAATTCCTTGCTGAGCGGGTTGGCCATCAGGCCGCGGAACATGGGGACCTGGAGGTTGAGGCGGCGGCCGGCGACGCCGGGGGTTGGGGCGGGGGAACCGGAGGATTGGGCGTCAAGTTGGGCTTGGTCCTCGGCGGCGACGAATTTCTTCGCGATGCGTTCGAGGAAGCCGGAGCCGACGCCGGTGCGCTGTTCGCCGGTGAAGGCCGGGGTTTCGTGGATGGTGACGGCGGTTTCGATTAGACGGCGGCCGGCGAGCCCTTCGCGGGCGGAGGAGACGTGCGGGTCGTTGGAGAGGGAGTAGAAGCGGGGCATGAGTTGGTTGAGGGCGCCGCAGAGGTGTTCGAGCGGGGGTTTGGAGGAAGGAAAGGCGTGGAGGAGCTGTTGCAGGGTGATGTGGGGACCGGTGCGGAGGTCGCAGAAGGCGGCTTGGCCTTGGGCGCTGGCGAGGAAGGTGAGGATTTTCTTCTCGTTGGGCGCCGTGGCGTGGTCGGCGAGGAGGCGGAACATGGGTTTGGTGGGGGGCGCGGACGCGATGTCGACTGTCCAGGTGAGGATCTCGCGACGCGTGGTGACGAGCGTGCGGGATTGCTCGTCGCCCCAGATGGTTGGCCAGCGTCCGCCCGGGGTGTGCATCCGTACTGGCTTGTCACGCTGGAATCGTGGGATCCCGAGCTGGTCCATGATGTCTTCTACGACGTAAGGATCATTTGGCGGACAGACACCTACCGCGCCTCCCACCTTGAAGTCCACACCACCCTCCTCGGGATAGTCGGTCACATCGAGGTCGAAGTGGAATGTCCGCTTCTCTGCACCGGGCTTGGTCAATTCTCGCGCACCATAGACTGGAGCGTTGAAGATGCTGTATGGCGGGTGTGGCTTCATATATGTCGGCGGGAACATGTCTACCGCTTCCCGATTGTGCTCATGCTTCAACTCGTCTGGGAACTTTTCGTCGATGGATTGTCTTCGCAACCCGGTAAATGACATCTTCTGCTCTGGCGGGTCGACAATCTTGGTCAACTCCGTGTCCAGCGTTAATGATCCGATGTTGAGTCTGAGGAAGCGGTAGGCGTCGTTGTCAGGCTGGTCTACGAAGACGTGTTGGGGCTGTCCCGCCGGCGCCGGCAAGGCTTCCACCATACAACACCCGTCGCCGCAGCAGTATTTTTGTAAGAAGGTCGTGCCCTTGCCATCTCCCAGCAGCTTTCGAATGTCATCAGAGTTGGTGGCCAAGGTTGTGCTTGCTCGTCTCTTCTTTGACGGGTTAGGACTGTGTATGGGCAGCTCATCAAGCTTGTCTGTGACTTCGTTCAGATCGGCGGGCTCGGTAGGTGGTGTTGACGGTGCCTCGGAATCCGTCGTCTCGTCTGTCGCCACGCTCAAACTCTCCCCGCTCGAGCGTGGGCTGTTCATGCTGTTGAACTTGGCCCGCATCTGGGGCGAGACCTTGAGTAGTCTAATGTCCTTGGGCTCGCTCGGGATGGGGTCGTTTGGATGGCTGGTGGCAGTGGTAGGGATATTCCGGTGACGATGTTGACCTGCGCCGAAAGAGTGACGTCTAAACGTCTTATCCATGTTGGAAGATTGCATGGGCGGCCAGAGGTGTATTATGGGATGCGATGGACGGGCAGGGTCAGCGGTACGTATGCCGCGCAGAAAGGGTTCGAAAAGGGTAGTCGGGTGGATGACACAGGGACTGCGATGCCATTGTCAGTAAATGTCAGGACATGACCAATCGTGCCGGGATCCGGTGCTGCACGAATGCCGATCTCAGATGCTTGGGGCGGCGCCGAGTGGAGGGGTGCAAAGTGGGAAAGGCAGTCGGCAACGCAGCAGGAACTCGTCTGCCCACATCCAGCACCACCTGCACTACGCGCCCGCTACGATGACGGTGGACTTTGGCGCCATCCAGTTGAAGGCAGCACCTGCATCATGCATACATAGGTACCATAGTAGTAGGCAGTACATGCAGGCAACGCATCGCGCTACTCTTTTGGGTGGGGTTCTCAGGTCATACATAGGATGTATTGTACTCACCGAGCGATTGGAAAGGATCTGATAAGATGGTGGCGTCGAGTGGACGGCAGCAGCAGCAGCAGCAGCAGCTCGCGACGTGTTTCTTCGTGGCAAACAAAGAAGACACCTCACCTGCAGGCTCCAATTCAGAAAATCAAGAAGAAAGTATTGTACAAGCCCACTCTTGGTAGGGTGTTGGTAGGGAGTTGTCAAGGTAGACAGAAAAGCCGATGGCGCGAGGGAAGATCAGATTAGGAGTCGGTAGAGACGGCGGGCGGCGAAGCAAACGCGTGCGTGGGTGCGTGCGTGCGTGCGTGCAATAGAGTTGATCGGTGACTACGAGAAAGCAACAGCAGTGGTCCGATCTCGGGACTGCCCTTCCACCATTTCCCCCCTCCTCAGTCGACCGATTCCATCTTCCTTCCACTGCCTTTCCCTTTCCGGTGCTGCCAATGACATCGGTGCCAAGAACCTCGCTGCCCGGTTACTTCACAGGAACACGCGCGGATCACTTCCGCTGCCCTTCTGCCGCCCACTCGTTCCGATGTCCATGAAACATGCATTCCTGCTGAAGATCTCGCGTCTGACATTTTCCCCTCCGGCACCGCTGCTATGTACCGGTTCCGACTCTCTTTTCCGCATACATGATTGAAGATAGAGTCGGATCCTCAATGCGGCATAGTGAATCAACAGATGGGTGGCTGTCTACAACACTTTCGTAGACAGCCGAGGTACAAGGATCGCACTTGAGTGAAACCGATCACGTACGGTACCAAGTACTGTGGTACCGCGGTTGATTCAGAGCAATAAAGCTTCAATTTCCAAGCGGACAAGTCTAACGAGTCCATTTCGCATGCATTGGTAGTTCGAGGCTAAGTCACTGATCGTTAAGACTCACCAGCCTTATTCGTGGAGGCAAGCAGACAAATCCCAGTCTACCTGGCTCGTTATCCTGAGGTGTTTGAAGGCGCGGCCCCGGGGTGATCTGCTGCATGACTAACCATGACGTATTGCCATACCGACTCCATCTTCGTCTCGATTAACCTCCTTGCATGTAAATACCGACGAATGCGTCTCGTCTTCCGCGTATAGTCACCCCGAGGAACCGTCATCACCCCATCTCTCTTCCTCATACCATGGCAGATCTCAACGTCTACCTCACCACCTTCAACTGCGGCCGCAAGCCCGTCAACATAGACTACTTCTCCCACTTCCTCTTCGATGGCCTATCCAAGTCCAATCCGCTCCCGCCAGACCTCTTAGTCCTAAGCTTGCAAGAGATTGCACCCATTGCATATGGCTTCCTAGGTGGCACATTGCTCACCCCCTACTTCACCCGCTTCACACAGGCAGTAGTAGACGCAGCGCGAAATACCTTCTCCGACCCAAACGTCTTCTACCATGAACCGATTGTGCGGAATGCTGGCATGACCGCCATTATGGTCTTCGCCCGAGAAGAAGTCTGGCACAGAATCCAACAAGTGGAGAGCGCAGGGGTCGGGGTAGGACTATGGGAAATGGGGAACAAAGGCGCCGTAGGCGTGCGACTAAGCGTAGGAGGTTCAGGAGAGGACTCAACAACAACAACCCCCTTCACCTTCGTCGCCGCGCACCTAGCCCCCATGGAACCCGAATGGGAGCGCCGAAACCAAGACTGGCGCAGCATCTGCGAGAATCTCGTCTTCGAACCCGAGTCCCGACCACCAAACGACACCGCACCTCAATCCCCCGAAACCGAACCCCTCCTCTCCAAAACATCCTCCTCCAACCCTTCCGTCCTCTTCCAACCCCCCACCCACCTCTTCCTCCTCGGCGACCTCAACTACCGCGCCTCCGACACCCCCCCGGACCCCAACAACCCCTCCCTCACCAACTGGCCCCAACACCCAATCCCCTCTGACCCTGCAGACCCCTCCCACTACACCCACCTCCTACGCCACGACCAGCTTACCCGGGAGAAAGCCGCGGGGAAAACCCTGCATAACCTCGTCGAGGCTCCCGTGAAGTTTCCCCCGACGTACAAGTACTCGTCCGCCGCGCAGAAACGCGCGGGAGGGAGTGTAAAGAGTGTGGAGGTCAGGAAAGCGGACGGGCGGACGAATACCGTGACGCGGATTGTCCCGCCAGGAGGGGAAGGAGGGGAAGGGACGGAAGGGAAAGGAGAAGATCAGTGGACCCCGCACCGCACGCCCTCGTGGTGCGATCGCATCCTGTATACCTCGTACCCTTCTTCCCGGCCCGTGCAGCCGGAAGTGTATGTCTCGTTGCCCGTGCAGCCGACTTCGGACCACCAGCCTGTCGTCCTCTCGTGCGCGGTTCCGCGGGGAGAGATCAGCGAGGAAGGAGAAGGAAAGGTGAAAGTGCCGTTTGCAGTTCGGGAGGACTGGAGAGAGCGGCGACAAGCGGCAAGGAGGTTGGAGGTCTTGGTGGGGATATTGGCGTACTTGGGTCTCACGTGGGAGGGACGGGTGGTGGTGCTGGGGAGTTTGGTTGGGTTGGTCGGGGGATGGTGGGTTTTGGGGGCTTTGGTTGGATAGAGAGATGGGTTGAGGTGGGTGGGTGGGACGGAATTGGGGGTAAGCTTGGGTGGGTGGGTGGGGTTGCAGTTGCAAGGGAGCCCCCCCCCCCCCCCCCCCCCCCCCCCCCCCCCCCCCCCCCCTTCGAAGCGCGAGACTGAGAAGCCGTGTGTGTGGGTGTCTGTCTTCTTTGGTCCCTTTTAGCTATAATAGGAAACCAAAGTAGGATTGAGAAAAAAAATGGGGGGGGGGGAGGGGGCGGCTATAAGATGGCTTCTTGTTTGGGAGGGGGGTTTTTCGTTTTTCGTTTTTTTTTTTTTTTTTGCTTTCTTTTTGAGAAACTGACATTCCAACGACAAGGCCAGGCTTTTTTCTAACCGCTCGCGATCGTGTCATATGGATGAGAAAAGTAGATGGGTCGTCGTCCGCAGTTTTCCGATTGTCATCTTTGAGCGTTGTTCGCGGAGCTCAGAATGAAAATGTACCTAGCCTGAGGCAGTACACTTCACGCCTTCTGCTCTTGATGAGAGGGAATGTAGGCATACAGCATAGGCGTACACAAAGGACCACGGCCGCTTCGGCCGATCGCGTGTTTATGCGTTTTGGCGTCAGCCGGATGTTTGCGGATTCGCGGCTGGCCGAGATAGTAGCATTTTTTTCCCTTCTTCCTTTCTTTTTTTTTTTTTTTTTTTCTCTTCGAACGCTACAGTAAGACAATCAAGTCCTTTAGGTAAGCTTTCGGGCTTGAGGCTGTAGGATGCGAAGGATGCGAAGGATGCGGGAGAACGGAGACAGGACCGCACCGGTGAGCGGATGAATGTCAGCCTTGTCTACAGTACCTCAGTACCTCAGGACTAAAGTCTTTCGTTTAGATGCAATGTCTTGATTTTTCCCCCAGCCGAGCACAGGGATTCACGCGCCATCTCCGGGGATTATGCGCTTGAATACAACTCACGAGCTCTATGTTGCCACGGGAAAGACGGCAATGCAAAATTGGTTATGAACACAGGACGCTGCCGGCACTGGCGAAGAAAGGTGAAAGATTTTCACCCTGTCTCGAACCGAGCGGCTGAGATACATTATGTTCAGGCAGCAAGCGAGTCGCCTCTGTGTAGGGACTTCAATTCTTGGCGGACATAGGACCTCTGCCGACCGATCTCCTTGACGGATCCATGTCGCTGAATGGAGGTGGGATTGCAAGATTGACATCATGGCACGCCTCTCGCATAGAACATACAGTACCTGGCCAATTCTCTAAGAATACTCACAATGTCCTCCGCCATACCCGACGGCTCATCGAAGTCCCCACACATCGAGAATCCAACTCTGAAACCGTAGCATTCTGCAGCTACATACTAGGAAGGTGATGGCTGTCCTCCACGTTCCTTCGACCTTCGCCGAGAGTAAAGGATCTCAACGAAGTTCACGAAATCAAATCGACTAGATGTTGGATGTGGAAAAAACGGCACACAACTCGCACTGGCCTCGTGCTTGGCCCTTCTCTCGGAGTCGTCCTCCAACCTCATCCCATTCAACGACTGATTCTTGGCAATACGCATTAATCCGACTCGCAGATGGAGAATCTCCAGCCCCATAAACGATGTTCGATGGATTCACCCATCTTCCTTCGAGCATATCAGTCCGCGGAGTGCGACAGTCTTCGAGCAACGGTGTTGTCGAGGACTGTAACCGAAGGGCTGTGCCAAGAGGGTTGAGAAGAAGGTAAAAGGGAGGAGACGGTGGAACCCTCGTGTATAAATATGACGGTCTGCTCCCACTGAGGAAGACCAGACAGACAACCAACCCAGCTTCATCAGAAACAACAAACAACAAGACAACGCTTCTTCTACATTAGCACCACATAGACATCATGCAATACTTTACGGTTTTGCTTCCACTCTTCGCCTCAGCCTCCGCGGCTCCGAGTCCTGTCGATGTCGAGGCTAGAGCAGACGTGAGTCGAAAGCACGAGCTTGCAAAGGCGACCCTTCTGCTATCCACTACAACACGATCAAGGCGGGCTAACATGTACCTTCCAGGTCAGTTACACCTGCGGGAACTTTGGCACAGCAACTCAGAGTGCTGCACTGAGTCTGGTCAACGACCTGTACGCCCGGCCTCCAAACGAGCTCGTCTGCCGTAACTCCGGCCCAGGCAAATGCGGAGCCTTCCTTTCGAATTACGGCGCCACCCTGGGTCTCTGCAACGACGTAAGCCCTCTGGCCCTGCTGTCTCCCCCCTCCCCCTCCCTCCTGTCGTATCTATTGCGCATCGCTGCCAATCGGAGCTTGAAGCTGATCACGTCACTGACCGGCCACACAGAACTCTTACCCCAAATGCATCGCCAACCGTGAACTGGCGGACCGGACCAGCAACTTGATCGGCCGTTGCGGTGATGGCTTCTCAGTCAGCGGGCAGATTTTCGCTGCGGATGGCACAAACATCATCATCCGCTCTTAAAGAGATTAGAGGGGGTTAAAACATGGACTAAAAAGAAAAGACTCGGGTATCGAGGAAGGGGGACTTGGTTGGAGTGGGCTGGAAGGGTGATCGAGGAAGTTGGAAAAGTTTTGCGGGACTTGGAGGCGGAGGAGAGGATGTACACAGTGAGGTTGTAGTTCGATCTACTACTGTTGAGACAACCTTCTCACATCATATCATCCCCGTCTAACATTTTAGCTCTCTGGTGGTTCCTCCAGAAGGCGTTTGAATTCGATAGAGTTCTCGCGGCCAAGGGTTTATCGTTGGGAGGTCTGTCGTCACAAACCTCCGCAGTTGTGATTTGTTTCAAGGAAGAACTCCTTTCATGGTTCTATCCTGCATGATGATGACAAGACTTCTTCCCTAAAAGACAAACTGCTTCGAATGTCGATTCTAGAAGGAGAAGATGGAAAAAAGAAAGGCGACAGTGCAGTCCAGACGACGAAGAAAGGGACCTCAAGCTGCATTCTTAACTGGAATGCAAAGCAGGCCGTCAAAGTTCTAGAAGGATGCGCAGCCAGGAATGGAGCTGAGGGACAACCAAAACAACACGCCAGCGCGGCTTCCTTTTGCGGAGGGGGAAAAACATGCTTGATTTTGATTCTTTTAAAAGCTTTCCAACAATCCCGCTTCCCTTGAATCTGATCTTACCTTAGCCTTCCAACTCCTTCTCTTTTCCGGTTCAGTCGCTTCAGCATCTTGACTTCGAGACAAGAACTTGACAGTCGCACATCTTTAGTCGTATTCAGTCAACGATCCCTTCACATTCGTTACTATTCCACTTTTACGTCGAACCATGCGGCTCTCAACCACCATCCTCGCCAACTTCTCCCTCCTCTTCGGAGCGGCTCTGGCCCAAATAACCACCACTACAACGACTGGGGAGTGCACTGTGAGTAGTAAACCCTTTCATTTTTGAGCCACCAACTACAGCTGACACTGGAGACTCTAGTCCGGCTGTACCCATCCAACCACAATGTCCCCAATGAACGGCACAGCTCCCACCGCCATCGCTGCCCCTTACCCCGCCGGCAACGGCACCACGATCCACATCTCCGACTGCCCCTCGGCGTACTCCACGGGAGGCATGATGACACCCACCGTCCCTGCTTCCCCCGGCTCGGAGACTACGACCGTGGCCTGCGATGGAAGTTGTCCCGAGGCGCCGACGGGTAGTGGGGTGGAGATGCCTGCGAGCCCAAGCTCAGACGCAGGTCCTTCGGTGGGGATGGAGGGGGGGTATAGCAATGCGGGGGTTTCTTTCCAGCGGGATGTTTGTTTGGGAGGGGTGGTGGTTGGGGTTTTGGTTGGGTTGAGCTGGGTGTGAGAAAAGGGGGTCGAAACGAGGGTCAGATGGGAGGGAGGGTTTTTGATAGTCGGTCGTTTTCTTGTCGTGTTGTCTTGTTGGGGCTGAATCAATGTGGTTGGTATTAGGAAACGGGGGGAAGTTCGTCTGTTCTAATCTTGCTCTGAGCGTCGTACTCTTGTAGAAGGGGGCTTAGTCTGCCTTCTCTCTCTCTCTCTTTTTTTTTTTTTTTTTCCTCATTGTTTTTCCTCGTTCACTTCGTTTCATACCCTACCCTTCTGGATTCTTCTTCCCCTCCTTCGCCTCCTAATCTACCGACACCTCAAAATCCTCCTCCAATGATACTCCCCATGTTTTCGAGCCACTGCCCATCCAACCCCATCTCCGTCGAGGACAGAACCTCCCACATCTTCCCCTCCGTCTCAGCAAAACCGACCCCCGTCTTCTCCGCAAACGTCCGGCGCAAGCACGCAATGAGCGTAGGGAGTTTGGGGGAGCCGTCGGGGAAAGGCTGCTGGCGGGAATGCAGGTTCTTAAGTTCGGTTTCGAAGAGGCTGGGAAGGTGAGGTGTTAGTAAGGGATGTTCTTTCCTGTGATTTTTCTTTTCTTTTTCCTCTAGTTTATTTGGCTTCCTCATTGATGACCAATGGTGTTGGTGGTGGTGGAAATGAGGGAGAGGTGTGGTAACTTGTCAAAAGGGAAGGAAAAGTAACATAGTAGAAGAAATTGGAGGGGGAAAGGAAGAGGGGGCGGGGTAAGGGCAGGATGGGCAACGCATAGAGGTTAGAAGTAAGGAACGCAAAAAAGGCGGAAAGGGAAAGTGAAAAATGGAGGTTTGAGAAAAAAAAAAGAAAGAAAAAAAGAGAGAGAGAAGAAGACATACCTCCTAGCCCACCTCCCCCTCCTCTGCCTGCGCCGCTTTTGCTGCTGCTCCTCCTCTCCCCTCCTACTCCCATCCCCATCTCCCTCTCCCTGCCCATCCCCATCCCAATCCCCACCCCCCACCAACCCAACCAAAACCCCCGGCCCACACCCCAACAAACACTCCTCAGCCACAACCTCGACCTCACACCTCGTCAATCCCGTCCCGGCTCCATCGTGCCACACCTCCTCCATCTCGATCTCCTGTGGCGTAGTAGAGTCCCAGGGACGGCCGTGTTGGGAGGGAACGGAGGTGGTGCGTAGGGGTGGCGGGCCCAGGACGCGGAGGATGCGGAGGGCGGTGTGGAGTTTGAAGAGGAGGAGGGCGAGGGCGGGGGCGGGGAGGGACAGGAGGTGGGTGAGGCGGGTGGTGTGGCGGTCTAGAGCGGAGGGGAGGGAGGAGGGGGGTGGTGAGGAGGATGTAGGGCTGGCGAATGCTGCGAGGGAGGGGAAGGGTGGTGGCTCGGCTGTCCTTCTCCAAGCTGCAGAAGAAAGGGGAAGGGTGGTGGGTTGATAGCGGGATGTGGTTCCCTCACCATATCCATGCTCCTGCGCATGCTCATCGCGTCCGTCCTGGAAGAGCGATTCCCCCTTTGTCCCGGAGCAACCAGACTCCCCTACCACATCCCCAAGCCGCACCAACTCCACCAATCCCCAAAAATGCACTCCTTCCCACCTCTCCCTCGCCCAGGCAAACTCCGGTCCCCAACTGACACACCGTCTCCAAACCCCCTCGCACTCCTCCCAAGATCGCAGCCGACGATGCAGAGTCCACAGATGGCCGAAAGTCAAGGACGAGGAAGACGAGGGATCGGAAGGAAGGGAGGACGGGGAAGGGAAAACCACCCTCCTGATCGCATGAAGGGGAACATCATTCCCCTCCCTGCCGTCCCCTTTTACACTCCCTTCACCCCCTTGCTCCTCTCCTTGCCGTTCCCGCGCCCGTTCACGTTGCTGCTCCTGTCCTTCCTGTCCCTTTGCCCAATGGCCGGGAAGGAAAGAAAGGCGGACCCGCTGCGTGCGCAGCACGTCGCGCACCAGACTCGCCTCGTGCCGGACGAGGAGGGAGTGGAAAGCGCGACAGACGAGGTGGAGAGTCGTGAGCTCTGCTCGGGAGGAGAGGATGGGAGGGAAGATCTGGAGCCAGAGTTCGGGAGGGAGGTGGGGGATTGTAGGGTCGCGGGTGGAGGGTGCGGATGAGGTGGAGGAAGGCGGTGGGTGGGTGAGAGATGAAGGAGGAGAAGTAGGTGGGAAGGCGGCGTGAGTAGTGGCTGGAGGATGGTGGTGATTGGAGACAGGAGGAGGCTCGGTGGGATGAGAGGTCCTCAGAGTGGGGAGGGTTTGGGTGAGCATTATTGTGGTGGTAGTGGCGGGTTGGCTTTTGGTGGGAAAGAGGCGAGCAGAGTGAGAGAGAGATGAGTATGGTGCATTGAAGATTGGAGAGGTGGTAGAGAGGGGTTGAGCAGAACAAATGTGGGCATGTGAGAAGGCGGGATGGAGTGGGAGTGATGACGCTATACCTTGATGGATATACATTGATGGAATTCCCGATTTGGCGGAGGAGAATGGGAAGTGGAAGACGTTGGTGGAGCGGATGGGTCACATGATGAAGAGGGTGGTAGTCGTGATTTGTTAGTCAGCTGATAAAGGTGTGATGAGCTGACAGATGGTGAGAATTGTGATGAGATGGAGGTTCGGGCTGCGAGCGGGTCAGAATCCGGAATAGGTAAGGCCGTTCCATGGTCATAGTCAAACTCCATGGCAGGTAGTGAGGATGACTGTATTCCGCTTCTCGAGGCTACCTCTTGCCTGATGTGCTGAGATTCTTCTTGTTGGCACGTGATTCGATAGATTCTGATATGTACATTTCCGTCTCCATGAAGCTGCCCGCGAGCAGGAAGGGAATAAACGCCGGAAAACGCCGGAACCAGCTGATGGTGGATCCTCTTAGACTTGTCGTCGCCCTTTTGCTGTACACTCTCGCATCTAGTCGTCGTAGCCCTGCGGAATCTTTCGGGGACCCTTGGGGACTGTGATTGGAACATGTTAGCCGCGAGAGCTGCATTTGGCGGGCGATCGCGATCCAGTGTCATTTTCGCAAAGCAATAAAATCGCCAGTCGCGGCAATTTCAATTCTCTATCGCTGTGGTACAAGGTCGGTCGGTGGTGACTTACTCGGGTATGTCAGAGGAATCTGCGGTCGTGGGCCGTCGCCCAAGTAGTTTCGGATCGGAGGGACGGTGAACTGTGCGGCAGGAGATGTGAGCATGTACAATCACCGGGAGGCAAGTCTCTTAGATCCAGACCGGGAGGGGACATACGGCCATGACTGGGCCCATGGTGCCAATGACGAGCGACCAGAAGATGGCGGGCTTCTGGCGGATGGCCCAGCGGAAGTACTTGGCCGGAGCCTCGAAGAATTCGACGGGAGCCATGGTTTGAGGTCAATGACTTCCTATAGCACAAGGATAGAAGTGCAATCGCTTCACGTCCGGTATGCGATCGTGAAGCGCAGACAGCAGCCAGTAGAGGTGGTGATGGTGGTGGTGGTCGGACAACGGGTACTCCCACTCTCCGTCCCAGCTGGAGCTTCCCGCCGTCCCTCCTCCGCAGAGCCTCCTTCGCCCCCGACGCTTCTTGGCATATGGACCCCAATGGCGCTACGTAGCTTCAGCCGCGCATACGTCGTCCGCCGGTTGTCTATACAGCTACCGATGTAGCCCAGCAGCTTCCGAACGATTGATATAGCTGTCGCTCATCCATCCACCTCCCAACATCATGGAATTGCGAATCCTCGCCGCCCTGCTCTTGGGCGCATTCATCAGCTGTGTCACGGCCATCTCGGCGCAGGGTAGCCGGTTATTGGTCGTGTTGGAGGATGAGGCCGAGAAGAGCAAGTATGGGCAGTTTTGGTTAGACCTGGAAGGTATGGTTTCCTCATCCATTTCATTCGTGAATCTACTCAGATAATGCATATCATGTGATCGGTCCTACAACCAAATGCTGACTGCTTTGATTCGGTTTAGAGAGAGGCTTCCAGCTCAATTACCGCACCCCGAAAGACCCCTCGCTCTCCCTCTTCCAACACGGCGTCCCCGCCTACTCCCACCTCCTCCTCCTTCCTCCCGGCAAGAGCACCAAGGGTCTAGGCCCGAACTTGACCCCGAACCTCGTAGCCGACTTCCTCAATGCCGGCTCCAACGTCATGCTGGCCCTGAGCGGCGAGCAGAGCGTCCCCAGCGCCGTCGGCAGCTTGGTCGCCGAATTGGACGTTACTCTGAGCCCAGACAGGAACAGCATGGTCGTCGACCACTTCAACTACGACACCAAGAGCGCCAAGGAATCGCATGATGTTCTGGTTTTGTCGGGGAACGACGTGAGCAGCAAGAAGTCCGGCGTGGCCGACTTCTTCTCCGTCGACGGCCTCCTTGCCTTCCCACACGCGGTTGGCGCAGCATTGGGCAATGCCTCGCCGCTGCTCAGCTCCATCATCAAGGCCCCGGCCACCGCATACCCGTACAACCCCAAGGAGGAAGCCGAGGGGGTCGAAGACGTCTTCGCCACGGGCGAGCAACTCAGCCTGGTGACCGCCTTCCAAGCCCGCAACTCCGCCCGTTTCACCATCCTCGGATCCGCCGAAGCACTCGAAGACAGCTGGTTCGACGCCACCGTCCAACTGCCTACTCCCGGCGCCAAAGCCTCCAAGACCGCCAACAAGCCCTTCGCCCAGAAACTCACCGGCTGGGCCTTCAAAGAACTCGGCGTCATCAAGTCCAACGCAGTCACCCACCACCTCTCCCCCTCCGACCCAGACGCCGCCAAGAACCCCGGCCCCAACACCACCGCCCTTGGCGTCCCGATGGACGTGAACCCGCACATGTACCGCATCAAGAACCTCGTCGACTACAGCATCTCGCTGTCCACCTGGTCCCCAACAACAGGAACCTGGACGCCCTTCACCCCGCCGGAAACCGACGCCATCCAACTCGAATTCAGCATGCTCTCGCCCTTCCACCGCCTCAACCTCTCCCCCTCGCACGCCGACTCCTCGGCGACTTTCTTCACCACTTCGTTTACCATCCCCGACCAACACGGCATCTTCAACTTCCTCGTCGAGTACCGTCGGCCCTACCTTACGAACATCGAGGAGAAGCGCACAGTGACGATCCGTCATTTCGCGCACGACGAATATCCCCGGTCGTTTGTGATTACCGCCGCGTATCCCTGGATCTCCGGGATCTGGATGACGGTCGCAGGGTTTGTGGGGTTTGTCGCCGTGTGGTTGTATAGCAAACCGGCTACTGAAAAGAAGGAGAAGAAAGAGAAGGAGGGTAGTGGGAATTGAGGAAGTCATTAGAGGAGAGAAGGGATGGGGAGGAGTGAGAGGTTAGGTTTTGATTTAAGATTAGGGGTGTAGTATAGATCAAAAGCTTTCTACCTCCTCAGGATTCCTTCGAGCAAGAAAGAGTTGAGATGATATGGGATCGGAAAATCGATCTCTCCTCCCTCCTTCCCTTCCTTTTCTTTCCCTGGTACTTTTTCCTCCTTTTTCCTTCTCCCCCATCCCCTCTCTTCCATTCACTTTCCCCAGGAGCGCCTACAAACCGCTCCTTCGTTGCCAATGCAGTGGGTCATTTTCTCCTGCACCTGTACGGTAGACGGGGGATGCGCTTTGCCATGATGGGGGGAACGGAGATGCCTCGACTTCACAAGGGATTGCCTCTAGGTCACAATCTAGCCAAAAAAAAAAAAAAAAAAGGCAATTTGTCAACGGAGAGGGTCGAAGATGCGATTTTTCATCGGAAATTGAAAAAACTTCTGCTTCGGCTGACGCAACCTTCCATTACCTCCCACACATATTCAAGCGAACGGGGAATGCGAGATTTTTCCAATGGGCTTCTGAAAGCCACTGCTTCTTCTATAGCGGCTTGCGTTACCTTGTACGCCTATTTAAGAGGCGGAGACGCCGACTATAAGATAGCTATAGGCATCGGCATTCGGCCGCGAGGGCGATGGAGAGAACGCGAGATGTATTATTATAGAAAACCATAGGCATCAACATTCGGCGGCGAGGGCAGTTGAGATAGCGCAACATGGATTGCTATTAAAGACGATATTTCATGGCCCTTCGAGGAATGCCATTGCACAGGATGATTCGTTAGAATCAATTAATTGCCTATGGTCACAGGGCACAATGGCCCGGCGCCAGTGTGTGTAACGACCATACCTGTCGCATTAAGAACATCGCAGATTCTAATTAAGGTCCAAGAAAGCATCGCCAGCCTAACGTCGATGCTGTAAAGAAGAATGCGAGACCAGTCCTCCGCCCTGAAATAGACAGGACTTCGAGAGACAACGGTCACACCTCCGAACATATAAGTAAGCACGAGCAATTAGACAATTTTGTTCGCGCCCTCCTGTTCGATGCCGAGAAGTAGAAGGAAGCAGAAGAGTAGAAGGCATAGCGGAGATTATTCTCGGGTGCAAGAGTAAGTTCGATGCTCCCTATCATTGTATCTTATTATCTAACAACTTGTATTTAGGCTGGGCTTGCACGGATAGCCACCGCTCTGCCGAGATAGGAAGAGCAAGTAGCATCCTTGCTTCGGGCTATTGGTTGTTAATGTGCACTCTTATGCTAGACTAAGGTATAGGAGCTTCTTCATAATGTTGCGGCTTTTATCGACCCTACTACTAGCTTCGACCCCCCTCCGTTATTCGACAGCCTAGGCTTAAGACGGGACCTGGCTGCTACTTGCGAGATTTAAGTATAATTGCAAATTGCGTTCGCTAAAGAAAGCAGCCTATTAGAATAGGTTATTACGCTAGTAGCTATTACTTACAGAACGCTAATTAAACTCCTAATTAGCGGACAAGTAAACGCCTTAAGGAGCTCTACAACCGCTAGTACGAGCCATTCGCTAGGCTAGCAACGAGACTCTGCGGCTAACGCAGTAAGTGATCGCCTCGTAGAGCTCTACGACCGGTGGTACGAGCTATCTACCAGACTAGCAACGACACTCTACGGCAACGCAGTAAGTGATCGCCTCGCAGATCTCTGCAACCGATGGCATGAGCCATCTACTAGACTAGCAACGAGACTCTACGGCAACGCAGTAAGTGAACGCCTCGCAGATCTCTGCAACCGATGGGATGAGCCATCTACTAGACCAGCAACAAGACTCCACCGCAACGGAGCTAGTCAGCTTCTTACGGAAAGCGAATGTGGACGTCTCGGCATTAGGCGGTATTGTCCGAGATAGACGCAGATCCGATGCCTACTATCCGCCTTTTACCGCACACGGAGCTAGAAGTGGACTGCTAGGAGCGTAGTTACGATTTTTTCGCTGCTACGTCCTTTAGCCCTCAAAGCTCCGACGAAGTTCGTACGCATCGGCCGCTACAGCCAACGCGATTATCCCTCATCCGACCCTCATGTTCTTGATGTAAAATGCCACACATCAGGCTTCGGTCGGTGCCATTGCGAGACCGGGTACGCCGCTCTCGAACCCCAGTGGGTACCATCGCGATATAGGGTTCCCTCAAACGGGGAATTTTTTGTGAGAAGGAGCGAGCGCCTAAGTCCTTGTGAACGGAGGGTTTTGGTCCCTGTGCCCATGAAAGATACTAGCGAGATTGTCGAGCTTTGGCATCGCCCCAGAGGCGGCGGAACAGGGGGGAAGAGAGAACAGCAGTCACGGATTTTGTGAAGATCTGCAGCGGGAACGCAAGGCACCAGACTGTTCTCTACCAACCTTTTGTGCACAGCGACTAGCTAATGCCACACCCGGCTAGCCGCTGCACGTCTCTACCAACCTGTACCCATACCAACCAAACCCCCCCTATACCTAACCAACTACCCACAATCAAGACTTTCTGAGTTTGTGAATTCTTCGCCCATTGCGGTCCCGCCTTCTCTACCTGGCTCTACCTACAGTAATAATTCGCTGACGATCCCTCCTTTCTACCCGGCTAAATCACCATAACAGCTAGATACCCTTTCCGCTCGCTCCGTTTGGGTATGTCTGTGTCCAGTAGAAAAAGGGGCAATAAGCAGCGCATACGATTTCTATCAAACTCGGAATCGAACCCAAAAGAGGAAAAAAGAAAAAAGAAAATTTTGCTTATAAAAGAGTAAATCGTTTTTAAGTCTTCCAAGATCTATGTTGTATATGCATAAGAGCAGTCGGATATCTAGTTAAGCTCCGAAAAGGCTTTGTGCCCTGTACCTCTTCTTCTCCGTTGAAATATGCCCCGCTAAGTTATAAAGAAACAATGCAGTAACCGAAATATGCTAATGCGGCCGAAAAATGGAACAAGCTTCGTCTTCTCTCTCTCTCTACTGGCCCTCCTGGCTCTGGCCGGTAACGCCAAGGCCGTCGGTGATGGTGGCTTCGCCCGCGAGGAGAGTGGGGATCAGGTCGTCTACGTTGTCGAGTCCCCGGGTCTTCAGGATCTTGTCGAGCACGCTGGAGTCCTCTTCGCCCTTGCTGTTCAGGAGGTCGAGCTGAGAGAGGACGTCGCCGGTGTTCGCGTTGGCACCGCTGATGTCACGGGTCCTGACGATCTTGTCGAGCACACTAGAGTCCTCGTTGCTGCCGCCGTTAAGGATGTCGAGCTGGGAAAGGACGTCGCCGGTGTTGGCGTCGGCACCGCTGATGTCACGGGTCTTGATGATCTTGTCGAGCACACTAGAGTCCTCGTTGCTGCCGCCGTTGAGGATATCGAGCTGGGAAAGGACGTCGCCGGTATTCGCGTTAGCGCCGCTGATGTCGCGAGCCTCGTTCTTGTTGCTGTTGAGCAGGTCGATCTGTGAAAGAACGTCGCCCAAGTCGGCGTTGACGCCGCTGACGTCGCGGGCCTCGTTCTTGTTGCCCTTAAGCAGGTCGATCTGAGAAAGAATGTCACCAACGTTGGCGTTGACACCGCTTACGTCACGGGTCTCCTTGTTGCCCTTAAGCAGGTCGATCTGAGAGAGAACGTCGCCGATGTCCAGGTTAGCACCGCTAATGTCACGGGCCTCCTTGTTACCCTTCAGTAGGTCGATCTGAGAGAGGATGTCGCCAACGTCGGCGTTGACACCGCTCACGTCACGACGAGACTCCTTCTTGCCGTCCTTGAGCAGGTCGATCTGGGAAAGGATGTCACCCACATTGAGGTTGGCCCCGTTGACGTCCCGGGCCTTCACGACCTTGTCGAGGACGCTGGAGTCCTCACCACCCTTCAACAGTTCAAGCTGGGACAGGACGTCGCCCACATCAGCGTTGACGCCACTCACATCGCGCGCCTTGACAATCTGGTCCAGAACACTGGAGTCCTTGGAGCCGCCGAGGGCATTGATGTGCGAGAGAACATCACCGGCATCGGCGTTGACGCCACTCACATCGCGCGCCTTGACAATCTGGTCGAGGACGCTGGAATCCTTGGAGCCGCCGAGGGCATTAATGTGAGAGAGCACATCACCAGCATCAGCGTTGACCCCGCTGACGTCGCGCTTGAGGTTGATCAAGCTGCCGTCAGAACCCTTAGCGTCACCACCGAGAACGTCAATGTTGCTGAGGACATCGCCAGTTGCAGCATTAACGCCGTTCACATTTCCCTCGCGCTTGTTGATGGCGTCGACCTTGCTCAGAACATCGCCAAGCTTGACATCGACGCCCTTGACATCGCGCTGCAAGAGGTTGATCTCGCTCAGGACCTTTCCGGCCTCGGCCTCGACGCCCTCAACGTCGCCATCGCGCTTGGTCATCTTGCCGAGAAGGCGGTCGATGGCGATGTCCAGGTTAGAAACCGTGGTCGTGGTTCCCTCAAGTGCACGCCTGTCTACGGCCACGTGCGAGAGTACGTCACCCACGTTGGCGTTGACGCCGCTAACATTGCCGTCGCCCTCGACATCGATGTCGTCGATAATGTTGCCCGTGGTGGCATCGACGCCGTTGATATCCTGCAGAGGAAGGGCGTTGGCCGCAAGGGCAAGAGCCAGAGTCGTTGCGAGGAGCTGCATTATGTCTTTCCGATAGGATTTGTTGTATTAAAGCGAATGACTGATTGCACTAAAGAACGTGTATATGCCGAAGCAAGAAGGAAGACGGAGAAGGTGAGGGGAAGGACGCGAGGCTCTCTCGTTGAAGATTGGGATGGGAGATGGAGCTGAGGAAAGGAAAGTCTGGCACCAGAGGGATCGACTTCCATAGATGTAGTCGAGAGTCCGGCTTCCTCCATCCCTTTCCCCCACTGTCCCTCCAGTGTCTCTCCCTGAGAGACCCATCCGTGCCATTAAGGGAAAACAGCGGGTATTTGCGAGGAACAGAGCCATTGCGAGATGTCTTAGAGAGAGAGTCATGTCCTGCACGCTCCGTCCAAAGCCACCTGGCCGGAACTTGCCGGTCGAGTACAGTGAGCAGAATACCAGCCAGTCACACTTGAGGAACGTCCATTTCCGGCGAAAGGTTGGCCAGTCCGGTCCCACATGGCCAACTGCCGTAGCGCCAGCAGGGAATGTTGGCCACGTGAGAAATTCAGGTGCAACTCCGGCAGTTATTTGCGTAGATACTGATCGTCGTAGACAATAATGTGAATAAGGAAATAGCCGTTGTGACGAAAACAACCCAAAGTCAGACCAACCCAAGTGATCTGCAGCGCTTGCCACAATCGCGGTTGGTTGCCCAAGTCTTCTCCGAAGTCCAGGGTCTGGGGCCGTTGTGCTAGTGTGTAAATCCCGGCCCAAAGCCACAACGCGGATTCTCAGTGGGGGAGTAGAATAAGGTTTGGACGACCAGTGTCCTTATTGCTAGTCATGAGTGCCCCCTACCTCCGTTATACCTGTGATGTTCCTTGTCAAAAACGCAGATTCCAGACAGTTTGAGGGTGAGTGGTGGGTCAACTGCTCATCACACGACAGACGGTTGTGATGGTGATAGACCTGGCGTAAAGCATGATTAAATATATAACAGTTCCAAGAAGCCCAGACTTGCAATAGTGTGGCGCGATGGTTGTGATTGACTGTCGCAGGGTGAGTACGCAAATCAGTAGTTAATTCGACCGCCTCACAATAAGACATGCTGAGATTGCTCGAAGCGACAGTGTGTCTAGAGCGAGCTCTTATTATGATTATCACTCCCGAATCGAGGCCCATAGCACAGCCGCCCCATGTCTACATGCAGCATCACTCCATAGGAACTCTTCAAGTATACTTTGTACTTCCGGCCACGATGTGATGCGCCGCAGCCTCAACAGGTTCTTGAGGCAGTCTTCGGAAAAGCTTCGTTCTGGCGTGCGGAAACTGGCTAAGGCTCCGACGCTAAGACTCCAGATGAGCAGGTCAAGTGTATCCTCGTCCCATTCTTCCACTGGTGCAGGGCCGATAATGGAGCGTAGATTGTGTACAAAGTTGACATGCCAACCGAGATGTGGTGGGAATCCCATGATTACGGCGTTCGAATACAGTGCTGCAGTCTGAAAGCAGCACGCATACGCTCTCTTATTCCCACATGTCTGCTCTTCCTCCGTCAGTGAATCCCAAGTGGGAAGCGAGAGCAGGGAATGTTGTATCGCATTCCGCGTGGCGATCAGACTTTCTTGTTCAACAGGCTGCAGACGCCGCGAGCGACAATCAGCCATGCAGCGGTCAATAGTCGCCAGACGAATCATCGTAGTAAGCGCACGTGATGGAAGTCCGCCTGGGATGCGTGTGAAGAAGCCGCGCCCAGGAGCCGGCATGCCAGGCTCAGACGACTGAATGCGGTGATAACGGAGGATACTCGGGTCCATGTCCCAGAAGCAGGTGAAGTTAGGACGGATTAGACGCGGGCTCGCCCACAACAGTTCGGCGCTAAAAGTAAGACACTACATGATTAGGGGCCGCAGGACGTACGAAAATGGTCCCGATCCCAGGAGAAAGAAGAGAAGACAACTTACAAAGCGATTACATCAGCAAGACCGGGCATAGTAATCTTGCTCAAACCCCCAAGCTGCTGGACTAAAAGACCCATCGCAGCGCCGTGAGCTGGTTCGCCCTCGATACGTCCATAGACGCTGATCCACTTGCACAAGGGCATATGCGGTTGGAAATGCGTTGCTGGAAACCCTGCCGCCGAGAGTCCGCTCACACTCCGCTCGTCCAGTTCATTCACCGCCAGAAGCATCACAGACACCAAGATGACCTCCAGGTCTTCTGACTTGGCCGTCAGCATCTGATTCAGCAAGCTAATAGCAATGGTCTTGTGGAGCAGGACCTCCCGGCTCCGGGTTCGGACAATTTGATTACGGGCTAGGTCGGCATGGACTGCGCATGCGAAGTTGAAAGTGTGGAAGCTGAGGGGGTGTTGACAGTAGGCTTCCATCCAGGCGGACGAGGAGGCTGCGGGATAGACGAGCGTGTGGCGGAGAATGGTGTTCATAGTGTAGTCGGCGACGTAAGCAGGTAGATAAGAGCTACCGTGGCTGAAGCTCTTCGTAGCCAGTCCGCCAAAGATTGGCGAGACGGTGCGAGCGAGAGGGAGGTTTACTGCTTCGGATTTTGGTTTTACAGGAGTCTTCTTGCGTGCATGCGGACGGATCTGCCGACTAGATATGTGTGTGAGTCTCCGGTTGGCGTCGTGATGCTGCTCTCGAGGTTGCGCTTCTTGGCTGCTACTTTCATCTTCGGTAGGCGACGTTGGGGGTCTTGTGAGTAGTACTTGCTTCTGCATGCTGTCGACTTCTCTCCTAGAGGCTCTTGCAGCAGCAGCAGGAGTACAGAGCGCCATTCAATCCGCTTACTACATGTTGAACATGAGGCGCCGGTTGTGAGAGGTGCACAGCACAACTTGCGAGGCATGCAAATTCTGCAAGCCATCAGTGTGAGGGGTACTTTGGATACATGTACCTTCAAGTATTTTACCGTCATCAAGAAGAGGAGGTCTTTCGGAGTGGTGTAAAAGGCCGCTAGCCTGGAAAAGGGCTCGATCCCGGGCTGTCTCCATGATAGTTGCCTAGAAGGAGGCTTGGTAAGTACCAAGAAGCTCACCAAGCAACAATAAGGTTACGAATACGTCCTGGAGCAACAGAGGGTCAGTTTACTCCACCTTACATGCAATAGTCTTAGGGACATTTAACAATATGACCTAAGAAGAAAGCGATTATGTACATATCTGTCGCCGCAAAACAAGCGGATGAATGGACCGGCAAAATGCATGTTCAAATCGTCACTGCCGTCCCTCTTCATCAGCCGAGCCAGCTTCCGAGCTGCTGACCTGACTTCGGAGGTTATGTAGTCCCCGCCATGACAATGAGACTCCAGGTCATGCCGTACACTCATAAATGTAGGAGATGACATGCACGCGGTAAGTCGATTCTAAACTTGTCACATTATCATCAAAATGTCGGGACAGAAGCCTCCCTTCAGCAAGGTCCTGATCGTGGGCGCCGGTCCGTCTGGTCTCCTGCTCGCGCTCTTCCTGGCACAGCATGACATACCGTCCCTCGTGCTCGAAGCGTGGCCGTGGCTCGACACTCGCCTTCGAGCCACTCAGTATGGCGTCCCAGCAACCCGTGTATTTCGACGAGCAGGCTTGCTTCCCGATTTCAGAGCGGCTTCAATCCCCAAGTTCCCCGCTATATGTTGGAGAAGAGTCGCAGATGGTGAGAAACTAGTCGAGATCGATATGAGTGTAGTGCAGGATGAGGAGGATCGGATGACAGTGTTGCAGCTGGGTCAGATGATACAGATCATGTACCGGCATTGTATGGATCCCGAGAAGGGGAAGGGATTGATTGACATTCGATTCAATCACCGGGTAACTGCGACTGGGCAGGATAAGGATAAGGCTTGGGTTGATGTTGATATCGGCAAGGAAGATGAAGAGAAGCGCCATGAGCGTATACATGCGGACTACCTGGTTGGATGCGACGGGGCAAGCTCAGCCGTACGTCGCAGCCTTTTTGGCAAAGAGTGGCCAGGTCAGACGTGGGATTGCCGATTCATAGTGCAGAATGTCTTCTATGATGGTTTTGAAAAGCACGGCTGGGATGGCGGCAACTATTGTGTCGACCCGGAGCATTGGGGCCTGATCGCTCGGCGAGGTCACGGCGGTCTCTGGCGAGTCACCTATGGCGATCCTGCTGTCGGCTTGACTGACGAGGAGTATCTCGCTCGCAGGCCGTGGCATCTGAAGGCCATGCTGCCAGGATCTCCGGAACCGCACCAGTACCGCATTGAGCAGACTAATCTTTACAACATTCATAATCGCTGCGTAGATTCATTCAAGGTGGGCAGGATATTACTTGCAGCGGATGCCGCGCATGTCTGTAATCCCATGGGTAGGTCTTTCTTGTTACATGCTGGCACGAAAGTCGCTGATCGTGGGTCTGCAGGCGGCTATGGATGCATGACAGCCTGCCTGGATGTTGATGGGCTAGCTGACTGCTTCATTGGCTACTACGAAGGTAAGGCGAGCGAGAAGATCCTGGACACATACGCCCAAGTAAGGAGAGACATTTTTCTGAAGTACGTCGATGCCCGATCTGTCAAGAATCTGAATCGGGTTTGGAAGTCGAACCCGTGGACCGTCCTAGAGGAGGATAAGTTCCTTGGTATCATACAAGAGCTCAATAAAGATAAACAAGCTCTAAAAGACTTCTTGCTCGTGAGTAGTAATACCTCTTGTTGACCACTCGAATTACCAGGGTGCTAATGTTTGAAAAGAAAATCTCGAGCATTGAGTACGACTTTAAGCAGCATTATGATGTACCTACTCCCGAGAAAGCAAACGGCACTGCGAACGACCACCGCAACGGCGTGGAAGTTGCTGTTGAGACCTAGAAACGAAACAGGAAACCTCGAGCGCTCCGGAAGATGTTCTTCTTCCCTGGCAGCGAATACAAAACGCCGGTCTGTTGCAAAACCGATCGCCTACAGTCTTACACACTAAATCTAAAATATCCATCGTCCGTCTCGGACAGTTCTTTGTCACTATAGGCAATTCTGCAACATTTGCGTTTTCACAGAGACACGAAGGGTGCTCTAAGCCTGTTCAAGCGTCGTCTCAGAAGACGTAAATTCACTATTTAACACAATTTGCTGTGAATACGCTGTGGTTCACATTTCGAACTACTTCTGATCTCAAGACAGCTTACAATTTTGCTTTGTCTAGGCGGCTGCGACGCTCGCCACTTGTGAGACATTTCATGCGTGAGACACATTGTCTTTAGAATTCACCACATGGACTTCTGCTCTGCTGATATAAGAAGGCGGACGCTGCCTCTCCTCTCGACATGCAGACAATCAACCGACTTCACTATCAATACCGACCAAGAAACCACGAGCAAGAATTCAGTGAATGATGCCAACAAATCCTCAACTTGACTACTGCGAGATCTGCGGACGCCTTCTTCTACACTCCGAAGCGGCTCATGCTCATCGCACTCCTATTCAAGACCCACCAACAGGAACTCCACAGAACGGCAAGAGGGCAATCCTCGGGCTGGCTCCTGCTGTCAGGAACTTACAGCTTGCCACGCCTCCAGCTTCACAGCGACGTCCTGTAGCAGCGGGGCAAGACAGAATGAAGACGGTGACCAGTCCATTACCTCAAAGCCGCCCGCGTCGTCTTGAATCCCTCCCTTTTCCCCCTGCAACTTTGCAAGCAAGAATCAAGCGAACGCCCCGTCCGACTACACCAGGGAGTGATCCAGAATCTGGCACACCAAGTGCTCCGGGAATGGTACATCCCAGCCCCGACCCTGACGACAACTTGATCCTGAATTCGGACTCAAATTCACCTACGCCAGCTCCAGCATCCAAGAGGCCTGAGACTCCCACGCCAGCAACCGGCAACATGAACTTGTTGAACCTGGATCACTCTCGCTCCGAGACGGCATCTCTTCGTTTGCGCATGGACAAGGGCAAGCTTCCTCAACGCGAGCAGCCAGGAACCACAACGCAACAAGTTCAAGCTGTCTCAGGCGCAGTAGATCAACATCACCCCGCGTCCCGCGCTCATGATGACAGCGACCCACTTCTCGGTGACCCTTCTCGCCTGCACCAGGTCTCGTCCGAGATCGACAATCTACGCCAACAGCGTCAACAGATGACAGAGCAAATGAGCGACCTAACCGCCAACGTCGACCGGCTTCGTCTCCGTCAGCGCATTCTCCAGCTAGACGCCGAACACGGGCGCGCCGAAGCCGAGATGGCAAGGATCGAAGCAGCCACTGCGCGCACGGAGAGGGTGGGTGAGGCTAGGAGGGTAGGCTGGTGGCGAGCTTGCTTCCTCTGGGGCCTGGGTTTGACTGCGGTATATGGCGGTTGGCGCGTGTACAATTCGCCTGATATCCAGTACGTGCGCAGCTACAGGTGCAGGGAGCTGGGGTTTCCGCAGGATTGTTAGGATGAAGTGCAGCGCTAGCGGAGCTTGGCATGGGTTTCTTTGAGCAGTGGGAAATTTAATTTTTAGGGCTAATGTGTGAGGGTTGTATTTTGACGATTCCGGAAGTCGCCAGCGGCAGATTCATGGTTGACCGAAATTTGGCGGTCATGGGACCCGGTCACGCTGCATTTTGCGTACACATGCTACCTTGTAAAATAGTGGACACGGCAGATCTGGTCTTTGGGGAGAGTTAGGTGCGATGGCATATGAGTACTTGTCTAATAAAAAGAATGAGAAAAGGCGCAGAGAGTTTTGCCGTGTCTCTTATTTCAACTTCCAAACCACGTGATATCCAGGTTCTGGGTGATTGGTAGAACGTCATCTTTGAATGCACAGATTGGCAGCACTTTTATGTGTAGACTGCGATGATCAGGCAATGTAAACTCACAGATTGACGGGCGATTGCACCTTCGCATCACCTACATAGCGCATCTCTGGAAGCGATTGATCATTTCGCAGAGGCTTGTACAACAGAATTTATGGCTAGTAACATCAAATTCGAACCAGCCGCTAATTGCTCCAAACATTTCGCTGTAGATACAATGGCTCAAAGACCCCCTGTCAAATGTCGAAAGACAGTTCGCGGGAGACCCGGAAAACGAAAATTGAAGGAGGCGGGAGAAAAGAAAAGAAATGAGGAGAAGATGGAGAGAGGAAGAATTCAAGGAAGAGGGAGATACAGAAAAGAAGGCTGAATTAGGAAGAAGCGAAAAGAGAAAAAGAGCAAGTGTTGTAACGAGAAACTTTGTTGACTTGAGTATTATGCAATACGAAACAGGCTATACGAGATGCCTAAACTATGCCGACACCAAAATTACTCTCCATCCTTCTTCTTCTTCTCAAACATTACGAAATAAGGAGCGTAGATACATAATTCGTCGTGAGACGTGAAACCTCTCGGGGAAATTTTCGTCAGTCTCTTTTTTTTTTCTTATTTATCTCTTCCTAATTCAATTCATCCACAGACTTGTCTCTAAAGCTTCTGCTCAGCGAATGGGCATGGTTCCTCAGTGGCTTGGGCGACAGCAGGCTGCTGAGTCAAGTCCCTAACACCGAGGGTAACGCCGGCGCTGGCAGAAACTGTACCCGTCACGACCGGAAGCGGGATCATTCCAGCGGCTTGAGCCTCGAGAACGAGGCTAGCGCATGGGCAAAGGGCGAGTGGGTCGATGGCAGAGGTTGGGATGACAGTCGGCAATTGAGTTACCTCGGAGACGATAGAGGGAAGGATGCTATAGGAACAAAGCGTCAGCTACGTTCAAATAACAGCTTAATGCAGAAAACGTGACATACCTTGTTGGAAGCAGCGAGGTCGGAACGGCGGTAGGGTCAAACGAAACGACCGCAGTAGTTGGGAGATCGCCAATTGGGATTCCGGTTGCCCCCGGGGTCAGGTTCGTTGCGGTGGCGATGATGTTGGACACGAGGTCTGGGTCAAGAGCGGACGTCGGAACAATCGACGGCAGAAGCGCAGTCGGGTTGGACTCAATAATGCTGCCAATGACACTAGACTCGATATTAGTCTGATTGCCAATATGGACGCCTCAAGAAAGACTTACTCTTCAGGGACAAGCGACGTCGGGACTGCGGTTGGCGCAGCGGAAACGATCAGCGATGGTGCAGCAGTAACTTGCGAGATCACGGATGAGAGGATGCTAAAGCAATTGTTAGCATAGCGCTGACACTTTATTCCGAGGAAGTCTAACATACCCAGTTGGAATAGCCGAGGTGGGCAGGACGGATGGGTTGAGTGAAACGGTCGCATCGCTTGGGATAAGGCTGACCGGGATTTCAGATGGATTGGGTGGAAGTCCCGTTGCGGATGCGATGATGCTGGTGAGAACACCCGGGTCAAGGTTCGAGGTTGGGACGGCAGTGGGCAGCAAGTCGGTGCCGATGTCACGAAGGATATCCGTGAGAGCGCTGCAAAACAGACATTAGCGTGACTCAAAGTGTAAAGTAGAGTTTACTTACCCCTCCGGGATCAGCGAAGTTGGCACTTGAGTGACGGGAGGAACCACGGTCAAGCTAGACTGAATTTCCGTTGGCAGAGCGGTGATCGGGATGTTGGAAGCGTCGATAGGCAGGTCCGTAGCAGTGGCCAAGACGGACGAGACGATCGAGCTAGGAAGATCGCCAACGGGGATACCAGTAACAAGGCCACCGACGGAAGACAGGACGCCAGATGGCACGGCAGTGATCGGAATGTTCGTAGCGTCACTGGCAAGGTCGGTAGCAGTGGCCAAGATCTCAGAGACGACTGAGCTGGGGAGAGCGGTAGCAGGCACAGCGTCGGCAATGGCGCTGCTGACTGCCGTCTGAATATCAGAGGGCAAGTCGGTCAGCGGAATGTTGGAAGCATCTGCGGGCAGTCCAGTCGCGGTAGCAAGAATTTCAGAGACGACAGATGTCGGGAGCGCTGTGACAGGTACAACTGGCAGGCTCGTTGGCAGGTTACCCAGACCTTCCGTCAAGCTGGACTGGATGTCCGAAGGAAGCGCCGTAATCGGAATGTTCGTTGCGTCCGCCGGGAGGCCAGTAGCCGTGGCAAGGACTTCGGATACCAACGACGACGGTAGCTGTGAGACTGGGACAAGCGGGATACTCGTGGGGATCGTCAAGCCTCCTCCCTGCGTCAAGCTGCTCTGAATGGCGGACGGGAGCGCTGTAATTGGGATGTTGGCAGCGTCGGATGGTAAGTTGGTGGCAGTGGCAAGGACCTCGGACACGACAGAGGAAGGCAGGTCAGCGGTTGGTATAGCCGTTGCTATTCCACCGACAGCGGAAGTCAAAGAGGCTACAATATCGGTGGGGAGGGCCGTAATAGGAATGATCGCAGGGTCGGACGGCAGATCCGTGGCAGTCGCAAGCACCTCAGAGATGACAGAAGAGGGCAGGTTACCGACTGGCACACCGGTGGGCAACTGTCCAACAGCAGAAGTAAGGGATCCTACGATATCGGTTGGCAGCGCCGAGATAGGGATGTTCGAGGCATCAGCTGGGAGGTCCGTAGCAGTTGCAAGGACCTCGGAGATGACGGAAGAAGGCAGTTCACCGACCGGAATTGCTGTGGGCAGTGCTCCGACAGCAGAAGTCAGGGATGATAGAACGCCCGATGGCAGCGCCGTAATGGGGATGTTTGATGCATCAGCCGGGAGGTTCGTAGCAGTTGCTAGAACCTCAGAAACGATAGACGAAGGCAGCTCGCCCACAGGAATGGCGGTCGGCAGCGCTCCGACGGCCGATGTCAGGGATGCCACGATATCAGTCGGTAGCGCAGAGATCGGAATATTCGAAGCGTCGGCCGGGAGGTTCGTAGCAGTCACTAGTACCTCAGAAACAATGGATGAAGGTAGCTCGCCAACTGGGATACCGGTAGGCAGCGGTCCGACGGCCGATGTTAGAGAACCAACGATGTCGGTCGGTAGGGCAGTAATCGGAATGTTGGAAGCGTCGGCCGGAAGGTTAGTCGCCGAGGCCAAGATTGAAGATACCAGCGAGGTCGGCAGCTGACTGACTGGCACGAGAGGCACAGTGGGCAGGGCCAGGCTAGCGCTGATGGAAGCCTGAATGTCGGTCGGCAGCGCAGTAATCGGCAGGTTCGACGCATCAGCGGGCAAGTTTGTAGCCGTAGCCAAGATCGAAGACACCAGCGAAGAAGGCAGCTGGCTAACCGGCACGACGGGCAAAGTAGGCAAAGCTCCAAGGTTGGAAGTAACAGAACCCACAGTGTCAGACGGCAGGGCAGTAATCGGGATATTCGAGGCATCAGCAGGCAGGTTGGTCGCCGTAGCCAGGATAGAGGACACCAGCGAAGAAGGCAGCTGGCTAACCGGCACGACAGGCACAGTCGGTAAAGCTCCAAGGTTGGACGTAACAGAGCCCAGAAGGCTAGATGGGATAGCGGTAATTGGGATGTTCGACGCATCAGCCGGCAGGTTGGTTGCTGTGGCCAGAATCGAAGAAACCAGCGAAGAAGGAAGCTGGCTAACGGGGATAATGGGCACAGTAGGCAGAGCTCCAATAGCAGAGGTAAGGGAGGTCCGAATGCTAGATGGGATAGCAGTGACCGGAATGTTTGACGCGTCAGCGGGCAGGTTGGTTGCTGTAGCCAGAATGGAGGAGACCAGCGACTGAGGCAGCTGGCTGACTGGAACAACCGGTACGCTGGCTGCCGGTGTGTTCAGCAGACTCGAAACTACCGATGACGGCAGTGCCGTAATCGGCAGGACAGTTGGGTTGGGTGGCAGTCCCGTTGCCGACGCCAGGACCGAGGAAACGAGACTGGGGTTCAGAGCGCCGGTCGGCACCAGCGTCTGAGATGGGAAGCTCATGACATTGGAGATAACACTGTTCAAGATTCTGTTCGATCGTTAGTATTGATTGTCATTTCGTGTCCAAACAAGGAGACATACGAGGTAGGAACGACCGCAGTAGGCAGCACGCTATCAGTCAGTCGCGTCTGTGGGATGACCTGAGTGGGAATCGTCGGCGACGCCAGAATAGATGACACGACTCCCGTCGGTAGAAGGCTGGGGTTGATCAGGGATGGCAGAGCGGTATTGCTACCAACCACAGAGCTCAAAATCGAGGAAGGAACGAGACTGGCCGGAATCTGCGTAGGCTGCTGGAGGAGCGACGAGATACTGGCTACCAGAGACGGCTGTGTAAGTAGAGTGGTCGGCACCGCTGTTGGCGGGGCTGCACCGCCCGCTGTAGCCGTCGACAGGATGCTCGAGACTACATTGCTAGGTAGGACAGAGAGCGGTACAGAGGCGGCTGAGCTGCGGGTAAGCTGAGTTGCTCCGGCCAAGATACTCGACACTTGCGATGGCTGCAAAGCGCTGGTCGGGATAGCTGTCGGCGCTGGAGCATTCGAAAGAACGCTGGAGAGCAAGCTGGTAGGAACAGCTGATAGCGGAACCGATTGAGTCGGTGCTGCACTGCCACCACCCAGGATAGACGACAAAAGACTAGGGGGAATGACGCTGTTCCACACGAATTAGCACTTGTCATCGAAAATCAAACATGAAAAATTGGTTACGAACCTCGTCGGCAAAATTCCCAAGTCGGCAGCGTTTGTGCCGGCCGTGAGAGCAGCGCTCACACAGGGACAAATGCTGGCGCTGGCGCCGACGCCATTGGTTCCGACGCTAGCCCCGACATTGGCGATGGATGTGGCGGCGACGCCAACGCTTGCGACTGGCGTAGTAGTCCTTGCAGTCGTTGCTGTGCTTGCCCTTGTTGCTGTTGAAGTGGCCCCAAGGGACAGCAATGTGTTGGACCCCAAGTTGAGGACCAACGGGGAAGCGTCAGCAACGCTGGCAAAGGCCGCAGCCCACTTCAATACCACAGATATCTTCATGTTGACCTATTAGAAACGATGGAAGAAAAGAAAACGTTGTCCCCCAGGACAACTGCGAGGAGAAGATAAACGTCGCTAGATGGTTCGAGGTCATGCCAGAGGAGGGCAGTCATCTGCCTTATATGTCTCTGTTGAGCTCGATGAAAATGAAGCTAGGGCCATCGGGCAAGGCATTGAGTATGGCTCTGGTTGGCTCAGCGGCTTGATGATGGTGCAACATGACGGTCTCGGCCCCAGAGGCTGGAGTGGAGGTTCGCCGTCACACAGCGTTACAGATCCACACTGCACTTGATGTCCCACTGAGTAACTTCCATAAACCCATTGCTATAGGACTTAGCACAGACCGACATGGTATGGAGGAGCTCCAGTGCCCCTCACGAGCCAAGCATGTCGAAAGGGCGGGGCCAGACCAAGGGCGTCCGGTCTGAGTAAATCAGTTGAGTGTCCTATGGGAGCCAGACCTCTCGCCAAGACCACTTTTTTACGCTTTCGTGAGGCTTAAGTTAAATCTCAAGACAGACCGTATGGATCCGCATGGGGATTATCCACGGCCCAGCGGTTGGACAGGACTTCATGCAAAAGATGAGGCTAATGATCGTACGGCAACGACTTGGCGGAAATGATCGACCTCGCCACTGCCATCAGCGTCTACCTTGTGCATTCACCGTGGTATTGATGGCCAAGCTAGCCATGCTCGGGTATCTGTGATCTATGATAAACGTCATTGCAGAGCAACACGCTTCCGATTCAGGCAAGATGTCAAAGCTGTTGTTGAGACAATGTGCTTCTGATCTCCAAGAGGGGAAGGGCCAAGTTCGTCATGCATGTAAATCCTACGGTCCGTCTGATAGTCGCGGTCCAAAACGCTGCGGGACAAAGCCGTGCCGTGGTATAGAGCAGTCTGTGGGTTGTGTCAACGTCGGCCTAGCATAAGGACCCCGATGGAGTCCCCTAGAGTCTATGCAGTATCCAAGTGACCCTAGCACACTGGCTTACCATAGAGACACTTGAAGGATGTCCAACGGCCGCGGGAACGGCTCGATGCCATATTAAGAAAAGACAATGTCTGTCACATTCTTCGGTCAAGCTATTTGTGCGTTGCGGAGCAGATAGAAGGTGCCGTCTCCAATCAGTACAGCCAGGCGAAGTTAATGATACTTCTGTTTGATCATTGATCGCATCTCGGTGACACGGTGAAGGGATGACCTCTTCGCGATTGTGAGAGTGCTGCGCCGCGAAGTCTGAAGTCGCGAAGGCTTCCTACGTTGTCTGCGGAACGGTCCGCCAGCATGACAGTTCTTTGCTTATAGTAGATCTCGACGTTATAAAGCCTTTGCCGGCTTGACCGACCTCGCTAGCCAGCCGTTCACGCCGAAACATTAATCTTTAGGCAGGAATCATGCTCGATCTCGCCGGGCGGGATCGGACAGATAGCCGTTTCTTTTAGATCTTGCATTGCTGATCGCCTAAAGCCCCACGGTGTTGCCCGACGGGGTAAAATCTTATACTGGGAGGTCAAGCGAGTACCAGAAGTAGGCTCTTAAGTCAAGCTGTTATGATAATTGACCCCATATAGCATTACCTCTTCTGGTCAGGATAGCCCGATTTGGTCAGGCGTTCATAACATACGCAGGCGACGTTGTGTCTGTTCGACTCCATTTGGACTTTCTCGACCTTGGTGCTTGGATGTTTTTCTGACGTCAATGATAAGTCTTTCTTATAGGTCTCCGCATTCAGACCAAGGGACGCATGAAGACAACCGCCGATGACTTGCATTTGGAATCATGACTCGAATCCTTTTCCGCACCTGGTAAAGCTGGGTTATCTTCCAGGTGCTAGAGTTGACCATAGAGCACGCCGTGTCGCTCGTCGATCGGGGTCCCACATCGGCAATAGAACCATTGTTCAACTCGCAGCGTTGAGCGATCTCAGGCTGAGCTTCACGGGCGAGAAAGAAGATGTCATGGGACCATTCCCACAGCTGACCATCTTGTGCACAAAGAACCCGCCAAAAAACTTCCCGATGGCGAGCTCCTCTGGAAGTCAAATTCTAAAGTCGGTAGCACCTTCATCAAGATGGCGTCAGAGTCGTTTTGTTCCTGCAGCGGTGTTGGGTTCATTCAACGTTGTTTTCGGCTATGCTACAAGAGCGCCCTTCGCGATGGCAGGTAATGCTGGGAATCCGGAATCGCTGAAATTGAAAAGGTGTCTACAGGTGCAACATACAAGGCCTGATTCAATGCAATAATTCCATTGTAACGCTTGCAATCTACAATCTCCAGTCCAGCAGCCAGTCGCTTCGAACATCAGGCGCTGGTTGAACGACCTCGGTTTTGCCAGATTTGCCCAGGAAGGCGCCCGCATTGCTATACTGGAGATACTTCCCGTACTTCTTCGACTGTGCTACACTGTCATCCGACACGCCCGCGGCATCTTGAGGGATCCAGACCACTGGCGCTGGCTCTCGTGTTACAGGGTCTTGATATGCTGCCCGCAGCTCGGCTGCACGCTCCGCCGGAGTCAAATCGACAAGGTCGTCTGGATACCCTGCAATCGCGGCACCTAATTGGTCTGCGACATCATCCTTTCGGGTTTGCGCTGTACCATCGCGCTCATCGCCATGGTGTGGACTGCGCACTTGTGCGGCGGCTAAAGTGGCGCCAATGCGCTGGTGTAACCGGTTCATTGTCTTTCGTGCGCTCGCGGCGGTATAAGCCATTGTCCCTACTTGCTTTTCGCCTTCTGGCGCCGTATCTTGCATGTAAGATGGCTTTCCCGGTACACGCCGCCTGATCGACTCCGAAGACCGTCGACTTGATGCTGCAGTGATTGTTGAGCTCTGGTCATCCCCTGCATTTTCGTCGCTGTGCCCTTTCTCTCGCGCAAATCGCCGTCGCTCGGCGTCAGCTGCCTTATCCTCCAAGGTCACAGGTATGAACTCTTTCAGCGGCCTGAGTGATTGCTCGAGGACATAGTGAAAACCAGCTGTGAGACACAAGGCCACAATCATGATGACTGCCTGTGGTGTCGCTGTGACATTGCCATCGGTGTTTCGAACAATAAAAAACAAGCCGATCAAAGTAATTTCCATGACATACACCCCTGCAAAGAGCTGGGAGAGTGCACCTTCGAACAGCGCGCCATGGGTGTCGACTTTGTTGCGTTGGACATAATAGTAGTTATGCCTGTATGCAACCCAAAATAGCATAAAAACGGCTGACACAAATACCAACATCAAAGGGGCGATCACAGAGTAAATCATTCCTATACGAAAAGGTCAGCGACGTTCGCAACACCGCCACTCATCAATCGATGAACATCCTCGACGTACCTATGACAGCAAAATTGGTCCATAGAGAAAAGACATTAGCCCACATTTGATGTGGCAGGGTGATCTGCAGCCAAGCTTCTTCTCTCGGCGTCTGAGAAAACCATGGCCAAATTAATGTAATAAACAAAATCCGCAAGTATTGAAACAATGCGCTGCCGCTAAATCCAAGCGCTTGAATGATGAGGTAGTTAAAGAAATAGTTGGCTGCCTTGGGCAAGTTCGTTGCGAGTGTCTGTGTCACTCGAGTGGGGTTGCTTGCAATTACTGGGATTACCGCAAGCAAGCCTGACGAGATAGAAGTGACCAGCACCAGTTCGATGATGAGGAATGTAAAATAGAATCCTTGGGTTGCGATTTCTCGCCGGCTGCGAGTAGGTGCACCGCAAAGGACCGCCAGTTTGCGGCACAGCGCTGGAACGACCAATTGAACCAGCAGAGCGAGCAGAATAGCCGTAAGAGGACCAGAAATGAAACTGACAAGCCAAGTAGGCCAGGCTTCAAGCCATCGAAGCCAAGGCGTATTGCTCCTCAGGGTTTCCAGCTGTGATAGAACACTGAGGAAAAAGGCCGGAACAGCCCACAAGACAAGCATCCCCGCGAAAAGGACAAAGGCGATTATGGTGCGCACGAAACGTGCTAAGGATGTCAGACCCATGTTAGGCCAAAGAATCTCGTGCGGTGCCACGTGCAAGAATCGTGGCTCCATAATACCGGGCTTGTGGTGACTGGTCAAGGCACATGCCATATTGGCAGCCATCTGACGGTCGAATTGGATAAAAGCAGAGTTCTGTCGCTTAAACTTCTCTTCATTGTCAAGCTGCGGGAGGAGTTCCTCGATTTGAATGGTAAGGCGAGCGATCTCGGCACGCAGAAAGGCCACCTTTGACACATCTCGTCGATTGCGCTGCCAAAACTTGAGGGTCGACGCCGGAGTCAATGACCCCGAGTCACTCTCAATGACTTGAATCCGAGATTCCTTGTACTTCTCCAAGTAAGACCTCCACAACTGGTCTTTGGCCTTGTTATCCGCCTCAAATGCCGACTGAATGCGTTTCATCTCGCTGTCAATGCCGACCTCTGTTTCTTCGTCTGGCTCGCTTCCTTGCAGAGTGCGTTGCGAATGGCTTGAATCTGGCTTGGGCTCTTGCTGTGCTTGGTATTGCTTGTTGACCACACGCAACAGCTTGAGCTCTTCCTTTTCCAGTGCGTGGCACATCTTTCGGCGGCGAGTGGCAAGGGCTCTTAGCACCTTGTAGTCGCGATTGACCCATACATGCAGCTTACTCCTATCATCGTTGTCCACAAACACATCGAACAACGCTTTCAGAGCTTCCTCGCTTCGATATTCACTAGGAATGTTGGTCACCAGGATCGTCTTCGCGGAGGCCTTTAATCGATGCTCTGGTGAGGTCAAATACTGCTGCCGGACAGTTACGAAGTGAATCTTTTCCCGATAAATTCGATACAATGTCCATGAAATGACGAGAAGCGCGCACACTAGATGTGCCCAGTAGCGATCTGTTTGAGTGGGTGGAACATTCTGCCAAGACACGGTATCAAGGCCCGTGACATTGAAGTTGGTCATGTTACCCTCAATAACAAAATCACGCTGGTTCTTCCCGTCTATGAAGTTGGTGGGTATTAGGATGGTGATGCATGCAGCCATGAGTGGCAAGAAGATGATGACCATAGCACGTAAGAATCGGATACTGAAGTAGCCATCGAGACCGCACTTCTCCTTTAGCTCTTCGCCCTTTATACTGAAGATTCTGCGGAGCCATTTTAGCGGGCTGACCGGTATGGCCTCCACTCGCAAACGTTTCTGGACGAGATATGTCTTTGGCTGATACAGTCGACGCCCAGGCCTAGAGCTCTTCAGTAGTAAGAAGCCTGACAGCTGGAGCGAAAAGAGGACGAAACCAGTTGCCAAGTTGAGGAAGAAGGCCCTAGTGCTGATACCACTGGCATTCTGAGCTATGCCGGAGTTGCCATAGAAGACGTCCGACAAGCTGGTAGAGTTCGAGTCACTGTTGTTTGTAGCCATGCTCGGAGGTAGTGCAGTGCACACAGCCGGAGATATCCAAGATCAGAGCAGTGGGAACCCGTGGGGAAGGTGTCAGGCCAGAGGATCGAAGCAGGGATTTGGTGTGGCGCGTGTTGAGATCGTGCTTTGGTGTGGCGTGCTCCTCATTCTCGGCCTTGGGCCACCACCATGACACCAGGGCGCTGCGTCAACGATTGTCAGGCCCAAAGTAACGACTGTGGTTTGGAAGCGAGTCAGATGCCCGTCAGGAAGCGTGGAGGACGAGTTAGGAGACACGGCCGACGATGATGTCTTGCCGCTGTAGAGCGACTTTCAGATCGCTTGGGTGCGCCTTGCCCGATCAAGCTAAATCCTCCGCGGGTATCATCATTCAGCCGCTGATGAAGCACCGGCGCGCCGGCGCTAATATACCTCCTGAACTACAGTACCTTACTTGCACCTCACCTTCAGCCTCCATCGCCCAAAGCCACCGGGAATTCCCCGAGTCCTTGACTGCAACTTCTCGTCTTCCGGCTTTACAGCTTGGTACGCTATCAATCACATTCCTTCGTCTGCAGCGCTTCGACAGCGCCGACAGGCGCATCATGGATTCTGCCAAAATAGCTGGGGCCTATCGACTTAGACCCGTGACAGGTACATGTGGGCCTTAAACACGCCCATTCGCGTGACACTTGCGTCGAGACCTGCTCAACAGTACCTGAAAGGCCGTGGCATTTTGACGTCGCACAAGATGAGACATTACTGCGTGATTTCTACGGCCAAGTGTGGAGGTGGCGCGCAACTTTCATGCCCCAAATTCTCGGGCTCGTAGCCCTACTTGTACTTCCGCTTGGGTATCAGGCTGTACTGCTTCTCTGGCAACTACCCCTTATAACTGCTTTTTCTTCTCTTCAGCATGTGAGAAGTATTAACCCTCATCAAATCCTGTCGCGTTTCTCAAACAGCCCATCTCCGACCAGCGCGCATCATTGGCTATCGGAAGCACTAAGCCGAGCGTTGCCTATAATATGAAATTTCCCAGAATTAAAGTACCATGGGACGTTGGATTTAAGGTTCGGCACTAGGTTCCCCTGCCCTATCTCACCAACAGACATCAGATGCTCATGGGATCGAAAATCCCACATACCTCCCTGAAATTATTAGATGGTATTGTTGGGTTCTGCGGCGCGATGAGGGCACAAACAAAGCCGAGATGCTGGGTTACCGCGCTTCTTTGTTCAGCCCGGTGGTGGTGGTGGCCGCGCTGTCTTTGTTCTCCATGCAAACCTAAGACCAACATAGTCACACTCTACAGCTTAGACACGACCAGGTACTCGGGTCCGGCTAGCTCACTTGATTGCTGAATTGATATGCCGTTTGCCCAGTCAAGGTGCCATTCATCGACGCTCAAGTGGATCCTCAAGGTCCGAAAGGACAATGATCTTGTCAAGTCGTGTTCTCATTGGATCTTCTTTGAACAGGTCGTCCAGCGCCATCGCCAGGTGCATTTCCCTTCGGAGAAGCGCGGGAGCGTTGCACAAACGGTTTAGGGAAAGATGCTGGCGCACAATCCCAATGTGATGGTCTTCATAATGGAGCGCTATTATGGGCTGCTATAACCCAGATTTCTTTATAGGCAGACTAAGACTAGGGCGAACGCCTCTCTAATGGACCTCCATGCTAGACACCAATGAACGACAAATGAAGTGTCGTATATGGTCGACCACGCTCATACTAGGCGTTCATGGCATATCCACTGAAGCTTATTGCTGTGGGGTTTTGCTCAGATAGCAGCTCATCCGTCTAGCCATTGCCTCCGACTGGCCATGGCAATACGCCCACTTGCGGCTTGGAGATATCCCAGTATCGAATGCAAAATATCGGGCAAACACAAGCGACGAGATGGCGTAGAGGTTGCCGCATTCGGGCAGAATCACAACGAACACGGCAAAGGCAGCTCGTATAGCGCCGGTGCGTATCCACTTCTCCCTACTCCACCATAGTGCAACCATGTGTATATCTGAAGAAGGTTAGAAGATCAAGGCCACGAGGCTCGACGTATAAATAGGAGCGTTGGAACGGCATCTGGGTTTCCCTCTCACTCCCATTCTCGTTGTCACACTCGGATCTCATCAGCCTTTCATCATGCCTGGTTTCACCTTTGGCGCAGCTAGCATTGCCCTTGCGGCATTGCAAGCTGTCCCTGCTTCGGCCTTCTGGCGTATGGGATGTCCTGGTCGGTTGACCCTGGAACGGATAGATCCTCTCTTCGCACCAGGCTCGGTCTCTGGTCACGTACACACCGTCTCCGGTGGCAGCGGGTTCGGTTTCGATACAGACTATGACCAGCTACGATCATCCGCTTGCTCATCCTGCCCCATCAAGCAAGATCTGTCCGCGTACTGGACCCCGAAGCTGTACTACATGTCAGATGCAGAGGGCAGTAGCTTCGAAGACGTCCCTCAATCTGGTGAAGGCGGTGGCAATACGGGCGGCATGACCGTCTACTATTTGCAAAGGGGCGAGGACCTTAACAACATTACTGCTTTCCCCGAGGGTTTCCGCATGTTCGCTGGTGACCCGGGTCAGCGAAGTAAGACCGACAAATACGAGGCTCCGGGTGAAGCTGTAAGCTTCGTCTGCCTCGACTACGCAGCTGGCTCTTCGCGGCATCTCTCCATCCCCAACAAGAGGTGTCCCCAAGGACTCAGGGCTCAGGTCTTCTTCCCTGCATGTTGGGACGGTGTCAACCTTGACTCCCCAGACCACAAGTCACACATGTCGTACCCCATTGGTAACTACGACAACGGACCGTGTCCAGCCTCCCATCCAGTGAGGCTTATCAGCATCTTCTATGAAGTTATCTACTCCGTGGACGGCTTCGACAACCGATGGTGGGATGAGAACCAGCACCCATTCGTCTTTGCCCAAGGAGACCGCACTGGCTTTGGTTTCCACGGAGATTTTATTAACGGGTGGGATGTTGATGTATTGCAAAAGGCGACGGACGAGTGCACCAACAATAGCGGAAATGTTGAGGACTGCCCTCTCTTCGATCTCTACACTGGTGACGAATGCCAGGCTTGCAGACTGCCCCCTTCGGTCGACGAGCCAATCACAGGCAAGCTCGACAGTTTGCCAGGTTGCAATCCACCTACGAATGGCCCCGATTACGCTCCGCAACAGCCATGCAACACACCAGCTATTTCTACACCTGAGCAGCAGTTCACCGACATGACTGACAAGGGCTGGGAATATGTTGGTTGCGGCAAGGATGGCGGACCACGTACCTTCCAGGGAGGCGTCTACTTCGATGGCGAAATGACTGTAGCCAAATGCATGGATTACTGTGCAAAGGAGGGTTACAGCTACGCTGGTCTGGAATACGCCAGCCAGTGCTATTGTAAGCATTTCCTGGTATATTCGCTCAAGAGGCATATCAGCTAACTTTCTTTGCAGGCGATGTCGACTACCAAGTATCGGACAGAGCTCCCGTCGAGGGCATCTTCGGCAGGTGCGCCATGAACTGCGGTGGTGATAGCTCCGAAGTATGCGGCGGGCCCAACGCTCTCAGCATTTACCGGGCCTGCGACGATGGTGCTTGCAACAACAACATGTTCACCGTGAATGGCACGGGCTCGAACAACCGTCCGCGCGCTTTGCAGAGCAGGAGCGAGATGATCTTGCCGGATCGTAGCTTCGCCTAAGCTCGCAATTTTTCGAAGTGCTTCTACGCTGCACCATTTTTGGATTCAAAATCTTGCGCCGGTATCACTTTTTGGGTCATTAATAGCCGGCAGCAGTAAATTATGGCTCACGCTTGTCACGATGGATAACGAACTTGGTGGTTGGGGACCACAAATTTCTAATGTACATATCTCGTAATAGATTTCCCTCTTCTCTTGGCTTTCGCTTTTGAACTGCTATACCTCATCGAAACTAAGTGTTCAAGACCAGGCACCCTCAGGTTGGACGCAAGCTTCGTGTGTTGTCTGCTGACTCCGCGGGGCAGATGATATACTCCTAAAGCATGATCGCGAGTTAGCTTCGCACCACACGACGAACAAAAGTGACTTCAGAAAAATAATTTATTGGGTGGCATCGTGAATAGTTGCTCTTTCAACAAATTGCGACTGTTCCTGTGCTTTGAGATGCGCTCGAAATCTGACATCTGAGGAGAAACTGTACTGAGGGGAACATTCTTGACAAAGGTCTTTCTTACAACTTCTCAGTATCGCTTCAGATAGGGCATATACCTGCCCCAAGGTTGTAGTTGTGAACAACGATGTGAAAACGCCAAAAGTAACTTGGTCGGCTGGGCTGTGGCAGACAGCTCAACGTAGATCTGCAGTGTTCCGTGTTTCAATCGTCTTCGATCAACGCGAGATCTTGCTGTAGCCCGCAGACACGATACTTTGCAACCACAATGCACCCATGTTAAACCAGATCGAGTGTCTCGTGAGTTTCTCTAGAACTATTCAGAGTTCGTCTTTGATTGGAAAGAAGAGGGGAGGTTGGGGAATAGCCTTTTTCCCTATGCTTGACGGTACAACAAATCATTTATTTAGCCAATCATTATTCCAATTACCTGACCATGACAGGAAATGAACAAACAGTCACTAAGCGGAAAGATCATTTGGACTACGATGCTGGACACCTCCGTCAACAAAAGTGAACGGTGAACCCTGACTAACCCTAATGATCCGAAACATTGAATTTGACGTCATTAGGGCAGGATGCTTGAGCAGCCGAGTGCGGAGACCGGCAAATCCCAATCAACTTCATTTGATTGCCGAGCTTGCTCGGCCATATTCAAGTCCAAATTTTACATGGCCTGTGCTCCCTCTTCACGCTAATTAGTCCTTTAAAAACTGTAGTAACGTGACTTGCCGATAGCACGTGACTATAAAGTATTTGTACGGTAAGTTACTATACTACGTATTTTAACTAGTTAGTCATTTAGTTAATTAGTTAGTTAGTTAGTTAGTTAGTTAGTTAGTTAGTTAGTTAGTTAGTTAGTTAGTTAGTTAGTTAGTTAGTTAGTTATATAGTAGTTAATTATATAGTAGTTAGTTAGTTAGTAAGTAAATAGGTAAGTAAATAGGTAGCTCTATTAGTTCTATTAGTTCTATTAGTTCTATTAGTTCTATTAGTTCTATTAGTTCTATTAGTTCTATTAGTTCTATTAGTTCTCTTAGTTCTCTTAGTTCTCTTAGTTCTCTTAAGCTTAGCTACTACGTAAATATAACTTTCTGTATTTACTAACTAGAACGAGCAAGCGAGGCGTTATACTAAAGCTTTGCTTTCTAGGAATACCTAGTCAATTTAACCAAATCGACGGTGGAATTCCTTAAACATGCAATGGATCCAATCCACACAACAATCTCGAAAGACCACAGCTACGGCAGCGGCGGATTCATGGACTAACGTTTCTTGACCGGGTGGTGGGTGGGTGATGACAAGGGGTGCAACGAGCAAACGATCACGCAACCGTGGATTTGTCGCAGTCCGAGCGAGCACTCGAGGTATCGCAGATGCCCAGTAGTCAAGAGTATCTTAATAAGGATACCTGTTGCAAGTGACGAGAGATCATGAAGTAGAATCGCAACAGGCGACGATTGACCAGAGCTAGTCAACGCCCTGGCCCTGCTGCAAAAGCCGCATGCCGACTTCACGGAGCTTGAACTTCTGAATCTTGCCACTAGCAGTCTTGGGATACTCGTCGACCCAGAAGACATATTTAGGCACTACAAAACCCTGGTCAGCCACACTGTAGAACCTCACTGTATATCCCACACGAGCTCAAACTCACCTAAATGACCACTCAGCTTCTCCCTGACAAACGATCGGACCTCGTCGGCCTGGAAGTCGCTGTCCTGCTTCTTGACAACAAAGGCAGCGACAACCTCACCGTACTTTTCGTCCGGCAATCCGACGACGCTGACTTCGCGGACCTTGTCGTGGGCGAGGAGGCAGTTTTCCACCTCAAGCGGGTGGATGTTCTCGCCGCCGCGGATGATCAAGTCCTTAATCCGGCCGGTGATTTTGACGTAGCCTTCCTCATCCATGCTCGCTTCATCGCCCGTGAGCATCCAGACTTTTGCGGGGTCGTGGTGGTCTGGGATCATGACTTCGGCGGTCTTCTCGGGATCGTTCCAGTACTCCTTCATGACGAGGTATCCGGAGACGGCAAGCTCGCCGCGCTCACCTACGTTGAGCGTCTTGCTTCGATCTTGAGCGTCGATTACCTTGGCTTCGACGTGTGGTAGTAGACGACCGACCGTATCGACCCGCTTCTCGATCGGGTCATCTGTGCGCGTCATGGCGGACACTGGTGAGGTTTCCGTCATACCGTAGCAGATAGTAAGTTCACGCAGGTTCAGGACCTTGTGTAGCTGCTTCATAAGCTCCGCTGGGACCGAACTACCCGCGGCAATACCTGTCCGAAGGTGCTGAAACCCTTTGTGCGGCACGGTGCCATTTGCCAGAAGCTCGAGCTCGGCAAGGAACATGGTGGCCACACCGTATAGGGCAGTAGCCTTGTATTCCTGTACCGCCTTCAGCGTTGCTAGAGGATCGAAAGCTTCGGTGGGGAAGACGATGGCAGAGCCATGAGTCGCGGTGGCCATGTACCCCAGAATGCAACCAAAGCAATGGAATAGAGGAGGTGGGCAGCATACGACATCGGCTGGGGTGAGAAGCATCCGTTCGCCGATCTGATGTCCATTATTCAGGATGCTCTTGTGACTCAAGCAAGCGGCTTTGGGCATTGAAGTGGTGCCACTTGTGAACTGTATGTTGACCACATCATCCTTATGCAGGCCTTGATCGGGCAGGGTGTTCCCAGATCCCGATAGCACCTCCTCGAACGGCACAGTCGCACGTAGCTCGTCAGGAGGCACTCTACCGCTTGAATTGTCTACGAGTACCACATGCTGTAACGACGGGACCAGCTCAGACTCGAGCTTTCCACTCCGGATGCTAGGCGCTATATGCTCTAGCAAGGGTACATTGGATCTGGGCGGCTTCCGAGGCAAATTGGTCTCCGTCCCGATGATCAGGTGGCTCGCCTGCAAATGAGATGTAGCCGCAATGACCTGCTGAACGTTGAACGATGGGTTCAGCGGGTTCAGAATCGCTCCTAGCTTGAACAATGCATAGGTGGTGATTGCAAACTCGACATTGTTGCCCAGAGACACTGCCACTCTATCGCCCTTTTTCACGCCTATCCCCTGTAGACCTCGTGCTAACGCATTGCTCTTGCGGTCCAGTTCGGCAAACGAAAGCAGGGCTTGTTGGTGTCGAGAGATGACGGCTGGCCGGTCTCCATGCTGCGAGACGATCGAGGCAAAATGTTGGGGAACTGTCTGTTCGAGCAGTGCTGGCTCATGAGGACCAATGTCATGGGCCTTGGTCAGCAGGCTGCGTGTTTGGTTCGTGAACGGTCGCCAAAGCCTAAGGTAGTGTCGGCCAGCCAAAGCCCGCGCCCACATTTCTTCCGAACAGCTTCATGGGCTTCGAAGCCTAGGCAGCAAAAAGGAACGACAGTTGTAGAGAAACAGGAGTATGCTGTTAGACGATTGTGTTCGGCTGTGTTTTGAGGTGACATGGCCCGCATGGGTACTGTAGTCACTACCTCGTAGCTCGAGCTCGAGTCGGAGCTGGAAACCGGGGCTGTGGAGAGCTCGTGCGGGGATCTTCGGCTACGCGACCGAGAAGCGAGGTGCCCTGTACACCAGGGGCGAGGAGGGGCAGTCGAGGCAGTCCAGGAAACACATCAGGATGAGCATGGGGATAGGAAATCCAGTGAAATTGTAAATTTCATGCGCATGGATTGTTGCAATGATCGTGTGATCGCTCGCCTACAGTGCGCATATTCCTTTTTTAAGTCACATATTTTCCTACCCCGCCGCCAGGTCCAAAAGTTCCAAGATACATATCCATCGCTCGTTCCCACCGTCGTGGAACTCCGCGAACACCGTAAGCGCCATGCGTGCACGAGTGCCTGCCTCTAATCTACAAATGTGGGAGGCTAGCCGCTGCAGCCGATTAGAAGTCTGCAAACATCTCGTCGTACTTTTCTTTCATTTCCTACAGAACGGTCAGTGACGTGCAAGCAGAGGCATACAATTTAGGTACTCACCTTCGTGTATTCGTCCCGATGCTGTGGTTCGGCGTCATACTCATCAAAGTTTCTCGTATCGTCCGCACTCTTCAAATGAGGTACGATGGGTCCTTGCATCTTGCGGTGGTAAAGGCCATCCCAGTCGATGCTCTTGAACCATGGCTGTGCTTTCACCGTGCTTGCGCCTCCCTTGATGTTGCCCAAGCGTTTGGTCACATCGACCGTGCAAAGCCCGCCGATCAACTCCCGGGCTTCTTCTGACATGGCACTCGGGTAGCGCACTTTGCCTTCTACGATCTGCTCATAGATCTTCATCGGATTCTGGTCCCAGAATGGCGGTTGGCCGACGAGGAACTCGTAGATCAAGATACCGAATGCCCACCAGTCGACTGCAGTCCCGTGCCCAGTATTTCTAATGACTTCTGGAGCAAGATACTCTGGCGTGCCACAAAGGGTGTACGTCTCTCGGTTCTCAATCTTCTTTGCGAAGCCGAAATCGACCAATTTCAAATGCCCATCGGCATCAATCAAAATGTTCTCAGGCTTGAGGTCGCGGTACGCGACACCTTCATTCTCATGCAAGAATTCGAGGATCAAACAGATCTCGGCGGCGTAGAATTGTGACGTTGGCTCGTTAAATCGCCGGGCTCGGCGGAGGTAGGAGAAGACTTCGCCGCCTGGGCAGTAATCAAGCAGCATGTAAAGCGTGTCTGCATCCTGGAAACTGGCAACCATGGTCGTGATGAACGGATGTCCGGCAACGGCCGCCAGAACATTGCGCTCGTTACGCACATGTTCCACTTGCTTAAGCCTGATCACGTCCACCTTCCGGAGAATCTTCAATGCGAATACCTTGGTACTCTCTTCCTTGCGACGGTCCGCTAGCTTCGTCAACCATACTCGTGCAAATGTGCCCGTACCAAGCGTCTTCAAGAGTTCAAAATCCTCCTTCCTCAGCACTTTTGATGAGTGTCCGACTACCTTCCGTTGGGGGTCGATCGTAATATCGCTGGGCTCTAGCGGCTCCTTCTTTGCCTCCCACTCTGCCAATTTCCGCTTTTCTTCTTCTCTTGCTGCCTTTGTCTGACTATCATCATGGTCGTGGCCATGGTGGCTCTGGCTCATGCGATGCCGCAGCTTCTCGAGCACCGCTGGCGCCATAGCAGCGCCCTTCTCGTGCTTACGCAAGAAATTTTTCGAATTCGATGTGCCCTTTGCCGAGGACGTACAGCTGTGAAGATCGTGTGCTTCTTACCACTGCTTCAACATCACTTTTGCAGCTGTCTGACGCTATCATGCGCTCAACTCCGTCATCCAGCGGCCCGGTGCTCCAATGCCGACAGTAGGAGGTAGATCGGAGACCGTGCAGGCGGTAATCAGGCGATCAAGAATGCCTGTCGATGCTCAACGGCAGTTCTCTGGTATTCAGGTACCCGGGTTGCTTGCAAGAGTCTGCCAACACGTGCCACATACCTATTGACGAGGGGCACCTCCTCGCAAAACTGAACTTTGACGGATTGCTGACAAGATGTGACGTCGAGATGCCTTAGGGCGGGCGTTGGCGTCGGCATCGGAGGCGGGAAAGCCCGTCTCATCAACCTCTTGACGTGGGACTACAGTATCGCGAACCTCACCTGGCGAGCCAAGGCGCGTTCAATCGCGCTTTTGGTCATTCTGGGCGCTCCAGAAGACGACCAACATACCTCCGGTAATATGCTTGCTGTTGAGCCTTGCAACCGTGCAGCAAATGTGCAAAGAGACGAGGGAGATCACAAGCTCCTTCTCGTCTGTATCGGGAGAGATTTTACCCTGGGATGACACAACTGGGGCATTCTGTCTCCCTGGGCTCCTCACTCTCTGGCCTTGCCACGGACAGCCCTCGAGGGATGGGCTCAAATGCCATTAATGCATCACCACATGATGGGCAATCGGAAAAGCTTTGCCCGAGCGCTGTAACACGCTTCAATCAGCAACGGGCTCTGGGGTAAACATCATGACGCATGAAGTCCGGCATTTGAAGAGGGCTGCTTCTCTGCATTCATGATTCCTCACATGCCCATTTTGATTCGAGACTGATCTATTCGAGATTGATCTCGCGCTCGATGAGCTGCAATCGAACGCCACGGCTTCTGAAGATGTGAAAGAACATCTAGTGATCCGCGCCCGCTCAACTCATATTTGACGATGGAGACCGTCCTTCTCAGCGCGAACCAGGCAGTCTGGCTCTTCTATCGACCGAGACAAAAGCTCAGGCTTGCACTTGAATAAGGCTTTAGGCTCTCTGCGCAAGTCCTTCGTAATCCTCAATGGCAGCTTTCAAGCTAGATTGCACAATCGTAGCGGTGGAAAGACGCAAAGCCGGCTTTGATCTACGATGCCCTGCTTGCACCTGCAGCAGTAACCAGGTACCTAGGTAGGCATGAAGCGTCGTTACAAATGAGGCTGAGGCATTGGCAAAAAGATGCGTCGTAAGCACTTGAAAAGCACACATTCTTATCGCGCCCTCACTACTTTAGTTGTGCACAGGAACAACTCTAGATCCGAGATTGTACCTACACCATGCGGCGTCTGCCTGGGCGTCTCAATGCAACTCGCCTTAGGGCTGCTATGTCCGATTGGTCAGAATTGAAATGTCCGCCGGAGACCGCGCCTTAACGCCGAAGCACCCCACCTGCGCGGGACCGCTTGCAATGGACGCGGACCCATTTACTTCTCAGTGATGAAGTCCGCTCGTCTCAGAGGCGTCCGCTTTGTCGCGATCAGTCATGGAGACCAACGAGAACGGGGCGGACTCAAATTTTGCTGGTTCTGGTGGCGCGCATGCGGAACAGTCGTGCGTAGCATGTCGCCGTCTGAAGAGAAAATGCTCCAAGGACCTTCCCGCGTGCTCGCTCTGCACCCGCGTGGGCAGGGAGTGCGAATATCCTTCGCCCAGGTCGACACCCGATCGCTTGCATAGTGCACGGCCGTCCTCGTCTATAAGGGACTCGTCAGTGTGGCAGACGCTTGCAACAGGCCAGAAAGCATTAAGAGACCAACAAGATACAGAAATACGTTTTGATTCACCAGGCCAGGGTGACGGCGTGCTTCCCACCCCAAGCGATTCTGCCTCTAGCCGGAGGCCGAAGGAATCGAAATTCGCATCAGCCTGGTATATCGACTCTGTTTCAGCTCGAGGCATGGATATCGGCTCCACCACAGATCTCACGTGGTCAGATATTGAGGGTGTGCGGGTCAATCTGACGATGGACGACACACGTCAGATCGCGCAACATTTTTTCCGAACCGTCCATGAATGGTTCCCCATAGGTAAGTTCTGTGCTCTAAAACTTTTGGCTAAACGTTTGGGATGCGCTAACGCGGCCGAAGTCTCCTACATGCGTATCCACCGTTTCCTGAACAGCACCAGCGAAGTCGTTGCAGCAGATACCGTTGGCATGTTTGTTGCAATGCACCTCGTTTCCAACGATACCAGCAGGGAACACCAAGCTGAGACGCAGGCCGTCATGTACCGCTCGCTCAAAATGGCCTTGCTAAATTGTGAGCAGCATGGACAATTTACGACAAATTACCTAGCCGCGCTGGTTCTAACGTGTTTATATGAAATGGCTCACGCCATTTATCCGGCCGCTTATTTCACAGTGGGTGCCTGTGCTCGGACGTGTTTCAGTATGGGCCTTCACGACAAGAGGTTCGCGACCCAGCTGGGCAAGCATGTAGATACCTGGACGGAAGCAGAGGAGAGGCGGCGCTTGTGGTGGGCGACCCTGATCCTGGAACGATATATCAACGTTGGCTTCATGTTCCGGCCCATTTCCACCCACATCATCAAGCCTAATGAAATCATACCCGCAAGTGATGAGGATTGGGATCGCGGCGAGCTCGCAGTCAATCCGCTTCTAGTCATGAGCATCGAAGCCCGAACGAATGTCGCACCGTTCGCCCGGACCTGTCAAGCCGCTCACCTGCTTGGACGAGTCAGTCAACACACCAACGACCATGCCGATCCATCCGATGTCGATTTCCATTTCCAAGAAGCAGATCAACTCCAGAGAGCAGCTAATGCCCTGCTTGCAATCGTGCAACAAGAGTACAGCGAGACGGAAAGCTCTCTTCGCCATCGGCATTTCTCTGCAATGGCGCTCTGCTGTAGCGCGTTGCTCGCACTGTACGATGTCCACTCCTGCATAGAGACGGAAGCTATCGAGAGCGGAGGGAGGGACAAAGGGGCTCGAATGGAACTCCAGCAGCTCGCCATCGACGGCTTCAAGCGAGTGTCAGCCGTGACGCTGGACCTCACTGAGGAGATCCAGCAGACTATGGCGACGCAGGGCCTTGACCGCATCAGTCCGTTTGTCATGAACGCGCTCTACCAGGCTGCGGGCACGTATGCGTGGTATGCGCGAGAGAACGGTAGTGCGAGCCATCTTGGTGCGTTGCAGAAGATACGAGATGTATTGGCTTTGTTGGGCCCGAGATGGCGCGTGGCTGACGATTACCTCGAGTTACTGAAGGATACAGAGTTCGAGCATGGTGGAGGGTGTAACATGTGATTGCGCTAGGAGATGGGCACTTGCCTTTAAATGTCAGTGACAACGAAGTTTCCTCTGAGTTCCTCAAGGACATTGTCAGTCATAACGGCAGCACCGAATACCAGGACGTTTGGCGAGAGAGCACAGCGTGAGCCTCTGCCCGGACCTCACTTTAGGATGGCGAAAGATACGAAGAGCTCTTCCGTTCGCAGCGCGAGAGTCAATAGGCAGCCGAGCGCTCTAAGAAGTCGCAGAAGATTTCGAGCTGCGAAAGTTGCCCTGCAAACACGCCAATCATGGAATGATCGGGGTCTGAGCAAGTCGAGCGCCTCTGGGAGGCAAGCTGAGGTTGAACGGGAGCATCGGACACACAGTATAGCAGGCGATATACTCCAGAACATAAGCGTCGCTTAAACGCGCCAAAGGCGAATAGATTACGTAGAATACATACAGCTCAAAGCATACCGCGTCTCCAAGCCTTGTTTGCGAGGGCTTCAATCTCAGAGACTTCCACCGGACCCTTGACACCCTCGTCAGCGAGGCCTTCGACGATGGCTTCGGCGACCAAATCGGCCTTGAGAGGCTTCGCACCTCCTGCGCCCATCAGCCACGTCAGGTTACCTCCGGTCAAGCTGTTGGCGAGGAACCCGCCGTACGTGACTGCAGCCATGGGGATTGTGAAACCCCGACTGCTGTCGAAGAGGAACCCAGGCCGGATGAACAAGCTCCGCATGCGTGGGAAAGTCGTGGAAATGATATCCTCTGCCTCGCGTTTCGTCCGGATGTATCTCCCCGGCAGTACGGGCGCCCCAGCTGCCGCGGAGACGTAGGCGAATGATGGCACCTTCGCCTCGTTGGCTTCCCGCGCGAGGACGACGGCCGAGTCGCGGTTCATCAGCTCGTATGTCAACTCGCCTCCTCTTTCCGCCGCCTCCATTTCCTGTCCTGGCTGGCGCTCGAGCGGGTTGACGTTGCTGCCTTTCTTGGTCTGGGAGAAGGCTCGTTTGAGGCCGGCGATTGGTGACTCCTTGCCTGTCAACACGCCTTTGTAGTCTGCTTCTAGTAAGATGCCCATGCTATGTACGACCGCATCGGCGCCTTCGAGGTCGCTTTTGTAGGTTTCCGGGTGGAGGATGTTCGCTGCTCGCCAAGTTACCGACTTGGACCAGGCGGGTGCTGTTTGATGGGCGGATACGGAGGGCCAATTGGGTTCGCCCGATCGGCTGGCAAGCATCGTGTTAGTCTCGCCGACATGTCCTGTACTCGTGAGGTGAAGGGATCTGCTTACCTTATCGAGGTCACTTCCCATTCACGAGCTACGGCAGCTTTGCAGATTCGGTTGCCAAGGAAGCCATTGCCGCCGCAGACGACAAGCTTCTTCTTTACAGCCGATGCGGTCGCCATCTTGCCCAAACAAACAATGTATTGAGAAAGGCAGTAGTGCGAGAATTGACATATGAGGTATTGTAAGAGTCGAGGCTCCTTGAACGCGTCGATTTCCGCGCGAGACATGACATCATACGATCTTGCATATAGCACAGCTCAAGCGGCGGGCCGATGAACCACGGTCCTGGGTCGATCCTGGGTGACAGCCCGCCCACCGCGCCGACCAGCGACACCCGCCACCTCCTCCAACGGCTTCCCGGCCTTGCATCTCCATCTCGAACAGCCGCCATACATCAACTTTCCCAGTCCTCCGCCCGTGATCGATCGATGGAGATGTATCGATGGCGAAGGAGAAACCAGAGACCCCGCGCAACAAGGTCTCCTTAGCCTCAGCCAAGGCGGTGCCCATCTTCCTGTCGCTGCTCGTGGTCTATGCATCATACGTGGTCGTGGGGCCCTTCAGCATCGACTATCTGATCAACAATGAGGATCCCGAGAAGCGCAACATCTCCGCTGGCATTGCACTCCCCATCGTCTGGTTCGTGCTACTGATCCCAGTCGCCACGAGCTACGCCAGACTGCTTTACGTGGTGTCGAAGGATCCGGGCTACATCCCATTCGGCGATGATGAGGCTGCGGGAGCACCGCCGCCCGATTTTTGGATGCGTGATGTGTTCGTGTGCACCCCTCAGGGACTCCCAATCTGGTGCCATCATTGCCGAAACTGGAAACCGGACAGGGCGCACCATAATCGGGATACCGGACGATGTACGAAGAAGCAAGATCATTTTTGCCCGTGGGTCGGCGGGGTGGTGGGGGAGCGATCGATGAAGTTCTTTGCCCAGTTTCTGTGCTACAGCCTCACGCTCTCGACGTACCTAATGATCTTGATGGCCTACTATGTGCATAAAGATAGATCTCACGTCCAGTGGATCGTGGCCCTGGGTTTGGGAGGCTTTTTCGTGTTTTTTACGCTTGGGATGGTGATCAACACGATGCGTAAGTCTGGAATGTGAGGATCATCGAAGACAATAGCTAAATTTAAGCAGGTATGATTTTCCACAACGCTACAACGATAGAAGAAGCGGGACCACGAACCATTTTGATGGCCGTCGTCCTGCCGCCGGAGCTCCAAGGCGATGCTATTGGCCGCCCTAGCCCGATCTACAGTCCTCCAACTAGTCGTTCTGGAAACAGCGACAGCGAACAACCTTTCGTGTCTGAGATCGATGATCCGTCGCATAGCAGCTACTTTAGCAAAGGAGGCGGCCGAGGCTGGCCATTGCGACGTCTGGCCCGGAGTAAAGCCTGGAAAGGAACCGTAACGTATCCCTTGCCTAACAATCTGCCAACCGATCGACCGCCCATACCGGCTCCTGAGCCGAGAACGTTTGCTATCCTGGAGACCTGGCCGGGCATGAACCCTTGGGATCTAGGTTCTACTTATCTTAACTTCACCGCTGTATTCGGGACTAAGCTGCACCATTGGCTCCTCCCTATTCGGCATTCGCCCTGCTGCGAGCACTCCTCCGTAGTCTCCCTCTATCCTCTCGGACCGCAATTCGAAGAGATGTTGGAGGAGGTCGGCATGGTGCAACGTGAATTTAAGAACGCCCAGGACCCAAGCAGGCCACGCGACAAATCGAATCGCAAACGTCGGCCACGGTTGGGAGAAGGGTGGCAGAATGGTGAGAGGCCGGATGGATGGATCAGTGAAAAGGAGGCTCGGAGGGTGAGGAATCAGGCTAGGGCCAGGATGAGGATTGATGATGACTTTGTACCATGACCTTGATGATTTCTAGAAATGTTACTCAATCACTCACGAGTAGTGACACGATTGGGAGTGAGATGCCATGTTCAAAAAAGATGATTTTGACGACAGGGAATCATCTTTCGAGTGGATCCTCCTTTATTCAAATGTTCTTCAATGTTCTTGAAGTGACTGTGATATTGATCCGCAAGTTCATGGAGTGTCCTGAACAGGGGCCATATGCGTATCAGACCACCCGTAATCAAAACAACTCATCACCCGATCTCATAGACAGCTTCGTCCGAAGCGACACATGATATCGATTGGTGAGTGGATCGGACTTACTGAGGTCATGGGCAATGAATGGCTTGAACGGAAGCTTCAATTCCAAGTGAGAGAAAGACGGAGAACAGGAAGAAAAAAAAAAAAGAGAAAAAAAAAAGCGAGCTAAAACAAAATGTAGAGCTGCAAGTTGAGAAGCAGAAAGCGACCAGGTATAGATGCCGTTTTCATGTCGGTATCCGTCTTGTTTGCATGCAGATGACCTTGTCAAACGCGGTACACCGAAAAATGAAGCACTTGCGGACCTTTGGAGACCGGAAATTTCAGCCGTGAGAGCTTGCAATCGATCGAGCGCATCCTCTCGAGCCAGCCTAGAATCAATTTGTGGCGCAAAGTATTGAACGAGCGGATATATGTTGAAGAGGTAAATGCATCGCTGTTGAAGGTTTAGCTAGGTACCTATAGTGACTGGTGGAAAGTTTTCGTACCAAGGTCTTGGCAAGCTTTAGCTTTATAAGTGTTGATCTTTGAGAGGTCACTATTCAGTTATTTTTAAAGCTTTTGTTGCAGCGATCGAAGCAGTAGATAGCGCGTTAATTAAGCTTTAGTTAGTGTGTTAGATCTATTTAGTACTTTGTATACTATCTATTAACGTCGATTATAGCTTAAAGCTATAATCTTATACTTTTATAGTACCCTCTTACTATAGAGTCCTTTATTTTAGTCTACGCTTAAGGTAGAGCCTCTTTAAGAGCTTAGCGTTATTGTTTAGGCCTACAAAGGTCTTTAAGGTATAGTACTACTTTATAGAGAGGCTCTTTAAGCTAAGGCTAGACGTACTCTATAGGGTTAAGGTTAGGGCTATAGGGTAGCTAGTTAATTAATAGGTTAATGCCCTATAAATAGATCTAGTCGATTGTTTAACGTGCTATATAGATAGGAGCGTTATCTTACTAAAACACCTAACCTTTATAGACTAGTATTAGGCCTTCTTAGAGTATTTTAAGGTATAAATCTATAGTAAAGCCCCTATAGAGCGCTCTATTATCTTAGTTTATTACTATAAGCTCTATTTAGCTAATAGAGGCACCGATTGCTACCTATACTATTATACGAGGGCCCTTACTCTTGTTGTAGGTTAATACTCTATTTATAGAGTATCTCTCGTATAAATATCTAAAGGCCTACTACTACTTTTTACTAGCCCTAAGCTCGACGCTATACTTATTACTAAATAGTACTATTAACTAGTTTTTATCGAGGTTCTAATATACAAAATCGAGTCTCTACCTTACTATAGCTAGTATAAGGGTAGGGCGTACCTTATAGCGCTAGTAGTTAAGATAGAGCTCTCGAAACACTTATTAAAAGGTAGATAGACTAAACTAGCACCCTGTCGCTTTACGTATATCCTTATACTACGCCTTTACGTCTTTTTATAGATAGTAGTATATAGTACGCTTATCTTGGTTTGTATAAAGCTTTAGATAGCTAGATTAAGGTCTTAATTTATAGGTATTACGTATATAATTCCGTTTTAAGGTAGTGCTTATAGTAGTCTTTAGTAGCTATTTAGCTTTAGCTATAGCGCTAACCCCTATACCTACAAGAGCGCGTCTATAGATCCTTGCTCGGTTAGTAATCGAAAGATTAGGTCCTTTTTGCCTATTTAACGAGATCTTAGCTAATAGAGGCCTCGGCATAGTATTGTTTTAGTAGTCGAAAGTAGAGAGGTAATACGCGTATTAAAGCGCGAGGTGGTCTGTGCGAAAACTTGGCACTAAGTACTGTAGGTAGGTAGCTATTCGCAGCCGAACTTCCAGAAGCCAAGTCATTCCTGTCGGGACTAGCCGATCAGGAAAAGCCGGTCGCTTGGGTTCCCGGCTCGTTGCGCCACACCCTTTCCCGGGCACGTTGCGACGGCGGCACTTTGATGGGCTTTAAGTTTCAGCGCGAAACGGATTTACATCAACAAAAACTGTAGCGCCCTCCTTTCCACGTAATAATAGTCCTCTGGGCTTCTGCGGTGCAGTCGTCTCCTCCCCTCTTGAAATGTTGCTAGAAGATGTATACAGCAGTATTACTTGACCACATCATCGGACACCTGCATTCGTGAGAGACGAACCTGCCAAGCGGCCCGCTCGCCGCGTCTTATCAATCTACTTGACGTTTCACCCATAAACCGTCTTGGCTGCGGGTTGACAAGAGGGCTGCCACGCTGCGCAACGTAGTCCATCTTCGTCAGCTTCTTGGTCACTTTTCTGTTCCCTACAGATCCGTCCTTCGCTGGCCTCTATTCCATCTCTGCTCTTGCCCTCTTGCGGCCTATTTCGATCAATGAGCGCGCAACACTGAAACCCCCCCTTGAAGAAAGCCATCGCGATGCTTGCAAGGAACGTTCGGTTCCCCTCCGTCTACCTCCTCTTAGCTCTTGGCCTGATTGGGATATTCTTGTACTACCGTACAGCCATATCCACAGAAGTATCGGTGAGGTTAGGAGGTGGGAAGAGTACGTCAACACCTGCCAATGCGACACTTGGATTTGGAGGGTTGTATGTGGTGTCAGGGCCAGGCTCCCCCCGGAGAGCCCACCTGGAGGAGGCAGCTGCGGTGACGGAGTTGGAGTTGACTATACCCGAGCAGATGACCTGGACGGACGCAGATGTGAGGAACTTCAGGCCGGAGAACGAATCAGAATCACGGGTTTTGACGGGCAGTGTGAAAGCGTGGTTGAGCCACCATTTGGTACTACGGGAGTTTTTGGCATCGGGGTTGGAGACAGCCCTGTTCTTTGAAGACGATGTAGATTGGGATATTAGAGTGCGGACGCAGCAAATACCTCTCGCGCAGCAAGCGGTACAGAAACTCTCCGAGACCAGCCCTCTGGATGCCGAAGCTTACCCCTGGGGGACCGAAGCGGACTGGGATCTCTTGTACGTCGGACACTGCGGTGACTACTTTGGCGACATAGCAGACGGTGTCGGCGTGGGCCACAATCATCCAGAGCAGCTCGCGGAGACTCAGCATGTCAAGTATCAGGACCAGACCATGCTGCCGCGCTATGACCTGCATCCATTTACAGCGGGGATCCTCGAAGCGTTCGGCATACCTCAGAAGACACGCTTAATCCACCGGTCGAAATGGCCACTCTGTACGTTCGGCTACGCATTAACTCGGCGTACCGCCGAACGCATCATCACCGAGATTGCACCGCCTCACGAGCAGCCGGAACGAGACATCTCCGCCTTTGACGTCGCTATCCTGTCAGGCTGTCGCGATGGGCCGCTGAAGTGCTACTCAATTACTCCGGAGCTATTCCATCACATGGAAGGCGAAAGCTTGATCGCCGACATAGAAGCGAGCGAACGCAAGATCTTCCGTCCGCCAGTCGATGCGGCAGGACTGGAGCAGACCAAGTACCGTATGGAGACCAGCAATATCGGGTGTGGCTTCTTCGACGGCAGCTTCTACTACGAGGGTGATCAGTCGAAGCTGGAGCAGTTCAGGGAGCTCGCTTGGATGAAGGATTGCCCTAAGCGCAGAAGGCCAAACGCACCGAAAGAAGACGGCCGATGAAGCAATGTGATTTCGACTTAGCGTTCCCAAGGCGTTCAGATGTTTTTTGCATAGCGAGCACTCGCGAGCGTATACTAGAAACAGGGCATTACGAGGCGTTGTTTTCCTTTTTGAGGGCTGTGGATACCCAAGCAGGCTCAGATTTTGTACATAGAGCCAGCGTCTGTATTTCATTACTATGGTGAGGCAGGATGGACGCTGGCTCTTTGAGCTGATTGATGATTCAATCCATCTCCATTCACTCGTCGAGTTTGATGTGCTTCCCACAACAGCTGGGGTTGACTTTGCCATGGAACCTTTGCGGGAGGATCAAAGCTGTTTCCTTATGCCGGCTTCTAAGGCAATACTGATCGCGGTAAGGTCTCACTACCATTGACCGCGGGCTTGGAGGCTTCAATCTCGAAATACATACTGTAGTAATATGTCAAATGATTACTCATGTCTTCATCGCTAGACTCAGGACCGCAGGACATGGGAAGAGCCAAGCATTGGCCAAGCTTAGGTCTCGCAGGCTTCGCATGTAGCTTTCGCTACTACCTCCTATGTCAAGTGCAAGACTTGGAGGGCTTCCTTGTTGGTCCTTTTTCCTTTACTAATTTCAGGTACTGGTGTTGCATATTCCTCGCTCTGGGATCTGGAAGGCTGTGCGAAAGTGTGCTCAGACAGGCTTGCACGGGCTGTGCATCCACAGCATCGCAAGCCACCCGTCGCGTATCTTACAGATACTGCGCATCCAGCACAGAAACGCTTGGGCCGCATCAAGCACTCCCACTTCTTCAACACCTGCATTCGCTTCTACGCGCGATTTTTATTCACCATCTCTACAGCGGTCTGGACTCGAGACTCCACCCACCACCTCAGTTGTGGAAGCGTCTGCAGGCAAATCTAAGATAGATGTAACCCTGCAATCCACAGCCTAGGCCCATCTGACAGCCTGAAATGGTCAACGTATTGTGATAACAGCCTTGGTGCGGCCTTGGCTGCAGTAAGCCGAAGTGGGCGCTTTGCCGGCGACGGCAGAGATCAGCAACCACATGTCTTTGTCTAAAAGCTAATCGAAGGTCGCACGGGGCTGTGAATTCGTCTCATTTCCTTCGCCTTCACTACCGGTGAGCGTACGGTCAAGGTAACGAGAACATCAACAATTTAACTATAACCCCTTGCCCTCAATCCACATTCGCGCAGTGTTTCTCATCCAAATCGAAGGCTCCTCATCGACTCGAAGATCAAGATGACAGATCTCTCAGACACTGAGAAGGCGAAACTGCCGTACAAGTACCAGCAGTATGGAGTTGAAGACCCTATCACTGCACCAGGCCATCTGTCCGACCCAACAGACGAGCGTCACAGCCTACAACGCGGACTCAGCGCACGACAAATCTCTATGATTGCTATAGGAGGCGCGATAGGAACCGGTCTCATCATCGGCACGGGCAGCGCCCTTGCCAACGCAGGACCTGCCAGTATCCTCATTTCGTACACGATCGTCGGCTTGCTAGTCTACGTCGTCATGACCGCGCTCGGCGAGATGGCGACCTGGTTACCTGCCGCAGGAGGCTTCGCCCCGTATGCGACTCGATTCGTTGACCCGGCTCTTGGGTTCGCGCTCGGCTATACTTACTGGTTTAAATATGTCATTACGACGCCCAACCAACTCACAGCCGCGGCGCTTGTGATCCAGTACTGGTGTCCGCCTGAGAAAGTCAATCCCGGTGTGTTCATTGCGATCTTCTTGGTCGCTATCATCACGATCAACTACCTCGGGATCCGATTCTTCGGCGAGTTCGAGTTCTGGCTCAGCAGCATCAAGGTCCTGGTCATCATCGGTCTCATCATCTTATGCATTATCCTCGCAGCAGGGGGCGGGCCGAACGCAGAGAAAGCTCCGGGATTTACGTACTGGCACGACCCGGGCGCCTTTGCTGAGTACAAGTCAGATGGCTCTCTAGGTCGTTTCTTGGCTGTTTGGTCAAGCATGGTCACCGCAGTCTTCGCTTTCCTCGGCACGGAGCTGATTGGTGTTACTGTTGGCGAGGCTCAGAACCCCCGACGAAATATTCCAAGGGCTATCAAGCTTACTTTCTGGCGCATCCTCATCTTCTACATTTGTAGTGTCTTCTTGGTTGGCATGCTTGTGCCTTATGACTCAGACCGGCTCGCGTGGGTAAGTCTTTTCCCTTGGGGCTGGCAGCATCGTCTAGCTTCTCTTGATGGTCTGATGTTTGACTCGTGGGAGGGTGGCTGACCTGTACACAGGCAACGAAGCAATCTTCTAGCGCCACCGCATCGCCATTTGTCGTTGCAATCCAATTAGCCGGCATCAAAGTACTGCCCGGGTTTTTGAACGCTTGCATCTTGATCTTCGTATTCAGTGCTGCAAACAGTGATCTGTATGTCAAAGTCCATGATCGGCGTCAGACTATTAGGCACAACTGACGCTTCTCTTCATTCAGATACATCGCCAGTCGGACAATCCACGGCTTGGCCTTGAAGAGACAGGCGCCGCGGTTCCTTGCCATCACGGACAAGCGTGGAGTCCCATTCGTCTCACTGGGCCTCTCTGCTTTTATTTGCTGCATCGCTTTCATGAACGTCAGCACGGGCTCGAAGACAGTCTTTGGCTACTTCGTCAACCTGGTCTCCATTTTCGGTCTACTGACATGGATAAGCATCCTGGTCTCCCATATCTGGTTTATTCGCGCTCGCAGGGCCCAAGGCGTCGACGAAGCGTCGCTACGATACAAATCACCCTTCGGACTCTGGGGCAGCGTCGTCGCCCTCGTCTTCTGCTGCATTATCGCCCTGACCAAGAACTTCTCAGTCTTTGTCGGAGGGTTCGACTACAAGAACTTCATCACAGGGTACCTAGGCATCCCGCTGTACCTTTTCATGATATTCGGGTACAAGCTTGCCAACCGCACCAAGGGACTCAAACCGACAGAAGCTGACCTGTGGACTGGCAAAGCGATCATTGACGCTGATGAGCAAGAGTGGCTTGCGAAGGAGGCCGAGGCCAAGGCTAATGGGAAGGCTGGAGGCTGGCTGTACAGGCATACTCTCGGCCTGCTGTTCTAGTTGCTAGATCTTGAACCGTGCGAACGGTGATGCCAATTGCTTTACAGGGGCGATAGAGGCTGTCAAACATGATGGAGGATTTTAGAGATTGGCAATGGCACCATCTGTGATGTTCTTCCTTACACGCTCGACCTCTTCGTCGCTGAGACCGCAGTACTTTGTCATGTAAGCTTGTGCGCCTCCGAAATCCCTTTCGATCATTTCTTGCGTTGCTCTCTGTGGCGTTGATTAGTCTCTTGAGAATTCACAAAGTATCTTAATGAGCTTACCATATTCTCAGGTTTGCTGCTGACCATGTTGGAAACTCCTTCCGCGTTGCCCTCAAGTGCTGGGTTTTTGAGCAAACGTTCAATGAAAAGCGCCCTCAATGGTGCGAGCCCAAGATCGGTCAGAGCATACTCGTTGGATATCTCGTCGGAAGGAGCGCCGGCAAGCATCAAGAGCAGGGCTACGAGCACACCTGTGCGATCTTTGCCTGCTGTACAGTGTACGACACATGGACTGGGTTTGTCCTGCGCCAAGTGCCGGAGTATCTTGCCGTAAGCTTGAGGAGCATTCAATAAGATGTCATGATAGGCTTTGACAAAGCCATCCGGACCGGCACGAGTGTACTCCTTGTACCGTAGAGCGACTTGCTCCGGTCCATAGTCCTTCTCGGCAAAGACTGGCACCCATTCCCGCTTGATGCCGTAAGGCTGGAAGATATCGCTATCCTCGGGAGCGACACCTGCCCATTCTGGTCCGTCTCTTTTGATTTCAGGTGTGGATCGCAAGTCGAATATCACTCTGATGCCTGCAGGAAGAAGACCGTTCAGCGAACCAGACACTTCGAATGGAACACAAAGGTTCTCGCTCTTATTGGATCCAGAGACTGACCTTACCTAGATCCTGGCTCATCTTCTCCAACCCGGCTCTGGTCGCTTTGCTGGGATCTGCCGATCTGAATACCAGCCCTGGACCGGCATGATCTCCGCCGATGCCCCGGAAGTTGTGTACGCCTGGTACTTCGACGAAGGGTGGAGAGGGTAGAGGTGTGTCCATTGCTATCTTATGCTGCTACGGTATTGCCTGAATAGCTAGGCGCTCAATTGTTGGACTCTATCTTCAAAATTCACCACCGTATGCACAGCATGAAGTTCACCAACCTCGGCAACCCGATGTCCGGGAATGATGGAGCCGACTCGGGACCACGCACTCCGACTTTCAGAACGTTCAAGCTTCTTCAACGGACTTCGTGCTTTCAGCTGCTGCGCAGCCGAACGTGCAGCTCGGCTGAGTAATATACGCGAATCATTCAAGTTTCTTGCCATACTGCTCGCTTGTGCCCGTCACTATCGTTCCGTGAAAAAGGCACGCGTCCTCACACTACATAAGGTGATCGCCCGAGGGCCAAACCGGGCACTTGCGCCCGTCGACTTCTGCATCACTGTCTGCTCGGTTGTGGCTATGAACACCTGCGGGCGGACGATGGCGCCCGAAGCGATGATAGTACTGTGGGTAGGGCCTCAATGACCAGAAAGACTGCTGTCCCGGATTGCCCAGTACGCAATAATGTCAGCGTTGGCCGGGCGCGTCGATTACTAGAGTGCCGTGTTACACTAGCTGCACAGCGCCTCGCCACGCGGCTGCACGAGTGAGATGATAGGTCTATTCGAGTTCCGGTGTGCAAGGCTGCACACGGGCCCAAAAGGATGTCTGTAGCAAGCCGAGTAGGGCCTAGTCAGCTACAGGGGAGTTTGGCTGGAACATGAAGCGGCCACAGCCCATTTTGGTCTATTTCTTGCCTTGGCAAATTGCGGCTGATCTTTATTGTTCCTCTGGCGGCAGGGGAGAGGGCGAGATAGGCCCCGTAGTATTCATCTGAAGACGGATTCAAGATGCCCGCGAGGAGATTTACCGTGGGAAACATCTTGGTAGAGTTTCTTTCTCTTGTCATCTACACTCCTTGACAGTTTGCTAGCGATGCAGACATACACGGTCTTGCTCTTATGCGAGGTGTACCTCGTAACCCTCGCTTTCAGCATATTTAGTAATGGGACAGTTGCGATTGCCAACAACACACCGACCATAACGTCTGAACGTGGCAACAATAGCTTTTCACAGTTGTCGGATTCAGCAACACGAAGCACAGCAAGTGAGATCAGTGATAGCTCAGTCGGCCTAGCAGAGTACATACTCGAGGGTCTTGGAAGGACCTCGAAATCGGTCATAGAAGAAGCCAGCACCACATCTTCAGTAACAGGAACAAGGACAACAGCGAGCACTGCAGGATCCATTGCCTCCACAACGCCTTCGACTTCGGACGAAGTTTCTGGCCAAGCCTCAAACCTGGTATCCTCTGCTACTCAAGAAGAAAGCAGCTCCTTTGAGTACGCGCAATCTCAGACTACCAATTTCTCTACTGTTGACGGCTCCATATCCGCAAATGGCACCATTACTAAGAGTACATCACATACGCCTTTGACTACACATCCAAGCTCAATGAACGGCTCCCTAGTATCACCTTACACAACCTGGCAAAACTTCACCTACGCCACAAGTTGCTTGTGGAATGACCGCAATTGCTACAGTGTATGCTTGGATTATGTTTCAAGCTGCGAAGCAGAGTGGGCTGCTTGGGCTGATGAGGCTGCTACAACCTTTACGACATACAGCATGTCCACTCTTTATGTAAGTGAGCCGGTGGCAACAACAAAATCACTTGGAGCTACGCCATTTGCTCATTTCTTCGTAGGATTCCATCGCCACGACTGTTGGCCTTATCGAGTCTACCACCACACTTACCTTTGTGCGATCACTGGACACAACTTCCTTTACTTTGTCCAGCGAATTGGCTTTAGCCTCGAACCACGGCTCAGTATCCGTCTCAGTATCAGCGTTGACCATTACAAACAACGTCTACAGCTACATCAACTCCCGCCAGCCTCCTTCGTGCTTAATTACTGCCTCATATCCGTGTACATTTGGTTGCAATCCAAACTATTGCACTGTTCAGGGAGGTAAGAATTTGACAGTGATCTCGAAACATCAAAAAATACTAAAGCCCGCCATTAGGAACTGTCGATCTACTATATTGGCCTGTTGCGACAACTTCATTGCATATTACCGACGGCAGTACCAGTACGGAAATCATTCCAATCACTGGCAACCCAAACACCACCTCGACAATGCTCTTTGAAGGGACTACCCTGACGTCGCCTACTGTTTATATATCGTTTGAGACTGCTTTTGCGCTCGACGAATGCAGTAAACCAGTCGGTAAGTTCGCTCAGGTCCTTCCTCTGCCTCATAAACTAACATAAGTCTGAGGTCGAAATCACACTGGATCACTCATTGCCTTATTGCCGGATCAGGTATCCAGCATACACGGTGCACTCGGCCCTTCCTCTATGACGAATGCCACTGGTCATTTTGCCGGAACTTGGATACCGGCATCTTTCAACTACACAAATCTGGCTCTTACTCCCGTGCCGCTGTCTGTGTACTTGGACCAGCCAAGCTGCTGTAAGGCCCCCCACCTTCGTGCGAGGACTGTCCACACATTGACTTTTCACAGATGATTCTTTCTGTAGCACCATTTTCACCGTAAGTGACTGAGGATAAAATACCCGAAGTCCGTAATTTCACCGCTTGCTAACAGCTTTCGGTGCATAGGACTATAGACCTGTTCTCTCTGTTCCTCAACAAATTTTGAGCCTCGATCCCGCATGGAGCTCTTGTGACGTCTACTGGGGAGGGCTTTATGACCCTCCAAAGGCTTTGCAGCCTGCGCAGGCGGTCTTAGGACCTACGACTCCAGCCGGAAACAGCCAAGCATCCTCCACATCTGCAGTACCTGAGAGTAGCTTGCTTTCGCCAACGGTCAAGCCGACGACAGTACCGGGTGATTTTCCACAGATTACTACGGCGACGCAGGATCCCTCGAGCACCGACTTGCAGTCGCCTAGTGACCCGCACATTCAACAATCTGCTACTTCACTAGTACCTTCAAAGCCAACGCCAGGCAGCGCAGACCCAGTACAACCTGACGCTGTCCAAATCGATTCCGAGGTCGCCAAGCCTCCACCAAACACGGAAAGCAGAAACGGTCCAAGCTCCAGCACGGCGAGTCAAGTTACAACCACTCAAGCCAGTGGCGATGGAACCAGCATTTCAGACCCAGGTGCTGACACAAAAGACGGCAGTCACACACCCTCGAATGCTGCAGAAGTCTTCAGCGAAGCCCAGCAGGACCAGACTGACCACAGTAACAGGCCGATGGTGACATTCTCTGGTGCAGATGGGCAACAGCATTCAGGTGTACTAACTGGCGGCAACGTGATCGTAGACAGCACTGTCACAATTTCGCAAGAAGGCGCTAAAAGTAGCGTGACTGGCATAGGCGTAGTTTCGGCGGCCGACAGTGGACTCGTGATAAGTCAAGAAAATGTCAAAGTCACTGCAGCTTACTCTTCCGACGAATCGACAGGGCCTGTAGCTGCAGCAACTACAGCTTTAATTACCTTCGAGGGCTCGACATATACGGTCGTGCAGAGTAGCCGTATCAGAGTGCAGGAAGCCAGCTTTGAATCGCATTCCGTGAAAGCAGCCACCTTCGAGGCTGGTGGAAACGTATTCACTGCCTACAGGCCAGAGTCTGACGGTGCCGTGCGGCTGATCGCGGAAGAAACCACGGTCAGCCTGGAGAGAGGAAGCACGACTAATATCGACGACCATTCCATCAGTGCTGATCCTACCGGAAACCTGAATTTTGATGGCGAGAATTTGGCTTATACTAGTCTCGACCAGCCAGCACTGCCATCCAGCTCTGGAGTCATGTTTACAGCCAATGACGGGGACATATATACTGTCGCCCAGAACAGCGGCGCGGATATCCTTGTCCACAATTCTGGCAGCACATTTACCATTCCCGCATCTTCAGCTGCCACGGTAGGTGGAAGCGAGATACGTCTTGGTGCTTCAGACTATGTTCTTGTGGACTCGGAGACACTGGCACCGTCGGCTTTGCCTTCTGCTTCTGCAGGACAACAAGTTGAATTCACAAATGATGGAAAGATTCGCACTGCCACCGAGCACGCATTCGCCTCTGCGGCAGTCTTTGATGGCACCACGGTATCGGTCGGTGGACCTGCTTTGACACTTGGCGACGAGACGGTATCGATGGCAACTGGCGGTCTTGTTCTCCAGAGCAATGGGAAGCAGGATACGATAGCCTTCACACAAGCTCAAGGTCAAGATACTACAGCTATACTTACTTTCGGCGCGAATGGCATGACGGCTTATGCATTTGGGTCAGATCTCACAGCTGCACCGAGTGGTATAATTTTAGACGGCACAACATTGTTAGCCGGAGGATCAGCAGTAACGATTTCCGGAAACACGATCTCAGTGGCTTCTTCTGGCATTGTCATTGCCAACGACGGATCTACTAGCATTATACTCCTTCCCACAGCGAGCTCGCTGCCGGAATCGAAAGCTGTCCTCACACTTGGCTCTCGAACCTTTACAGCCTACCAAGTCACGCAATCGCCGGGAGTGGTCGATATCGGTGGAAGTCGCCTCTCCATCGGAGGCCAAGCCATAACTATCAATGGAGAGGTCATCAGCGCCGCATCAAGCGGTATTGTAGAAGACGGGACGCTCGTATCCTGGTCAACTATACCTGTTCCCGCAATGGCAAGTGACACGCCAGGCTCTGCAACTGCAGGCCACGGAGCTGGGACCACGCAGAGCAGTAGAACGAGTGCAGAAAGCCCGGCGACACAGAGAGAGTCTGGGATCGCTACAACGACATCCGGAGCCGAAAGGCATCGGATTTCTGTGGTCCGAATGTCTTTGGTGGCTATCGGACTAGTGTTCGTGACTTTATTTTAGCTCACAGGCCACTGCAATGCCATGGATCTGTTTTTCCATGTAATTTGCACATTTATTTTGTTCTTTGAAATGATTGCAGCAGTCGTCAAGTATCCGTTGCGGAAGTGCAAGCGGTATGTGATCTTGTAGAGTCGATTTACTCTGCATTTGTGATGTACGTACTGTGTACATAGTAGTACAAAGTGTGAACATCTAGGATGCTGACTAACACAGTTGATCGTCTCGTTCACGTACTTCGGGCGAAAGAATGCCGACAAAATTTTGGCAATGCTGATTCGCCATCGCTCCAAGATACTGTACCCGCAAAAGATTTGAGTCAGTCTCAACAGGAGTACAAAGTACTCAGGTACGGTAGGCATTTGGAGTGACACTTGTACCGCGCGATTCTACCCTTGCTTCTATTTCATCGTGATCTCCATACAAAGCGAACATGGCACCAGACTCCCGCATCATTCTCACGCGCCACGCGCAGGCCGAGCACAATGTTGACCTAGACTACTCCAGTGAGTCTTGACAGAGCTGCCGGAAAAGGAAGGCACGAGGCTGAATCCGATGTAGTCCCTGATGCGCCGCTCACCCCGCTTGGCAAGAAACAGGCTGCTACCCTTGCGCCTCAGATCAAGGAACTGGCGAAGGAGGTCGACCTTGTCGTCTCCTCGCCTCTCAAGCGGACATTGCAGACCACGAAACTTGGATGGGCGCCTGCATTGGAGCGTCTAGGGGTTGAAAACGTCATCTGCTTGCCTCAAGCCCAGGAATGCAATGCTCGTACGCCATGACTTCTCGAGACACACTCGGTACAGTCTACTGACTATCGTATTCAGACCCTTGCGACACAGGCTCGCCAAAGGAGGTGCTCGAAGCAGAGTCAGAGTTCGCCGGCTTTGATCTTTCGGGCTTGACACCGGATTGGGTCAGCAAGAAGGGCTTCTACGCGGCAGACCCTACGTCTCTTGCCAACCGTGCCAAGTGGGTCAGGCAATGGCTACGTGACCGCCCCGAGAAGACCATTGTGCTCGTCGCTCACGGCGATGTTCTGCGCCGGATCACTTCTGGACCTAGCGGACCCAGCACCTACATGTGGCAAAATGCCGAGGCGAAGATTGTCCGTTTCGATGCCAAGTCCGTGGACAGTGACGAATGCTGGCTGGACGTTGAAAATACGGTCGCAGTTGCTGGCGGCTACAGTCCTACCAGTACAGAGATGGATTTGGTCGGCACAGAGGAGCTCCCCAAAAACCTTTAGAGGCGGCAGTCCTGGAGAGACCACAGCAAAGCTTGACCACGACGATCACAATTAGAAAGTTCCAACGTAGAAAACATGCCATGATGAGTATAGACAATGTTTCTAGAGTGGCTGATTCCTAGCAATTGAGCACCATGTCATGTGATGTCGGCGACAACGACCGGGGCGGAGCTCACCGAGGCAGGTCGCTTTCTTCGGCAGGTGCATGTCTCAACTGCGAACACTCGCTTGCACTACCAACCTACACTTGCCATGATATGTCTCTATCCAAGGTCTTCGCGAGGGTAGGAAAATGGTGCTAGTGAGCGAGGCGAGGATGATGCGACGCCAGATGGTCCGTTTTGGGGACGGGTCGCCATCAACCTGAAACAGCGATATAGTATGGACGACTTGGCACTTCTTGTACGGAGCGCCCAGAAGACTATATAGAAGGCATATTCACCAGGTGAGAGGAGGTTTCTCATAGTTCATGTTCATTGTATTTGTCACCAAGTCGTTCGTTAAACAACAATTGCCCTCGCAGCACAACCATGTCTTTCGCTTCTTCCCTCCGCACCGCCCTGCTGGTCAGTGGCCTGTCCGCGCGCACGATTTTGGCCTACACTCAAGTCAACATCGCCTCCCCATTCATGTACAAGAACATCGACCCTATTGTCTTCCCTGGAGAGTATGGAAAATCGCATCTTCACTCTTTCTTCGGATCCGATGCCGTCACAATCAACACCGACTCCAGCGAGGAGCTGAGACAAGGCTGCACTAATGCGGCAAACCCCAACGATCTGTCCATTTACTGGGTCCCAACACTTTTATACCAGTCTGGTGACTCATGGGAGCCAGTCCCGGTGTTGCGTTTCAGCGCGTACTATGGACTCGGAGACACACCAGCAGAGGTCGCCATCCCCGAGAATCTTCAGATGGTAGCCGGAGATGCCAGCGCCACTAACATGGACGAGATGCCAACCGAGCCCAACGTCGAATGGTTCTGCGAAGAAGACGGCACGAGCAGCTGGGACGAGAATGGATTTCCCAGTGAGACCTGCAGCACTCATCTCCAGCAACTGCTCTACTTTCCAAATTGTAAGTGTGGACCTGATATCGGAAATTGAGAGATGGAGTGCTGACTGATTACCTAGGTGTAAACACTGACACGCTGGAGACCGCATACAAAGACGGCCAGCCAGGCAGATACCACGACTGTCCAAGCGGAATGCAAGCCATGCCTCAGCTGCGCTTCTCCATCCGTTACGACTTGCGTGACGTTCTACCAAACGGCTGGAGCGGCACCGCACCGATAAAGCTTGCCAGTGGCAATGCATACAGCTCGCACGGCGACTTCATCAACGGGTGGACTTCTGAAGGAGGCCAGGGACTCGTCGAGGCGACAACGGAGAAGATGCATTACATTTCGGTCAACGGTGCGCTTGGCAACGATGGAGACGAGATGAACTGCCAGGCCACAGACGCCGACCCCAGTCACGGAACTAGCGATTACGCAGAGAGTGTGGCAGCTATGAGCAAGAGGAGTGTTCCGGCCTTCGGATGGAACTCGCGTAACAGGCTCGCGCGTTACGTGTAAGATAATTGGAGGTGTCTTGCGAACAGCAGTGTCGATAGCGACTATAGCGAAGGACGACACCGCTTAAATTCTAGTCCCACATATGTACAGAAGAAAATAATGTTGCGTGCGCAATTGTGTATAGCCCAACCAAACGCCTAAGAGTATAATTACTTCTTCACATCCCTCTTGTCTCCCCAAGTAATAAGCAGACGGCCAATCCGAACTACTTTTGCAGCATCAATAACGCCTTCTCCAACGCCGTAGAATTAACGAGGAACAAAGCATCTTCAACTATCAAAACAGATACTCATAAATATAACCTCGCCCAAACGTTCGCAACGCCGCCCACAGACAATGGGACAAGGTACTGCTGCCTTAGCCATTGAAGCGTAGTTGTCCTTGGAGACTCTGAAATTGACGATTCTCACCTAGCCAGCCTGTTAGATAGTCTCGTGCGTTTATTGGAGCTTGAGCGCCATACCTGACTTGGGTGTCGACGGTCGAGGCGGCGATTTAGATCTCTTTGCTGCAAAGCTAGACTCTTGTCTACGTGGTGCATAGGCAAGATCTGGGTAATAAGACATCGGATCTTTAAGGCGTGGGTTGTGCTTGTGTACGTCGCCGGTGAGAATGCTCATCAATGTGGACTGCTTCGGTGCAGCGCTCGTCTCTTTTGGAGATGACGGGCAGGCGTGGTTTGGGTAAAGGGACGTTGGATCCCGGAGTCGAGGATTGTGCTTGTGTACGTCGCCTGTGAGGATGCCTTTAAAGGTGGACATCCTGCTTGAAGGTTTCGATGTAGGTCTTCTTTGGTGGACTTCTTTCTCGCTGACTTTGACGTTTGGATCATTCTTGGTAGCCTCTGTGTAGGGAGGCGGTTGCTCCTCGGAACGTCTTTGGTCGTCTTGATACATTGTGTCAAAAGGCGAGTCTGAGGTCTGGGAATTCATCATGTCTCCTTTACAATCGCGCTTGGTTGAAGGGGCAGCAGCCGTGTGAGTTGTCAGAGACTTCAAAGAGTAGACAAGAGAGCTTTTCAACGTATCTTATGAGGCTGATACAAACAAGAATGTCAGACGAACTTTGGAGCAAAGCCTTGCTTATATGTGTCTGTACTCATCCGAGTGTCAAAGCGAGCAGGATAGGAATTGTCAGCCATTGACGACGACTCCGAGCACCGGACTGATTCATCGCACTCAATGGTCCTTAGCCTGAAGTTGAGAGTCTTTAAAGATGACTGTAGCCTATGACTCCTTCCGATGAGATCCAATAACCACTGGAGAAGAGAGATGACGCCGAACTCCGATTGGTGAAAGGGCAGCAAAGGAGCGCTCGCATCGCCGCGCGGTTCAATGGGATCCATGCTTTCTCATGAAGCTATTGCTTGGAAAAGCTTGACGAAGCTGTTGCCTACTCTCCCCATGATGAATCTGGGCTGCCGTCGCCGATAATGATCCACTATGGAGAATTGGGTATACAGCGAAATCGCTTAGACATCCACGTGGAGTCGTCAATGCTGAGTCAAAAAGTTTCAAGACGTCTTAAAGCGGTGATCCATCCCGGAGCAGCGATGACTCAAAGGCACCGCATGCTCAGCACCGGCAATACCTCACCAACCGAACCTTTCGATTGATGTCGCTGGCCACACGCAAGGTCGGAAGTCTTGTCGTTCTCGATGCAACATTCGTTTAGTGTAGCGGATGAAGTCGCTCTGCTGGCCTAGGGGCCCAGAGCTACCAGCGGAATGCGAAGGAGAGTAACATGCTCGGTAAGCTTTGCAAGATTGATGGCTTGTCGATCTGTGTAAGTGCGGAGTAGTCGTCGGCCTGGCACGGAGTCTTTCTCATTCGCTCAGCATGCGGAGTTTTGGTCGCGATTCCGATTCCGATCCCGAGCACCGTACCGATAGCTCTCATTGATTAACACCGAACAAACACACCGTACGGAGGTCAAGTGTAAACGGAGTTGAGAGCACTTGCTAGCGCCGCTCTGTTGCCTCTCTTTTGCTTTCTGGACCGGAACATACACTTGTTGCCTACTATCTGTGCAGGATGAGCCCAAGGAGCGTCCATATCGATGCCCGTTTTCGTTCAAGCTAATCCGGCAGCCTTCGATGTGCCACTTTTCCAGGCAGCACTACAACCTTCTAACCACTAGGAGAGAATCCTCACATCACAGGTGACGGGACTGGCGCAAAGTTGTTGACGGTGCCGTCGGTGAAGGGGCAGATTCCTGGTGACTCGACTCATCAAATCGCTAGGACACGCAATCCGGGAATCCTCTGAAGCCATTGACTTCAGCATGACAGAGGGAGAGCTTTCATCTATGGCATCGGCTACGCCATCATACCGAAGGAATGGCAAATTGTTCAGCTGCGAGCCATGCAGACGTGGCAAGCTGAGATGCGATCATAAGAGCCCAGTGTGCGGACGTTGCGCCCGTCGCAACAAGCCGGATCAATGTATCTATCATCCAGCCCCATTGACAAAGACAGTCTCAACGTCTCAGAAAGATTCACAGAATATAGCACGCCCAAGGTCTTGGGTTACCAGCCGTGCGCAATACCGATCTGGAACGTCAGAGAAATCATCGCCTGGACTGATTAGTCCGCCTTCGAGCTCTGGAGCTCAGCCTCAGAACCCGTCCACGCTCCCAAGTAGCGTGTCCAAGACGTACAGGCCGGGGACTGAACGAATAGATGTCTTCCCTGCGGGCATCAGCTCGATTGAAGGAAGCGTTCAGCCTTCCACCACTTCATACACTAGCCCCGAAAGCAGCATGTCCTTCCGCGAGGGCAATGTCGGTTTCCTTGGCCCAACCAGCTACTCTGCAGTATTCATGGAGAACCCTAACAGCCTCGGAGCTCTCGAGCAGGAGGATGTTGATGACCAGCTCCCTCTTCCCGTATCGCAAGACAATATCAACCAAGGGGCTGAGGTCTTGGCGCTCTTAAAAGACATGCCGACGTTCAAACGCTTTTCACAGCGCTTTTTTGAAAGGAGCGACGGCCTTTTGGTTTCCGAGCCGGCATATCGGATCTGGGTGGACGATCTTTGGGCTGAGTATGGCTCAATACTGGCTAATGGCCGGAGAGAACAGCTTCGCAGCCTGTCAGAGCATGTATGGCAAAACACAAGACGTCCTCTGAAGACCCATGGTAACATGAGTGCCCGACAGTGGGCCGAAAGCGCCTCCGGCCCTGGCCTGAGATGGGAAGTCATAGGAATCATTCTAAGCTTGACCGGATTGACTGCGGCAAACTTGAACGACTGGGATGCCATTTTCCATGAGGTCGGCGACCGCTACGTAGACCGTGCAACTTTCTCTGAACGTATGCGGAAGGCCTCGGAATTTTGCCTATGCTTCTGCTATGAAAGTGAAGTGCTTAACGACCTCTACATAATGTTTTCGTATCAAGATGTGGTGCTGACAGAATGCATCAAGGGTAAGCATCTCACCAGCTCCCTTTATAAGTCACTGGCACGCGATCTGCGGTCTTGATACACTGCTGTTGCTTGTCGCTGATACTCTAACAACCAGAGGCTGACGATTTGACAGGCGACGCACACTTCGCTGCTTGGCAGCGAACAGGCGAAATGCTGGATGCCGTTATCGCCATGGGTCTACACCAAGGAAACAGTGTGAACGCTGAAACACCATTCTGGCTTGCCCAATTGAGAAAGAAGATTTTTGTGTCGGCTTATGGTCGCGACAAGCAGACTGCCACCTTTCTTGGCAGGCCCCCGAGGCTCTCTTACAGATATTGCAAAATGGAGGAACCCCTTGACGTCCCAGACCAAATGCTTTTTGTCGAAGGCATTGAACCGGCTGACATACTTGCCCGCGTCGATGACAACGGATGGAATACTAATCAGATCTTGACTGCAACGACCTGGAAAAGAGTTTGGTTTCAACATTGTCGCATCCGCGAAGACATACTTGAACTTGCCTTAGGATCAGACGACGGAGATATCAGCTCCCGTGCAGCGCAGATTCGGCTGAGGTTGCAAACTCTCCATGATTCGTATCCTGCCTTCATCCGCGCATCCCCCGAGGAATTCCTCGAAGGCCATCGCGGTCAGCCAATATTTGGAAAGGATCCGGGTCGCTCAGAAAAATTCGCTTATCAGATGAATGCAGTGTATGTTCTGTTCCTCCACACCGGCATAGCACAAACGGAATTCCTCATGGAGAGAGCCCTACTCAATCGCAAGGCAGGCGACTATAAACAGCTCATCTCTACCTCTAGGCGAATCTTAAAGCTGGTCCTGCTAGCACACGCGCGTCGGGACTGTTTCCGCGACTTGCAAGGCGATCTCATGTATCTCTTAGCTTTACACGGGTTGCCGACCGCCGGCGTCCTTGCCATCGAACTGCTCAAGCAAGAGCAACTGCGACAGTACACGCCTGATATCTTGCCCCGCTCAGAAACGATACAAGACCTCAGCGTGTTCATTTCTGCTTTATCATCGGTGGGACCAGGGGAGGGGAATTACCGTGTATGCAAGCAAGGCCACCGGGCGCTGAAACGGATCCTAGATCAAATCTTAAGTCCGCACATGCCGGCTATGGCTGCGGATGAGCAGCAACCTGCCTTTGACGACATGAACCTCTACTTCCCGACCGGCAACGACGCAGACTTCTTGCAGTGGCTTGAGAACGTCGATTGGGACAAAGGGTTGTTCAATCAGGAGCCAAATCTGGGAGAGCCGACATGATCCAAAGCGAAGCTCGGGTACATTCTTTGTTCCCAATGCGGAAAATCTGTGGACGTCAATGGCTTTCATCACGATATGAGATCCCAGGGACCTCGTATCTCCTCGGTTCTCGTAACAACGAAGACGATTTCCAAGTCGAACAACATATTAAAAAACATCCTCAACACTAAGTCCCATCTCAGCTAAGAAAGGACTATCCCCCAACCCCAAAATGGCATTCGGCTTCGGAGGCGGCGCCCCAAAAGGCAACAAAGGCGGCAGCGGCAACGCCGGAACCAAAGCTCGCGAGACCAAATCCAAGGGCGTGGAGAAGAAAGCCGAGAAGAAGCCTAAGAAGGAGATCAGACCCAAGGTCCTGGAAGCGATGGCGAAGAAGACGGCGAAGAAGGAACAGCAGCGTGCGCGGGCACAGGAGCTGAATGAATCCGGGAGGAGGGAGGAGGCCAAGTCGCAAGGGAAGAAGAAAGGCCAGAGCACTTTCAAGCGTGGAAGCGTTTCACAAGCGTTCATGCAGGCGAATGACGAGGCCTGATCGGAGATTAGTCTTGTCGTCAAGATAGCAGCTATTGGCTAATGTTCTGTGGTCGCTGCGCTGCAAAGACTGTCCATGTCGATAGAGTACTCGAGACGCTGTATACGATGACGAAAGTCACGAAAGAAAAGCAGGAGAATGTCTGAGGAGGAAAAAAAGATATGAGGCAACAAGATTCTACATGTCTTTTCTACACACCCAGAAAAGTCTCATCACACATGGTATCACCTCGCGAAGCTTACAACAAGATTAGATATTACTCCCTCCACCATTCTCTTTTTCCTTTACTATCCTAATCATTAAGCCCAAAGGCCTTTCTCAACATGGGGAACCTCTTCTTCTTGCCCGTCTTGGCCGAGTACACGGTATCGGTCTCACGTAATCCGTCCTTGGAGCCCGCGGCAAAGCCGACACGGCTCTTCGGCCTTGCCATGTCCGGCCCACGCAGAGTACGGGCCAGACGGACGGCCTCTGGGTTAGGTCCATCCGAAGTCGCAGGCCGGTTGCCATTTGGCAGCGGCCATTCGTGCTGGTCATCCGGACGGGAAGTGGGCGCGGTGACATTCGACTGATATGAGTCCCCACGACGCATCCGAGGCTGCTGTGAGCCGCGACGCGCGAGTTTGGAGGCCATTGATGGGCTTTCTGGCGCAGCGCCCGCTTGTGGCGAAGGCGGAGCTTGCTGGACAGACATTGACGAGTTGCGGTTGCGACGGAGAATGCTGCCCATGAAACCGCGTCGCTTCTTCTCCGGCGTCGACTGGGGGTCCATTTCCGAAGCGATCGGAGACTGTGGTACCTCGTCCGCTGCAGGCTTACGAAGACTGCCCTTACTGAGCGCAGAACCTTGATTCATGCCATTCGCGCCAACAGCGTCTGTCATGCCAAGGTTTCGCCTCGCGGCCGCCATTGCCTTGTCAACATCGTCTGAAGTAGGTGCATAAGACTTGGACTGTCTACCGCTCTTGCGAGACGCCTTGCGGAGATCTACCTCCTCGTCTGAAAGGTCGGTCGAATCGCCATCTTTCTGTCCTTTCCGCTTCGGTATGCCACGCACGGGGGTCAAATTGGCTGGCATGAATCTTGGCGAGCTCGGCTCGTCATCATCAGAGTCTGCAAAGCGGCTTCTGAAGAAAGATCGCTTAGGCTCGTCTTCGTCGTCTGAGTCTCTGCCGAAGCGCGACCTGAAATTGGGTTTGCTCATGGTGCCGCTGGACGTTGCTGGTCTTGCGGATGAAGATCTTGCCTGCCTGCCTGTCGGCTGTGAGTTGCGAAGAGACATGCGCTTAGGCTCAGGCGCAGCAGCGGGTCCAACAGATCCACTTCTCAAAGACTGTCTCAGCCTCTGGCCACGACCACCATCACTCATGACTGAGCCAGTCGGCGACATCGAACGCATGCTAAACGCACCGCTCTTCTTTGGAGGGTTTGGTGAGCTTGGCCGCTCCTCTGGTCCTTCGATAGAATTTGCACGGAGACTGCGCTTCATGGTGTACCTCCCGGCGCTGTCCACAGTCGAGGCGGATGGCCTTCGCTTCTTCCTGAACGAGCTTTCAGAGTCCGAATCGTCCTTGGGTATCTGCTTTTGCGACTTGGCACCATGGGCAGCAGAAGGTGATGCGGGCGGGCCTTGCTGCGACTGTTGAGACATCCTCTTGGTTTGCATCTTCGGAAAGGCCGTCTCCTGCGGCATAGGCATGTCATCCGAATCCGCTCTTCGCCGCATCGCTCCTCCAGCAGCTGAGGTTGATGCACCACTGGCTGACATTGGCCGACCGGCAGCCTGCTTGGTCCGTTCAGAGTACGCAGACTGCGGTCTCTGCGGTGGCGGTCCCGATCGCATGCTAGCTGTCATCCCGCCACCCCCACTGTCACGCAGAGAACGGCGCATGGTCACCTTCTCAGGCTGGCTGCTGGGCGCGGGAGACTTTGCAGGAGCTGGAGGCGTTGGACTTTGTCGATTCCGCATGGTTTTGGGCATAGCAGTCGTGCTACCCACGGCTGATGCCGCTTTGGATGTCACTGGAGCCTCATCCTCGTCTATTTCGCTGCGATTGGTTTGCTTGAGAGCGGACTTCCTCTTAGACTTGTGCACAGCTACGACTGGCGATGGCCTTGCTTCGTCATCTGAAGACAGGTGCGCTCGTTCGATTTGATCACGCTGTTGTTTACTCAACTGCTTCCAGTATGCCGTCGTCTCGCTCCAATCCTTGACCGGCCCGCTATCAGCAGGCTTAACTGTCCTCTTTGAAAGCGGACTATCTGGAGACAATGGTGATGTAGGGGCCCGGAACTTCTCTTTTGGATCTGTCGCGGGCGACTCCAGGATGGCATTCAAACTGGCAAAACCACCTTCGTCACCCTCAGAGAGGTCTTCAGCCGCGTCCGAGAAAACAGCGCTGTCGTCACTTTCGCCTTCGCCAATGATGTCCAGAGAAACAGTCTCATCGTGCTCGCTCTCTTCCATATTGCGCTGCATAGTGGGCAACGTGGTGACTTCCTCGGTTTCGGTGGGCTCGTGCTCGTCATTGCTTTGCGGCGCCGCTATGGTCTCGGTTCCCTCGTTTGAAGGGAGATCGGCATTTTCGTCAACTTCTTCCTGCTGCTGACTTGACGCGTTGAAGTCGTATGAAGTTCGTTTCTCTGCATCATGCACAGAAGTGCCGTCTTCGTCGGCGGGGGTTTCTCCCGGCGTAGGCGGGTCCAGGTTGATGGACGGCATGTCATTTTGCGCTAGTCTATCTGCAGCTAGCCGCCTAGCGGTGCTCGTGGCGAACTCTCCGCTCACGGGCTCTGCATCATTCGTGGCTTGGACCATTTCGTCAGTGGTGAGAGCTCTGGCAGGTGTGCTTTCTGTCTCGGGCTTAAATTCGTCCTCGGTCCCATCAGACTCGTACGTGGCTTCCTTTGAGACCACCTCTGGCGGCAGTGGCTCGTTTTCAGTCGCCTCTTCAGTCGCCTCTTCGGTGTGGCTATCTGCCACAGTTCCGGCAACAGCATGATCGGAGCTTTGTTCCCGCCTCTCAGGAGTCATCTCCGTTACTTTCTGAGCGAGCTCTGGTTCGGAACGCGCGCTGCTTCTCCGAACGCTGCCGAACGACGGTAGTGCAGGCCGTGGCTTCATCAAATCTTCCATCTCATCGTCTGCAGCAGGCGAGCGCTCACGGTTGATCGCCTTCGGCGGAGAGGCAGCATTGACTGCGTCAATGTCCTCTGGTTTGTCGTCGAAGCTGACCCGCGCTTTCTTCTTCTTCTTCGGCAGGAGACCTTCTTGCGATGTCATCGATGTTGTGTCACTAACATCACTTGCTGGTGCCTTGACCATAGGGCTTGAGTTTCTGATGCTCGAAGATGGCGAATGCGAATATTTCATTGCAGACTTGGCAGGCGAGACGGATCTTGGGGGTGGTACATGCCGTGTGTTCTCCACAATAGGGCTGGGCGAGAAATGCGCGCTCCGAGATGGTGACAATGAGCCGTTCCTGTTGCGATTGCCGCCTTCGGCTGATTGCCGGGGTACATCCAGACTCGTAGCACGCTTCTGTTGGCTCTTCGGTGTGGTGTATTTCTTGACTGGGCCTGCTGATGTTTGAACGTACCCATTAAGCTGCATGCTCTGTACTCGTAGAGGCTGTACTTTTGCCGCCTCTTCTTCACCCTCGGGGTCTTCGCGCACTACAGATGGCTGCTTGTGGAGCAGGCTTGAAGGTGGCCGATCAGAGGTTGGCGAATAGCGAGCCGGGTTCTTTGGTGGCGGTAAAAGCGAGGTATCTACAGGTGAGACGGATTGCCGCTGCTTCTTCATTTTAAGACCAGGGTCTGGCGTGAGAGAAGAAGTGGATGCTCTCCGATCAGGAACTATTGTCCGTGTAGCAGGGTCATATGTGCCTGGTTTCAGACCGCCGGAAGCAGGTTGGCGCACCTTTGGAGAAGACGGTTCTGGCTGTTTAGGCGTCTCTCGGGGTTTCGATTTGAATGTGCGCGTAGCCGGATCGAAAACCATGGTCGAATCTGAGTTCTCGTACGATGTGCCTTGATTCCCCGGGTACAATGTATCTTTCGGCTCTTTCGCAAGTGATGCCCCGTCTGCTGATTTGCTGGCCTTCTTCTTCACTTGTTTGTTTGTTGTATTCTGAGACCCTGGTTGCGCGGTTCCTGCTGCTCCCTTTGAGGCGATGGTGCCATCAGATGTAGATGGTCGCGCCTTCGCTGCTGCTGCACCAGCCGCGCTAGGCTTCACGTACCATCCTCCATTTCCTTGAGAAACTTTCTTGGCCGGAGCACTAGGTGACATAGGTCTTGAGAAGTTCACGCTCCCATCTTGAGCCTCTAAGAGCGGCTTTTCCTCGGGCGCCTCAAGGACATTGGAGAGCCTCTTCGCTTCTCTGGAAGCGCTCGGGGGTGGCAGGCTGGCTCGGTCCACACTCACGCCTCTGCTACCCTTTACGCGCGGCGAAGGTGAAGTCACGCGTCGCGGTGGTGGTTCCATACTCGCTGACCGCTTATGATTTGAGCCGGATGTAGTCTTTGGCAAAGGTGGCACAGGCGGCGCGTCAGCTGGAGAGACCCTGCCACCAACGGCGCGACCTGACGGTGACGGTGATCGGAAGGTGCGCTCTGTCATCGAGCCGCTGCTATTCTGCCGTGACAGGCCTCCTCTCCCGACGCCGCCGCGCGTGCTGCTTCCTATCACGCTACCGCTCCCGATAGAGGATTGCGATCCGCGCCGAGCCATGCGCTTAGTGACCAGGTTGCCGACCGGCTCTGGTGAGCTCGTCTGTGATCGCAAAGCTGCGGCAGCGGCAGCCGAGGAAAGGGAGGCGTTGGACGTGGATTTGGACAGGAAGGCTGAACCGGCGGCAGCAGTCGCTGCGTTCATGGTGGCAGTATCCGGCGGAGGCTAGCGCTGTACGTCAGCATGTCACATCTCGCTTCGCACGCAAGCTGTTGCGGATCCTTACCCGGTGCGCGGAAGAACCGCGTCGTCGCGAGAACATGTTGGGCATCGTGTCGGTCGATGCGCCGTGCCCGGCGGTCACTCAGCGGGGTGGTGATGGATGCGCGGGGTGGTGTGGCTGGAGGAGACAAGTGGAAGAGGAATGGCGGTGGTCGGCTAACTATGAGGGCATGCTGAACCCTGGAAATTGGTGCTGAGGTATGCTGGGGAGGTGACGAAATTCCAACGAGGACAAGGGGTATTACAGTAAACGAGGAGACGATTAAGGGCTGTACGGAAAAGAATAAGCAGCAGAGAAAGGCAGCACGGCGTGCGACAATGGAGTGTGACGATAGAGATGGGACAGGCAGCTGGAGCTTTGCCAGGCTGGATGTGGATGGGTGGTGTGCAGGTCGAGGGAAATGTTGTGGTCTGGCCGCGGATATGGCGAGGTGAGAGGGAGGTGACCCTGGTCGTTGCCGTCGATCTGGTGTCATGGTGCATTGGAGGTCCATGCGCTCCCGCTGACTTTCACGCCAGCAGCCATACTGCCCTCTACTATTGGCTCTTCACGATCGTCTCCAGAAATCAAGCACTGCAGTGGGGATGCGGCCGAGAGGCTGTCCAACATTTGGCTGCCACCTCCCCCAACTACCTTTACCACTTGCCCAGTGTGAAGATTTTCCTGCTCGAGCTGGCAGCGTGTAGTAATAAGTAGTGCGCATATCAAATCGCACCACTGTCCGCCGGGCGTGCCATTCGTCCGTTGTCCCGGCGCATGCCCTCGGGCCGGACACAACAGAAACAGAAACGACCAGCGGGTTGAGCGCAAGAGCTGCAAACCTTACCTGCTGCGACTCTCGGTCGTTCCGGGGCGCAGCTCGCAATGGCAGACAACCAAATCAGAGGGCAGATCTCAATCTCAAATCTCAATCCCAAGACAACCATGTGGTCCGCGCGATGGCCATGGCAACCTGTTGACCTTTTCACCTACGCAACCCAACATTTCTGCTCCTTATACATCCTTCCCTTCCCTTTGCCCCTTGTACATGGTCTTGAGACTTGATAATTCCTTAACATATGTCCTTCTCGGCAAATGTACGCTACAAGGCGGTCGTCATCCGCGCTGCTGCTCTTGGCGTGCTGGATGGGCTACCCCTCCCGTTGGCCGTCTCGTAGCAATCGCACGTTGTCTTTGCCCGGACGACGACCAATACTGATAACCGTTGAGATAATCCACGTTTGTTTCACTACCGTTTGCATTGACGGGACAGCAGTCAACAATCGTTTGTAAGCACTATGCAGGCATCCTCGCTTCCACCTCTTCCACTTCCAGCAGGCATTACAGAGGACCGCGTGGACTGCTCGGCTTCCTGTGGACTAAATTACCATATCCTCAAAGCTGGCCAGCCCGGTAATCCGCTCATCTTGTTCTGCCATGGCTACCCCGAGCTTTCCTTCTCGTGGCGGAAGGTCATGCCATCGGTTGCGGCAGCAGGCTATTACTGCGTGGCCATGGACCAGCGAGGCTATGGACGTACCATTGGCTCGGACACAAGGCCCTACGATGAAGTAGATCTGACTCAGTACACCATGACCAACCTCGTCCGTGATCTCGTCTGCCTCGTCTACAAGCTCGGCTACCGTGAAGTAAAATGCATAATCGGCCACGACTTCGGCGCCGTATCCTCAGCAATGGCCGCGCTCACAAGACCAGATATGTTCCAGGCGACCATCCAGATGAGCCACCCCTACCACCCACCACCTACGCCTCAGTTTGGAGACGAACAAACACAACCCAAGGTAGACATCCAAGCCGAACTTGCCAAGCTAAACCCACCCCGAAAGCACTACAAATGGTACAACTCGACCCCAACCGCAGCGCACGACTGGGACAACCCGCCGCAAGGCCTCGAAGCATTCCTACGAGGCTACTTCCACCTGAAGTCCGGCGACTGGCAGCACAACCAACCCCGACCGCTGACGGAATGGAACGCACAAGCGCTGGAGCAGATGCCCGAATACTACATTATGCTCGCGCACCACACGATGCCCGGGAGCGTCGCAGAGAACATGCAGACGGAAGACGACCCGACTAAAACCGAAACCTGGCTATCCGCCTCCGATCTCCAAGTCTACTGCGACGAATGGCGACGGACAGGGTTCCAAGGCGCGCTGAACTGGTATCGGGCGCAGACGGCGTCGACGCCACAGTCGCGGAAAGACATGCTGCTGTTCGCGGGGGCGAAGATAGAAGTACCCTGTTGTTTTATTAGCGGGAAGCAGGATTGGGGCAACTACCAACAGCCCGGGGCGCTGCAGAGCTATGAAGATCCTCGCGCCGTGAGGTCGGGGTGTTTTAGGGGGACGAAGCTGATCGATGGGGCGGGACATTGGGTGCAGCAGGAGCAGCCAGAGGCCGTCGTGGCGGAAGTTCTAGCGTTCTTGAAGACGCTTTGAAGGTGAAGTGTCTTCAAGTCAGAGGTTGGGGAAGTGCGACGTGGAACCTTTGAGGATGATCCAGCTGCAAAAGTCGTGTTTACGTTCAAAGGTCTGTTTTCCCTATCTCGTGATTTACCGTCCAGCGATTGCATTTGTCGTACACAGGTCCTTACATGCCCACCAACCTATGTAGGTGGGAATAACCATTACTCAAGCTGCACGTGAAGGTTTCCGTAGAAATCTATGAAACGTCCGGCGGGCGTGCTCATGGGGCGAGTCACCTTTCCTAGAATGCTGCATCATTTTCTCTTTCTTTACTTGGCGTCTATGTGTGAAGAAATCAAGAGAGGTGCCCGAGATCATCAATCATTGCTTTGAAGGGCCTAATAATATACGCTCAAAACGCGCCACGCTAGAAGCAATCTCCAAAAAGATATGTATGTCTTTCAAACTCGAATAAGCGTCCCAATTGGGAATGCCACCGCCAAACTTTGGCCGTGTGCAGTTTCGCAAGAAGAATATGTTCGCGCATCGTCTAGCGCGCGAACACGATGCGCAGCCTCATCAGTGGCTGCCATTGTCGTATGTCGTAGAGCATCTTTCGTTTGTGTGTCATGGTGAATCGGCTCTTCGTGCGCGCTTGCTTCGCTCAAGCCACTTCCTTTTGCCAGGTCGGGTCTCAAAGTGTGGTGCGATCATGGAGACATCCTGGCCAGCAGCAACCATGGTGCTTCGCATCTTGTTGCGATATGCGTCAACTAAGAAAAATGTCAGCCCCTCGAACTTCAAGCAACACTATCCAAGACTTACGCGATCGTTGTAAGAAGAGTGTGCGTCCGTTGAAAGTACGCGGCTGGCCCCAGGCCATACGATAGCCAAGCTCATTCAGTGCCACCTCTTTCGATCGCCTTGATTTCGTCATCCTTGGTACTGGAAGCTTCGTCTCGCTGCCGTCCATGAGCGAGACAGGAACCATTGTCCTGCCCCGGGTTGGCGCCGTGCCGGATGCACCTTCCATCTCGTCATTCTCGTCGTCCCACACGCCTCGTCCTCGCGGCGAACCCGGTGGTGAGCGCATCTGTCTTGGATAGTAGGATCGAGGGTACACGGAATTGGTCTTGAGGTGCGCATCGGGCATGTCGTCCATCTTCACCTGATCCAACATCACGCGCACTCTGACACGCGTGCCCCGTTGCTGATCTTCCACAAGTATGAACTTGCGTCTTTTCGAGCCGGGAACATCGCCGAACAACGCGCGTTTGCTTTCCTCGTCATCTTCGGGTTCCTTTGGTGCAGAAGCGGGTGTCGCCAGCGTCGATGATTGACTATGGTGCATTGTATCCATCGAATCGTGGATTGATGGCATTGATGAGCTCCCGGTGCCGGGCCCCGAAGGCTGTCCAGGGTATTGCGGGTAGAAGTTCTGAGAATAGCGAGCCGGCGTAGATTGTGGCGACGCAAGATCGCCCTGGCCGTGCGGAGGAGCTTGATGATGATGTGCGGGCGCACCATCGTGGTTGTAATCATTCTCGGCTACAGCAGTAAGCGAAGAGTTAGCGTGGATTCGCGTACATTGCTTGCAGGGGCTTATCGTGAAGCGAGCAACAAGTGCCGGGGGGGGGGGGGGGGGGGGGGGCGGGAAAATGCAAGCGACCGCAGAAACAGCAAAATTCGAGGACCGTGCGAGCAACGTCCATATAAAAGCAGAAAAGCAAAACATGTGTACAGGGTATAATTTTTGCGTCGCAGGGCCATATCTCATCTCCTCCCAATTTGTGCTTCCTTGATGATATTACAATGCGTCTACATGTGGTGAAACATGCCGCTGGCACCTGGCCCGGCGGCAGTCGGCTCGCCCTGATGGTGAACCAAGGGCAGACCACCTGGTCCTGGTGCAGGAGGGGGTCTGAGAGGCATACCTTGTGGGGGTAGGCCCGCGCTGGGCGGTCCTGAAGGTGCTGAAAGTGGACCGCCTGATGGTGGCATGTGTGTGGCTTTCCTGTTCTGAATCTTCGCTTGGCGACGTACCCTCCGGCTGCGTAGTCGCACGTCCTGGTTGCTGTTACGCCAGCTGTCTACGGCACGTTGAATTAGGCCACGTTTCTCTCGTAGGCACGGATTTAACTGAGCCAGCGCCCATCCGACGGCGTTGCATTCGCTCTCGTAATGCAAGCGATTGCCCTTGTATGTGTCTTTGCCGACGCAGGCTCTCGGATAGACACAGTTGTTCGATTTGAAGTCTTGGGAGAGCTCATCAACATTGACAGACTCGACGTCACAGCGAATGGTGTACTCCATTTTGACGCGATCACGCGAATACTCAAAAGCGATCCACTGCACACCGTTGTTGTCTTGGCGTACAACAAGCGGTGTAGTAGCAGGAATAGGACCTGGTGCTATGCATTTGTCAGCGAGAAGGCGGTAACCGAAGGTCAGCAGACATACCTGGTCCAGATGGCGTGTTTGGCCCGCTCGGTGGACCGCCCATGACGGACGGGGGTCTTTGCAATGTCGGGGGCTGCGGCTTCGTATCTACTATGCCTGGAGGAGGTTGGCTTGGTTGGTGCGGTTGCTGTTGTTGATGAGAGACCTGCTGCTGTGATTGCTGGTGCGATAGCATCATACTTGGCGCAGAAGTCATAGACGCATGCTGCGACGGTTGTGGTGGCTGCGCATAAGGCGATTGCTGCGGCACTTGATACTGTGGGTAGTACATCTGCTGAGCCATTGGCGGCATTCCATAAAGCGGCCGGCCGTGTGCATCCGTCTGTGGCGAATGTATTGCGCTCGCGGGTGAATTAGATTGTGGTGTCTGGTAGCTGGATTGCATAGGCGGGTAAGGCTGTCGGCTTATTGCCGTTTGGGCTGCCATGTTGTCGGTTGGCTCTGATACCCCAGTCAGTCCCAATCCATATGGCCCGCCCATCGCACCTGCCGGCGAATTTCTAAAAGGATGGGTGGCGTTCTTTGGTGCGAATGCTTGAGGCTCACCTGACGACGCGTAGCTCCCAGCAGGGCTATGGGTGCTATACGGGCTAGGATGGGCACCAAAGAAAGCAGTTTCGCCTGGGTGATGCTGTGCGACGCCAGGTACGGCGCCCACGTAAGGCGAATGGTGCTGGGATACGCTATGAGTTGATGAGTGCGGGGAGATATAAGGTCCTTGAGGGTTCCCGTGAAAAGCCTGCGATTGATGGGGCGATTGTGGTCGATGCTGGTGAATCAACCCTACTGAGCGGGGATTCTGTAAAGGGTTCGGTGGCGGTAGAGCCGGCTGACCAGTGCCGGAATGATTCTGAGAGGCAATGAAGTCAGTGAAAGAACGATACAAGGTCGTTGATTAGAAACAACGCGATGAGGGATGTTTGTTGTGAGGTCGCGGATCCTGGTCCGGGCCAGAGCGGGACTGGTGAAGTGTACCACAGCGCGAGCCGAGACAGGGAAGAGGCAATACGGCAAAGGCAACGGATGAGCCTTGTCATCTGCGTTTGAATTGTGGAGGGGTACGGCGGGGAACAGCTCCACTGCAGAACCATCGAAGCTTGAAAATTTTGGTACGGCTTCGGGGAGAGGCAGGAGGGAGCGCGTAAGCAGACAGAGTCAATACTGTATCTGCATGCGGTGCCTTCTGCTGACCGGTCCAGAATGTGCGCGGGGCCCAGAGCAAAGGCACAGCGCCGCCGCAGCCAGCAGTGTACTAGATGCTACGCTGCGGACGGCAACGATGCAGCGCCGGACATGGATGATGGTGGGAAAAGCGCTGAGTTCCCGGCCGACGCTGGCGGAGACAACGATGGGGTGTTGGGTTTGAGCGGACAAGTCGGAGGAAAGGGAAGCGTACCATGCCCAAGTAGCGGTAGCGGTAGCGTCGTCGCCAGCAGCCAGTCGCTCAGCCGTCGTGGTGAGCAGAATAATGGATGGGGATGCAATACACACAGCCAGTTGGAGCAGTGGGTGCAGAGCAGAACCGGGATGGATGGCTTCGGGCACAAACAAGCGTTCGGCGTGCACAACGGGCGCGCAGATGGGTAAGGACAGGGTTTCGTGGCGGGAGTCGAACGAGGGGACGAGGGTGCAGCAGGGCTAAGGCGCTCCCAAAGGCAAAAACGACAGCGTGCGAAACGGCGACCGGGGACTTACTTTGAGATCCGCGCCAGCAGTCGCTGCGCCTCCCTTATACCACATGTGCGAGTGCTCCACCGTCAGTGCGCGTGTGGTGAGGAGAGGAGGAGCTTTGCCATGGCCGCGCGATGCGTGTGCAGAAGGACTAGCACGGTTGAGCAGATGGACGAAATCGAGGATTGCATTCGGCTACTGCAGTGGAGGCTGTTAGCGCCGTTGTTAGTCGAAACACGAAACGTGTGTCTGTGCGCTGCGTCGCCGCCCACGCTAGCTACCCTAAAATTCCACGCGGCAGGTTCCACAGCCGGCCCAGCTTTCCAACTTGCTCTCGGCTGCTTTCATCCCCATGATCTTGATCAAGAGTTACATAGTAGGCCACACATCCGGACGTCCGGCAACCACCGGCATTGGTCAGTAGTAGAGTACTATGTGTGTACGTGCTGCGGACATTGGATGTCATCTTTGGCCTCCTCCTACACCCAGGTAGCTTGCAACATAATCTATCCTGTCAGCCACGCTCGAGTCCACAGTGAGTCTGCTCTTCATGCCCAAAGTCGGTCGCTGTCCGGAGCAAAGACCGCGACAGCCACTAGTCGATGCGGCTCAGGCATACACACGCCCGCATCGTGACACTGTACAGTCAATGCGCGGCAAATGAGTGCCCGATCTGAGCCCGTATCAGCGGAGTTGTACTAGGTATGATGAAAAGACGAGGCTGCCGGCGAGAGCACGAGAAAACTCCCCTCCCTCAGCGCGCCTGCTGACCAAGTCCGTCCTACCGCTTAGCAGCACCGCTATATGATCAGGACGGCACGTCTACGGTTACAGGAATAGCCAAGGTCACCGTACGGTTAGGTACCCACTCCGACCGGCTAGGCCGAAAATCACGGTGCCTTACGAGAGAGTGGAGAGTGACAGTAGTGTTTTGCTGCTTAACTACTAGGCCCCGTGTAGAAGAACCAGCGTTTCCTCCATGTCCCTCGCTAGCCACTCACAGACGATGTCAAGACCCGTCCGCCTCGGCTTTACCCAGCGATGGCGCAAGGCACATCCACTCCAGGGCACGTTAATATCGCCTCCTCCAACGGTCGCTAGCTGCCGCACTCTGGTGCAGAACGCTGATCTTGAGACGTTCCTTCCAGCCACATCTAACGTCCCAGTCCGCAATTCATGAACTGCCGTGACAAGCCAGGCTATCCTTCGTCCACTAGCCTCGTCTCGCTGCAGGATTCTAGGCGTCGCCTCCAAGTAGGTACTACCATCGTCGGTCATGCGCTCAGCAACACGCAAGTTTTAACATGCCAAAGGCATGGGTCGCCTTGTTAATTTCATGTAAATTGCCTGCAGGGTTTTCTAGCGTGGCCGCTGTCGCACCTCGCTTGCGGCGGGGGTTGACGGGCTGTCCAGACGGTGAGCTTTGATAGGGCGACGGCTGCAGCATGGCCAACAAAGCTCACCCTTCGGCACTTTTCGAAGTTGGCCGCTGCATGTCTCACCGTAGCACGATGATGGCCGAGAGCGGCACTTCACGGTAACTTCCCCTCGAGCTTCCGAACTTGCTGACAAGAACAGGATCTGCTGCGACGGCAGGGAACCTGGCGTGCGAGTGTCCTTATCATGCTCGGGCGATGCTTGATCATTTCAAGCGTGAACTTGCGACAGGTATCGTCTTCGGAACAATGCCTTAATCAATCTCTCTGCGAAGGGTGAGCTACTGCACGTCGAGACTGGCATTTATCGCAAACATGCATCAGCATAAAACGATCTGTGCCTTGGGCCGATATCGCCGCCCGAGAAATGACGATAAGAATCTGTTGCAAGTCGCGGCTCGACAGGAGTCTTGATCATGCTCTCACCGTGCTGCTACCGTGTCACTGCTGTTGCGATAAAGTTGCGTGACAGGTCGCCCGTTTCCACGTTCGTCCGCCAGGAAAACGGCAACGGCGAGAACGCCACGCTATCTCCCTTAACCCCTGTCACTTCTTTTCAAAACCCCGGTTCCCAGCTGTGAGACGCACGTGGCATACTACACCTCCCCCGGGAAGATTAATTAAGTCCCGATCGTGCCTTGGGGAGCACCTAGCTCTGATCATGGCGGCCCAGCTTCAGAACCCGGATTCTAGCCCTGCTGGGGATAAGCCCTACCTGTGGTGATGTTTGGATTGCCGCCCAACGAGTCCAACGTCACGCGTCACATGCGGGCGGCCTAGCAGTCGAGGTTAAATTGGGGACGCGGGAAGCTGGAGGCTGGCGATTGCTTGATACGGCTCGGTACCTACTCCCGCATAGACCATGACACTCGCAATCATACAAGACCTTAATAATGATCATGTGCGCGCTCTCTAGTCCATGTGCCATGCCAGTGTCATCGCATTGCTGCGAAGGTCTAGACAACGTTCAGGTGGGTCTTCCTTGTTTCAGATTCCACCGAACAATTGAGGGGACAGACTCTGAGATCCAATCTTCCGAAAAGTTAGGCCAAACTCTTACCGCAATCAAACTTGGGCAATTGGTTGTTCGTGCACCTGCGCAGAACTTATCACGGGAGATTGTACTGCCGTCGAGGGCTACCGTCTCAAGAGTTGGAAGGATTGCAACTTGCCTTTGCTAATCTACACCATCGTAACACTACTGTCGGCGAAGTAGGCAATCCAGTGGCGCATACCTGAGCCGTTGCAGTGCTTCTTTCTGCGGATCTTGCAAAGTTGCTTGCACTTCGTGCCTGGCTTACAGCACTTTGGGTCTGTTTGGGGCCTGTCACTGCAGCCCGAGAGGCCATATGATGGCATTACCGCGCGGAGAACCTATGGATTGTCGGCGGCAGCCATCAATACTATGATGTTATGGTGAATGCATCATGATCGTCTTGTCGGCCGGGAGCGCGCACTTTCGCTCCACAGCGGCCTGGCAATGATAGCCTATGAGGGTGCGAGAACGTACTCAAGAGACCGGTCTCACTACAATCTTAGCCTCGGGTTGCTCTGCCGACGCTTGATCGTTGACTTTCTGCGGTGAACATCCTCTTATGACAAGCTGGGAGTTATGACACGTCCCAGGATAGCGGTATAGCTATTGCAGCGCGGAGACCGGTACCTTTTCACCGTACTGCTGCGTGCATCAATCGGTGTGTAGGTGTGAAGATTTGCAGTGTCTCGGGCTACGATTATTGTGCTCGTCGCACATCCTTCGGGTATCAATTCGCGCCTTCTAGATTGGGCTTCGCCTATAAAGTTTCTCAGAGTCTAATGAGCCGTCACAACGGCTGCTGGTGATGCTTTGTATGGCCGTTGGAAAGGCGGAGTGCTGTCCGCCGCTGAAACGGCTAGGCTAACCTTGCCCCCAAAAGACGGTGGGAAAACGGCTACGCCACATCGCCAAGGCGGTACTTTTATCTTCGTGATCACAGCCGTGCTAGGTGATGTGCGATTGCCCAGCGAGCCTAAGATTTTAATCTGTTGGGCACGAGATGCGGAAGCTATCGAGGCTATCAACTCCATTCAGCTCTAGCCAGGCCGTTATCAAACAAGGACGGTTTGAACTTACTGCACATGCAACAATTTGGTCGACATGGGCTGTTCGTTCTGGCGCGCAACATTGTTGGCTGTGACGCTGAGCCCAAAGCTAGCCGGCACATGAAACTAGCAACAACTCTACGCTTTCCATTGCGTTCAGCGCCCAGGAGGCATGAAGCAGGTGTCCAGTTTCCGTGGTTCTGTCCTCAGTCCTTTACAATCGCCGAATGTTCCATAGAGAAAGTACCAAGCCCCATGCGTTGTCGATATGACCCGACTAGAGCGTGTTGATTCAGCCATGGCCTTGGATTCTTGAAGGCGGTAGGCAGCAACAGCGTCCCCTTCGACGTTATTCGCCATCGCTCAGGATCGTTGGGTGTGAAGTATGGCGGCCCGCACGAGCAACTCGGCATGTAATGGTCGACTCTGATCGCAAACCATGTGCCTAGGGTTGATTAGGGTTACGCTGCAAGGTGGTTCTCTTCCCTGGGCATCTGGACGGTGGATCACTGACTTCCATTCCAACAAGAAGATGATTGAAACTTGGACCAGAGGGTATATCATGAGAAGGTATGAGATACTTTCAAGAAGTACATGGTAGCCGAGTGTTTGAATCCTTCCAAGTTTGTGACGACGCCCAATGCAATCTGAGCCCCGACCTCTCACCGCGATGTTGACTGACTGCATGGACCATACTGGGCCTCAAATTGCATACCCACCGCATTATGTGCTACAACAAACATTGCCATTACGATCGAGAGCGCACGTTTCAAGCAAGTGCCACTTAACAGAGCGTCATTGACACTACGAACAGATCTTCCCGGCTACCTGGCATTGGAGAAGGACACTGCAGGCCAGTGTTCTTGGTAGATACGACGGAAGTCAGAGTATATACTATTCTTTACGAGCATGAAGCTGTCCCGCTCCTCCATGTCTCGGCGAGGATCATCCCCACGACACGACAAAAACGTGTGATAGAAGCACCATAGCCCCGCATTGCATCTTGCGAAGAGCTACCGAGACGGTGGCGGGCGCCCCTCCCATCACGTCAAGTCAGGCAAAGAGCATCATACAATATCGTCACACACCATATCTCATCCACTGGATCATGCATAGCCCGATCTGCCCTCCCCAACCTCTCAAAAGACATCGCCAACCAAGCGACCACCTCACTGCAAACCCAAGTCCCAGTCATCCATCCCAGGCAAGTTGTCGAAGAGGAAGTTATTACTGTCCGCCGGCAAAAACCCACTCCACCACCCGGGATCATTCATGCTCGTACTCAACCCCTGATTTCCATTTACGACAAAATTGCCAATGGCGTCCAGGTCCGTCCATGAGAAGTCACCCATCATCTCAGTCAAAGCCGGGGAATCGTTACTGTGGGCCACAGATGCATTGGAGCCGGGAGCTCCTGCGGATGCTGTGGGTCCCCCAACCGAGCCCGGGCGGTAAGGGTTCTGGAGCGTTGCCGTACTAGCCTGCGCTTTGCGTTCTTTCCGGTCGACTTTGTCCCATAGGAGCCTGAGTAGTTGCGAGTATCGAGAGCCCGGATGATGTGAACCAATGCCGGAGCGCTCGAGACGCGAGACGGTCTCTTGCACCATCTGACGGACCGACTGCTCTTCATCGGCAGAAAGGACGCCTGCACAGCGGGCGCGGTAGAGGAAGACGGCGCTGTAGACGCAGTAGAGGTAGAATCGCAGAGGCATGTATCGGAGGGCTCGTTCGGGATCAACAAAAGTGTTGCACATGCTGAGCAAGCTTTTGGCCGCGTCAAGTCCCTCGTAGATGAAGCGCGCATCGCCAACAGCTCCGACGTTGTCTGAGGCAGGTTAGTAAATTGAGACATAGGTGAATGGAGGCTGTCAAACTTACTATAAAACACGCGCTGTACAGAAGGCCCTCGCTTGCTCTTATTATTTGCACTGGCGTCGGCCGCCGGGTCTTGAGATACCGCTCGCTTGACAGTGGCATGGAAGGCAAAAGCGTTCGTGTAGAGCCGGAGATAATCGTAACTCATCAGCAAGGTCGCCTTCAAATTTGGGGAGCAGGTCAAAGTGCCCCAAACGGACTTCCAGCCGTATATAGCACTGCGGAAGTCATCAATGTACTTGATGTACCCACCACTCAAATGACTGCGCATGCTATTGCCCGGATTGGAGTACAGTACATCGTGGACGTTGGAAAACAGAAGCGTGAGCTCCAAGGTAGCTTGGAAAATAGAAGCAAAGTCTTCCTCGCCAGGGCCAGCTGGTGTAAGCATGGGGAAGTCTTCTTTCCGCAGCGTCGTGAGCGGGCCTGGGCCACGGGACCAGAACGCCCTCCCGAGACGTATTGAGATCTGTCGATCGCTGATATAGCAAGCTGTCCACACGAGGCGCTTGCGCTGCCATTGCGGATCCTTTACATCGTCGCCTCTCACTGCGAAGGAGTACCGGTCCAGCCCGAGGAAATAGCCAATGCGCAAAGCAGTTCCGACATGCATCCAGGCTTCGCGGTCTTCCTCGCCTCGACCCACGTGACCTGCATCGCTCCGAGAAGTATATGGCGTCCATTCTGCCAGTAGTAACAGAGCCTCAACAGCTTCCACATTTCCTGGCCCACCAGCCGCGAGGCTCGACACAAGCGTTCGCATGTACTCAGAGCAGGCGCCAAAGATTTGTGGCTCTTCTGTCAGATCTCTCGATGCGATGACCAACACAGCGGTGAGAAGGTGACGTTCTTCTCGTGCAGTCCTTGTAAGGTTACCCGCATCTAGAGTCGCCGGTGGTACAATTGGGAAGTACGGATGGTAGTAATGCTTGTACCTCTGCAGTAGGTTGATAATTCTTGACAAGCCAAGCTTTCCTTCCGTGACCAGTGGATAATCGAGCTGATTAGTGGCAGGTTGAACCGTGCTCTGACGGCTGGAGGTGAAAGTATGCTCGCCACCATTACTGGCAATCTGAGCCAGTATGCCCAGCGCGTCGCTTGGGTTCTGCATTTCGTTGAAGGCGATGTTGTTACCGTCCGCAGAGGATTCTCGGGTAGTCCCGGCGATATTTGGGTCTTTGGTGTCAGCTTGAAGAGCCGGATCAAGGAAGATTGCTGGCGATGGAGACGGATGTATAGCTTGTGGCATATTCATGCCTTGAGTACCCATACCGAAGCCATGAGATAGTTCTGTCGGTGCCCCGGCGGATGAGAAGTCTACACCAGTTGCGTCAAAGGTGCCAGGCGTGTGAGGGGGCGGCCGGGCTCCAGCATCTTCGTCCAGATTCGCTTGGTCCAGTGTCCTCTTGCGAACTCTGCGACCACCACGATTACTCGACCCAATTACGCACTCGAGGTTGTTGGCTTTGCAGCGCTCACACGGAGTTGTAGGAACGCCATCTACGACAGGACTAGTTGAACGTTAGCATGGAATCCACTTTTTTTCCTGAGAAAATCTGCTCTAGAGCCGCTCTGTACGACACAGCGGTGTCACAGCGTTCTCAGTAGAGGTCGCCGATAGATGCGCGCTATCCGGAGCAATCGCGCGTCTCTCGTCGCCCACCAGAGCTCCCATTTTTTGGGTTAAGCAGGAAGATTTGATGGCAAAGAGCAAACGCCGAAGGCAGTGCACGGGGACGGAGGTCCTGAGGTGCAAACTCACAGATGGCAGGCGGACTTGCGCTTCCTGCAGACGAGGCATGCTCGGCTAGTCCGTTTCTCCTTCTTGTCATCCTTGTAGGACTGACTGGCGCTGTCGTCGTCGGATGCCGCCATTTCTCCTGGGGTTCTGAGGTCGGTTTTTGAAGCCAGTCTTCGGCTCGGAGAGAGCGTGCGATGCTCGGTGGTCGGTGGTCGGCGGTGAACCTGCGGGGCTTTCGTCCAGACTGCGGCACCTGCAGGTGCAGCCCGGGCGGGAGTACCAGATCGGCTGTCATGCCTCAGGCATTCATACTTTCATCGATGGATTCATTCACATGCAGCCGAGTTGATTCGAGACTGAATGCAGCTGCGCTCCGAAATACTGATCACACAGTCTTCCTTCACACCTCACCAACCTCTGGCATTGCGATACGGTGATGCCGGCGGCAGCATCAAAGCGCGTCCGTGGCACTCAAGTCCGCCGCCACTTCATCATCGGCAACACCGCCCACAAACTCCCTGCACCTGGCTTTCCTGACCCACCGCCTGAGGGCCACACCAAAGGCTGGACCGTCTACGTACGGCCGCTCCCCAACGGACCCGACATCAACACCTGGCTCAAGAAAGTCCAGTTCAAGCTGCACCACACCTATGCCGACGCATCAAGAACCATCGAAGGGCCCGGTCCGTTCGAGGTAACAGAAACTGGTTATGGCGAGTTTGGAGTGGAAATCCGCCTGTACTTCGCGCCCGAGTCAGGCGAGAAGGCAGTCTACAGGGAGCACTACCTAGTGCTAGCGCCATATGGCACTGACGAGCAGAGGGAGAAACAGGAGAAAGAGAACAAGATCGTGGCGGAGCGACTAGAGACGGTAGAGTTCAACGAGCCGACCCAGGAGTTCTACAAGAGCTTGACTTCGGAGGAACAGTACAACTGGCTGAAAGTCAAGAAAGGGCGCGGGAAGGGGAAGAAGCCGGACTATGTGTTCGAGGGCGAGATCGAGCCCACAGCGCAGATTCCCGAACGAGCAGCAGACAACAGTGGTGGCAGTCTAGGCGCTGGAGGGGCATGGACTCAGCAATACGAGCGGCAGATTGTTGCGCAGCTTCAGCAGAGCACCAGCTCGCTAGACCAGATGATCGAAGAGGAAAAGAAGCAGATGGAGGAACGCAAAAAGAAGTTGCAGGAAGTCGGTGTCACTGTTGCTGCGAAGTGATAAAGCACTGAACCTGCGCGAATGATGCGTAATGCCCTTATGATCGTATGATACCCAGCGAGAATCGGCCTGATGAGATCTGAACTCACTCAGGCTCGTTCTTAAGAACGACAAACTCGAGACGGGAGCGGGCGCGGCATGTGAATGGTACGTTTCAGTGATTTCTCTTCAACTTGAGAACTGATGAAGATTTCATTCGAATATGGGCGTACAGTTGTGGTTCCGCCGTAAGGTCTCAACCCGCTGGAATGCTCGAATGGGACCTAGCAGATTCCATGCGGACCACAAAGAGAGCACTGATTCAACAACAATGTGCTCTGAAGTATTTCTCGATATCATACAAAGCGCGGTGCTAACTCTAGACTGCAGGCGCACCGAAGCGTTAACGCTGTAAAAACACAAAGCACCATCACCGAGTGCTTCACCGACCGCGGATGGCCACGAAGCTATTCTTTAGTATGCCGATGGAGACTACCTCCTACCTCCGTACATTAATGCTACTACGCCATGCTTCGGCACTCAGCGCCAGAGCAAAATCAGTTGCAGCGAAAGCTCTCCCGCGTCTGCCACAGCAGGCATCCGTTTCCCTCATCCATAGTATCAGTATTCAGATCCACCCGTGGCATGTGGCCACTGTTTAATCCGCATATTGCTTCATTCAACATCTGAGGTATTACTTTCCTCCCGCAATCTGTCCCTCGATGAAATCCAACGCATCCTCTCGGCTCACCACATCGATCGTACTGGCCTTGTTCATAAAGCTTACTCCGTACACCTTGTCCGCAACATGCAGCATCTCAGGCCTGAACGTCGTGCAGATGAATTGTCCCGTTTCTGCGCTCTCCTTCAGCATCTCTGCCACAGCTGTCCGGTACTGCGCATCAAGGTTCGCATCAATTTCGTCGAACAGGTAGAATGGAGCCGGATCGGACGCCTGGATGGCGAAAACGAGCGCGAGCGCACAGAGGGACTTTTGGCCACCAGAAAGCTGCTGAATGCGCTGCTGCTCATCATGCTTCGAGTTAAACGACACGGAGATACCAACGCCTGTGTAGTTCTCTACGCCACCGCCCGGCCTCTCTGCCTGATCCTGCTCATCTTCAGAGTCCTCGGCCTGGCGAGCTTGACGGTCAGAACGGCGTTGAATGATCAGCCTGCCTTTACCGGCAGGAACCAGCTTCTCGAAAATCCTTGCAAACTCTCTGCTGACTTGACGGAACGTCCGCTCGATTGCTTCGTCCTTACGTTGGTCCAGGACTTCAATCAGTTCACGAATGGACCCGTCACTCTCGCCGAGCTCTTTTCGGCGAGATTCAAGGATTTCACGCTGGCGTTCAAACTGTGCAAATTGCTCGAACGCTTTCTTGTTGACGCGCCCGCCGTATTTTTTCAGCGCATCCTGGACTTTGTGCAAACGGGCGGTGGCGACGTTGGCGGCCATGTTGTTGTAAGGAGGCTTGAACGCTGCGTCGGGCAGAACGCCCAAGTTTCGAATCTGTGTACCCACTTCATCAAGGCGTGCCTTGATTGCTGCACGCTTCTGAGCACCCTTTTCAACCGACTTTTGATGATTTCGGATGGCGCGAGTGAGCTCCTCAATCTGCCTGGCCTTGTTTGTGCGCATGTCATCCACTTGCTGGAGCTGCTGCTTTGCTTCTTCTGCAGCAGTCTCGTTTTCAGCAAGCTTCTGGTTAAGGCCGTCGAGAGCTTTGCTGGCGCGGTCGAGATCGCGCTGACGCTCTTTGAGACGGGTGTTGGAGCCACTGTCTCCGACACTCCCCCCTTCCTCGACATCCATTGACAACAGATGGTCTAGGCGCAGCCGCAAGTTCTCTCTCAGTTCAACATCGATCGCGCTCTTCCTTGCTTCTAGCTCAGAGCGTTGAGAGCTTGCCTCGCTGAACTGCTTCCTCAACTCCGGCAATTGAGCGCTCAAGTGCTCCAGCTGACGCTCTTCCTCGTTGGTCAGCGCTTTCTTAAAGTCACTGCCGAGCTCTGCCTGGTAGCCTTCCAACTGATTGCCTAGGTCTCTTACAAGGCTCTCCACATTTTCACGAGAGCGGCGCTTTCGGTCCATCTCATCGCGTTTCTGGTTCAACTCAGCTTCCCTTCTCCTTAGCTCCTCTCTCAAGGGCCCGTAATTGCCCTCCATCCGCATACGGGTCTGCTCAATCTTCATCAAATCGCTCATCGCCTTGGTGATCTTCTGATCAAGGCTTTGCAGCTCGCGCGCAATCTCTTGCTTGCGCCCAGAGTGCCCATCGTACTCTCCGCGAGCTTTGACTAATCTCTTCAAACCATCTGTGCGAGATTTGCGCGAATCGTGGTATCCACCAGTCAAGGCACCCTTCTTGTCTGAGCGATCGCCGTCCGGAGTTATCGCCGTGACCCCATGAGAGCGAGCATACTGTGACGCCACTTGCAAATTTGGACAGACAATTGTCTTGCCAAAGACCTGCTGAAAAGCCTTCTCGAACCTTTCATCGTATCGAAGCTTCGTGACAAGGTGCACAGCATCGCTAGCTTTTGGAATGTTGGCAGGTTTTGGTTTGAGGCGATTAAGCGGCATGAAAGTTACACGCCCAGCTTCTTCCTTTTGCAGAATTTGCAGAATGCGGGTTGCTGTCTCGTCCGTGTCGACGACATAGTGGAACAGCGACGTACCGGCCGTGACTTCGATGGCTGTCTTGTATTTGTCGCTAAAATCGAACAATTCGCCCAAGGTCCCGTATGCACCCTCGATGTTGTGGTCACGAACGATGCGGCGGACGGCATTGATACCTCTATTAGTGTTCTGGTCCATCATTGTGCTCAGAAATTTCTCGGCCTTGTCGAGTTCCTGTTTTGCGTTCTCGATTACAGAATCCAGCCTGGCTTCTTCCCGCCAGAGCTCCTTTCGCTGATCTTGCAGGCGATCACGTTCCTCCTTCGCATTGGTCACTTGGGCGGAAATGTTTTGCTGCTCGTCGCCGCGGTTGTCTATCCGGGCGCGCCTCTCCTCAATGTCGGCTTCCAATTTTCCAATTTGATTCTCGAGCTCGGTGATCTCTTCGGTCGTTTGCATAGTGACGGCCTTGCGAGTAGCCAGAGCCACGTTTACGTCGTTTATCTCGTTCCGAAGGAAGGTATCGCGGTCCTTCTTTGTTCTGAACTGAGCCTGGCGGCCTTGCCTTGCATACAAGCGTTGACAGGTTGCTTCAGCATCGTGAGCTTGTTGCTTCAATACACGCTCCTGCTCGAGCTTCGCGTTGTACTCCGGCAGCAGTTGCGCAAGTTCAGCTTCACGCTGTTTGATTTGGGCTTGAACATCGCGTAAGTCGCTATCGTGCTGGTTGCGTGCTTGCTGAGCAGTGTTCTGATTCTCCAGCATCGACTGGACATCTAGCTCCACCTTGGCCTTCTTCTTAGCCTCCGTCTTGCGCTCATCCTCAAGCTGTGCCTTTTCTTCGCTCAGAAGCTTAATTTGCGTCTGCAGCTCGCTAATTTCACTGTCAATTTCTTCGATCTCATCTTGACTCCTGTCAAGCATGGCGCGGTCCTCATCGGTCTGGTCTACACCGCCTTCACGGTCTTCCTCAAGCCTTTCAAGCGCCTCATCCAAGGCCTCTTTATCCTTGTTGTGGATTGTGAACTCCAGACACCTCCGCTCCCGATCTTTCTCTTGGAAGGCACGTAGCTCTTCTTTCTCTTCTTCCAGCTCGTCTAAGCGGCCACGGATGTGTTCGAGCAGCTCATCGATCTTCGAGCGCTTGTGTTCTGTTTCGTCCATGATCTTCCGGGACTCTGCGCGCCTCTGGTCGTACACAGTAGTTCCAGCGACGTTTTTCAGGATCTCCAAGCGCGCCGGGTCCTGCATATTCGTGATGGCCGTGATACGCCCTTGTGGAACAATGTAATAAGGATTGCTCCTGCTGAAACCGGCCGTCTCCAGCATATTCATGACCTCATTCTTCGTCGTGTTTTTCCGATTGAGCGAGTATTCGTCCTTTTTCTGGCCGATTGTGCGTCTCAAGACAACTTCTGGCGTGTCTGTTGGAAAGCGCTGATCGTTGTTGTCGAAAGTAACCTCAACATACGCGCTCATTACGGCACTTCCAGTTCCTTCATGGAGGAGATTGGCGCGTTCTTCGCGTCCCATCTGCGTATACTGGTCGCTGAGCACGAAGCGAATCGCTGCGAAGAAGTTCGATTTGCCGGATCCATTGCGGCCCACGATCACGTTGTGTTTGGGGGAGAAGGGCTCGATGATGGTCTGGTCCTTGTAGGACTTGAAGCCCTGAATGGTGATCTGCTTGATGAACATGGCGGCGGCGCTATCGGGGAGAAGATGATGGAGTGCGCGCGCCTCCTAGGGTTGTACAAATTGACAAGTCGAGCGTGTTCACCTCATGCCACGGCTTGAGGATAGTGAAGTGGTTGCAAATAAGCGAATGCGAGGACGACGCGTCGTGAGTTCACAAGTTCGCGTTTGCCCCGCGACCTGTTGTTGCCTTAGGCAGAAGCGACCGGGGCTCGGATAGTTCGAAGGTTCCCGGGCGAGCCGGGGGAATTAATATCGGAGTGGATCTCGAGGTGCACTGTGCAGCATCAAGACGAAACGAAACATGGCCACTGCGGATGCAGCAGATACACCTCTCAAGAGCTCATTGCTGTCTCCATGATCCAAAACCTCCTTTGAGCGTGGTCATGGAATGAACCATCGGTCCAGGCCAACAAGGCGAACTTTTCTTGCGATTGACCACGTTCTTCCAGAATTCAACTTTGCACATATTGCCTGACTCGCCTGAGTCCTCATAAGGTGCCCTGCTTCAATTGCATACGGCAACACAGCGCCAGTCATCGTGCTCTCGAGTACTTCAATCGCTTTTCCCCCTAACGCCATGGCCAAAGGAAGGCAGACCGTGCAGCTGCCGGCCTCGCAGCGCAAGCACGACAAATCCTCAGCGCAATCGGCTACTCAGCAAGCAATGGCGAGCTCGCCGTTCTCGCCCAAGATCATCCGGCAAGTAGTCGGGGTCGCGCTACCTGTACTGACTCTGGCCGCATTGCTGTCCCCAGTCTATCAGCAGACCTTGGCTCCTGTCTACGGAGCCATTCCAGCTTCTATCAACCACTCCGAGACGTTGATGGCCACTTTCCTCATCGGATACGTCTGGCGTGTCTTGCTGCAGAAGGTCCACACAGACTTCTCTATCATACCTTACCTGGCTTTCTGGATATTCTGGATGCCTGGTCTGCAGACATGGATCTTCAAGTACTCCAACGGCTTGGGACCTATTTTCGGACCAATCCTGACTGGCTTCATGAGCTGCCATGGTATGATGATTGCGACGGGCTATGCAGTGTCTCAGGCGCTGGAGGGGTTGGAACTTCAGAGCCAGTTGGGCGACGTGGCAGGCATCGCTATCCCGGTTGTCATGCTGGACTTGTACTTGAAGGCGATAGAGCAGGCCATGGGCTCGGCTTTCTTGCCCTGGCTAGGAACGCTAAGCGATCATTTTGCATCACCAGTGAAGCTACAGCTCATGATTGGCTCCTGTGTGACTTTGGTGAGCCCCGAAAAGCCGTACTGGATGTTCTCGCTTGCTGCGCCAGCGGTGCTCTACGGACTGCTGGCGAACCCTCATTACGATGGAGGGAGAAACTTTGATCTGCTCAATACCGAAATCGCCGCCTACAACTGGACGCTTCTCGATAGAGCCTGGAGTACAACAGGATACGTGAGTGTACTCGAAAGTACCGACTTGAATTATCGCGTGATGAGGTGTGACCACTCGCTGTTGGGTGGAGAATGGCTTCTAACACCCGAGAGGCGGGCAAACGGTTGGATGGTCAACGAGCCTATCTATTCAGTCTTCGAGATGCTCGAAGCGGTGCGACTGATGGAGGTTGATCCTCCGATTCGGGATTCAGATGCCCAGGCCCTTGTGGTCGGACTGGGAATCGGCACAGCACCCAGATCACTCATGGCACATGGCATTAACACCACGACCCTCGAGCTGGACCCGAAGGTGTCCGAGTACGCCACCAAGTACTTTGCTCTCTCTCCCGGTCATACGGTCATTACCGATGCCGTCTCATGGGTCTCTCAATCTTCCAAAGAGGCAAGCAAGAAGTACGACTACATACTCCATGATGTCTTTACCGGGGGAGTGGAGCCACTGTCGCTCTTCACCAACAGCTTCCTCTCCGACCTCCGCAATCTCTTAACCCCCAACGGCGTTATCGGGCTCAACTACGCCGGCGATCTGAGCACGCCCCTGACGAACCTGGTACTGAACACGATCCACGGTGCCTTTGACGGACAGTGCAAAATCTTCCGCGACGCGCCCCCGAAAGACACCAGCAACGACGCAGAATCCAAGGAAGACTTTCTGAATATGTTAATATTCTGCCGGAACACTCCCGGCTCCATCACCTTCCGACAGCCGACCTCAAAAGACTTCCTCGGCAGCAAATCGCGCGCGCATTACCTTCTACCCAAGAGCGAATGGGAGATTGGTTTCCCCACTAGTGAGGATGCCGGCGTTCCGGCCGGGCAGGTCCTGCAAGCGGGTGACGAAGGGAAGTGGAAGAAGGAACAAGAGGAGAGTGCCATCCGGCACTGGAAGATCATGAGGACGGTTTTGCCTGCGAAGGTGTGGGAGATGTGGTAAGAAAGGCGATTCGTACCGATATCGGGAACGGGGCCGGTAGGGAACTGTAAGATGAGTTTGAGAAAATACATAAGAGAATGTGACGAGCACCATGTTTGCATAACAGCATAAAGAGGTTTCCTTGCCGCAATTGGCACAGCTCATATTCGTATTACTGTCATATCATAAATAGCTCGTCAAGAAAAAAGGTAATATCCTGCCGCCTCCCATCTTCACCTGCGCAGCGAATGTACTATCCAGCACATCTAGGCAAGAAGACCGCCTTGATACAAAGCTCCCATTTCCCAAACGTGAACGCTTCGTGAACCCAAAATGTCAACTTTGCCTTCCCTCCCTTTTGGAAAACCCGGAAAAAGTATCATCGTACAACCCTCGCTATGCACCGATCCCATTTGCCTGAGAGGGCCATCATTTACCTTTGCCGAACCCTTTAGGGGTACCTTTCGGCGAAAGCAGGCCTTGCTTCTTCTGAAGCTCCTGCTTCTTCTTTTCTTGCTTATCGAAGACATGCTTGTGGAGGGCCTTGCGCTGTCGGTTCTTGATGTCGTCCGAATAGCCTTCCTGCTGACAGCAAGCAAATTCCGTCACAAGCTTAGTCTCCAGACAGTCGCGCGCGGTCCAGCGCTTTTCGGGATCCGGGTGCAGCATGCCCATGACCAATTGTCTGTATGGCTTTTCGCCCAGCCCGCCAAATCCTTTGGGCTCGTTCGCATACCGCGGAAGCGGCCTCTCGTCCTTGATCTCGCCATCTGGGAATTTCTGAAGCCATTCTTCCCAAGAGTTGACGTAGATGTTGTAATTCTTGACTTGTTTGGGGTCGGCGACCTCCCAGGGCGTCACTTGCAGCATGAGGGTGATGTAGATAATGCCACATGACCACACGTCGATGCATCTTGGGTCGTAGTCCTTCTCGCGCGCGACAAGTTCGGGCGCCATGTAAGGTCTGCTGCCCACAAGGCCGGGTTTGCACAAGCGCACGTCGTCGCTTGCGCTCACTATGCTGGGACGGCGACAATGGCGATAGCCTGGATGCTGCCCGCTGAAAACCTCGCTAGTGCCGAAATCGGCAATCTTCAAACATCCCTCTTTGCTGAGTAGCAAATTTTCCGACTTCAGGTCTCGATGTGCAATGCCACGGTTGTGTAAATATTCCACACCTCGGATGAGCTGCTTGAACATGCACTCTCTGTCTTCCCTAGAAAAGAAGTTCATGTTGATGACGTCGTTCAAATCGCCTTGGTCGCAATATTCCATCACATGATACCACCTTGAGCTTTTATCGAAGCAGAGCCGGTAGGTGTTCACGACGTTGGTATTCTCGGAGCAAGCCTTGGCGATAGCGTATTCGGACTGAATCTTCCGCTGATACTCTTCTTGGGTTTCTTCGCTCTCGTCCCATTCTCGGAACTCCTTGACTGCGAAGACCTTCGACTCACACTTTTCCGTGCTTGCTGTTTTGCTCTTCATGAGATTCACAGTGGCCGCACCGCCTTCTCCGAGATGCTTCTTGTTCATACGCGAAATCAAGCTGAAATGTTCCTCAAGCGGGCATTCATCTACCTCGAGTCGCACTGGCACGTGCACTGACAGGCGTCGCGCTTTTGAGCCAACACCTGCATCCACACCTTCTGCATGATAGCCATCTGCGGTCTTCGTGTAGATAGATGATCGCCGAGGTATTGAATTCTGCTGTCGTGATTCCGAACCTTGGCGCTCCGGTAGCTCGACTGCCCATTTCACTCCGCTTTTGGTGGAATCCCGGGATTGGACCCGTGTAAGCTCCTCCGCAGCATCGCCTCCCGGTGAAAGAGCACGAGGGGACAGACTTTTGCCGCTTTGGTGACTCTCCTGATGCTGTGCAACTGGCCTGAGGGTCTCATTCTGTGCACTCGGTGGCAACTGGTCCCCAGCCTTCTTAGTCGTAGGGTCGCTCGTCATGTCCTCGGAAGTATTGTGGGAATCTATACGGTCCTGCTTGGAAATCGACGTCGGGTTCCCGTTAGCAGTCTGACCGTCGTGTACATGTTGCGTCGCGTTTGGTGCAGCAGCACCTGCAGTAGCCGCATGCCCAGCTGCTGACGGTCGCCTTGGCGCAGCTTTATGCGCCTCGGGTGAAGGTGGTCGTTGCTCATGGTTGGCATTTCCTGCGAAAGAGACCGAACTGCTTCGTCTTTTGTGATGGCCTAGATGTCGGCTGAAGAAGTTGCCTGGTTTTTTGGGACTTGGTGGCTGTGCCGGCATGGTAGACTGCCGCTTTGGATTGAGCAAGGCCATGCTTGAGGGTGGAAATTATAATCCGGCAGGCATGCAACTGGTCGCTTTGTAATGTGCGAAAGAAGAAAAGCGAAAGCGCCAGAGATATGGAGAGTAAGCGCGAGTGTAGTCAGGCTCCGGGTAAAAAGAGTCCAGAGATGGTGTGTGTGCAATTGAGTTGAGAGCTGCGGGCGAAGCTCGAGTCTCGCCCGTCCAAACACGTGCAGGACTCGAGCGACGGCAACTTCGAAAGTCTGCTCCGCCGGTGAACTGGGGACAGGGAAGGGTGAAACGGTCCTTTTCGGGTCCAGTCGCCAATCTCCTGCGTGAAGGGATCGCCGCGCGCTCGAGCGCGTGCCGGCAAAGATATCTATGGGCAAGTTCGCGATGCTCGGACAGAGATGATGCGGCCGGAGTTGGATGCGACTATGGTGCTTGCTTCCGATGGATGTTGGGTGTGTACCAAGGGCTGTCGTAGAACACGAGGGATTTTTTGGAAGCTGCAGAGGTGTGACGGCACGCCCGCAGTTGGAGAGGCAAAAGCACCTCTCCCGGCATGGCAGCCTTGGCCGTATTTGATTACCACATTACAGTGGGTGAGCCGCCGAAGCCGTGGATCTTGCCGATAAGCCGACTCAGCGTCTCCCCAGGTTTCGATTGCACCCATGGGAATGATGGCATTCACGCGCTCACGCGCCTGTGCCTGACCAACCGATAGCCCATGACCGCTCCGCGTTTCCTCCCACAACTAGTTAGGGTTGAGTACTGTAGGATGAGCCATGACGAAATGTGCGGCGGGATACGCAACCAGGAAAAGGGCGAAAGCATGGGCTCCCGCAGAGCCCAGCGCCAAGGTCAACTAAGCGTCTGGAGCAATGCAAAGAAGAATCTTGGACGAGCACGACCCCACCTCGCCTAGGAAATAGGAAGTCTTTGAGCGAGGGGCCGCACTGTACCAACTGGTACGGTGGAGTGCTCGAGAGTACATACTACTACTAATAACACATACCTAAACATCCTGCCTATTCGCCTCTGGCATGATTGTCAGAGTTTTGATGCGTACACCGGTCTTACATTGTCCCAACCAAATTCGCTGCCCGCTCCCCACGTCTCTTTGCGGGTGCTGCAACGGTCCAGTATCTCCAGTCATCTCGCGCGGCGGGACTTCGACTGTGCCTGCCTGCGGGGCCCCAGCCTTCTAGCTGTCACAACCAAGACATGTATCCTCATGTACCAAGAAATACCAAGCAAAGTCCCTAAGAAAGGGCGGTCAAATCTCAACGGATCTTATCAGGCAAGAAGCAAAAGCAACGCGCTGCCGCGTAAAGGGAGACGAAGATCTTTACTGCATACTCTATAGATTGCTACTCTCGAATCAATGATATGTTTTTTCGCCAAGCTTACTTTGAACATCGCGCTCTGGTGTTATTGCAGGAGTATGGGGCTCGCCACCCTCAATCACAACGCCTCCACTTTCCGGGCCTTTGAAGTGCTTCCACCCTGTCGTCAGCCAAGTCACTAACGCGATCAACATGATTGCCCCAACCGCCGCACAAGTGTAATTCATGTTCTCCGACGTGACGGGCTTTAGCGTGGGGAAGTTGAAGGTGATGGACGTGAAGACCAAGTACAACAGGCCCAAGACGTTCAAGGGTACAGTCCATCTGCCAAGGGTGTACAGCCCATTAATGCGCCAAGCTTTGTCCGAAGTGAACAGCGATAGCAATCGCGCGAAAAGAGGCATAGCGTATGAGACGTAGAAGCCTTCTGTTGCGATGGAGACGACGGTTTCGAATCCGGTGACCGTTCCGAAGTAGATGGAGTTGAGAGCGATTTGCACAAGCACCGTGAGGCACAGCGCATACACCGGAATCTGCTTCTTCTTCTCCACTCTGCTAAAGATGCTGGAAAACGGCAAACCGTGGTCGCGAGCAAACGCATACACTGCGCGACCGCCTTCTGCTGTAAGTGCATTACTAGCGCCCATGCCGATGACAATAAGCAGGACAGTAAGGCAGCTGGCTCCTGCTCGAGACGCAGTCGAGTCCAAAAAGATCTGAATAATCGGCACTCCGGTCGTGCTTGCCGCTGTCGTTTCGATATTGCCAATACAATAGCAAGCTGCGATCAAAAATACGAAGCCCGTCACCGCACCAATAACGACGGAATAGATGATCGCTCTCGGAGCTTCCTTCCTTGCATTCTTGAGCTCCTCAGTCATGTGTGCTGGTGCATCATAGCAGCAAAGACCGAAAGCAGCCTGCAGAAGCCCGACAATTGCAGTGTACGATTTGTCGAAGCCGCTGAGGTTAACGAAGTCGACAAAGACGAAGCGGTCAGACTGCAATGGCGTCTTTGTTGCGAGGATGGTGATCACGATGATGAGGAATGCGCAGATGTTCCACGCAATCAGGCCTCTTGAGATCTTGTCCAAGAGGCGAGGAAGGAAGACGTTAAAGGATAGTGCCAATGCGGCGACAAGGTAAGCCACCAGTACCGTGTGCCACCGCTCAATCACATAGTCTGGATTATTAGCGTTGGCGACACCTAGCACGAAATTGGCCGTGATGAAGTTGTTCGTGGCACCCATCGAAATAATGCCGATGAGCATGAACCAGCCGCAGACGTAGGAAAACCCTCTTGCGATGCTCTTCGGCGCTAGAACCGCACACCATGAGTATTGACCCCCTGCAAGACAATAGGCAGAGCACATCTCGGCCATGGAGAAGGCGACTGCGAGTGAAAAGGCGGATATGCCTATCCAGGACCATATCATAACTGGTGGCCCTCCACTCTCGACTCCCACCGCAAGCACACCGGATAGGGCTGACCAAGAGGTCACGATGCTGAAGGAGAAGGCTAGCATGCCGATGAAAGAAAAGTCGCGTTTCAACTCCTGTTGGTACCCCAGCCTCTCGAGGGCGACTTCCTCGGCGACATCTTGATCGAAGGCTGTCGGTTTCGTGTTCGCTGCTAGGTGAGCCATGATGCTGTGCGATTCGTCCGAATGGTTGAAAAAGGAGAGCAGAGAACAAGAAATGCGATTTGAACATAAACGAAATGTATACTTATCTTGGTCGTCTCTTGTATTCGCGCATACCTGTTTCGTAGGTGCTGATGACTGTAATGCTTTATTGATTGCATGACCATCGACATTACTGATAGCTGCCGCATGCACCTTCTCAATCTAGGAGGCCTCGAGATAGCCATGCAGCGGGCAATCTATGAGCTCGTCGTGCCCGTTTATCAATGCCACCTCTATCAGAGCTGCCCTGCAGCGGCCAAGCTTGCCCCCCATGCGCAGAGACGATGCAGGGATGGGATTGCAGATCCTGTGGCGCTCTCGGAATGGCCTGGGCTGAAGCTCCATGCCACCCCTCTAGCTAGGAGATGAGACGGGAGAACGGTCTTGCAGATTCAAACCTCTCATCACAGAGGATACTGTTGTTGTTTCTAGGGTCTCTTGTCTTTAAGTCGGGTAAACAATGCTCGAAGACAAGGTCGTGACTCCGGAGCCTTGCGAAGCCGATGCCGGCGATTGACCGAAAGCCCGCGTCCCACAACGTCACTGGCCCCTCTACTACTTTTTCTTCATCATGTCGGACAGGAACAGCATCTCAACGCGCTCTGATGCTCGCGAAAGCAAGTCTACGAGGGTCAGGAAAGCCTCTAGATATGCCTAGTGCGCTGGGAGTTGCTCCAACGCGTCGTCAATGGCAGTGAGGAAACAGCCCAGACTGGCCAATCAGAATGCGGGGCCATTCCATCGGCGTTCGGCAGCTTGTCAGGTCGTTCACTCGTTCACCTGCTGCGCTGCGCTACACTGCGAGGCCTGCTGGTAGGGTCCCTCTCGAGTTCCCACACATCTCTTACTCCCTTCAGCACTTCCCTCCCTTCGCCATTGCACTACCAAGTGTTTCTCCACTCTGCAGACACGCTCTATCTGCTATTACCTTCTGCGCCTTGCTTTTGCTTAGCTCCTCTTTCGTGGCTTGTAAGGATTTCCGTCTTTTGGCTCGCTGCGCCCATTCTCTAGCACCTACCTGGATGCTGCATTTGCAGCCGCATCCCAAGTCCATTTGGTCACGCCGATAGCATCGGCAGCCTGTTTGGAAGACAAGGGCGGCCGGTGATCGCTTGGGCAGGCTACGTGCCGTGACATGCCTTCGCCCATCCGCCGTTCTACCAGAGGCGCACCACCTGCCAAACCGACTCCGACTACGAACTCCTCCTCCTCCTCCTCCCTTGCCACCTCAAAACAGCTTGACCCTTCCGCAAAGACCACATCCAACGGCCATAACAAGTCGGCATCACCACCTTCTCCAGCAAGCGACGAGATGAGCGAGCCTCCACGCCGCAGTCAACGGTCTCATCCCACACAGCATGATGAGGCTACACAAGACGATGACAATGTCCAGGAAGGGAACGCAGAAGAGGAGGATGTAACGCGCTGTATATGTGGGCAGCAAGAATATCCAGGTCCTCCTCTAAGTGAAGCCTTCAACAATGTCGATCTTCAGAACGACGATGCCGGTGGCCTATTCATCCAATGTGATGGCTGCAGCGTCTGGCAACACGGTGGGTGTGTCGGCATAGTTGAAGAATCATTGTGTCCGGAGAAGTATTACTGCGAAGAGTGCAGACCAAAGTTGCATGATCAACACACAGACGAAAGAGGGTACGTAGCACTTTCCCTAGTCCCCTTCAACATTACCAAACACGTGCTTTGGCCCTTGCCCGTGCAAAGATGGGTATTTGCGGCAAGAGATGGCAAAGCGGTTGCTTTGCGCAAAGCTTTCTTTCAATCTGCTTTCACGGACGTACCATGCGCCCAAGTCGCTTTTGCTCTGCATCATCATTCCCAAGCATGCCAGCCTATATCCACTATGGCACGCTACCACGAAGCATCCCAGCCGAGAGCGGCCGCGGCCAATGCGCAGAAGGCGATTGACAAATCGAATAGGCAACAGTACTCAATCTACCTTCCCGTCAACCCTCAGACCAAGCGCAAAGGTTCAGTCAGTAAGAGCGATGACAAAACAAAAAAGGAGCGCGATGCAGCGGCCATGCGCGCAAGTGCAGATCCTGCGACAGGCCGTCGGCGGGGTACAATGAGGAGTAAAGAGCATGATGATGAAGAGGAACAGCTGAGACGGGCTCTTGAAGAGAGCAGACGCGAGCAGGAGGGTTCCGGTAATGGTCGCAGGAACGGCAAGCGTGCTCGTGACGAGAGCGAAGAGTGAGTAAAGTTGCTAGCCCGGCGTGCTCTGTGTGACCAGCGCTGACAGATGTCTCAAGTGTCAAGCACGACAGCAAACGCCAAAGAATACTTGCCGAGTCTCTAGCAGCTCTGTCACGAAATGCGACCATCGAAGACGATTCAGAGGAAGAAACACCAAGTGGGAGTAGGGGGAAGAAAGCTAGGGCGGATGCCCAGCAGACTGCAAGACAAGCAGAACTCCGAGAAAAGGAGAAAGAGCGCGAGAAGCAGCGCGCGGAGGCAGCTGGCAGAAGACAAGAGCGTGCAGGAAGACGACGCGGCGACGGTACGCAGGATGACATTGCCGCCCGGTATGCAGAACTGACCGAGAGCATAGAACCCGATCCAGAGGAAACTCCTAAATTGAGTGCAAGCGCAAAGACGTCACCACCACCTTCATCACTCCCTCCGAGCCCACCTCCGCAAACGACCGTAGAAAGAGCACCACCCAAAAGAGGCCCAGGCAAGAAAACGAAGAAGCTGGGCAATAATCAGTACACAAAAGCGCGTGAACGTGATCTTGCTGCACAAGCTGCTGCTTCGTCCCCGCATCATCGCAAACGAGCGTTGAACAACAATGGAGGCAGCAGTGGAGACGAGCAATTGCCGAACGGAGACAGCAATGAACCTCAAACCGGCAAAGGCAAGGGCAAAGGGAAGAACAAGGTCGCAAACGGCCATGCATCCACGCAGGAGCCTAAAGAGTTGACAGTCCAAGAGATGGAGCGTGTGATCGACCGAATGTCTCTCTACATGCAGCAGAAGCAGATCGAGATGGCTGGCGACCGCACACCACCCGCCGCCGACGCTGGTGTGCCTGGTATGCCGGGAGGTGCCGTCCAACCTCCCACGTCTGTTGCAGCAGGAGACGACGACAGGCCGTTCGACGAGCTGAACAGTATGGAGCAAGCGGACCATATCCAGCGGAGCATCATGAAGTGGAAGGCGTTGTTTGGGGCTCATGCGGCTTGAGCACTTGGCTCGCCGGTCAAGACATTTATTAATTCCTTCCTTTTTGCAATTGGCTTCTGAAGTAAAACCAGCACCATCCAGCGGCGTGCTGTTTCCTGTAACCTTTCCCCTTTATCATAATCGGCATCGGCCGCTTCCACCTCTCTCTCATAAGTCCCTTCTCTCAGTCCATCTGGCTAGTTGCTCGGGAGCAACATCACGCACCAGGACATGTACATGGTCAACGCCTCGTACGCTTTGCAAGCTCACCCAGTTCTTGAACCACTGCACCTGGTCCTTACCATTCGCCCCAAGCGGCCGAACGAAGAATTCCTCAATAAACTCCTCGATCAGACGTCGGGACTCGGGCGTCACATCACCCTTCTCATCGTCGACGGCAATCGGCGTCTTGCTCCAGACCAGTAGATGCTGGATCCCGGCTTCGAAGCCGTAGGGCCAGTCGTTTACCAGGACGGCGAAATCGCGCGGGTCGGCGAAGGGGATGCTGGATCGGTGCTCAAAGTAGGGACCCTGGCTTGAGCGAGCGGGATCCGGTTGCCAATGTAATCGCTCCTGGATGACGTAGGGTAGGATACCGCCGTAGGCTTGCTTGATGTTGTACGACCAGGCGAGGTAGCGTCGGAGGTCGGAGGGGAGGCGTTTTAGTTGTTCGAGCGTGTTGGTGGCTGGTTTTGGTCGTTAGAGAGATGATACGTTCCTGGGTGTATTTAAGACGATGAGGGAAAGGTGGGCTTGTACCTATTATGTGCTTTAGGTCTTCCCAGGTGATGCGGTGGTACTCTTCGTCGGGTGTGGCGAGGACTTGACGATCGATAGCCGTGAGAGGGAAGGGAGGATCGTCAAGATTGATGTCTTCGGGTTTCACGTCCGCCATTTTGATGCGCGGTCCTCAAGGTGATTGAGCAGTGATCTCTTCAGACAGCACTCATGCGTTCGGTCTAGATCGTTCGTCGAAGGCGCGGTACCTTTCCGGGGTGAAAGTGGGGGACTCATCGTCTGGAATGGTAATAACCTGCAAGGGTGGGTTCCTCACTATGTGATGCGTGCCTTCCCGATTCGTCGACCTTCTTGCCATGGTCTTTATCTACAATGATTGCACACTTTAGTTCTGAAGCGGGTGGCTGCACTGCAACAAACCAGCAGGTCAAATCACTAGGTATCCACGGAAACTCTTTCCGTTCTCGGCCATTTCAACCCCGCCAGCGCCCGAACAGTGGGCTGATCGGCAAGCTGCTGCTGTGGGGTCCAGCTCAGGGAATTTCTATTTGAATGTTGACACAACCTACCACGCCCAGCAACGCCGTCCTCACCTCACTCGCAACCACTCAGCATGGCCGATAAGGGCAAAGCGGCCGTCACGGCTGCCACTGACGTGTTTGGTGGCAAGCAAACCGCAAAGCCTACCGGACCCTTCGCACCGCAGTACATTACCTTCGTGTACATTCCGTCTGCCATTCTCATAGCCGGCACAGCCCTCTTGAACGTAGCATGGACGCCCTATGCTGTTGCAGTAGCCGCCGCTCTGGGAGGTTACCAATTCTACGCCAATCGTCAGTTTCCGCCCCGGACACTTTCTCCCTATCTATGAGCAATTGCTGACATGTGAGAAGAGGAACGCAAGGTCCTCGACCCTACGAAGTTCCAGCAGTTCCCGCTCACTGAGAAGACGATCATCTCGCACAACACCGCAATCTACCGTTTCAAGCTCCCCACCGCGAACAGCATCCTCGGCCTGCCCATTGGACAGCACATCTCGCTCGGCGCAACTCTGGATGTCAAGGACCCAAAGACGGAGCAAGTGAAGACGCAGGAGGTAGTGCGTTCGTACACGCCAATCAGCTCAGATGTCACGCCTGGCCACTTTGACCTGCTGATCAAGTCGTACCCGACGGGCAACATCAGTAGGCATCTCGCTACTCTCAAGATCGGAGACACTATGAGCGTCAAGGGGCCCAAGGGCGCGATGGTCTATACGCCGAACATGGTGCGACGCTTTGGCATGATCGCCGGCGGGACGGGCATTACGCCCATGTTGCAGATTGTGCGTGCCATTGTGCGGGGCAGGAACAAAGGCGATAAGACGGAGATCAACTTGATCTTCGCCAATGTGGACGAGAAGGATATTCTGCTCAAGGAGGACATCGATCAGCTCGCGGATGAGGACACCAAGTTCAATGTGTACTACGTGCTTAACAACCCGCCAGAAGGATGGAAGGGTGGAGTTGGATTCGTGACTGCTGACATGATCAAGGTATGCCCTATGTTTGGGAAAACTTGGAAAGCAGACTGTGCTGACAATGTTGTTTAGGAACATTTCCCGGCACCGGCAAAGGATATTAAGATCCTCATTTGCGGTCCACCGCCCATGGTCAGCGCCATGAAGAAGGCCACAGAGTCCCTTGGGTACGACAAGGCTAGGCCGGTCAGCAAGCTTGAGGACATGGTCTTCTGCTTCTAGGCGCATACCCGGTCAACTTGGAGGTCGTAGCTGGCACGTACAGTGCATTCTGCAGAGTGGCACAATTTTAGGACGATGAAAGCACATGGACACAGCGCGGATTCGCAGGTTTTTTCAAGGCAGACGAAGAAATGCCCATGAGGTTGCTAGCTACTATGTATCTGTGGAAGCGTTGACAAGGGCGGTCAGCAGCAGCGTGCGGCATGCAGTGCAGTTCATGGGAAAGTAGACCGTAGCGAGGTCTACTTCCTTATGCCGAAGACGAATTCCAAAACAATGGTCCAATATCTTGATAGATGCGATCAGATGGCTGCCTTTGTTAATGACTATTATGAAAGGGACTATGTATCTCCCCATGACAGTGGTCGAGAGCTTCACCAGCTATTGGTTGAAATTGATGGTTGGCCCGTTCAAAATTGATCAGCGGGAACCATACTCACGGTACTCTATGCTGTCCATCGCCGGCAGGACTCATACAGCGGGGGAAACGCATTGCACGTGTCGAGCTTTTACATTGAGGCCCATTCCGATCTATAGTAGTCGCTTACATCTCTACGATTGTGTTCGCTTAGTGAGAGTGTAAGAATACCGACACGGCCTTTCGGCCACGATCTCCTACAACGCACCCGGAGCTGACCCCGGAGCTCAAATCTGGGGGGTTTGTCTCGATGCATCTCTTACAGGTCCGAGGAGGATAGCACCCTCTCATCGCATATCGTTTTTATACTGTGCTGATATCATCGGTTGCTCGCGAACATAGCACAATTAATTGTTTAAAATTAAAAATCGCAGCGCTATTCAACACGATGAAATCTTGTTCGCCTTAGATGCTGTGCCCAACGGCAGATTTCCGAAGCTCTTGGTCAGAATTGGGAGGCGACCTTGCTCTGGTGGTCCTTGACCGACAGCAGTGAGTGCTTGGTTTTGGCTGGCGGTCTATCGCACAATGTCCCATTCGAGACACGTATACAGTCTCCAACGGCCTTCGCCACCGCAGCGTGTCGCGACCAGCGCGACATGATAAGACCAGGGCTTGAATTTCCAGTGAAGGAGCCCATTGTTAGAGACTGGTTGACACTGCGGAGGCTGCGGAGTCGATCCGCTTGAGCACATTGGTTTGCGGCAAACCCAAGGAGTACTGGATGCTTTGTATCTGGCCCACCGTCAAAGTGATCCATGGCCGAGGAAAACGAGTTAGAGGGAGGGTTTGCGCGAGCTCAGAAGCCCTAATGCTCCGCACTCTTGTTCGCGTTCACCTGGCTAGCCATGATAGGTCGGCCCAGTTGGAACCGTGTCAGAGCAAGAGGCCTGTCGTCTAGTCCGGCCTTCGAATATCTGCGAGCCTGTGAGCGTCTTGCAGGCCGCAATGTCGAAAGCAAAGACCTTTACCCGAGCACCTTGCTTGCCACGACATTGTCTACTCCGCGACATAGAGCACTGTGCTTGCCTTATGATGGTCCATACGCATACCACGGCTAAAGGTTCGAGAGCTTAGAGCTGACCTGAACACGGGCAAAATCGGGTGACAGCGTGACCTGATCATACTGGGAATGGATATCCAAAGCATGATCCTGATATTTCGCTCGAAATGGCACGGGCAGACGCACAGAGGGTGGAAGATATGGGACGCCCGCGATCTGACAGGCGCCAGGTAGCCACCACCAAGTTAGCAAGAACGCTCGTCGGCGGGAAGTGCCACGATCACAAGGATTGACGGGCGGCCACATCTTTGTTGCGTTACCAAAAGGGTCTGCCCTGGTTCTGGCTCGTATCGCCGCTAGATCATCGAAGTCCTTACCCGCCTTTATCAGCCATGCAGCCAGACCCTCGTGACGCTGTTTCATAGCCAAGGATAGGGCCTTGCTTCTGCTCCTACTCCTGCTCGTCGTGTCTCAGCGCTGCGCCCAAGGCGCATGCATTGTACGGTCGCCGTCAACGCAGGATCCTCACCACATGCGATCTTCTTCTCCCACGTTGCGGACTGCAACCGACAGGCCAGCTCCAGCCTGTTCCAATGTCCGGCGATCCACCTCTTGCTGTGCCATCCGCGGCAATCATGTTGGACGGTAGTGGCTCGTACTGTGTCCAGATCGGCCTCGAGGTGAAGTAGACAGCTCGTGATTCGGTACTGTCACGTCGCGGAGACTGCATCTGTCGCTGCTACTGGCTAGAAAGCGCGTGGCATCTCAACGCCGGTACGACTGCAAGGAGCTATGTTCGAGCAAATTACTGAGAGGAGATGCTAAAATATGCCATTGTCATTGACTGCCGCTCGTCGTACAGCTCCAGCGCACAGCCTAAATCCTGGACGGTAGTTGGCTTGCTCAGGGGACAACGAACGCTTTAAAGCCATCGATCTAGGCTGAGGAATGGCGAGAGTAACGTAGAGGGCTTCGTACGCAGCAAAGGCTCGCATTGGCCTGGTGAAGCTGTGGGATAGCTAAGCATACCGAGGTGGTGAACTTGCAGGCTTCGAGTCACGTGAAGTTCGAACGACGAGCCCTGCCTTTCGAGCGTTGCTGTCCTTGATAAATGCCGTCCAGATTGCGGATATCAGCATAATGGCAAGCGCCGAAAGGCAGAGAAAATAGTGCGAACGGATTGTCGATGGTAAGAAGGATTTCGCTCGCTGAGCAACCATTGGCATCGAAGCAGCTTATTACTTTTGAACAGATGAACATGGGACAAACGATACCCGGATCGCCTGGCGACGGCGAAAAGCGTACACCGACAACGGATGCCGTCACTCATACTTTCTAGACGTGCGGCAGCATTCAATCCAAGCCGGCCCAGGGAGTCGAGGGCGAAGTTGCAGGCTTTGTAGCAGTTTGAGTCTACGGTCAGGCTTGCAACGGCTCAAGAACTTCTACAATGACCACACCATCTGAGGTTGCAGCCCCCAGCAGGTCTGCCTGTCAAAAGTAGACGTGTGTGCCGGCCGGTGCACAGGTGGTTATCAAGGATGCTGCATAACCGCCAAATCGGCCCAGACGCTTAAGCGGCAAAACGGCTGACCTGGCTCGATGGCGACGGTGCCTTTCTCCGAAGTGTATCGTCAGATCCACGAGCCCTGTCCGGCACTGCGACACGCTAGGCCTATATACACAAGTCGTCGTGTACTTGCGGAACAGGACGTCTAGTGTAGCAGGTGCAGACGGGGCCAGAATATCACCGCTTACACTCCTCTTGGGCCCTGTTACCAAACTGGTGAGCTTGCTCAACGTCAGTGGAAGGTGGCGACAGACCTGCCTGTGGCCGTCACTTTCTCCTTCGTTTGCCGTTCACCCTCGCTTTGCACGGGCGACGCTGGGAACGGCCGAGCTGTGTGAATGAATAGGATACAGACTCTGGCAACTCGAGTCCAATGCCAAGGAAGGGGGGAAATTGAGAATACCGTGCCCTGCTTCTTCTTTGCCCGGAAATACTGCTTCAAGGACATTTCCAGATTTGTGAGGATACCGTGAGGCTCAAGCAAATAGCCTTTTGTGGCCCGCTGTCATCTCTCGCCTGTGTCGTGTAATTGCAGAGGGAAAACAGATTCATTCCCTCTCGGACTCCACCAGGCACACTGTCTGCTTCGCTCGCCACATCATTCTCTTTGAAGCGAAAGTGATCCATGTTGAGCAAGTCGCCACAGAAGGCACCGCTTCAATCAAATCACAGGACAGGAGATATGTCAGCTAAGGTGAGAAGGTGTTACTCGATTGGCTGGCCGCTGATTCAACCGCTGATGTCCGGACAGTAGGTCGGATGCGCCTTTGAAGTTGTACCCTGACGCCAAATCTCCGGCTTCAAGTATTTTGCTCAGAAAGCACTTTCGAATTTAAGAGTCACTTCTTACGATTTGATGCTCTGCAGCAAGCGGCAACTGGACCAGGCTCTTTGTCGCGTAGGACCGTCGCGCCAGCGCAGTCAAGAACCTGTAACGCTACTGCGAGAGTGCTGCTGACCAAGAGAGCATTCGAACAGGCCGGTGTGGCAGGGGGCTAGCCGCCTGGACTATCATCATAGGGCCGCAAGACAACATCAGACGAGATGAGCGGCTCAGATCCGCCAAGTAATTCCTCCTGGGCTACCTACACCCACGCCCAGCTTCACCAGGTCTACGACCGCATCAAGCTTCCCAACAAGTATCGCTATGAGCCTGGCCAATTCAGTCGCGAAGTCGTGAGGCATCGCGATGGCATGGGTTTCTTATCGGCCCTGCAACGGCACATGCTAGCCTCTGTGCCGTTTGAAAACCTGGACCTCCACTACTCGCAGCATCATCACGTTTCAATCAACGCCGAAGATCTCTTCAACAAGATTGTGCGATCGGGCAACGGAAGAGGGGGCTATTGCATAGAGAATGGCGTCTTTCTGGGCACTGTGCTACGTAGTCTGGGGTTCGAGGTGGTAAGTGTCAGATCTCGAACCAAGAGATCCAGACCCTACCCTCGGCCGCGCAAAAGACCAGGGATTTCGATGGAAGTCTGATTAACCCGTTCTTCATAGACGAGTGTTGGTGCGCGTATCAACCTGCAAAGCCATCCTACTATCGACGAAGACTCACCTACCCTCCCTTCCTTTGGCGGCTGGTCGCACGTCGTCCATCTCGTCACTCTCCGAGGCGAAATCTACATGGTTGACGTCGGCTTCGGCGCCGGCGGGCCCACGCGTCCCCTGCTGCTGGAAGAAGGCACGCCGATGTTGAACTTGGGACCGAACGAGACCGTCCGATTGCGCAAAGACTACGCTCATCCGGAACCGCCCTCCACGGTCAGTCAAAGCCGGCATCTGAACGAGGAACACAAGGTCTGGTTCCTTGAGCGATGCCTCGCCGGCAACGACAACGAACAGTTGAACACGCCGTGGGTGTGCGTGTACTGCTTCTCCGACAAGCTATCCTTCCTGCCGCAGGACTTTGAGGTCATGTCATGGTTCGCAAGCACGCACCGCACTAGCTTCTTCACCTACCGGGTGATTGCTAGTCGGTACCTGCTGGACTGGGCGGCGGAAGAGCTGATGGGACACGTTTTGCTATATGAGGACCGCGTGTTAAGAATGGAAAATGGCGAAGAGGTGCTGGTGGAGGAGCTGAGAAGCGAGAGGCAGCGGGTGGAGGCGCTGCAGAGATGGATTGGTATCAGCTTGAGCAAGGCGCAGATTGAAGGGATCAAAGGGACGGTCACGGAGATACAAGGCAGTTGATGATTGTTGTCGTTGCAGGATTCCGCGGTCGAAAGAGGAGCAGATGGTGCAGCGCTGTTGTTGAATTGATGACGTGATGAGCATTCAGGCACAGAGGGCGCCGGATGACGATGATGACCGCATGATGAACGAGCAAATCTTGGTGTCCCAATGGCCTATGTGCTACGCTTTGGTAGGTGGGTAGCTTTGGTTTCGAAACCCCTGTTGCAGTACCCTTTATTTGCCTGGCCCGTAGGTTCTTAAAATGCCTGATGGGAAGATGATGTTTTGTGTAACATGTATCTGCTACACGTGAGACGTACTGGAGATAGAGCAGCAAACACACGACCAGGCAGCTTCTGCCAACCACTTTTTAATAAAGTACTCGAAGCGCATCTCGTGCACTGCGGAAGGTAAATATCGATCCCAATGCCCAGGTCAAAGCCTCCTAGAAATGCATGCCGAGACCGTGTCACCATCTTTTTGATGCCAAAAACCTTCATGCCATTCCCATGCCACCCCTGACGCCATGCTTTCAAAGATCGAACCGCTTCCTTTTGCCCACTCCGCTCCCGCTTCTCATGCAAATAAAATAAAAACTTCCTGTTCATGATGCTGCAGGTCTTCAGTTCGCAAGTCCTTCACGAACGTCCATCATCGAAGCGGATAGGAGACCAATGTGTCCGCTCAAGGACCCGACATCTCCTGCTCTTTCAACATGCTGCAAAGTTTTTCACGAACTTTCGTGCTCCAAGGTCGAATCCAAGTCGAAGAACCCCACATACTCATCAGCAGCTTCGATATCGAGCGACAGAGCAAGGCGGCGCTACTCGCTCTCGCTCGCATCCTCCTCATCCTCATCAAGTGCCTCCATTGCCTCTTTGATGAAAGGCGCAGCCTGTGAAACACCAGTCAGCAAAAATTATACTCGAACCTCAAAGAACCAGTGATCAAAAAAAAAAAAAAATTACATACCTTGGCGTCCAGATTCAACGCTGCCGTCAGAGCCCGAAGCGCCTCTCCCTTCTCCCCCAACCCCTTCCAGCACTTGCCCAGCAAGAACCACACATTGGCCTCGTCCGGCGCCTGCCGCCTCAAAACCTCCAATTCCTCCAACGCCTCCTTGTAATGCCTGACATGCATCAGGGTCCTCGCCTTCTTGAACCGCGCGAGGGCCGATTGCGGCGCCAACTCCAGAGCCTTTGTATACTGCGCGAGCGCGGCTTTCCGGTTGCGTAGCCGCTCGAGCACGACACCGATACAGACGAGCAAGGTGGCGTTGGAGGGGTTGATGGAAGCCGCGATGCGGTAGTGGCGCTCGGCATCTTCCAGCTTGCCCATGCGCTCGTAAGATTTGCCGAGGCCGTACCAGCCGCCGTAGCAGCGGCGATCGATGCTGACGCTCTTGCGGAAGCAGGAGAGGGCGGCGTCGAATTCTTCGTTGGCGATGTATTCGTGGCCCATGAGCGTCCAGGCGTAGGCGAATCGCTCGTCGACCTGGACGGCGCGTTTGAAGGCCGCGATGGCTTGTTCGTGTTCGCGTGCGAGGGAGAAGGCGTTGCCGACTGCGCACCAGGTCTCGGGGGCGTTGAAGTCTTGATCGCGGAGGGTGTGGCAGAGGAAGGCGAGGGCATTGTCCTTCTTCATGTGCCAGAGGACGGTGGAATAGACTTCCATGTCCTCGGTTCGGGAAGGCTGCAGCTTGAGTAGGCGTGCGAAACACTCTTCCGCGTTTCGATAATCGGCAGACTCGTAGTAAGCTTTGCCGAGCTGGGCCAAGACCCAGGGCGTCTCGCGTTGGGCTGAAGGCAGACCTCGGAATATTGCTATGGCTCGAGGACAATCGAAGCGCGCACTCGAGTAACATCCTAATGCTAGATGCCGGAAAGATTCGAGGAGAGAGGCGGTTGCTTGCTGTTCGAGTTGCGCCTCGGTCAAGGCATTCACATGATGGCCGTGAGATGTATGCTTTTGCAAGGTGGCTGATGTTACCCCTGGTCCAGTTGTGGAAGGTTTTTCGCTGTTGTTTCGGCTGGGCGCACGCTTCTCCTTATCGGCGGGGTCTGGGGGTATCATCTTACGATTGCCGCTCACAACTCTGCCGACAGTAGAGCCTGCGCGCCCTTTCGTCCCAGTTGCAACTTTGGCCCCACGAAGATTACGGTCAACTTTGCCAGTCATCGATGCCTGCGTATCGGCTGTTGAACGTGATGGTTTGCTGGTCGCGGTCTGACCAAAGAGGCGATTACTTCTTCGAGGTGGCGCTGATGGATCGGACGGCGCAGCTGTAGAGGTGGGCTGCGCACCCGATATTGTACGTTTGTGACTAATACTTGGCTTCCTTTGGTCCTCAGCACTCAAAGCCTCCGAACTCGACTGTCCATGCGCTCGCAACGTAGGCTGTCTAGGCCTCTCAGAAGCTTCCCCATGGTGCCCAGGTCTAGTCCTCCGCGCTGGCGCTGCGGGTGGCTCTAAACCCCCGCCTTCGTTCTCCAGCTGCATGCCGCCCATTGCTACATCGTCTTCATCCGCCGTTCCAGCATTGACAGTAGGCGTATCCCAATCTGACGGCGGCTGCTTAAGCCCCCTGCCCAGTGCAGACTTGCCCTTGGGAACTGCAAATTGACCAGGCTCGCTTTCCACCCTCCCCGACGCAAATGGATCGGCAGTGGGCGTGAAGACTTGCTGGTTGAAATTCGACTGTGCAGCTAACGGTTGCGACTGCAGAGTCTGATCGTCCGTGTAAACATCCGGCAGTCCACCACTCCCACCTCCAGCTGCACCGACTTCACCTACGCCTCCCGCGCTGACTCGAAACATGTTGTGCACATTCAAATCCGCCCCGACTCGACACAGTCCTTCAAACGCATCCCAGATGAAGGGATTGGCCTTATGTGCCTCGATGTAGCAATCGCCCGCCTTCTTCATATCCCCGTGACCCCTCCACAGCTTGGCCATCAGAGTGTAGACAGCTGGCGCATCCGGCAAATGCCTCCGTGTGGTCTCCGAGTGCTTCTTCCAATTGATTTTACCGGTCCACATTCCCCTGGCCTTCTCCAACGCCGCACAGCCCTCAGTATACCTGCCTAGTTCCAAGCACGCCTGCGCGAAGACGTACGCGCAGCCTAGATGTCGCCCGCTCGCGCCGTATTTCTGGCTGAAATCGTAGGTGGCTTTGAAGCGACGCAGGCGATAGTAGGTCAAGGCCATGAGGTGGGCGGAGTCTGGGTTGCGCGGTTCGAGGGCGTGCAGGCGCCCGGCGAGGAAGTTGGCTGTATCAAGCATGTCGTTGTCGATGTGATAGAAGATGAGCTGGTGCAGCTGCGAGGCTGCGATGCCAGTGGTCGGCGACATGGTGGTAGGTGGTGGGTGAGTTTGTTGTTGTTTAAGAAAGGTGTTGGTGCCAGGACACCAGCGCAAGTGAAGGGGACCAAGTGAAGAGACTAAACGCGGCACAGGCAGCAGCGTATGTTACTGTGGTCGTAATCCCATGGATGTGAGCCGCATACACCTCCCGAGTCTTGAAAGGCGCTTGTGTCTGAAACGAAGCAGCTCGTCGCTGTCTCTTTCTCTTTCGCGCTCCCACCTGAGCGGATGGAGGAATTAATCAATATGTTGTTTGGCCGTCGATCATCCCGTCATGACTGTCATTAAAGCCCCAATACCCTTTGTTCCCCGTTGCGATGCGTAATGTGCGCTGGTGAAGTTGTTCGCACGGTGAATCTCGCCCTAGCGCCTGGCGTCAGTGGTTGCTGCCCGCCTTCGTTTGTTTGGCAAGCACTCGTGCCGTTGCTGGTGGAGCACGGACCGAGTCAGAATGCGGGCGTTCCGCGCATTACCAAACCATTCAATGGGTTTGAATCAACTTCAATCAAAAGCTCCAGACCACTTCCCTGCTGCGCACGCGCGAGCTTTTGGCTTCTTTACAACACTCAACCCTACCCCCACAAGCAAGTGCTTGCCACCATTAATATTACCATGGCTCAAGTAAGTACAGGCTCCTCACAGATGACCAACCATATAAGATTATAAAAAGCAAAAGGAAAAACAGAGAGAGCCCGAAGCAATAAGAAACAAACCACCCCACTTACACTTCAACCCCCAGAAAGCCCAAAAGACCCTCGCCGCCCGCAACACCGCGGCGCTCAACCGCACCCACCTGATCTCCCTCATAATCACGATCCTCTTCCTCCTCCTCCGGACTACCCTCCTACACCGCACCCACTCCCTGAAACCCTTCATCCTGCTCAACCTCCCCGCCTGGCTGATCGAAATCTGGTTCGAACGGATCGGCCGCCCAACCAAGGACGCCGCGACGGGGGACCTGAAACGCGCCGGCGAAGACCTCGAGGCCAAGGGGCTCACGGAATGGATGTGGGACGTGCTGTACTGGACGTGGGGGTGTACGGTGATTGCTGCGGTGGTGGGGAATAGGGCGTGGTGGCTGTATCTGGCTGTGCCGGTCTACTCGGCCTATTTGGCTTTCAGTACGTATTCCGGTATGCGGCAGGGGTTTGCGGGGATGGGTGGAGGTGACGGTGCTGCTGCCGGAAGTGGTGGCAGTGGAGGGCCGAGTAAGCGGCAGGCTAAGATGGAGAAGAGGGGTGGGCAGCGTGTGCAGTATCGTTAGTTGTGGCAGTGGAGAGGTATGCTCTAACTTCATGTACAAATGAGCAGTTTTCCCGTCCTATATCAGTGTCAATTTGGTGCCTGTCTTCGGTCACAGCAGTAGTAAGCGCGTAAGGGTTGTATGGGTGGGAAGAAAGCCTTCTCCGTCGTTGACTAGTTATGAATTCCTCATGATGATTTTGCATAGCTGGCGACAAGACTGTCAAAACAGTATCTCTGGGTATCTACTCTGTCGCCATCCAATCTCACAAAATTCCTTGCGCTCCAGAACCTTAGATCACCCTCATATAGCTGTCCCCCTCTCAAAGCTGTCCCGAATATCCGCCGTGTATTTGTTGTAGAACCTCGCCAGCTTCATGTTGAACTGCTTGTTCTTCTCGTTGATATACGTGATGTCCCTCTCACTCTCGTCATCCTTGCCTCGATCCTTCCTCTTCTTCAGTCGTACCTCCTCCGCCTTCTTGATATCCGCAACCAATCTGTCCACTGCATCCTTACTCGGCCGGTTCTGGACATGTTGTGTCCCATCTGCAGTAGAATAGAAGGTCCCATCTTTATCCACCGCGATCAATTCCCCAGACGGCGTCTCCACAATTTCCAACCCGCCAGACCTAACGGCGCGATCTAACGCCTCCGCCTTCTCCCGCTCATAAGCCTCCTTCCTCTCCCCAAAGCCCTCGGCTTTCTCCTCGAGGTTCTGCCCGACCTGGCGCTCATAGATCTTCCCCGCCTCGGCGCTGTAATCGCTAAACCCCGCCTGATCCCGCTTCCGCTGCTTCTCGGCCATCTTCGCATCCCATCGCTCGCTCTCCTCCGCCGTCCAATCCCATGCGCGTTTCCGTTCAAAGTCCTCCCCCCGCGATTCGGTCTCGGCTTTGAGGAGTTTGTGGGAAGCGATGTCGCGTTTGCGGTTGATAGAATGTAAGGCAGATGGGTCCGTGGCAGCGCGCGAGGCTTCGGACTTGGTTTCTTTGAGGTTTTCTTTGCGGGAGGCTTGGTTGCGGGCGCGGAGAGCGGCAAAGCGAGCGGCCCGATCGTTCGGTGGTGGTGGTGGCGCCGCTGCGGTCTCTGATGTTTGCGCGGCAGGTGTGGTGGCTGTTGAAGAGTCTGTGGGCGGCGCTGTCTCGGATGCGCTTGGTGCGGTGGTGGTGTTGGCCGAGGTTTGGGGTGCAACTTCTTCTTCTTCGGCAAAGCGACGTTTGGAGGGGTCGGCTCCTTCAATGAGGCCTGGAGAGCCTTTTCGTTTTAAAGCGGTCGGCATTGTGGAAGAACGTTTGGGTTTATGGTTGCGACTGAGGGTGGAGATGGGTTGCGACAACTGGACGAGTGCAGTAGTGACGAAAGTCCAGATGGGATTGAGCATGCGGACCAAATTCCGCTCGTAGAGGCCCCGGAGTTCCACCGCGCCGTGCCAGTTCCAGCGTCCAGCGTCCAGCGACGCTGGCCAAGCGTCACTGTCAGCATCAGCGTCGATTGTTGTTATCGTCATTGCTGTCGGCAACCATGGATCGCAGCCTGGACGAGATCATTTCTGAGCGCCCGGTACGTTTAATCAAGGATTTCCGTACCGATATCCGCGTAGAGTACAAGACCACTAACTCCCCTCGCAGCCAGCGGGTCGCAGACCACCTCCATCAGGCCCTCGTGCCAGCAGAGGTCCCCCACCGCCGAGGGCTCCGCGCAGGGAGGAGTATCCTCGAGACGGCGTACGAAAGGTATGTCAAACACGACTCGCCCAGGAACAAGGTGGAGCGGGACGCTGTAGCATCAACTATCAACCATCAGCAGCTGACAGCCGACACAGGTGCCTCTTCCTCCCTCCTCAGTTTGAACGCAGATCCCGCCCTTGCCTTCTTCGTGCGACGACGTTGTTCAGCATGCCTTCGAGCCTCGTGCCCCCGACGACGCCGGCGAAGTTTCCGGGGGTGGCCTGCGATAAGGGAATATGTAGCTGACCGGGGCGTGACTGCCAACAGTACAGGCGCGAGGAGCCCGTGAACATCGATTCGTAAGATCCATGTGACGCTGCAGGCGTATCGGCTGGTCGGAGACGCTGACCGATGGCAGGGACTGGGTACACGACCGTTTTGAGGACGACAGATACGACCGCACGGCCCGCCGGCGTGCTGGTCCCGCAGACTACGAAGATCGATATGACTCTGCTGGCGCACGCGGAGACAGGTGGGACGCACCAGATTCTCCTCCGTGCTGGCGACCGCGAGGCTGACCGTATTCCTGCAGTGTCGGCACCAAGCTTCGCGTTGACAACGTCCACTACGAGCTAACCGAAGACGACCTACGCGTACGTCCCATCACCGCGGCTCCATTTACCTCAAATTGCATAGCTAACATCATGCAGGGCCTCTTCGAGCGCAAAGGCCCGCTACTCTCCGTCAAACTCAACTACGACCGCATGGACCGCTCGACCGGCATGGCCTATGTGACATACGCCGACTACCGCGATGCCCGTGATGCCGTCGAAGATTACGACGGCCAGAACGCCAACGGTCTTCCGATCAAGATCACCATCCTCCCGCAAGCACCTGCCGCAGCTACGAGAGGGCCGAGCCTGTTCGACCGGATTGAGAGGCCGCCAAGGAGCCTGTTCGACCGACTCGACAGCAGTGCGAGGGAAGACAGCCGGGAAGGATTTGGCAGGAGGCGCAGGGAAAGGAGCGACAGTCCTAGGAAAAGCCGAGCTATGGCAGAAAGAGTGGACCGCTATGTGCCGCGCTCTCGTTCCCCGCCGACGAGGCGTAGAGGTCCACCGCGTGAGCCCGGCAGACGCCCTGGCCAGAGGCGAGAGGACAACGGGAGGAGAGGCGGTAGGCGACCCAGGACTGATGAGGAGGGCAGACCGCTTGTGGGTGGCCGACCAAAGAAGACTGCTGATGAATTGGATGCCGAGATGGACGATTATTTCAACAGCGGCAAAGGTAATGACGGCGGTAAGGCCAACGGTGCGGCTGAGAATGGCGGCGGAGCTGCCACAGCTCCTGCTCCTGCTGGTGAAGAAGACACCGATATGGTGCTCTAAGGATGTGACTACCGCGATTCAACTTCCTGTTGGGTAGCAGAAAAAGAGCCTGTCGTTTGTAAGATACCATGCCATAGTCGAATCAGCCAGCGTCCCTTCACGGAGAAACGGTAGAGGAACTCGACTGGAGAAGAGATGTCACAAAACCGCGAAATCTTTCTCTCCTCCCGCGTTGCAATTGGAGCTTGGCCCCTACCCATAGAGACCTGATAGGATGGCAGCGGCATATTCAAGAATAGAAGACATTATCCTTCATTATCATTATCGTACGCACGAGTTCTCCCATCTGGGAAACAGTCCATAATTTCGCCACCCTGAGTTTCCCCTGAAATCTGCCGAAAGCGCCTATGACGATGCGATAGACAGCCACGCTCCCGAGCGCTGGACAAACAAATGCCACCAACAGGCGCCAATGAAAGACTCTTCCACCATATTCAACCTCAAGCGCTGTGATCACCTTCTCCTCAGCTTCCTACTAGCCTTCGCTTCCCTCTCCGCAGCTTCCAACCCCCGCTCTTCCATCGTCGCAACGTTAATCTGGAGATTGGTGAACGAGCTCGCTAGATCGGAAGAAGGGTTCGCTGACTCTTCTCCTCTTCCCCTTGCGACCAAGACCCCTTGCTCTTCCGCTTCCCCGCCAACCTCCTTCTCACGAGGCAGCACCTCATCTTCCTCCACTCCAGCATCCGCACCCACTCCCACAATATCCGCCTCATCCAACCATCCCTCTCCTAAAGCCAGCGCTACAAGATCCGTGCACGACGTCAGATCCCCCTGGCAGATGACATCCGGGTCGAGGAGTTCCTGCGTCCGGAGCAACTTATGCTCCAGGTCATTCGCCCGTTTCCAGACCGCGTAATCGGCGGGTTTCCTCTTGCGGGGAGGCGCTTTGGTCGCCGATGGCCAGTCCAGCTGCTCGAGGAGTTTGTATAGGATGAAGTGCAGCCAGATGAGGTTGGTGATTGGGGTGTAGGAGCGCCAAGAGGCTGATTGGTGTTGTTCGTTGGAGTGCTGGGGTTTGGCGGAGGCATTGTTTTTGGTGGTGGTTTCGGCGTAAGGAGGTTCCCAGTAAGGATCGGAATAGAGAGCGGCGCCGCGCATGTACCGGTAGATGTCGTACTGGTATTCTTCTGTGCTGTCGCCTTCGAAGACGGAGGGGTCTTGGGAGAGGTCGTGGTACGCTATGCCCTCGTCGTTTTCGTCCTTTTCTGATCGCAGAAGGCAGCGGGATATCGTATAATCGATTATCGTCGTCTCGAGATCCGTAAAGCCCAATTTCTTCTTCGTATCGATCTGAGCTCTGCCCGACTCCCCTGCCAATGCTGGATCCGCAGGACTCGCCGCGCCTGGCGCGGGACGCACACAGATATTCCCCAGATGCAAATCCCGATGTTCAAACTCCGCCCCTTCCTCGCCTTTCGCGAGCGTAAGCACAACCTGCCAGAAGATATCCCAGACGTTCCAGATCGCGGTGCATTCACCGTTCTCGATCAGCTTCTCCAGATCAGTCCCCGCGTCCTGCATCTCAATCACCGCCCAGAGCTGGTCCTCGCTATAACTCGCTTTCTTCCCCGGGTCTGGGAAAATTGAGAGGTCCTTCTTCTTCGCTTTCTGGGCCTGGTTGAACGCCTTGAAAGCCTCCACGAACGGTTCTCCCGGCCTGCCCTGTAGGATTCGAACATCTCGGAAATTGGTGAAGCCAGGGATACTGCTCATCCGCTGCAAGAGCTTCACCTCGCTCGCGACGTCTGCCGGTTTACTCATAGCTTCGGCTTTCTTTATAGCGGCCTTTCGGTCTTTCTTTCCTTTTGGTAAGGTCGTTTCGGGTGGTGTGAGGGCTATGACTTTGAACACGCTCTCGTCTGCGCGTGAGAAGCCAGGTAATTGGGAGAGAAGCGAGAGTCGGTAGACTTCACCAAATGAGGCTTCGGCGATTTTGGTCAGGTCGAAATGTGTGGAGATTTGTTGAGACCAGGATGTGAAAGACGTGAGGCCGTGGGCCGAGAGGTTGAGCAGTTCGCGGGTATGGTGAGTGAAAGCGTCCGTATGATCGGAAGATCTTGATGCTGGAAGCGATGGTGGAAGAGCCTCGACCTCAGGCTCGAGAGAGGTTTCAGGCGTATGCGCTGTCTCTACTGTTTGCTCGTCTTGTTGCAAGGCTGGTTCCTCGGCCTCACATGGGTCTTGTGGCCCATCGACCTTTTCAGGGGCTTCGGTTTGCGGTTCTAGTCCACCAGTATCTCGATCGCTCACGACGGTCGCACAGCTTTCTGCGACTTTGACTTCTTCAACAGTGTTCTCTTTGTTCCCAAGCTCTGGTTGTTCTTGATTGCCACCATATTCCTCAAGGACTTTCCGACGTGCTGGCCTCTTGCTCTTCTTCTCCCCTCGCGCTTCTCGCTTTGCGAGCCCGGCATTTGGACTTCTCTCGCCCAGTGCCGTTCTTTCAGCTACTGGCCGTCTTTCTTCTCTCGCCTTTTGATATAATTGCAATTCTCCCACCTGATCGACAAGAACGTCGATCTCATCCTGCTTTTTCCCATATTGTGGTCGCTGGGGACTTGCGAAGATGGCAAATGGATCGTAATTCGCACGGGAACGCTTGCCGTAGACCTGCTGCGCACGAGGCATTCTTCAAGAAGTCGACTGAATCGCGACGAATGCCTGGAATATGAAAATATAGGACGTCAATAGTTTCGTGTGGAAGAGGTCTCTGATGTTCGTCCATGGACGTATCTGGTAGTCTGTTGATGCGGGACTTCCCGTCCATAGCAACTATCAGAAGCGATAACTGTCGTCATGCCTGTGCTTCCAGGGCGCCGCCAGCTCAGATACGAGAGATTTGGATGCGGCGTCGTTGGTAAAGTCGTCCTCTTGTCAAACCATAACGACAGACAGAAAATTTCTGACTTGGACAGCATCCGGTAAATTCAGTGTAATATGCAGCCTGGGCGCAGTGTTGTCACAGCAGAGCCATACCTTTGGCCACACGATGCCTCCTTCGACCGCAGCACGACAGCACTTGTAGTCGTCGACATGCAACGAGACTGTACGCCCTCAATAGAACCACGTAGGAAGCCATCGTTCCTTACATAAGTTGATTTTCCGTCAAATAGTCTGCGAAGAAGGCGGTTACCTCTCCTCCCAAGGCTACGATCTATCAGCCATCCAGTCCATCATCCCCAAAATCCAAACTCTTCTTTCCACATTCCGTCAAGCCGGGATGCCAATTTTCCATACGCGAGAGGGACATCGTCCAGATCTGAGCGATCTATCATCACGAGAACTTTTCCGCTCACGCAATAATCCTTCTGGTCTGGGAATCGGGGATCAGGGACCTCTAGGGCGTCTTCTGGTCCGCGGTGAGGCTGGCCATGATATTGTCAATGAATTGTATCCATTGCCTGGAGAGCCGATCATCGACAAGCCCGGCAAGAGTGCCTATGCTAATACGGATTTCGATCTGTTGCTTAGAGTGAAGGGTATAAGGAACTTGGTACTATGTGGCGTGACAACCGATGTGTGTGTCCATACGACGATGCGAGAGGCTAACGATCGCGGGTATGATTGTCTACTAGCTGAAGACTGCTGTGCAGCTAGCGAGGAGCGGCTGCATGACGCCGCGGTAGAGATGGTGAGGACAGAGGGCGGCGTTTTCGGTGCTACTGCGAAGTCTGGGGAACTGCTCTCTGTTTTGTACGGCTCTTCGGCTTTTCAATCTGGTATATGTAGGTGAGATCTTGCAGAGCGGCCCCCAAGTCAACAGCTGTGTCTATTCTCCATCGCCAGTGGCTCCTACGGGACGAATGGCTGACGCGGTGCCATCTATTGCCTCTCTATCCTCCGCCTTCAGCTCGATACCAAAGTACTTCGCCAAAGCTCCCACTCGCTCATCTTCAGTCTTGAACTTCCAATCAAGAAGCTTTTCGCCCCGTCGTCGCCACTTGAGCACGTCTTGATTGAGAGTCAGGCTACCGTCTATCTCCCCTTTTCCCGAACCAAGCCCTCCAATCCTCTCTGTCCCTTCGCGACCAGGATCTGATTCTCCAGAACTTGTAAACCGGACACACACAAGCGTGTGGGTGAAGAAAGTCTGCTTGCTAAGCCAAGGAGCAAAGTTCATACTCTCAATATCCGACGGCAGGAACTCAAGCTCCGTGAAACAATACATAGTCCTCCACTCCGCCCTCTCCTCGTACCTATGCTGATAGATCCACACCCGCTGGCTCTGATCCCGCATCTGCGGTATCGGCTCATGTAACAGCCTACTCTGCGCGGGAGGGATCTGTGCCTGTACAACCCCTACCTTTAGTGGCAAGGGCTGCGTAACTTCCTGAGGACCGAACCCCCCATCGAGTAGATACTTGACTCCGCCGATAGTGACAAGATTCACCATGTGCGTCCACCCGCCATACCCGCCCTCCTCAGTCCCACTGTAAATCCTAGACCCGGCTATGTAGACATCGAAGCCTAGACTTACGAGGATGTAATGCCAGAGGGAGTTGGCTTCCATGCAGTAGCCACCGCGGCCAGTACCTTGGTCATTAAGCACGATCTTGCGGAAGAGATGGGCGGGCTTGACGTTGACGACGCGGTGCCATGAGTAGTGCTGGGTGAGGTTTTCCCACGGGATGCTGATGAGCTGGTGCTTCTGCAGGAGAGTGAGGAAGGCTAGCTTGTCCTCGTCGGTGGAGAGGGTGGCGATGTCGTAGACCCTGTCCTTTTCCGGAAGGCAGATGCGGTTGAAATACTGCTCTAGCTCTTCGCGGGTGTATTTGTAGCGATTTGCTGCCATGTTCTTTTTATTTGAAAAGCGTGATTTGTCGCATTCCCGCGCCACTATGATGGATATGTTTGCATTGGCGCCACGCCTACTAACTGAGTGCGTCTGTTGATCTCCAATTGCCGCAAACCCCGTCCCAAGCACTAGTGGCCAGTGGGTCGGAAGAGTATATACCTTGACACGTCGCAACTACGAGCACCGTAGTGTAAATTGAACATCACGCTAGAGTTTGACTTGTCAACTAAAGTTGTTGAATCACCGTCAGTGAGTACGTAGACCCAAAAAAGTTGGTCGCCGAGAGTTGTAAGAAGTCACGATTACAGGCGCTACTGCTAATCCACAAGTGTACATCCAGCTTCTGTGCAATGCGATCACTCGTGAGAGGCCGTGCCATTGCAATGCAGGCTCTCCGTTATGCAAAGTCCAATCTCAAAACATGCACTGAAACCCATGCCAGCCCGCCAAATGTCCAAAAATTAACAGATGGTTGCTGCTATTGAAAGATCCTTACACCAGGGTATCATTCACCTGTAATGCAGGCAGGGTTTCAATAACCTATCTGCGTCTCAACCATTTTCAGGTTGCCTTGCTCTTCGGAGCATGGAAAGCTTACTCCCTGAGACCGCGGAAGAACTCCTTGAGTTCCTCGGCAACCTCGTCCTCAATCCTGTGGCTCATGCTCTTGGTGAACTCACCGAGCTTCTTCGCATCAACAGTGATGTCGTCCTCGATCTTGCCGAAGTCAATGTTGATGGTCTCGTCCTCCTCGACGGAGCCGACCTTGTAAGAGCCCTTCTCGATGATATCGGTGTAGTTGCTCTCACCACCGCCGTTCCAGGCGAGGATGTTCTGGGTGTTGGATGGGACGTCCGTCAGAGCACCCTCGGTAGCAATGGAAATCAGGTTGGCCTTCAGCTTCTTAGGGGTGATGTCGGCGACAGCGTAGGAAGAGTCCTTGCTTGGCTGGAGCGAGAGCAGGTAGGCGAGCAGGCCAGCGATGTGAGGCGAGGCCATGGAGGTACCAGAGATGGTGTTGACGGCGTACTTGCTGCCAATCCAGGTAGATTGGATGTTCAGACCTGGGGCAAAGATGTCATTGCAGGTACCGTAGTTGGAGAAGTAGGCGCGCTCGTCAGCCAAGGTGGAAGCACCAACGGTAACAGCGTTCTTGGCTGCGGCTGGCGAGTAGTTGCATGAATCGGCGTTGTCGTTACCAGCAGCCACAGCGAAGTGGATGCCAGCATCAACAGCGGCGTTCACAGCCTGGTCGAGAATAGGAGACTTGCCACCGCCGAGAGACATGTTGGCAGCAGAGCCCTTGAAACCCTTGCGGCCCTTGCCCTCCTTCGCGAGAGCGACTTGCTCCTGGTGAGCCTCCGCCGCGTACTCGACGCCCTTCACGACGTCGGACATCGAGCCAGAGCCGTTGGAGCGGAGCACCTTGACAGCCTTGACGTGAGCCTTCTTGGCAACGCCGTACTTCTTGCCAGCGACAGTGCCCGAGCAGTGTGTACCGTGTCCATTGCCGTCCTCATCAGCATCGCCTTGCGGGATGGTCTTGCCCCAAGATGCGCGACCCTCAAAGTCAACGTGGTCGACGTTGGTGCCGGTGTCGATGACATAGACATCGACGCCCTCGCCGCCGTCCTCGGAGTAGAGGTACTTGTTGAAGGTGCCGAAGGACAGGGCGTCACGGTGCGAGATACGGGCAAGACCCCACGGAGCGTTCTTCTCGGTCTCCGGGTCGTGGTGGGAGAGCGTGTGCATCTCCTGGTCCTTCTCGACGTATTCGACCTGGCAGGGAAGTCAGTCATCGGTCCCGAGGCTCATGGGCCGAGAGTCACGTGGCAACTCACATCAGGGTGTCTACGGATCTGCTCGAGCACATCCTCATCAAAGTGACCCGAGTAGCCCAACAGGCTCCCCGCGATGTTGTAGGTGTGCTTGAGACCACCGAAGATGTCATCCACCATCGGCGTCTGACTCCGCTTTCGGAGCTCCGTCTTCGCGTCCTGGGTGTTCAGGTGGATGTCCTGCACCCAGCTGTGGTGGTCTGCAGCATGCTTCTCCGTCACATGCTTCTTAAAGACAACGATGTAGTTGTCCTGGATCGTCTTCGCGTTCTCAGCCGCGTAGATGGGCGCGGCGTCCTGAGTGACGGTGCTGTCGAAGAGCACTGGGGAAGCCGACGCCAGCGAGGCCAGCGACAGGCCGAGGAATCCCTTCATGATGGGCGGTTGGAAGATGGAGTGGATTGGTGCACGCTCCTGATGGGACAAGAGCGATGCGATGCAAGATGGGTTGATGGAAGGGGGAGCGGGTTATGTAGGAGATGGACCGTCAAGTATGAGTACTGATAAGGACCCCGAGCTCGAGTGTCGGGAAGGCAACCAAGCTGCGAGCCTGGAGGTAGCCGACGCTCATGACGCCGACGCTCCACAAAAACGGTCCGTGCTGAAGCTCGCCAGCCACTGAGGCGAAGCGCGCGCGGCGCTCTCACGTGCCCTTCGGTTTCAGTCCAAGGTCGCCTGCTGACAACACCACAGACACTACTACATACCTAGTACTACTATGTATGTATGTACATGCTAACCCTGTGAACGGGAAGTAAGTCAGTTTAGCATATGTTTCGGCCAGCCAGCATTGCGATCGTTGCTACATCCTCCGCTCCGCAGAAGGCCGATCGCTGGCAAGGAAAGTGCCGCTAAACTGTCTGATAAGCCAGATAAGACCAGGAGACGCGGAGGCGCGACTTCCGCCAAGCCCCAGCTGACTTGGTTGTTCAACTGTTCACCCCGAACAAGCATAAATCGCGCTAAAATCTCTCAAGACTTCCGGTACGAAACGGTCCACGGGCGATACTCACTGAAAGTAGATGCGAGCAGTCCGAGTTGGTCGGGCAGTCCCGACCTAACGCGCCATCGAACGGCAAGGGAAGGATGATCCTACCTTGGTTCGAAAGACTTGTGGTATGGCCTTCCGCGTGAATAGCATGTCTCGATCCAGGTCCTCGACTGGAGCGACCAAGGGTCTCGATTCGGCTGAGCAGCGCTCGCCCATTGCGAACACAATAAGGGACTTGCAGGTCGACGTCCATTCCTCCTTGAACGATCAAGTGCCACGCCTTCAAATCCCCCTTGCTCGGCTAAAAGAAGAGTTTCGCCATGAGACCCGGGCCAAAGACCTGTTTCGAAGGGGCGGTGGTTTTGAAAGCATCCTCGACGTTATCTCAAAGATTGCCACCCTCGAAGGTGAAGGATTCGCGCAAAGGGTGGCATTGGCCCATGATGCTTTGTTCGCTTTAGGTGAGTCTTTTCACGAGCATCGTGGCAATGAGCGATATTTCAGCGAGCGGTTGAGCGGGTGGACGGCCTTGAGCAAGTCTTTAAAAGAAATTCAGATGTGTTCTGGCGAACTTACGGAGAGTGGACGGAAAGCAACTGTCCAATTGCATTTCTGTTTGCTTCAATTAGCATTGGGCCAGTATGCATCTGCCGCAGTGTCCGAGGAAGGCTCTGTTGACGATAATTCCTTGTTCGGGAGTTTGAGCGGCGCCCTGCAGATACACTACCCTGAAGCAGCACTACTTGCTTTGCAGCTGGCACTAGGGCTTCTGGAAACAGAAGGTGAAAATCTGCGGGAGGCAACAAAGATCGTGTCTCCTTTACTGCACACTCTGGCAGCTTTGGCGGATTCGAGCACACGCAACGCCGTAGCCCTCTGGAATGCCGGCGTCCCCTCAGAAACTCTACCCATTGCTGTTTCACGCAATACTCCCCCAGAAGTGAAGTCAGGAGCGCATGAGTTGACCTTGGCGCTGGCGAACTTTGGTCTCAGCAGTCTGGATGATGTTGCTTTTCTTTTTGAGCAGGCAAGAACTGCAGACAACTGCAGACAACTGCTCTTGGAATATTTGAAAAGATCGAAAGCTCCAGCGCTCATACAGTTCGATCTCACATTGCACGGATTCTCTTCTATCGAGATGCCCAGCCTACCGCGCGCGTTTCCGCCTACAACAGGCTACACACTGACAACATGGCTCCGAATTGACGAATATGAACCCCAATGTCATACAACGCTGTTTGGGGCTTTTGACGCAAGCCAAACCTGTTTTGTGCTGATCTACATTGAGAAAGACAGCCATCAACTCATCCTTCAGACATCTGTACGCTCGTCACGGCCAAGTGTACGTTTCAAATCGACCCGCGTGGACGTCGGAAGATGGTACCACATCGCAATTGTTCATCGCAAAGCTTCGTCAGATCCTCGTCAGAGTCCAGCATTGTTGTTCATCAACGGCGAATTCGCCGAGCAGGTCAAATGCGGCTATCCTGAGTCTCCGCCAGAATACGATGACAGGCATTCTTCGGGCTCTCCAACAGTAGTCGGCACAAGAAAATCAAAACCGGTACAAGCCTTTTTCGGCACACCACACGATCTTGCGCTTCGTATCGGGCGGGACGAAGTGAGATCTCGGTGGTCGTTGGCGAGCTCACATCTATATGCAACGCCAACTAGCGATGAGTTCTTAGCCGTACACCAGCGACTTGGTCCGAGATATCATGGAAACTTGCAAGACTGTTTAGGGCCAATGCTCACTTACCAAGCCTCGGCGGAGCTCAATCGGTATAACGAATTGCTACATCCAGATAAGTCCGAAAAGTCGGACATCGTTACAGCGACGGAGAGCAGAGGCAGCGATGTGGTGACGGAGAACCGGCTCCTACTTAGCATCAGCCCTCATGCCGTACTAGGTTTTGATCAGAATAAGGCACAAAGTATCGGATACGAGCTTGATGCGAGGGCTCTTGCAAGATACAAGCAGTTGGCGCAACAGACCAGGGGCATCGCACTCAACGCTGCTATTCCGACCGTGAACGAGGCCATTGGTCGCTCCTACGGCAGTGGAATTCTGACTGGCGACCCAGTCGTGGTCATACCAAAAGCTCTGGACAATGCAAGCTGGTGTCTTGCAGGAGCATTGCCGCTCCTTGTCAGGCTGCTGGAATCCGCGAACACAAAATACGCTTTTCTACAAGCTGTCAAGATCTTCTTCGAGTGTCTCAAGGATAATTGGCGCATTAGCGAGGCAATGGAGAAAGGCAATGGGTACGGTATGCTCGCCGTCATTATCAGAGAGAAACTTGGCCTCGACACCGTCCCATCTCCTGGCACTTCGATGAGAAGACCGGCCACCATGCTAAGCTTGGAAGATAGACAGAGTCTGCCTGAAGAGCTGCTCGAGCTCATACTAGATTTTGTGGGCTACCAACGCAGTCGCCCCGAGGACTCCATGATCGTCAATCCGATGGCTTACAGAGTACTTCTCATAGACTTCGACACATGGCGGAGATGCGACATTGAGACACAAAAATTGTTCTACGCTCACATTTTCCACCTGTTGACCCGAAACCGACACCAAGGCTTCAACCAAAAGAGGTTGACGAGGATGAGAGTCGTACGGAAATTGATCGAGGCTCTCAAGTCAGAAGAAATAAGTGCAGAGACTGTCGAGCCACTAATGAAGGTGCTACGCGCGCTTCTAGACAACCACTCCGGTTATCATTGGTACCGAGATCTAGCCATGTTCGTGGTCTACGGCTTACACGACGAACGCGCCCCAGCTGTTCGACCTATGCGAAGTATGGCCAGCATTGCCAACCTTAGGCACCGTACTGCATCTTGGGCCCGTAGTGCCCGGAGTTCAAGGCCAAGCACTCCCGGCGGGGCTGGTGGGCAGAAGGTAACTCAGGGCATCTCTCGGCCGCAGCTTGCATCGCACGTCCTGCAGCTCTTGTCAGATCTGGCCAGCGACATCAACGGAATAGCCCCCATGCGTCGCTTTGCAAAGGCTATCCCTAGCAGATGGCTTCTCCATCTTCTAGCCGAAACTAATGTTCAGGTTGTAGAGAAGGCAGTCTCGATCTTGAGTTGTTGCCTGGTAACGCTTGGTCCTGAATACAAACCTTCTTTCATCGAGAAGAATGGAGGATTTGTGGCTATGAAATCCCGTCTCAAGATGCATTGGAATTCCTCCGACGTGTGGCTCGCGTGCTTCGCTAGCTTTTTCGGCCAGCAATGTTCGCTTGGCGACCGAAAGAGACCTCTCTCACTCGTCAGCTTGCTGGAGTCTTTCCGAATCGACGATAGTACCGAGATCAAGAATCCAGAGATGCTCTTTACCATCGCAGCGATGCTGGAAGCCGGTCTCAGAGCGGTAGTCAAGGATGAGCAGACGGCATCTGCAGGCGCGGAAGTGCTCAAGAACGTCATCCAATTCTTGAACGAGGCGTACGCTCGAAGCGCTGCCTTCCGGGACTTTGCGATGAACTCACGCTACGTCCAAGAGCTACTTTTCGTGCTTTACCCTGTGCTGGTAGGCTCTGACAGGCTCTCCGCAGAGACGGAGCTACAGGCTGAGAAGGACACTTTGTCCTTCAAAGGCGAGGAAGTGACTTTGCGACCTCACTCAAATTCCTTGGGAGATCGACCACCATCAGTTCGTAGCCTTAACATGGACGATGACAAGCGGACGCCTACCCCCAACATGAGCAAAGGCGTACCACGTCCTAGACGATTGTCGTCATTCATCATGGTAACCCAAGACCGAGCAGGGCTGAAGCCTGCACCAGCGCCGTTTAATGCTGCCCTAGCGCCTAGAAAGGCTGGTCATGTGGCTTTGAACGTTGGCAACTCGATTGTCGAGAGTCTACTTGAAGTGGTCTTGACGGTTTTCGTTGATCTTGTGTGCAGTAAGAAGAAGTTTCAAGGTATCGGCCTGTTTCTCAAAGTCCCGTCTGGGTTCAGGGAACATCAGGCCTACTTCGAGGTAAGTTGTGCATATCTCGAAATCCTACTTTTTGTGGGGATTTTCAGGGCTTTTGTGCTGTTAGCAACGAAGAAGTGCTGACAAAATACAGTCTTATGTGCTTGTGAATGTGCTGCAGCAACTCTGGAACCATTTACAACTCAACCAGAGTCTGTTCCTTGATACAACAGCGCTCTCCAATCTGTCAAGATTCAGCAATCACATGGCTGAGGCGGTCTTTGAAGGCTGGTTTATTGACGGGGCTCAGCCTGTCTTGGACTTCACCGGACAACTTCTTGAATACTTACAGCAGCCCGATATATCAAGCGCCAAGACAGTGCAGTTGTGCAGCCAGTCTACCAGCAATATTCGCGTTGTTTTTCTGAGAGTCACGCTTTGGCGGCTTTCAGAACTTAATGAAACCCTCGATGAAGCAGAAGCGGTTTCGTTCCTTAATAAGATGAACTACTGGCAAACCATACTTTTCGCCTCGCAAAACCAAGAGACGCTCTTCATTCGCCTGATATGCTATCTGCTGTACAGGAAACTCATCTCAGAAGTAGAGTCAGTCCGTCTGGCTGCAGCAAGGCTATGGAGGACTATTGTTGTGCAAAAGCCGACAGAGGCGGCGACGTTGCTCACACAGGTTGTTGGTTCGGAGCAGCGTCATCTGTCGACGGGCTGGATGAGATTGGCGAGCATGGAAGATGAGGAGTTCATACAGTGGGTGGATGAGAACCGAAGTTCCCTTGATCCTGCATTCGTCACTGCGCTCTCCAAGCCGTGGGACGACTTTGTCGGAGAGGAGAACAAACGCAACGAGGAGACAGCATATGCTAGGCTGAGCAAGCGCCGCGAGAAGCTTCGGCAATGGCAGGCAGACGAAGTGACTGCAGATGACCTTATGCGACGCTACGAAGTATCGACTCAACATTGGCGAACCAATGTGCACGCACAGGAACGTGTCAAGCTCCAGCGCGCAACACAAGATCATCAGGAGAACGTTAGCCATCTGTTCGGCATCTTTGCTCGATTAGACAAGGGTCTCAAGCAGCCAGGGGGCCTTGAAGCTTGGAATGGCGATGAGAAGTGGCAACTGGATGAGACAGAAGCCATCAATCGCATGCGCATGAGGCTTCTCCCAGATCACGGACATCTAAGCGATGCCTTCCTGCCCAAGCGAAGAGCATCGGAGCGGAATGCGAATGCCAAGCTCGCGTTGAATACACAAGTCCCGCGCAAGGCTTCTGAGACCCTGCTATCTCCCTTACCAGACAGTCCCATGCCTGCGAGCACGGATGGCGCGCAGGAGATAGAAGGCCGACAGATGCGTGCTGATTCGGCATCGAACTCTCAACTCCTAGAGGGCGGGTTTGAGATTGTAGAAGATCCCAACGACGATCTTGAAGGTGGAGTCGAAGACAAGAACCGCAAGATCATGACTAGTCTGCAGAGGGGTGACCAGGTCTTACAGCTATACAACATCTCCCGCATCGTGGGGCTGGAGGCTTGCGAAGGGCTTCTGGTCGTTGGAAAGAAGAGCTTGTACCTCCAGGACGACTATTTTCAGCGGGCAGATGGAGAAATCGTCAGCGCTCCGCAGGCACCTGAGGATGAGCGAGATCCGTACGTCCAACTCATATCTGGGAAGGATGTTGGGTCGCAAAAGGTCAAACAGAGTGTCAGCGACCCGGAGACCCGACATTGGACTTGGGAAGAGGTCATTAGCGTTTCTAAGAGACGCTTCCTTTTCCGCGACGTCAGCATAGAGGTATTCTTCGCCGATGGCCGAAGCTATCTCTTGACTTGTATCTCGCCGAAGATACGAGATGATCTTTACGGTGCCATCGTTATTAGAGCACCACATGTTCATACCACATCGGCACAAGCGAGCGAAGACTCGTGGCGACTCGAGAGCTTGAGGAATCCAGAAGAGGTTCCTCAGTCTCTGGGCGGAAGATTTGTCGGTGTCTTCAGTAGCACACCAAGTCTTGCTGCCACTAAAAGATGGCTAAGGGGAGACATGTCCAATTTTGCCTACCTGATGCTCATCAACACAATGGCCGGTCGAACCTTCAACGACCTCACCCAATATCCTGTGTTTCCCTGGGTGTTGGCCGATTACACAAGCGAAGAGCTTGACCTTGAGGATCCCAGGACGTTCCGTGATCTTTCCAAGCCTATGGGCTGCCAAAGTCTTGCACGAGCAGCAGAGTACCAAGACCGCTATAGACAATTTGCAGAATTGGAGGACTCCTCGGCACCACCGTTCCATTACGGCACCCATTACTCCTCCGCGATGATCGTTTCATCCTACCTTATTCGGTTGCCTCCCTATGTGCAATCCTACCTGCTCCTCCAAGGCGGCAGTTTCGATCACGCCGACAGACTCTTCGACTCCATTGGTAGGGCCTGGGCTTCCGCATCGAGAGAAACCATGAGCGACGTAAGAGAGTTGACGCCTGAGTTCTTCTATCTCCCGGAGTTCCTTACAAACGTGAACAACTACGACTTTGGTCTCAAGCAGGGAAGCGGCGGAGCAGTCAACGATGTCCAACTTCCCCCTTGGGCTAAGGGTGATCCACACATCTTCATCGCAAAGCATCGCGAGGCACTCGAATGTCCATATGTGAGCGAGCGTCTACACATGTGGATTGACCTAGTGTTTGGATGGAAGCAGCGCGGTGAGGCTGCTGTTGAAGCAACGAATGTGTTTCAACACTTATCATACCACGGATCAAAGGATTTGGACACTATTACAGATCCAGTTGAGCGCCTTGCGACCATTGGCATCATACATTCTTTCGGTCAGACACCACATCAAGTCTTTCAACGTCCTCATCCCGCGAGGGAGCTGGCCAAGAGCCACGTCTCTAGGCTTGACGCCGTCGTTGAATCGCTCACAAGGCTCCCTGATCCTTTGTTCCAGAGTGACGAGAGGGTTGCTGGGCTCGCCTTCACACAGGGAATGAGTCGCTTGCTGTGCGATGGGCCGCGCAAGTTAAATCTACCTCCCAATTGCGATCGCTTTGTGCAATGGGGGTTTGCTGATCATAGTTTGCGATTCTTCTCGTCAAACACCAAACGTCCGCTTGGACTCTACGAGAATGCTCATGTCGGGGCCGTGACCTCTGCCTTGTTCGCTGACAGGAAGACGCTCATAACCGCGGGCGCGGACTGTACTATCGGTGTCTGGTCCGTCCATCCAAGCCGCGACGTTATAGATTTGCATCCTAAGGTATATCTGTTTGGGCACCGCTCGAAGATCACTGGCCTCACTGCAAGCCGTGTCTTCAGTACCCTCGTCTCGACCTCAGACGACGGACAGATCTTGCTGTGGGGTCTCAACAGGCTCAATTGTATTCGCACTCTGCACCGTGCTGGTGACCCGACCGTCCAAGCTGTCGCAATCAGCGATGTCTCCGGCCACATCGCCCTGTGTCAAGGGCCATACGTCTTGCTATACACCCTCAATGGACACTTGTTGCTCCGACAGAAGGTGTGCGACTCCGTGGACGACGAGATGACATGCTGCTCCTTCTACAGCGGGGCGGGGAACGAATGGCTTGAGCGCGAGTTGCTATTCACGGGCCACGCACGGGGAGTGGCGAATGTGTGGGCGCTGACCACCTTGTCGGATGGAGGATGGCACCTGTCGCTTGTCAAGCGACTGAATCATGTCGACGCCAATCGGGAGGACGGTGGCAATACGTTCGCGGCAGTCACTGCCATTCTGCCAACTGCACAGGCCGTCTACACGGGTGACGAGAGCGGCAAGGTGTGGGAGTGGGACTGTATCCAGAGGCAAGGTAGTCTTAGTGTGCGGGTGAGGTGAGAGTATCCGGGGCTCTCTATTGTGATACTGTATATGAGGAATCAAAGAATATTTGAGCTTCCATCATTATGGTCTTTCACGGCATCCTTCGCCCTGCATGTATTGATTTGGCTTGATTTCAAACAACTTCGCAATGGCCCAACTTTGAATTGCCACACACATATTACTACCTCCCAAGTGACATGCAGCTAATATACAACAGTAAAACAACGTATTTACATATTTTGACTTTCTTTATGAGGTCTCACTCACTGTAGAATCTCCGCCTACATCCTGCCTCTTTCTATCGCACAATCTACAAAAGTTGGCAAAAACGCCACTTCGGCTTGTCAGGCACGTAGCATATCAGGGCCAAAGACTTTTGCAACTGAGGTACTCCGATCTCTCTGCATCGTCGATTCTGCGCGAAAACGAAAGCAAGGTCGATGGACAAAAAGATGTACAAAGACAAGAGCGCGAATTGTGTGAAGTGTAAAGAGGAACAAAAAGAGTTGTGAACCTAACCCGATTCGAACGGATGACCATCTGGAGATTCAAGCGAGACTCACTGGAATCAGATACGCTACCACTGCGCCATAGGTCCTTAACACATCGATATCAGCACGGGCCGATTATGGCACGTGAGCCGACGTAATGCAATATATTCAGCGCAATTTGAAGCTGCGCCGGGTGCGAGAAGCTACTTTGGTAGTAAAGATCGCTTCGAAGGTTGTATTCCTGCAAGTTAGTCGCGAGAAGTGTTGTTCTCATGCGCACGCCAAATGCCTAGGTTGTCATGACTTCGACCTAGAGTTGACAGCCGGTTTGTGGAAGCGTCCAAACTGCAGACATGCGTACGCGATAGCTCTTCAGTCTGAATTTGACACGAAGGGAATTTACCTAGGTACCTTTCACTCGCAATCTTACCTAGGAGTATACATGAGAAAGCGCCTGATGTCGTGAGAGTTCGCACAAACATTACATAACTCCAGAATATCGTTGGGGTGATATCCTACACAACTACCTAGGTATATACCCAAATGCCCACCGAACCTGGCGATTTCGCCTCCCTCGCGGGTATCTCTCTCTCCCTCCCTGTGCCTATTTTCCCCGAACGCCGAGCCGTCACTCCAGTATCTACAGTACATGATAAGTTAGTTCTACCAACCTTTTAACGAGGAGGTACGCCAATACATGCCAGCATCAGCTTCTCATAGTCGCCACTGGTCTCGCCCTTAATGCGGTCGGCCAGGTCCTTCTTGTAGAAATGGCGGTATGCAGACTTGGCTTGGTGGAGTCGGTCGCGGCTCCAGTGAATGGCGATGACGCGACGGATGAGAGCCTTGTCCTTGGTGCCTAGGCCTCGCATGGCGTCTTCGAGGAGGTCGGCATCGTGCTTGGCTGGGTCCTCGGCGCGGCAGACCATGTAAAGTAGTGCATCCTCCTGAACAGTTCAGAGTCAGCGAAAGCTCCAGTACTTGTAGTCACTTGTTCGACTTACCATGTGGCCTGAAAATTCTTTCTTGATCACGTCCTGGAGCGAGCGATGGTACTTCTGCTGATACCCTTGTGAGATTGCCCTGAGCTGCCCGTCCGAGCGTGAAGATATGATGCTGCACGCTTGAAGTTCATCGGTACCCATCTGTCCCTCAGTCGCCCGATAGAGCTCGTTGATATCAGCGTCTATTTGCTGCGGAATGACAGGTGCAGAGTCCTCGTTACGACGGGCGGCCATGACCATATCGAAGAGTCTTTCTGTCTTCATAGACAAATCACCCTTAACATCCGACTCGAGCGATTTGCGATACATGTGTTGATAATGCCTCTTAATGGCTTGCAAGTCCGCGTTGCTACGAGAAAGCAGAACTTCGTTCATTGCAGCCTCCTTAGTTCCCATTCCCTTGATGGACTCATGTAGTTCGTAGCAATCCTGCTCGAGTGGTCCGCGTAACATCGCTTCCAGTCCTTCGCGGAAGTAGCCTGACGTTTCTGAGTGAACGTCCTTTACCAGATCGCGGCGATGCTGCTGATGGAATGCTGCTTTGACTCCATTGATCTCCAGAGGCCCTAGAGAGCCCAGTACGCGCACAAGCATCTTCTCGTCGGTGCCAAAGCCCTTCATGGCCCGTCGGAGATCGTCAGCAGCCTGGCGGAGGTCGGCATTAGGCATCTGACCCGGGACGTAGCCCGGTGATGGTGGCGTAGGTGCTGCCGGTGGTCCGCCATATCCGCCGTACTGGCCTGGCGGGGGGCCTGGCGGTGGTGCTCCGTATTGACCCGGGGGAGGGCCTGGTGGCGGCGCATGTCCGTACTGGCCAGGGGGCGGCTGTCCGTACGGTGACTGGCCTGGCGGAGGACCGTAGGGGCCGCCCTGTGGTGGGTAAGGGGAACCTCCCATTGGTGGACCGTAACCTTGATTCATTGGCTGACCTGGAGGCGGACCTGGAGGAGGTCGGTTGTATCCTTGGTTTCCGTAAGGCTGCTGAGGTGGAGGATAGCCGCCCTGTTGAGGCGGATACGGCGAATCTAAGTACTTGTTAGTCTATGACTGCGCCCCCTCTTCAGCTGGACTGGACAAGCAAGGAGCCTGAATCCTTCGTGGAACTCACGCGATGGATACCCCGATGGGGGTCCTTGGTTGTAGTACGACATGTTTAAGGAGTCTGCACCTCAGGCGCAGTAAGGGATAATATTTCTCTTGGCAGTATCTGGAGCGAATACTTTTAGATGGCAAGGAGCGTGGACCAAGTGAAGCTGTCTTTATGAAGCCACATCGCCACAAAGACTGCTCGTGATAGTTGTCGTCAGAAGGCAGCCGCGCCTCCATCCTACGGTTACGCCCGCACGCGGCAACGTCGCCCTCGACGACTCATCCTGCCAGCCAAGCCAGGCACTGCATCATGGTGGCGGGAGGCGGGGCAGTGTTTAGTGAGAGCTTTCCGGATGGCCGGTAGCCAAGAGTCTAACGGATCTCGTGTCATTCACCTGTCCTGTCCTCGAACGCACATGCGTGCACAATGTCGTTCCCGGCCCTGTCGACCAACTTCAGCCGTCTGTGCCGTCGTCTTCATTGTACGCAGGTCGGGTGGTGAGCTATGGCAGTGCTGTGCAGTGCCACCATTTCGGCCATGCGCGCCGAGATGCCCCCCACCAATTCCCGATCGTTCGGATCTTATCGAGCGGCGTCAACTCTCTTTGCTTGCCTTCAGACGACGAGCTCACAGTTCCTGCTTGTCTAACATATCCGATGATGAAAGGACCTTTTATACACAGCAGGTCACTGCACATAGGACCCATAGTACGAGTGCCTTGTTCTACCTATTCAAGCCAAAGGCTGGCACACGATGCCTCCTAGAATCTGCCCTGTTATAACCAGTCAAACCTTGTCTGTCGTCTGTCCTCGTTAGACCCCATGCTATGTATAGGTATGATTGCAAGGCGCCCAGTTTCGAGGCAAGCAGCGTTGCGGAAGGTTGTATTTGAGGGTCAACATCGACAAGGGTGCAGTGAAGGCCAAGCGACGTCTCTACTGACTTCACCATTGGATTGAGAAACATGCTCTGCGATCACGTCGATGGGCTGACCTCAATTGCAGATCTGTGAGACGGAAGAGTCGGGACTGCTGTACTCCTCTTCTCTGTATGGCAATGATCTTGATGTCTGCCGGTTTCGAAGCGGTCGTGAGCTATGGGACGGAATGCAGATACTCTCCCAGAAAGTTGGGGCCTTCTCTTCAACTGACGTGGATGAGGATACTCTGAACAACCGAAGTGTCCCGAAGATTAAGACTTGGTGTTCTGGACCAACCCGAGCAACGCATTACCGCAATGTGGCTCCTACCTCCCAGGCTGATTGAAGTCTCCACCACTGTTGTTTCTGAGGAAATGTGGATGCAACACGACTTTCCTTCGGCATGGAACTGCCAGTCAGCTCCTTCGGTATCACGACAAGCCCATGTCGGGACCGAAACCAGCTCTTTCCCTCTCCACTGCCCGTCACAATTCATCTCCCTGATCAGGAGCAGCAGTAGAAATAGTAGGGCTCATGTCCGAGTGACAGCAAGGTCGAGGGTTAGACCTGGGCCAGGTTGGCTTTGTCACTTTGCGCGAGTGTGATGATCGTATGAGCAACGCGGTCAAAGACGAGCGAGTCGATTGTCACAACAGTGCGCGTTTTGATAGCGTTTGGCTCTATCCCTCTATGTCCTTTTTCGAAATAAAGACAACGATTGGCTTCTGTGTGCTCTGCGTTGACTCTTCCGGCTGTCCATCTCACATCTCTATTGCGCTCACAGGAAGACGAAAAGAAAATAGCTAGGGGGGAAAAGAGAAGAAAAGAAAAGGGGGGAAGGAGTGGGAATGGATCATCTATCAACCTTCTCTATTTCCCTAGAAATAACTAAGAGGAGCATCGGTGGGTAATTCGTCAGATTCAGATGAGCAGATGGATGGCCGGGAAGAAAAGACATCGTGAAGCACAACGTAAGTTCTTAGGGCTATGTTAGGGTTACGCAGGGTTACAGGAAAATCATCCCAGGAACCTCAGCTACCCTAAACATAGTACCGTCTTGACATTTAACGCCTCCAATCAAAGCGAGACAAGGCAGTCGTGTGGCATGGCAAATAGTGTGCTCGGTCACCATCATCTTTGGTCCGGGAAAAGGGGAGCGAGCGTGGCAAATCCCAAATGAAGATATCAACATGAGGATGAGGCATAAATGTGCCTTGTCCTCTCCTTTCCACGCAGAGAAGCCTAAAAGCGATGGAGTTTGCTTCCACCCAATGAATAGATACCGATCCGTATACTCTCCAACCCAGCGTCATGGGGCGAACCTGACCACTTACAAAACCTTAAAATCAAAAAACATCAAGCAGAGACACCAAGCCTTGCCAACCGCTCAGCGACCCCTTCCACCAACGCCGTCTCGCGCTCCAACAGCGCCATAACCTGCTGCAACTTCTGCTTACGGAAATCGCCATGCACCGGGGCGGCAGCAGTACTACCACCAATTCTCTTCGTCCCAGATGAATCGCCTTCCTCCCCAGTACCTCCGCGCCGCTGTTCAGCATTCTCGACAGCCTCAACAGCCTGCCCCACCAACCTCTCGTGCAACTCCCTCGCAGCCTGTAACCTCTTTACCAACGAACTACCCATCTGCTGCTCACTTTCCCTGGAATCCTGCTCATGCTCGACCCTCTCATCGGCAGGAGCAGACAACAATCCCATCCCGGTTCCCTGACCACCACCGTCCTCCTCACCAGCGCCCACACTAACCCTCACTCTCTCAACCTCCTTCGCGAAACCCTGCTCCCTCACACTCAAAGGCCTCCCACCACTAGCCCCACCACCCAGCCGTCCCATCTTCGCTCGCAACCGCTCAACCCGCTCATTCAACTCCACAGTCCGCTCATGGGCCTCATTAGCCCTAACCTCGACCCGATCCTTCTTATCCAAACTCCCGCCCTCACCTTCACTATCCGCCTCGCTACCCGCCTCGTCCGTTCCGACAACGACATCGACTTTATCCCGGATTTCGCGGACGCGACGGATCTGATCGAGGAGTTCGGAGCGCATGCGTTCGCAGCGCCGGAAGAGCTCGGAGGCCGCGAGGCCGAGCCCGTGGGTCTCCGCGGCGATGAGGCGGTGGGCGTCGGTGAGGAATTGCAGGGTTGCGGGCGAATAGCGGATTTGTTGGCCGCCGGAGGCGGTGGGGCCGAGGCGGTGGTGTTGCGCGGCTTCCTTTGCGAAGGCCGGGAGGCCGGAGGGGGTGAAGAAGGTTTCGGCTGGGAGGTATGGGGCACGGGGCTCGGGGGCTTCGAGGAGGCGGCTTTCGCTGGGTGGGAGGGTGAGGGAGGCGTCGGGGGCGTAGGGGTTTGATGGGGGGAGGGGAAGTGCGAGGAGAGCGGAGAGAGGGGAGTTGGGGTTTGCTAGGGTGAGGATGAGACATCCGCCGAGACCTGCTGGGGAAAGGATGGCGAGAGCGGTGTTGATGGTTTGCTGGGACTCGGTGGTCAGACGGATGGGCTGCGTAATGGCTGTTGCAGTGCTCTCAAGTAGGATATTAAACCGGAAGTCTGCGCCTTGCTCTTGCGCATGCGCAAGCTCGTCTTCGAGCGTCTGGGTCCAGGGTTGGAAGTCGAGAGTGTAGACGCCCGAGGGCGTAGTTGCGAGGAGCTCATAGCGGTTTGCTGGAGAGGGCGTAAATGTCGGCCAGCCCTCAACATCCACTTCCGGGTTGGATAGATCAAGAGTCTCGTACACAAGGAGGCTGCGTTCGACGTCTTCGTCCGAAAATGTATAGAATGAGCTGTCGTTGCGGGTTGCTCGCTTCGTTGGAAGCCATTCGGCTTCAACCCCGTCAAGGTCGAGACAGACGTGAACTTTGCTTGTGGAAGTCGCAACGCAGACGATACCCACGCTGAGACCTGGCTCTTCGTCCACCACCTCGTCTTCGTCGTAGAGGGATTCATCGTTGATCTTGGCACCGATAACGTGAATGTCAGTAATTTCGCCAATGTCATTGTCAGTCCCGACATAAAAGGGACCCTGCAGCTTCGGTAATGCACCGGGCCTCGCAGGCCTATTGTATACGTCTATCAGGTCAAATTCGTTCGCACCCGGTAACGAGATCGGTTCTTGCTCGTCGAGGTCGGCAAGCCATCGGGTCTGCTGATCTGCCACTCTCTTCTCGTCCTCGGTAGCTTCGGGGTCATGAGAGATAGCCCTTGTCTTCGCGACGACACTTGTGCTGAGACTTGGGAGGAGTGTAGAGGTCGCTCGCCACTTGCTCGGTAAGAAGGGGCACAATGCGTAGACATCGCCTTCGCCCATTGCAATCCACAGAGTCATGGCTGCCCAGCCACTCTCATCATCTGTGCCTGAGCCGCCAAAGCAGGCGGCATGGACGTCCATCTCGACATTGTCTGGGGAGAAGCCTTTGTTCACACCGTACTTGGAGGCGGAGAAGTCTGCCTGGGTGGTGGTCGCATTGGCCAGCTTCTTCAGGTCCACAGCGAGCGACGGCTCATCGAAGGAAGACAGGTCACTGCGTTCGAGCTCCCACAGTCTCACACAAGCGTCGCGCGCGACTGTCACTAAGCAGTTGCCCGAGGGAGACAGCGGATGCCAGAGTGCAGAGACGAGTGGCGACTGCTCCAGAACATGTGCGGTCGGACCAACCTGGTACGTCTTGATGCGCAAGGGCTCGTACGATCCCGAGGTCAGATGACTGGAGGAGGGGAGGGTCGCAACATGGCAGGTATGGGACGTGAGAATAGCAATGAAGTCTCCGGATGGTGAGACAGACAGCTGCTGGATCGGCCGGGCAACGGACGTCTTCAGCACACGATACCGTCGATCCTCTTCCTCTGCCTCTTGATCCTCCGCCGGCTCATCCATGCCATGGCTGCGGTCCCATACCTCGCCGGCGCTCTTCAGCTGCTCGAGATCCGCCCATCGTAGCTCCGAGCCGACCGCCACAAAGACCTCGGTGCCGCGGTGGGCCAATCGTTTCACTGGACCATTGTAGCGAGGGGTGGTTGTGTCCGGGCCGTGTCTCTGGTCGGAGTGGAAGAGCTGGAAGCCTGGAGTTGGTCGGGAGAAATAAGGGAGGGCGCGGGCGAGGGTCTTGGCGGGCATGATTATGGTAGAGGTGGTGAAAGCGGTTGGAATTATCTCGTTGTTGCAACCATGTCTCGTCCCGTGCGTGTGTATATATGTGTAGCAGTCCCGGCCTCGTTTGTCCTACCGGAGCTTCCCAACTTTCAACTGAAGCGCGTCCAGCTCGCGTCAAACTTCGACCCGGAGCTTGGACCAAGGGAAGCTGGGCTGCAGCAACGCATGTGAAACCCCAGTTGAGTGAGCTCTTCCGCTATCAACCATCATCCTTCACTTCCTTCCTTTCCCACGGTTGGTCTGCGCAACACGTTTTCGCAGCAACCATGCCTCAATTCCAGATGCGCCACACCGTCGACCGGCTCGACAAACCCTCCTCGTACGCCATGAGCAAGTACAAGAAGCGCAAGCGGCACGAGCCCCGCGACCAAGACGACCACGAGATGCAACGCCAGCCGGACTACGAAGACAAGCTCGCCACCGCCACCACCCTCTACGTCGGCAACCTGAGGTAAGCAAAATAGAAATCACTCTGTCCCCAGGAACCTAATGGAACAACCCTCCACTAACCAACGAATCCAAACAGCTTCTACACAACCGAAGAACAAATCTCCGTCCTCTTCTCCAAATGCGGCGAGCTCAAACGCCTGATCATGGGCCTCGACCGCTTCACCAAAACCCCCTGCGGCTTCTGCTTCGTGGAGTACTACAACCACGAGGACGCGCTAGACTGTCTGAAGTACATCGGGGGTACGAAGCTGGACGAGCGCATCATCCGGTGCGATCTGGACGAGGGTTTTAGTGAGGGGAGACAGTACGGGAGAGGGAAGTCTGGGGGTCAGGTGCGCGATGAGTATCGTGAGGAGTTTGATCCGGGGCGGGGTGGGTACGGGAAGAAGATTCGGGAGGATGCCGTGGAGGAAGGGTATGGGATGGGGTTGTAGAGGAGGGAGGGAGAAGGAGAGGTGGAGACGGGGAGGGAGAGGAGACAGGAAAGGAAGTACAGAGAGGGGACTTTCAGTTTACGTGGTGTGTGCAATCTAGCGACTAGGGCGTTTTGCGGCGTCTTGATATGAGGGGATGCGGGCATGTTCGAAAAAAGAGAAGGGAATAGCTGCGGGAATACCGCCGGCTTCATTATGCATCTTCATCATGATCATCATTATTGCCCCTTATATGGGAGGCTGTTAACAAGAATTCGATCTATGCCGCGCGAGCAGCTGTATCTATATCACTATATCAAAACTTTTTCCCCCTTTCACAAAACACCGCGCTATGCCCGCTATGCATCATCATCGATTCGTCAGTCATCATTCCGCAAGACCAGTCGCCCCCTCAAGTAGAAGGGTCAGACCTCATCAGGCCCTCACTACCCCTTCCCCAGGCAGCAGCCCCATCAACCCCCTCTCGCTGCGAGACCACATCGAACAACCTCGCTCAACCACCACCCATGAATCCTCGCGTCGCCCGTCAACTCGGGATGGAACGCCGTCCCGAACACATTCCCCTGTCTGACTGCGACGATATCCCCTTCCTCGCCAAGATCCTGCGCGCTCGTCGTCTGGTCCTGAAGAGCCTTCGCCCGACCAGGTAGACGGCCCAGTACCTCCACTTTGGCCTTGGTGGCCTGCTTCGCGGGCGCGGAGACGACCGCGTCCGTCGAAAGCTGAGTCGAAGTAGTAGCAACGTCACCGTCCGCCTCGGCAACTAAGGGATCCGTGGGAACAGTAGAAGGGGCGGAAGCATTCACCTCAAGACCCGCCGAAGAAGAAGACGTGGAATCAAGCACTTTCTCCACAACGGGCGCGCGAATGAAAACAGTATGGAACCTCTCTGCCCCTTCACCCCCTAGAATCGCCGGCAGCGCCAACTCCGCCTCAAAACTCTCGACCTGCCTACCGAAAAAGTTCCTCTGGACCCGGACATCTAGGCCCCCGATGAGCTGCTGGCCCGTAGCTTTGGACCGGTTGGCTTCCTCCGCCAGCAAGATCAAGCCGGCACAGGTACCCCAGACGGGTTTGCGGGCGAGTTTGACAAAGTCCCGTAAAGGCTCGAGGAGGCTGGTGCGTTCGGCGATGAGCGAGATGGAGGTGCTTTCGCCGCCGGGGATGATGAGGGCGTCGCAGGTGGCGAGGGCGGCGGGGTTCCGGACTTCGATGAAGGAGAAGGTGATAGGTTGTTGGTGGTGGTGGTGACGGTAATGCGCAGCTGCGAGCTCCAGGAGCTTGATGTGCTCGATAAACGCGCCTTGTAAGGCGAGCACGCCGATCGTCAGCTGGGTCGTCGCTGCCATCGTCGCTGGGTCGGCAGCATGGTCGCCACCATGATGACTGTGGCCGTCGGACACGTGCATACTGCTGGCGGTTGTGATAGTCCGGACGTGCAGAAGCAGGTAGGTGCCCCACAATAATCTTTCAGCCGCAGGTGAATGCCTGAGTCAGACCGGCTCCCCGGTGACTTCGGAGGTGTGTAGAAGTTTGTATGCAGGTATGACCGGCGTATCCGGAGGTGGGGGGTTCTTGATTGGGGGAGCTGGAAGAAGAGGAAAGTTCACCAACTACCTAGGTAGGGGTCGGGATGGAAATGCGCAGTATGCTTTTTGGGGGGGAGTAGTGGTTTGCGAGGAACTCTCGACCTATTCCCACGCCTGTCAAGCAGATATTCCCGGAGGTGGCAAAAGCCAATATCAATCTCAAGGGTCTCTCGAAGCGAGACTAAGTCGCTTTGGGAGCTCGAAATACAGCCGCGGTCGCAAAAGACCCCTCCTCGATATACCTTCTGATCCTCTCAGGCGGCAATCTAGAAATGGTCCAATGAAGCCGACTCGGTGGGATCAGCGTGAAGATAGAGGATCCTTCCCCGGCCGCGAATCAGCGCACGCCAAGCCAAGATACCGGAAACAAGATAGTTGAAGCCTGAGGTATTTTCCCGTCAGAACCCTTAAGGTTGGAGCTTCTCGCGAGCCTCCACTTTGGTCGGGAGGGTCTTGTTGCGGCTGGCTGCGATCGCAGTTGAGTCAACCAAGTGCTTGCCAGCGAGACCGTGTGGGCGGGGAGAGATCTCCGTGGTGCTGATCTCAGATCTGAATAACACGCACATGCACTCTGCACGCAAGACCCAGAAAAACGAAAAAAGCCAGTCTACAGAGTTTACATGTGTGAAGGAGGGAAAAAATTGAGTGGAAGCAGTGGTTTGGCGCGGTGGAGGCGGAAGCATAGCGGTATTCTAAAAAATCCCCGACGCTCTGGATAGGGCTTTTGCGATTCGGATTGGAAGAAGTTTCTTCGCTGCATCTCCGGTCAGATAGTTTTGGTGAGACGCGTTGTACAGGGTTTGAGAAATCTACGGTAGCCTTGAGTCCATCACATCGACAACGAGTGACATGAAAATGCCTTGAGTCGACGTCTTCGCGACTTTGCCGAGCAAGAGTCAATCGCTGCAGGACGGCTGAGATCTCTGACGCATGGTGGACAGCCTTGCTGCACCGTGATCATGGCCAAGGACTCGTGACAAGCGCCTTTGCGGATCTTCTCTCGTAAAATAGGATCCTTGCAGGACAGGCTCAAGCGGTGCGGTTGTGACGTCGACGTTTCTATCTCGAGAGACAAGCTTCGTGCACGGATCGGCTCTCCGTGTCGGATCCGTGATGTGAGCGGATTGCTTTCGGCAGCCGAGTGAGCTGCAATACTATGTACAGTACCTAGGTATGTACACACTGTCGGGGTAAGCCCCAGCCTCGCTATCAGGGCGGTGATATCTCGTAAGAGGGACACCAAGACGGGCGTTCATAGAGCTGAACAAGCGAATGCGACGCATCAAATCTCTATGCGACAAACGTTACGGGTCGAAATGAAAAGGCATAGGTAGCGACATACGCTCGTGCGACCGGCAAATTGCCCGTGAGACTCGCTACCAACGGTCGGTAGCGTGAGGTCAGGTTTCCTAAACCGGGCAGACCCCAAAGGCTTGGCCTCCACGACCGGAGACCCCCCCAGCCACTTCCGCAGTCCGAAGGAGCAAATCCGCTCGGACGCCAACAAAACGAAACAGTCCATGCTGCAGCGATGAGCGCGGGCCTCGCATGGAGGTTGGACGATGATCAGTGAGGGGGACGTTCATCGTCCCGACCCAAACATAGAAACATCACGAGCGCTTTATCATGCCCGGTTCGCCCAGCCCGCGGGCTCGGTAGCTCGTCCTCCTATATCGACGTGACAGGCCAGAATAATAGCCCACGAGGCCAGCAACATCATCGACCGCAGCATTGTTGCCATCCTCCCCTGGTAGCACCTCGAGCAACACTGGTATTCGATGGCTGGCGGACCCGAATAAGATCGACACCGCGCAGAATCCGGCCAGCAGGCGGGCGCTACCGTCTCTTGACGTTTACTATCTTCGGAGAATTGAATCGTTCAACCTCACCACCTCCCCCCAGTACGACTTGCCGTCCCATCCAATTGCTAGCTCGCCTGCGCCAGTGACGCTCCAGGACGCGGCTGAATACGCTTCGACGCCGTCGACCTCATTCAGACGCATTTACACATCGCACCCTGGGAATTCCCCGCTCTTCACTAACGGCACGGCGACCAATCCTCCCCTTGCAGCTTGATACCTGCACGATCGAAGCCAAGGTTGCATTGGCATTCTGGTACTGGCTGGCATTCGGATGTCCTGCGCCGGAGTAGTGTAATACACCCGAGCTAGCGGTTTAAGCCTCTCGATATACTAGAGCCGCTATGTCGTCGACTAGCACTCTCACCACTACCGCTGCCGTTCCGGCAAACCACCACCTCCACCACCACCACCATCACCACCAACACATCGTCAAGAGTCTGGCCCCTCCAGTCTCGCCCATTGTCGCCAAAATGAAGGAACACTTCCTATCTCTCGACATCCCTATGCAGGTCAATGCTAAGGCTGGTAGCTTTACTGGCTTTGACCTGAAGCCCTTCAGTACGGGCACAACGGCCGGCGAACCTGAAGTGACATGTTGGCTACTGGACACAAGGGATTTATGGCATGGCGACAACATCTTCAGCGCCGAAGGCGCAGCACAGGCATTAAGCCTCATCAGCCTACCCGAACAGAACTCCTGCACTACTAAGATGTTCGTCTCCGACGCGCGCATGAGCCTGGCCAGCGCGCTACTCAAGAGGTTATTTATCACCAAGACGCTAGGCATACCCTGGAAGGATGTGAAGCTGGCACGAAAGGGCAACGAGAAACACGGCAAGCCTTGCGCCGTAGACGAGTCAGGGCGACCTATCGACGGCATCGACTTTAACGTATCACATCAGAATGGTCTCGTTGCACTGATCGGCTGGGACGGACGGAAACAACATCGCTACGATCCCAATGGACACATCCAGGGCTTATTATCGCCCGGCATGAAGCAGGACGACGTGATGGTCGGCGTAGACATTGTCTGCGTGAACGAACGTGACAGCGCACACACCACCATCGACATGGAAGGCTTCGACGGCTGGGTCGACATCTACGACTCCGTCTTCTCAGAGGAAGAGCGATGGAGCATGAAATACGACGTCGACCGTGTGACGCTCCTGGACGGCAGCCAGCTCAAAGCCGCCGACCTCGGCCGTCACGACCGCTGCATCACCCGCCACAAGGACATCTCCCTCACCACCCCAGCCGGCCAAGACCTCACTTTCTCCTCCGAACTCCTCATCGACGCCAAGCTCCGCCGCTTCTACACCTACTTCTGCTACAAGGAAGCCTACATCAAGCTGGCCGGCGAAGCCCTCCTAGCCCCCTGGCTCCGCCAGCTGGAATTCTCCAACGTCCGCTCCCCGCGCCCCGGCACACAAGCCCGATGCTCGACACACGGGACCTGGGGCGAGGAGGTCGACGACGTCGAAGTCCGGCTCCACGGCCGCCCCGTTGACGACGTGCGCATGAAGATCCAGGCCTTCGAGGAGGATTTCATGCTTTCGACCGCCATCCAGGGCGCCGTCGAGGGTCTCACGATCCCCGCTTTCAAGAAACTCGACCTCCAGGCCGACGTCATGGCTTTTGCTGGCGATCACCTCAACACGTCGAGTGTGCCGACTATTAAGGAGCCTCCGGGTCCGGTACGGAACGATTCCATGATGAATATGCACGGTATGCCCGAGGTCAACCAGTGTCCCGAGGCGCTGCTGAGTCCCTGGGAAAGCCGGTATTTCTAAATTCATTCCCGCCTCTGTTCTGCTCATGTGAAAGACGTTTCTGCATACGTCTTACCTACCAGCAGAACGGAATAGGAACTTCCACACGTCTGCGGACGAGAACCTGCCTGAATTCCAGCTGAGGAAGCTCATCCACGCTCCTGGGCGTCATCGGCACCAGTTGGACTGCATCCCCGTCGGCTCTCCACTCGAGCCAAGCCCCTGCGACGCGGGAAGGATTCGGTACTTTCACTGCCTAGCCCTGATGACCAGGCTCTTCTGAACGGCATTCATCTCATATGGTCTGCCCTTTCCATCCGTGGCCGAAGAAGGCAGCAGCAGATCGACGACAGTAATATTTCATGACGCAACAGAATTCTCAGAATGATACAAGATACCTCGATTGTTTTAAAAGGCGTTAAAGATGGATTGCCTCTGGCTGGTTGGAACTACAACTTTGTAGATGACTTGTTTTCTTTTTGGGGAGGGAAGAGGGGAATATGAGCAAGGCGTTTTTCAATTGGGATTTACTGGAGGAACATTCTTGGGAGGAGGAGGGGGAAAATGTGTTGCGACCACTCGGCACACATTATACACAGCTTTTTGCGTTCAAGCGATACCCAGACCCTCATTCTTTTGTTTCGGAGGGGAACCTCTAAAGTGGAGAGGGTTTTGTTCCTTGATGGAGGGATCAGACGAGACTGATTTTCAAGGAAAGACCAGGCAGGGGTTGGTGGTAAGGGTGGATAGGTGTTAATGTCTATCATTTTCTTCCTTCTAATGATGATGGTCCCTTCCAAATAATACTGCGCATGGTGAACACAAGCTACTGCGCCCTTCCCTTCGTCGGTACTTGATCCCGCCTCTTGGGGGCACAGGGTTTGTCAATGGGTTTGATGGATGAGATCTATCAGGGAAGAGGAGGATAGGCATAGGCGCGCACGGTAGCAGTTGTCTCTTCAACGGTTTCTTTCCTGTAACCAAAAAAGTCCCCGATGATGTTCTCAACTCTGTGTGCTTCTGCTTTGAAGATCCATGTTGCATATGCGTGACAACAATCTAAGTGGTTTGAAAGGACTCTCGTTGTGGGCGGCTATGAGAGGGAGGGCGTTTCATTAGGCAAATTGAAAGCAATTCTGACCCTCTAGCACAATGCTACTGGTGGTCGTCCTAGATGTAATGATATACAGGGCAGGTATATATCAAAGTGTGCCGTTGTAAAGAAACAATCTCCCTTTTTTACCTTGAATATACTCGACTTGAGCTTGGTCTGATGACTTTAAGCGTGACACGAAGATGTAGCAGCACCATTGAAGTGAGCGCGATACATGGACGATCTTTACCCATTCCACACCCACACATCCCCTCTACATAGTCCTTGCAAAATAGAGTTGCGTGGTAAAGCATCTGAGGTTAGACGAGAGCATCAGCGTGTGTGAGAACGTCACGTGACCAAAAGAACAGCCAAAAAGTTCACCAACACCTCCAAAAAGTGAAATTGCCTATAAAAAATTCCACAAGCACCCAAATCGAGTCCTCTTTCTTCCTACAGCAAGAGAGGGAGCCCTAGATGCTCAGGATATCAAAAAGAAGGGCAAAAAAAAGCCATGCTGCGGCCAAAAATGCATCGTCGGGGAATCGAACCCCGCCCTATCGCTTACCAGAGTCTCTCGCCCAAAGGACAACAGATTTCGAATCGGAATGGAAGGCGATAATCCTAACCACTAGACCAACGATGCATCCAAATTTCAGAGCCGTAGCACTGCTAATTGTCGAGTTATTGATTGTTTAAGAAAGCTTATTCATGGTGTGAGGTTAAGTTAACCAGCAAATGCAGAGAGCGTAGGAGGTTTCTGCTTGTCGCCATGGTTCTTTTTTGCAGTAGCCAGCGAGACGACCATGCCGCCGACGAAACGGCGAGAGCAGGATAATGGTAGCGCTTCTGGGGTACGTCAAAAGGTTGATTTTGCAAGAGGTGAACTTTCCTTTCTTTCTTTGACACGAGTGTGAAGAAATTTCACAAGCTACCTAGTAGGTATCAATGCACTCAACGACGAATGAGATCAAAGAGAGGAACAGTAGAGTCAAAAGGTAATCACTTTGCTTTAACAATTCATTATGCTATGTACAATCGAAACATGACTTCGTAAACCCCATATCTACCTTAGGCAGCGACGGAGCCCTTGTGCGTACCAGCACGCGGCGCACCGTTGTTGTCCGGGATGTTGCTGCCGACCTTCTTAGGCGGGGCGAGACCATTAGCGAAGCGCTTGCTGTCGTCGTTGGCCATGCCGTTGTGAGTACCGTTGAAGGAAAGTCCAGCGATACCCGGGTAGCCCTTGACGCCGGTAGCCTTCTCGAGGCGCGAGGCGATGTCCTCGGAGACCTCGCGGAAGATGGCGATCTGGCGCTTGATGATCTCCTCCTTGGTGCAGTTGCTCATGTGGCCCGAGACGTTGTTGATGAAGCGCTGCTTGGCGCCTTCGTCGAAGACCTTCTCCCACAGGGCGCGGGGGGCCTTGAAGTCCTCGGGGCGGACCTCGGAGAGGAAGGTCACGGCCTCGCCGATGAAGTGGCCGTGCGTCTTGTCGAGGTCGACGGAGCGCTGGCGGAAGGAGACAGGCTCGATGGAGCTCAGGTATGGTGGGCGAGAGCCCTGGTTGTAAAAGGCCATGTTGCCGTCACGCTGGAAGTTGGCCATTCTGTATGGCACGCGGGGTGCGTTGACTGGCAGCTGCTGGTAGTTGACACCGACACGGTGACGGTGGGTGTCGGGGTAGGAGAACAGACGAGACTGCAGGACAGGGTCCGCAGATGGCTCAATGCCTGGCGGCAGGTGAGACGGGTTGAAGGCGATCTGCTCGATCTCGGCGAAGTAGTTCTGCACGTTCTCATTCAGGTAGAACTCGCCGACCTTGCGGAGAGGGAACTGGTCGTGAGGCCAGACGTGAGTCAGGTCGAAGATGTTGATGCGCTGATTCTCCCAAAGCTCCTCAGCCTGCTTAGGAGTCATGGTCTGCCAGCAGACGTCCCAGCCTGGGTAGTCACCCTTCTCAATGGCGTTGTACAGGTCCTTCTGAGCGTAGTCCGGAGAGTAGTTGGCAGAGTCTTCCTGGGTGATGAAACCAGTGCCCTGCTTGCTCTTCATGTGCATCTGACCGTAAACCCAGTCACCGTTCTTGTTGACGAGCTTCTGGGTGTGGCCGGCGTATCCGTGCATCTTCCTCCATCCGTCAGGAATACCGCGGTCACCCATAAGGATCATGACCTGGTGGACAGACTCTGGGTTTTGTGAGAGGTAGTCCCAGAACATCGTCGAGTCATCGGCGTGCGTCAGGTGGGTGGCGGGGTGACGCTTCTGGGTGTGGATGAAGTGAGGGAACTTCGCTGGGTCGCGAAGGAAGAAAACGGGGGTGTTGTTGGCGACCATGTCCCAGTTGCCCTCGTCAGTCCTGAACTTGACAGAGAAGCCACGCGGGTCACGAGCGCAGTCGTGAGAGCCGGACTCGCCACCGACGGTCGAGAATCGTACGCTGATGGGGCACTTCTTGCCTGCCTGGAAGATGTCGGCCATACAGAGGTCGTCCATTGGGTCGGTGGTCTGGTAGTAACCATGAGCACCACCACCCTTGGCGTGGACAACACGCTCTGGGATACGCTCGCGGTCGAAGTGTGAGAGCAGGTCGATCAGGTGGAAATCTTGGAGGAGCAGAGGGCCGTTCTCACCAACCCTCTGCGTCTCGTATGGGTGGGGGTATGGCACACCATTGCTGGTGGTGTACAGGGTGTCCTGAGAGGACGAGTTCCTGTCGTCGATGTAGTCGCGGTGGAGGTCACCGTTCTTGCGGCCGTCAGGCGCGTGGTATGTTGCTGCTGGTGCCATGTTTGTGATTGTCAAAATGTTCTGATGTGGAAAGCGAAGATGGATGGAGAGTCCGTCAGAATAAATAAGATATCAAAAGCTGATGGCGTAACTGCTCCGACGAGTTGCCGGTAGCTAACGTGTGGCGATTACCCTACCTCGAGCGATACATACCTCTTAGGGCCATCGACAGATGGAAGCGATTGCTCGCTCGATGGCAGGCCCTGTCCGCGGTCTTGCACATGACGTATGCTTACCAGTCGCTTACCATGACGGCTACCATTGGGTGGCAAAGATCTTAAGATCTATCCATGTGGAGGTCCTCACGCTTAGAGACGGGCAATTTACAACGACATGGTCTTCTTCCGCCATGCATGCCTCCACTCAGAATTGTTTGGGGGGCGTTTCTTTGCCACCCAAACATTATGCCCTCCAAAGTTTGTGAGGCTCACAGCGCGTCGCACAGCTGTTTGGCTCGCCGTCATAACCCCGCCATAACCTAATTGGGAAGCCTACACCGAGGAGGGCAAAGCGCGACGTAACCCACTCTGCAGATATGGGCGGATCTTCCATCATAGGAACCCTGCGGTGAGCACGGAGGCGAGCACGAGCTTCCCTCGCTGTCTGGAACAACGACACTACACTATGCTCGGCAATTGTTTTTCATCGCTTTCTCAAGTGCATCGATCCGATCAGCGATAGATGCTCTCTTCTCATTGGCTATTAAGCCATCTCTCTCGTAGTGTCGGATGCTCGGGTAACCCATTGGCAGGCATTCGCCTGCCCGGGCTGCGATGTATGTATGAGCTGTCGATGCCATTGCGGTAGTTATCACCAATGCCGATGTCAACATCTCCGGTCGCCACCGAGAGGCGCTTCGCTACAGGATCACCGACTACGGCTGATGGCCCGCACGTGCCTGCCCTCACCTTCGCTCTCGGCCTCGTTTGCTTCTTTCTGTCGCTAGTCAGTGATGCCCTCGCTGGACAGGTTTTGTTATCCTCACTGGCAATAGCTGGAAGAGTCAGCTAGCGATAGGTGCAAGGTGTACTGGTGCGGCACGCTGATTCGCTGTATTCGCCGTTAGTAAGTACTACATAGCCTATGTACTGTACATACATAGCTACTGTACATACATAGAAAGACAAGCAGGATGCGTAGCTCTCCAAGAAAGGTCTGCCACATTAAGGTTGGTGGCTGGAATGGCCGTCCTAGAAATTGATCGTAGTCTGACATTCGTGCCTTCCGAAATGAGTTGCTGACGAAGATTACCGTCGACTTACTTTGTCGGCTCTTTGATGGGTTTAGAGTTTGGCGCAATCAGTCATTGAGTTGCGCATATAGGGCAGATGGACGATGCCGTGTACGAGCTGGCTAGAATTGACTAGCCTGACTTCACGCAAACGAAAGACCGTGGAGTTGAGGCAAGATCACATGCCATTGTTGAGCAACCTGGGCCCTCCTTTAGGTAAGAGCGATCGACAAGGATATACACGTTGGACGCTGCTGATGAAAGCAGACTGATGCATGACTCTGGTCTTTCATGTCGTACAACATCGATATGTCTTTCGCATTCAGACATTGACACACGAGCGAAAATCTAGAGAAGAATGGGCGATCTTGTCTTGAGCGACGTTTGGGTGGGAGCCGGAGGGCGGGAAGCCCACCTGCACCGCTATTCGCGCCTTCCATCTGCAGGACGATGAGACAATAGGACTAATGCACAATAGCGAATGGGGTCATCCGCAACAATGCGTTCTCTCCCAGAGGGAATGTGACCCTTCTTACACTTACAACCCATCCTCGTGTGCAACCTGTTCCAAAAAAGGCCAAACAGAACAGAAATCCCCCCGTACTTGACAGAAGCCGTCAACAAGATGGGAAGGCCAGTTCCAATGCCGATGATGCGCGGTCTCCACAAGTGAGTATCGTACGGCAGCGTGCTCGACAGAGCTGACACTGACATCGCACAGCGTCTTCACTCAAGGCGAATATTCCGATCTAGCAATAACCTGCGGCGAGCGTACTTGGAAGGTGCACCGCCTGGTGCTGTGCACCCAGTCAGAGTACTTCCGCAAGGCTTGCAATGGCACCTTTGCTGTACGATGCCCCTGCCTTCAAGGAGAGGAGTCAAGTCACTAACGAGCTTTCCAGGAAGCGCAAGACCGTAAGATCGACTTGAGTGATGATGATGTGCATGTGCTAGCCACAATGCTGCATTACCTGTACCACTTCGACTACGATGACGAGCACCATTTTGTCCACGGACATGATGCGCTGACCCTCAACATTTGCATGGCATTGATTGCAGACAAGTATAACGTACAACCTCTGCTCATCCTTGCCTGCGAGAAGCTCAAGGGCCGTGTCAGGTTCGTCAACATGCTTTCTCATAACCCACCCGAATGTCTGCTGACAGCGATCCAGCACGCATTGGGACACCCCAGCTTTCGCTGCCGCCATTTCGCTCGCGTTCGGGACTTCGAGTGCCAACTGCAAACGTCTCCGCTCCATCGTCCTAGGTGCCGCCATACTGCACGCGAAGGAGCTCTTCCACGACAAGAAGTTCGAAAAGTTCCAAAAGGCGGCCCGCGAGCAGACGGACTTCTGCTTCGAATACGCCACCGCCGTCTCCGCGCACGCGGCTATAACTGACAGCGAGAAGTTCGCGGCCAAGAATGCAAACGGTGCCACTTGGTTCAAGTGCCCGGGCGAAGTCTGTCAGAAGCATGACACGGTCTTCCGCGTCAAGATGTCTGGGTTCCATCCTGATTGGAAGCTCAACTGCCCGATGAAGTGCAACATCGGGAAAGGCATGGAGTTTTGGGGTGAGCATATCGTTGCCACTGACGAGTCGAAGTTCAAGAGGGCAAAGAAGAATCCGTAGAGCTGATATCTGCTCGCTGGACTCTTGACGGCAAGAGTCGATGGAACGCCTGTGGCAACGAAGTGCAATGCGCGGGAATGTATGGGGTCTTGGAGCGAGCATTTTATTGCTATGAATGACGAGGCGAAGAGCATAAGATCGCAACGGAAACCGCAGAGCTGAAATCTTTTACTGGAGCCTTGGTGGTATGATTTGATGGGAAACATGTGCCAGTGGAGTGCAGTGCAGTGCCGGGAAATGCTATGTAATTTTGGAGTGAATGGCGACTAATAATGAGGCAAAGTACAAGAGATCTCGACGGATAATGCAAAGCTACTGTCGTTTCAACGGCATGACTTGATGGAATGCATGTGGCGAAATTATTTCAGCAAAACCTGAGCTACATGTGAGTAAAGCTCTCAGTCATCTTGCACTTTCTCCCCTGTTATTTCGTCAAGCACATTCTCAAGAAAGAGTGTGCGCAGCTATGTGAAGTGAGGTCGAAGAACGCCGTTTGCACTTCAAGAGTGAACCCAGACAAGATCTCACATTGCATGTGACAGTGGAGCCGTGGAACAATCTGCTGATACAAAAGCTCGAGCCTTGTCAACAACCTCCTCTCATTCTCTCGACTTACGCTTGTTTTTGTGGACACCCGTTCAGGTACACTCATTGATCGTGCATCCACCATGGCGAACACCAACGACGCCGACGACAAGCTTCAGCATGCCACACTCCTCAACGGACTGAAGAGGTAATCGCGACATTCTTCCCAAAGTCCGACTTACTTGCTGACCACTTCCCTTCAGAGCCTTCACCTCCGAAGAGCACAGCGACCTTACTATCATCTGTGATAATCGTCAACGGAAGGCTCACAAGGTCCTGCTCTGCGCCCAGTCGGAGTGGTTTCGCAAGGCCTGTGCTGGACCGTGGAAGGTAAAGACATCTGACTGCGTTTTGGTGAAGCTTGTTGACAAAGACACAGGAGGGCAAGGAAGGAACAATTACGCTCAAGGAAGATGATCCGCAGGTCATTGATGCTATGGTGCACTGGTTCTATGAGTACGACTATGTCACCCCGCAAGACCAGGAGCGTCCGCTGATCCTGGACCTGGAAGTCTACATCGCCGCCGAAAAGTACCTTCTTCCAAATCTCAAGCGACTGGCCGCGACCAAGTTCGGACAGCGAGCGGAATTCAACTGGAAAAGCAAGAGCTTCGCGGTGGCAATTGTGAAAGCTTACAACGGCCTCCCAGAAAGCGACTCCCTTCTGAAGCCGAAGATTGCTCGAATTGTCAGTAAGCACAGAATGGATCTTTTCCACCCTGTCAAGGGCAATGAAGCATTTAAGTTCCTGGCAGTCAAAATCCCCGAGTTCGCCAGAGATGTTCTGATAGCATCAAGCGACACGGGCGACGATGGCCAGCTGGAGAAGTACAAATTTCCGACATGCAAAAAGTGTTTGTACATTGAGAAAGAGTTCGAGCACTTCGTGTGCCCGAAAGGCTGTGCTGGCCCGCGAACCAAGAAGAAGTGGGCTGAATATATTGAGCACTAGAAACGGGGTCTTCACACTACCAAGTCCCGTGCAATGGCCGATCCTAGCGACAGGTATCAGCAGATCTCAGGAGAACCTTGGAAGATGCTCGTGTGAGACTGCCCGATCGAGACAACAGCAGAGGGTTCTCAAAGTGAACGGGCCTTAAGGACATACTGTAGCTATAGTCCCCTGATCTAGATAGGTGTGCACTACTCTATCAACTGGAAATACCTTCATGAACCAAACAAGTTGTTCCCACCGCTATCTCAGCTACCTCTCCACAGTTTCCTCCAGTCGAACGAACCCGCAATTTTGCCTCAGCGGTTCAACATCTCCTTTACCAATCCCTTGCTCTATTCATTGCTTGCCATCGCCATCGTCTTTCCCATGCTCTGTCTTCCAATTGACCCACGATAGCCAAATCTTCTGATAGCAGCTTTTGGGATTCAATTGACTATTGGTAGATATCTACTGATCAGTGTCAACAAAAAGAGTTGAAAAGAAAGGGGAGTGTATGTAGCGGTGAGAGAAGGAAAGAGGGGTGGGGGAGTGCAAAGGATCGAAACGACTCCTCCAAGGGCAGACCCCACACACACACCGACCCCCTCTCTGCCCCTCCGCACAGAATTAATAGACGAAGTAGAGAAAGAGAGAGAGGAGAAAGGGAGACAGGATCCATGAATCGAATCACCATTTTGAATAAGTCTTTCCTACACTTCTCCTCCCTAACAATACCTAACCCCCCTAATACGTCTCCCCCACCTCCTCGACCTCCTCCTCCTCCTCAGCAACCGCCCTCCGCCAGCGAATATCCGCCAACGAAGCCGAAGCCTTATGTCCCCCACCGCCTCCTGCTACGCTACCGCGCGGTGTCCCATGCACAGTAGCGTACATCCCCAACCCTGCCGTGGAAGAGGCGAAAGAACCCGGAGTTGCTGAGCTACCGCCCATAGAGCTGCGAGGACGATGGGAAGAGGAGGGACGGGAGGACGAGGAGGTATTGCTTAGACTCTGTCTGCCTCCGCCCGCGGCTCGAGAAGGGGGGCGGGAGTCCGCGCCCCCGCCTGTCCCGCTTTGTCGTGAGCCAGGACGGTGCTGCTGGGGCTGGGAGTACGACGACAGGGAGAGGCCGAGACTACTCCGACTCGGGGGTCTTCTGCCCTCTGCAGCAGCAGAGCCAGCACCGGTTCCATTCCTCCCACCAGCAGCAGCACCACCGCCGACTTCCGTCCGAGTAACAGGTCTCGCCAACGAACTCGAGGGACTCCTATACCCTCCGCCACCAGGGCCTCCAATCCCGGACCCACCCGGTCGGGGGAGACCATACGAGAGTCTTTTCCCGCCGGCCCAACTCGCGCCATCTTTCCTCTTAATCCCGGAACCCGAAATCTTGCGGTGGTGCTCGGCCGTCATGAGGTTCTCGCCGGATGCGATCCGCTTGACGAAAGCATCGCTGCTGCCGCCGCCGGCATGATGACCACCACCGCTGGGGGAAGAACCACTTCCACCCCCATGCCCGGCATTTCCACCAGCCCCGCCGATCCCAGAGCCCCGCGGCGTCATCATCCGCGAACTCTTCCTCAACGTCACACTCCCCGGCAGTCCCCCGCAACCAGGCTGCGAACCAGCCGACGGCGAACCCGCACCACCAGCACTTGTCGGAGTACCCCCTCGCTGGTAATGAGAAGGCGACATGCGATGGGCCGGGGAACCCCGGAGTTTCGTCGGCGTCCTAGCCAGACCGCCACCGGGGGCGATCATATTCCCCCCCGGCGTCGTGCCCGGTTGCGGGGCCGGGAGTTTCGAGCGCGCGGAGTGCACGCGCTCTTCGATCTTCTGCATGCGGCCGCGGAGGGCTTTGATTTGGTGGAGGGAGTCGGAGCGGGGGAGGGCGGTGCTGCTACTGCCGCCGCCGGGGGTAGAGGAGGTTGTGGATTCGGCGCCGCCGTTGCCGCCGGCTGCGGTGGGGGTTGAGGAGGTGGTGGAGCCTGTGCTGGGCCGGGTGGAAGTGAGGCGGTTTCGGGTCGTAGAGGCTGGGGGACGCATGGAGGTTGAGGATCGGTGCGGGTCGGAGGTGGCGGATTGGGTGCCTGTGCTTGAGATGGTGACGCTGGATGGAGCGCGGGTGTGGCGGGTGGGTTTTCGGACTGCGGGGGAAGGAGCGTGGCGAGATGCGGCGCTGCTGCTGGGGAAGTAGGGTCTCGGTGTCGCGGAGAGGTCGGGGGTTTGTGCGGATCCGCGTAGTTTGTGTAGGAGGGTTGGTTTGCCCTCGGACTTCACACCATTCGCTGGTGCGTCTGAAAGGGGCGGCGAGGGCGGCGTAGAAGCCTCAGTCATGCTATCGCTCTTCGGAGGTGGAGTGGAAGCAGTAGGTGAAGCTGGCGTAACACCACTCGCTTCGCTGGCTGTTGGACTTCTCGCTCGGTGCTGAGACGATTTCAACTCCTTCACTGCCAACGGCGGACTCGGTTTCCTCTGCCTCAGCTTCTCAATCACTCGGTCCGCCTTTCTCAACTTCTCCTGTGTGATTTCATTCTCCACCTTCAACTCGCCCAACTCATCCCGTAGTCGCTGGGCTTCAATTCGTAATTCCTCTCGTTCCTTCTCTCCCACCTTGACCTCCTCTTCCAACATGACCCCCCGCTCGATCGTCACATTGTATTTACTCTCCATATCCTCCAATGAGCTCTCTGTGTTCCTCGCCTGTCGCTCGTAGTCATCGTTCACGACCTCAATGTCTCTCAACCGTAGCTCCAACTGTCTCCTCCCTTCCCTTAAAGCGGTCACCTCTTTCTGCAGAGCATTCTGCGCACTGTTTGCCTCCGTCTTGGCCTGCTTATGTTTCTGCTTCCACTCCTCAACCTCATAATTCAGCTTCTCCACCTGCTCCTTAAGTTTGTGTTCATTGCGCTCGGCGGTTTCAATGTCTCGCTCCAGCTGCTCTTCCAGGTCCTTGGAGGAGGATTGAAAGTCGGCGAGATCGGTCTCCAGCTGCTCATATTGCTTCTTGTAGTAGTCGAGTTCTTCCTCCATGCTCGCGCCGGGGCGGAGCGGGGAGGAGGTCATGGTGATGGGTGTTGGGGGTGCGCGGTGCTAGCGGCGCATGCTTTGCCACCAAAGTCTCGGTAGCCTGAGGCCTCTTTTTAGGATGGCGCTGGTATTGGAAGGCGTAATGGTCGCAAAGTGAGTCTCTGTCGTCGCTCGAGATGCCGTGTCGGTGTGATGCGCTCCGGGCTGGAATTTGGGGATGCGCTCGTTTCGTCGGTGGTGGTGTTGTCGCGAGATCGGTCGTCGGGTATCGTGGTCGCAGTCGTCGGTATCGTGGTCGTGGTCGTGGTCGGTATCGTGGTCGTAGTCGTGTCGGCGGCGTTGTTCCACCCTCGCTCGGTCGCGCTGCCTGAGCTGCCTGAGAACTGGGGCGGGCGTGTTTGGAGATGACGAAGTTCCCGGAGTTGCCAGGGAGGCGCACGGGCCATGACGCCCAATCACATGTCAACGTGCCGGAAGACTATCATAATTACTTACATAGTACTCTTCTTCCCTACTTCCTATTACGGATCTTTTCCTTAGCCTTCGAACATGTCGGACGGCGCATAAGGCGCTTCATCTATTCAGTAGATCCGGTGATACCTTTCCAGACTCCACTGCAGATTGATAGATTCCTCTCGTTGCTATGCTCGTCTGAACCAGGCCCAGGCCCCACTTGGACTACTGTCTCGACTGCCTGAGCCTGCCTAAACCCCTCCCGTAGATCTACCGTCTGGCATCTGCAAGTCGCGACTTGAGCAGCAGCAGGGGCTACCTACCTTATCATTCCAAGGTTCCTTACCTTGCCTGTTGTACCCGCACGCCACTCTGACCTCCGTTGTTCATCATTTCCCTTCTCATTCCATTTGCATCACTTGCCTCTCCTTGACTTTCGCATCTCTTGGCGTTGGGCGCATAGCATCGCGACGGGAACAGGAACGGGCAACAATTCACGACTGAGACGAGGAACGACATCTACCCATTTATACACTGCGCACGGGACATCCCTGATCCGAAAGGGTACCATCCACCATGGCCGACTTCGCCTTCACTAGACAAGATGAAACCCACGTCGCTGCTGGTACCCATCTCTACAACCTCCCCACAGCTTGACCACCCTGCTAACACCCATCCCTAGCAACCACCAAGACGGTCCCGCTGACATGCCATGGCCACTCCCGCCCAATCACCCACGTCTCCTTCTCCTCTCTCCCCGCCTCCACCGCCAATTCCGCCGCCCCCTCCTCGCAATACTACATGATCTCCGCCTGCAAAGACAACAACCCGATGCTCCGCGATGGTCTGACCGGTGACTGGATCGGGACCTTCATCGGCCACAAGGGTGCCGTCTGGAGTTCCAAACTGAGCGAGGATGCCAGTCTCGCGGCAACAGGTAGCGCCGATTTCAGCGCCAAGGTCTGGGATACCTTCACAGGCGAATGCATCACCACGCTAGCCCATGAGCATATCGTCCGCAGCGTAGCCTTCCCACCCGTCAGCGGCCGGGTAGGCGTCTTAGCCACCGCGGGCATGGAAAAGAAACTCCGCGTCTTCGACCTCTCCCGAGCAACAGGAGGAGACTCGACAGCCAACGGCTCTCCATACACCAACGGGGCCGGAGGCGGCTCCACCACCAGCACAACCAACGGCTCCACAACCCCCTCCTACGAAATCGCTCCAGGCGAACACCAAGGCGCCATCAAATCCCTCATCTGGTCGCACCAAGACCCCAACCTCCTCACCACCGCCGCCGACGACAAACAACTCCGGTGGTTCGACCTCCGCGTGCCCTCCCCGATCGCCACCTACACCCTCCCGTCCCTGCCCACCACCACCTCGACCAACGACCCGACAGGCACCCTCTCCGTCGCCGCCGGCAAAAACCTCTACTTCTTCCACCCGACCCAACCAGGTCTGCTGACCAAACACATCGCCACGCAGCGCGAAGTCGCGTCCGTCGCGCTCAACGCGGCCGAATCCCGCATCGTCACGGGGTGTCCGAGCGATACGTGGGTGCACGTGTGGGACTATGAGAAGGGGGAAGTGGTCGAGACGGGCAGGGGTCATCATGGACCCGTGTGGACGACTGCTTGGAGTCCTGATGGGAGGATCTATGCGACGGGGAGTGAGGATGGGACGGTGAAGTTGTGGAAGGCCGGGGAGGGGGGGTATGGGCTTTGGCGGTGAGGGTGTAGAAAGGAGAGTTTCATGAGGGGGGGAAAAGAAAAGAAAGAAGGAAGGAGGGGATTCTGTAGATGAATCAGGGTTGGGACGGGATGACAAGCATCGAGAGGGGAGGAGCGGAATCGGATGGGTTGAAGGATTGCGGGTGGATTCAGGGATATCCGCGTCCCCCCCTTCATTTTTTGCCCTCATCCCGCTCTTCCCCTCTGATCCCGCCCGGAACTCGAACCCCGCTCTCCTCCTGTCGACATTACCTTTGGGTCGCGATCACGCCGAACGACTCCCTGCCTTACTCGGAACCAAATCATTTCTGTTTCTAAAGGCTTCGGGGAATGAGGGGAGAGGGAGGAGGAGAGAGGAGGAGGCCAAAAGTCTCATGGCATCACGTACCCTCCATACTTCCCTTCCCCTTCTTCCCCCTTCATTCCGGCCACCCCAGATTGCAGGCCTCCCGCCCAGCCCCCCAAAGTTTCCCTCTATATTGGCGTGCCGTCATTCTCGGTGCCGGGAGAAGAGAGGGATGAGGGTTTTGGAGCGATAGCTTTGTCGCGAAAAAGACCCAAGAGAAGAGAAGAGGAAGGAAGGGGGGAAAGAAAAAGATCAGATGAGAAGCGAATAGGCGGTTGGAATAAGTAGACGAGAGGAGGAGGAGACGAGAGAGTGGAACGATAAGGAACTCGAGCCTAACGAGAAAGGTTGGAGAGAGTCGGGAAGAAAGGGAGGGAGGAGGGAGGAGGGAGCAAGAGGGAGAGAAAGGAATACTGGACAGCCAAAAAAAAAAAAAAAAAAAAAAACCAACCCCTCTTAGACCCCCCCCCCCCCCCCCCCCCCCCCCCCCAAAAAAAGAAGATTCATAAGAAAGAATCGGTTCCATTTCACATACCTTCTGTGCCCGGTCTTGGAATGCCCTGCCTCCCACGGTGGGAAAGGAGGAAAATCACCACATATACACACACATACAGGGGGGAAAAAGGAAGGGGGGAGGGGTTGGAACCAAAGTGGGGACATTTCAGTCCCTACCTACCCCCTCCAAAGAAAATATTCCCATGTCACCATTTTTTTCCTTTCCCCTTTAACCTTTCGATAATCCATCAATTCCCAGTTCCCTTCTTCCTTCTTCCATCTTCCTGTTGGGAGGGATTTATATTTTTTTTTTAAAAAAAAGAAAAAGAAAAGAAAAAGAAGAGAAAAGATGAAAAACCCATGCAATTCATTCTGAACCCTTTCACTACGCTTTGAAAAGGGGGGAATTTCCTCTGATGTGATCATGACTAACAGAAGCCAAAGAAGAAGGAAACAAATAATTTAACAACAAGTGCAAGGAAGGAAGGAAGGAAAGGGGGTTCCAATTTTCCTTCCGTCCCCCCCCCCCCCCCCCCCCCCCCCCCCCCCCATCTCCATCTCCCCCACACGGCCTCCTGAGCTACTCTTCCCTCCCTCTCTCTTTTCCTCCCTTCCCTTCTCTTCTCCCCTCCACTCCACTCCACTCCACTCCCTCCCACCCATTTCTCATCTTTTCCTCCAATTCTCTCAAAGCAAGATCAAATAATTCGACGGCGCAATCCCCGTCTCGCCATTCTCCTTCTTCGCCTGCCACCACCTCCCAGACACATCGCTGACCTCGAGGATCTCGTGCTTACTAAACGAGATTTCGTTGGCGTCGTCCGGGTTCGCTTCGTAGCTATAGATGGCTTTGGCGCGGTAGGGGTATTCGGTTGGTTGTTGAGTAGTAGAGGGGGAGGTGAGGTCTGGTTGTTGTTGTTGTGGTTGGGTATGTGATGTCATGGTGTTGGGTTGTTGGTTATTGGAAAAGTTGCCGCCTTGGCCTGGGGGAGGGAAGGCTGAGGCGCTTTCGCGTTTGGTGGCGGCGCCGGCTGCGCCGCCAGGGTAGCCGGTTACGGGGGAGCTGGTCTCGAAGCCGGCGAGTTGGGAGGAGTTGTACATTTGGGGATGCTGGGCGGAGTGGGTGGTCTCCGGGCGGTAGGATTGTGTCATGTGGCGGCTGGCTCTGCTCGGCGCGTGGTCCTTGTGCAGGGCGAAGGAGTCGATGGTTTGGCGGTGGGCGGCGGTGGGTTGCGAGCCGAAGTAGAAGATCCATACTATCTGCACGGGGATTCGCGGTCAGTTCGCTGGTCGACATGGGGGATTTGGAGTAGTGGGTGGGACTTACTGAGACCATCGACAACAGAATGAAACCTGCAGCTGCTGCCTGCTTGGCCTTGTCTGACCAGTAGATCAAGGAGTTTACGGAGGATGTCGTGAAGACTAATCCGGCCGCCAAGAAGCCCACCATGGCTACATGGTAAGTGTAGACGGCGTTGGCAGCCACGGCGAAGGTGACGCCCAAGATGACGAAGAACATGTAGGCGAGTGCCCACCAGGAATAGTTGGGGTACTCCTGGTCAATATTTGCTATGATGGAGCTCACAAAGGCTATAAGCCAGCCGGCCTGTCCATCGCGAGCTGTCAGTATTCCTGCGCATGTTGACGTTGAGAGGGTCTGGTGCCAACAGGACTCACCGTCGCAATCGCTACAGTCGCAAGCGAGAAAGGGTCGCCGACAATGTGACCGAGATTAAACTTGCTTCCACCGCCACCGCCGCCATATCGATTGTTGTTGTAGTCCATCTTCTTAAGCGAGGACCGGTTGCTGCCGTAACTGGGCATGAAGGAGAGAGAGGTGGAGATTACAAGTAGTTACAGCGGTATCGCGAAAAAGGCCGGAGCAAACGAGCGTCGGTGAAGTAGAGAGAGAGAGAGAAGAGAGGAAGGCGCGTGCGATGCCGGATAGGCGCGTCAAGCGTCAGGTGACTGATATAGGCAAACTTGCCAGCGGCGACGCTTTGAGGCGTATGGGCGGAATGGCGTGGCAGCGTGAGCGGGTTGGTAAGGAACGTCGTATAGATCTGTTTTTCTTGACTTTTCTGTTCTTGTTGTTGATGTCGGCAGGAAGGAGACGGGTGATGTGTAGTCGAGTCGCAAAGGTCGTGTCCAGACGTGGCAAGAAAGACAGCGCCGGGCTGAAGGTGTCGTATCGTACAGGACGTGGGTGAAGGTCGTGAGGGGCGGGATGCGCAGATGGGCGATCACGACGTCCTGACACCGGAAGAAGAAACGAAGGCAAGGGTGGTGGATGAGGCCCGACTGCCAGCGCGTCTCGCACGTGTGAGTGTGATACGGTCGAGGATAGTAGCAGACGCAGTATCGAATCTCTTGTCTCCGAGTCTCCCTCCGCTCAGCTCAGGGACGGGCTTGCGTGGATTGGAAGGGAACCTGAAAGGTCTCGCCCCCCGGAAACAGCAGCGCGGATCCTGCCGCCCCACGGCTCAACCTGCTGGCGCTGCTGCTGCTCCCTGTAACCGCCATCGCTACTAGACGTAGCGGCTGCTTAACATACCTACCTAGGTACTAGTAGGTAGTGGGCCCGTCTTTGCCGCTGTCGCAGGTGTGCATGAAACTGGGGCCCGCCGTACTATTAATTTCCTTTAATTAATATTCAACTCTGCTGGGATAACATACAGCACAGCAGTGAAGCATGCGAGTCGATGGGATCGGGCACTCAACTGCTATCAAGTAGTCTCATCAGTGTCTGCCCCGATCGTCCATGTCAATCATCCGGCGCCCAACTGTTCTCGACCGATTGATCAACACAACCGTCAAAGTCTAAGCGGTCGGCATCTCTGCCGTCCAACTACTCAACCGTACTGTAGGAACCGTGTGCACCGTCTCTGCATTCTCTCGCCAGTCCGCACTGCTTGACCTGTTCCTGCACCACACCCGTACTAAGCTCCTCATCAATCTCATTATCGTCCAGGCGGCAAGCGCACATTCGCCGTGTAGCACCCGGTCCGAGTCGCACCCATCTCCTCCCATCTCCTCGCCATTTGATTGTCTTTGACAGGCTCACCTTACCCGCTCGGCCCAGCGCGGGCACACGCATCAGACAGCTCTGCAGCACAATCGCGTGGCGCCCGACGCACGAGCGTTCTGATTGGTCGCACCTCGCCGTTCTTCTTTCTTTCCTGAAACACAGCGCGTGTGTGCGTGACGATCGAAGCACAGTTTCAGGCATCAAGGATCGAATCAACCGGAATCATTATGGCTTTGATTTGAAATTATGATGATGACGACAATAACCCAACCCGAGGAAAGGAAAAAAAAAAAAATCGGGGAGAAATATGGAAAGCCTGAGCTCCCACTGATCAAATGCCCAGACATCATTTCCGATAATCGTGCTCATATCATACACACATCCCCGTTTCTTCCGCATTCCTCACGATGTAAAAAAGCCTTCCGAAATCCAATCTAACATTCGTACACACCCCAGCTTTTCCTTGAGCACCAAATCCGTTTTCCAAGCAAAGAACAAGAAATACTCCTCTGCTATGCTCCCAGGGACCAAAAAAGAAAGAAAAAGAAAAAAAAAATCTCCAGTCAAACCCCGAAAAATCGTTTCGTCCACCACGCTTGTCAACGTTGCAAAGGCAAAAAGACCAAGGACCCCCCTTCTCTAACAAGTATGCCTACACACCGGCTCATCCAGCTTCTCACAGAAATACGTCTTCCCATAAACATTATCCCCCTGCCAGAACTCCTCATCCACCGGCGGCGGATTCTGCGGTCCACCGGGCTGCTCGCTGTTAGGGTACACATAACCCGACTGCGAGTTATTGGGACACCCCAACAAATCCGCCGTGATGCCCACATCGGCCAGCTTGCCAAGGGCCCACGTAATCTCCCCCGTCAGACTCTCATAGTCGTCCGCCAGCGCCAGCGGCACAATCGAGTTGAACCCGCTGTAGACATCGCACAGCACGGTCTGCACGTTGAAGTTGTCGGTCCCCAGCTGCGCGATCGGCATAGGCACGGGGTTGCGCGGGTAGATTTTTAGGAAACCGTCGGTGAGGGCGTCCACGGCGCCGTAGGGTGTCGAGCGCCGGTACCAGTTCTCCGGCCATCGCTCGGGGACGTACTCGTAGTGGCCCGTTTCTTCGTTCAGCTGCGCGCCGATGATGGACGAGATGGATTCGTAGTTCGCGACGCCGCCTGCGCCGTAGGTGCCTGGAGGGGAAAAGACAGGAGTCAGAGACTATGATCTTTGGAGGTTGTTCGCAACAGGGTGTCAAGGAAGGGAAAGAAGGGGAAACTTACCATTCGAGAAGAAATTGGGATAAAACGCAAACGCGCCCAGGGAGACAATACTCGGGAAAGGGAAGTACCAGAGATACGGGTTCCGTTCCTGGCTGAGCTCGCTATTGGCCTTATACTGGCTGCCCATGACATCGAGCGTGAACTCCTTGGAGCCGTCGGCCGCGGCGAACCGGACATTCTGCTCGAACATGCGCGAGGAGAGGTGATGGTTGTCGCCGCAACCCAAGTAGTAGTCCTCCCGGTTGGGCGAAATGTCGCACTCGACCGTGTCGTGGCGGTTGAGCCCGCCGCCCTTGACGTTGGGGTCGGAGCCTAGGTACCAGGATTGCGTGGCGATGTCGCCGTCGGTCAGGATGGCGAAGACGGCGAGGACGGTGGTGAGGTCCGCCCCCATGCTAACGGAAGAACTATTTAGTTTTATTGTCCCGCCTGACTCAGAGAATCGAATGGGGCAGGGGCTGGGAGCTTGCGAGGGTGAGAACGGTTGAGGGACTTCCTCCTTTTTTTTTTTTTTTTTCTCCTTCTTCTTTACTTTCCCCTTAAAAACCAAAAAAAAAAAAAAAAACAACAAATAAAGAAAAGAAGAAACTTACTTAAATCCCCTCGCAGTCGCCTCCAACACCTGTCCATAATTCACATGGCCATTCCGCGGCAGGTATCCATAATTGGCCAGCAGATTCAGTCCCGGGCAGGGACCGCGCGAGTCCCCCGGTCCCGGAGGCTGGAACTCAAACCCGGGCTCGGGACGCCGATTCTCCTGGTCGACGGCGGCCGCGACGGAGCCGAGCAGGCCCTGGACGTCGTTGACGACCGACGACACGGTGTCGGTGACGGTGTCGAGGATGCCGCCGCTGAGGAGTTGGGGGTCGGCCTCCGGCGCGGGCGCGGCTTCGCGCTCGTGCATCTTCTGCAGCATGTCCTCGGCTGCTTGCCGGTTGTGCAGGCCCATTATGCCTGGGTAGGCGGCCGCGAGGGCCGGGAGGCCGAGGGCGAGCGTTGGGGTCGTTTTCATTGCTTTCTTTTCTTTTTTTTTTGGGGGGGGGGGGGGGGGGGGGGGGCGGCGGATGGGTGACGATGGGAACTCGGAGGTATAGGGACTCTCCACCCAATATATGAGGGGAAGAAAAGAAGGGAAAGGAAGAGGTGTAGTGGTGAGATAAAGAAGGTGGGGGCAAGAGGAAAACAGTTTAGCAAGTCGCTAGCTACGAGCCACGGGGTAAGATATCTTCTTTATACAGCGTGTCGGGACTTGGTGAAGATCCACTTCTTTTTCTGGGGAATGGAGAGAAGGAGAGAAGGAGAGAGAGTGTGTGTGTGTGAGCAAAGCACCCGACGATCTGAGATTGCTTGTTGGAGCCGCAAAAGCCCCAACCAGATGGCTCGGCGGTTCAATCGTCGATGGCATCATTCTGCCATCGCCTTCAACGTGTTCGTGCCGATTCCGTGGCGACGGGAAACAGATCCATAGTCATGCAAGTACTCCAAGTAGAAGTGATTGGCCTGTTGCTCCTAATCTCAGATCTGCTTTTAGGGGCGAGGGCCTCGCGGCGGGAAGAAGAAAGCCGTTAGGGGAATGACTGGGACTCCACCTTTGCCAAACCCGTCCTTGGGGGCGCGAGATGTTGGACAGGGACAAGGGATGTGGACCGAACGAAGCTCCTTAACCTTCATCATCATACTCGTAATGACATTGCTTCTGGCTCCCCAATCGAATGAGAATAGCTCGTTCCAGCAAGAAAAAGAAGAAGAAGAAGAAGAAGATTGCCCAGCCCTTGTCCTAGCAGCCCTAGAGGGTGGCAGTGAGCAAGGCTTGGCGGGGGATCGGAGGAGGGTTTCTCGTCAACATGTGGAGAGTTGAAATGATGATGGCCGAAGATGGAGATCTCACCTTCACCTAACCAGGTTGATTCTGTTCATCGTAATGTCATTGTAGAAAAATTGACTTTGGGAGGTAATGCCGAAGCCGCCCTTCTCTTCCTGCCACGTGCAGCGCCACTAAGAAAGGAATAGAGACGGGAAAGTACCAGGTATGTACTAAAAGGGCGAATTTTCCCGGTCGATCTTCTCGGCATATCGCCAATGACAACCTGCGAATGATGAATATTCACACACACTCGCTCTCTCCTCTCTCCATCTCCCTTCCTAGAAGCCATTCAAGTGTCAAAACTCGTCAACGTTCGTATCTTCTTATCCGCAAAACGAGTTCCTTATATAACATTGCTCGAGGAGAGAAGAGGTTTATTGAAAGACCGACACGGGCTACAGAGAAAGGTCGGGTACTTCTACAGATTTAAGGTTTAAGCTTCTTTTGCATAGGGCACATCCTATCGGACTTTTTTCTGTCGATCCCCCCAAAGCCAGCACGCGACGCGGGCATTCCCGTACAACCAAATCCGATCTTTCACTCCCTAACTCTCAACCAAACAGCCGGTTGTTGCTCAGGTGCAAATCGTGTAGGCACCGCCGACGACAGGTCTTTTTGTCTTTGATTACCTAGGATTCTTCAGAGGAGATAAGTTTTACGGTTGCTCTCCCCTTTACAATTGATGAGGTGTTCCTAAAAATAGAGCGTCTGGTCTTGGTTCTGAAGCCCTTTTCTCCACATGGCCATTTGAAATGGATGCGATGACAGCCTGTAGTCTTTTTCAGAACCAAGACACTTGCCTATGTCATTCTTTCTCGGCATGAGCTAGACGTGCCGCTTTGGGACCTCCGTCGCAAGGTAGAGCCTCTTGCGTCCCAAGGACAGAATCCTCAATTGCTATTGCGTGGACGGTGCCTCGGTGGGTCTTTGGTGACAACAGTTGAGATGTTCGCTCCATTATTCCCGCGCTCCCCTGATGAGTCTTGAACGACGGGCGAATGAGGAAAGGCGTTAGACAACAGCCCGCTAACGGCTTCTCACGTTCTCGCACACGGGTCGAGAACGACGTCTGGCATCATCAAATCGCAACACCCCTTCCGACACGAGAATCTGAAGGCACATAAGCAACCAACGCTCAACACCTCCCCCCCAATAAACCATTAACTAAAAATCCTGTATTCCCGTCTCCCCCCTCGGACTCCCATCTCCCACAAACTCGGCCGCCTCCTCCCTATCCAACCAATCCTCTAGCCCCTGCCGCCTCTCCTCATCCCAATCATCATACCCATCCTCCCCATCCACCAACCCCGCATAATCGAACTCCCCATCCTCCCCGCGCAAGAACCGCAGACTCATCATCTCCCGCCACCGCTGCACCCCCTCCTCGCGGTTCGCGGCGCGGTCCTCCGCATCCGCTTCGACGGCGATGATCGAGCCGTCTCGTGCGCGGTGGTAGGTCATCGCGGGGTGAGAACTATTACTACTACTACTGCTGGTGTGCTGTCCAGTCCGGGAATCCCCTGACTCTCGCTGTCCGTGTTGCTGGTGGCGAAGGGCTTCGAGTTTCGCTTCCGACCGGATGAGATCGGCTTCCATTTTCCCCGTGTAGCCGCGTTGTCGGCCTTCTTGCTCCCGTTCTTCGGCTGTTTGGAATTGGCGGATGAGGCGGTCGTAGGCTAGGGGATCTGTTTGGCTTGAAGGGTGGGGGTGGTTAATTGGGGGTTTTGCTTTACTGGTGGTAATGTGCCGGGGAGGGTGTGAGAGTGTGTAGAAGGAGAGAGGGAGGAGATAGGATGGACGAATGATGGGAGATTTTGTCAAGGGTGACTTTTGTCGATAATAATACTTCTTCAATGTTTTACGTCTTCGGTGTTTTTTCTTCTTCTTTTTCTTTCTTCTTCTTTGTGTGTTTTTGTTTCGTGTTCGACTCTATGGACGGATTTAAACCTACCGGCATGCTCGAGGTTGGTCCCATGGAAATATTCAGGATGTAATTCGAGATATCTCCTCCGTCGGTTCTTGATGCGGATCCGGTCTGCCCGAGCTTGTGAGGATTCTCGAGGTGTGAGTGAGCTCGTGAAAGCGCTCTCATTGCGACTGTCCGGAGATGATCTTTCGGCGAAGTGTGGCATGGTTATTATTGAGCGATTGTATCAAAGGAATATAGAGATGGGGTTCACCAGTCGACGATAGATGGTGGCGTGGAAGGACCAGGCCACGCTCCGAACGCGGTCAGCTCGGCCGGTGGCGTCATGCAAGCACTTTACGCGTGCTCCAGACGCGACCTGAACAAAATGCGGACACTGGACGACATCGCATGTTGACAATCAAGGACTAGACGATGGGAGCTTGGTAATTGCCGAGTCCGACGCGGTATGCGTTGAGAGGCAATCAATATTTTGCATCTTTTGGTGTGGCAGCATGCATTCGTCGTCGCCACCCTTCCCCAACTCCACCCCCCTGTCATCCCACCTCCCGCGCAAGTCAAAGTACACCTGGAAAAATCTCTCTACCCTGTCCGCGTACTCCCCTCAATCACCGCTGCGAGTCATCGCGCACATTGACCTCGATGCTTTCTATGCTCAATGTGAGACGGTGCGTCTCGGCCTTGACCCCGCCAAACCACTGGCCGTCCAGCAGTGGCAAGGATTGATCGCGATCAACTATCCAGCGCGAGCCTATGGACTGAGTCGACATGTGACCATCACCGAAGCGAAGGAAAAGTGTCCGGAGTTGGTGTGTCAGCACGTCGCGACATGGAAGGAAGGTGATACGCAATGGAGTTACAGCGACGATGCCTACAAGGAGATTGCCACGCGGAAGGTCAGCCTGGATCCATATCGGACCCAATCACGACGGATCTTGGCCGTGATCAAAGAAACCCTACCCAAAGATCTTCAGCGGGTGGAGAAAGCCAGTGTGGATGAAGTCTTTCTTGACCTCAGCGCTCACGTCCACCATCGCTTGCTCGAGCAGTATCCGGAGCTGCAAGGCCCTCCACCGTATGACGACCCGAGCGAACCTCTCCCACGTCCGCCCACCACCGCCCTAGACTGGTCTGCCGACGCACTAGTCGACCTCCCAGAATCCGAGTCCGAAGAGGACGATCCGGACTGGGATGACATTGCGCTCCTGACCGCCTCCCAAATCGTCCGAGACGTCCGCCAACAAATCTACGACCAGCTGAACTTCACCTGCTCCGCCGGCCTTGCCCGCAACAAGATGCTCTCCAAGCTAGGCTCCGCCTACAAGAAGCCGGCGAACCAAACCGTCATCCGCAACCGCGCCATCCCCCACTTCCTCTCCACCTTCAAATTCACCAAAATCCGCAACCTCGGCGGCAAACTGGGCGACGAAATCGTCTCCCGCTTCCAAACCGAACAGATCTCCGACCTCCTCCCCCACTCCCTCGAGACCCTCAAAAAGCACCTCGGCGACGACACAGGCAGCTGGCTCTACTCCACCTTACGGGGGGATGACTCCAGCGAAGTCAACCCCCGCACGCAGATCAAATCCATGCTGTCCGCGAAATCCTTCCGACCCAGCATCAACGACGCCACGACCGCGACGAAATGGCTACGCATCTTCGTCTCGGACATCTTCTCCCGGCTCGTCGAGGAAGGCGTGCTGGAGAATAAACGCCGCCCGAAGACGATGAATCTGCATCATCGCTGCGGTCAGGCTACGCGGAGTAAATCGACGCCGATCCCGTTAGGGAGGAAGATCACCGAGGACGGGTTGTTGGAGCTGGCGAAGGGGTTGCTGGCTCAGGTTGTCGTCGATGGGAGGGCGTGGCCGTGTGCTAATTTGAGTTTGAGCGTGGGTGGGTTTGAAGAAGGGGTCAGCGGGAATAAGGGGATCGGTGGGTTTTTGGTTCATGGGGAGGAGGCTAGGGCGCTCAGGGAGAGCGATGAAGGGAGGAGAGGGGATAGCGCCGTTGGTGATGACATGCGTTCGAATAAGAGGAGGAAAGTTGGTGGCAGTGATGCGGTAGGCGGTGGGATTGCAAGGTTCTTCGGTGCACCACAACCTCCGAGTCGTCATGAGAGTAAGGAAAGCGAAATGGAGGGTAGTGCAGGGGAAGAGGATGCTGAGGACGAAAGGGACGAAGTGAAGAAGATGAACGACCAGGAAGATGCAGTCGAAGACTTAGACGGGGGACCTCTCCATTCCAACGATCTGCACGAGAACCATGCTTTCTCGCCCAACGAGGAACCTCCCGACCCAGCAATATTGGAGCGCTCCTCCCCCATCGACAAGATCTACTCGTCCCCCTCCAAAACTGCTTCTCAAGAGACCGGCGCCAGCAGAGAGGACAAAACCAAGGATCCACTCCACGTCTCACATCAACAAGAAGACTACTCAAAACCTCACGCCATTTCAGCCGGGACAGCAAACCCCTGGAGCACCTACTCCACCGAAGAAGACTTCCCACCACCAGCACCATCGCCAAAACGACCCGAAATCCCAACCTCAGAACAACAACAATGCCCCCGCTGCCACCTTCCCCTCCCCAGCTCGCCAACCTCCAAAATCGAACACGAAGATTTCCACTACGCGCAGGACCTGCAATCACAACTCCGCTCGCCACCTCCACCACCGCCACCTCACCAGGGAGCGTCACGGAGACGAGAAGAGGAACGAGCGGCTCAGACCCGAGGAGGGACCGGGCGGGGGAGGGGGAAACGTGGACGAGGACGCGGATCGGGAGGAGCAGCGGGGGGTAGTGGGGAGAGAGGGCAGAAGAGACTTGCGTTTGGATGAAGAAAAGAAAACAAGGATCGATGGGGAAGTTGGATATGGGGGTTTGATCTATCTACTAGCGTAGGGAGCAGGGGTTTCTCTACCCGTGTTCTTGTCCCTCATTTAACTTCCCCGTGCGAATCTAGGCTTGCAAGCGATTGGGGGACGGAGTTCGACCTTTGCCTTGTTGAAGACTTGGCTAGACTCAGGCATTGTATTGCGCGGAGAATCCCCAGCCAGCAAGAGAATCCAAACGAGGGAATAGGCACCAGTGTTCGTGGCGATGAATGAAAGGACAATTGGGGCCTCCGGTATCTAGCTTCCCACCCTATCCTCTTGAAACCCTCTCTCTCGTTCTTTCCTCTTTTCATCTGCGCTGGTTGTTCTCTATGAAGACGATCCCCGGTTCCAGATGCGAATCTATTGCTTTTCATTGGGTATCTCGCTCGTCTCATCCCGTCTCGTCGCTACTTGCTCCCCCTTCCCTACGGAAGATGGGGATGTCGCACCCGGTCTTTCACCATGACATCAAGTCGCAATCCTTGGGTACACCTGCACAGAGAGTCCTCTACAGCCGTGCAGATCATACAATATCCCATCATCAGTCAAGATCAGCTTCCACCAGCCGCAGCAGCCGCAGCGTTATATCTCGCGTCTACTCCACTGGCCTTCCCGACCCCACCGTTCGCCGGACCCGCCGTATCACTACTCCTCGTCCTCGCCTCATCCTCCTTAAGCGCCACACCTTCCTTCCTCGCCAGCACGGTCAGCTTCCCCAGCTCCTCCAACATCCTCGACCGCGTAAGTTCCAGCAACGCATCCACATCCTCCTTCGTCTTCCCCTTCGTCTCGATCGGCTCTAGAACCTTCACAGGAATCGTGCCAGATCGGAAGACTTTCCGCTTGACATTCAGGACATTGCTATAGTTCGCGACGACGACGGGGACGATAGGGACCTGGGCCTGGACGGCGAGGTGGAAAGCGCCTTTCTTGAAGGGTAGCATGTCCGGGTGGTCGGAGTAGGAGCGCGTGCCTTCGGGGAAGATGTAGACGGATTGCTTGTGCGAGTGCATCTGCTCGGCGGCTTTGGCGAAGGCGGCTACGGCCTGTTCGCGCGAGGAGCGCTCGATGAAGACGGTTTTGGAGAGGGACACTGTTTGGAGAATATGGGTGGTTAGCATGTATATCAGAAGATCTGTCTCCATGAAACAGCGAGTGAAAAATGGCTTGGACCGGCGAGTATTGCTTTCCGAGCCCGCGTTCTTCCTCCCTTCCCTCCTCATCCTGTAGCCTTCATAACCACCTTGTCGCGTGTTCAAGGAAGACGCAATCCTCGAACCCTCACCACACCAAACCAATTTCCCCCAAGAAGAAGAAGAAAAAAGGTAGAGAAAAACTTACTAAACCACCCCAAAAACGGCACAAGCCTCAAACTCCTCTTAGCCGTAACCGAGCAATACTTGGGGAACATATGGCCCAAAAACGCAACATCCATCTCACTCTGATGATTTCCCACGAAAACCGCGGGGCGCGTCTTGCCTAACCAATCATTTGGGTCGTCGATCTCGAACCAGATGCCGGTGAAGAGGCGCATGCAGTATTTGAAGGCGCGGGCGGTGGTCCATTGGCCGAGGCCGCCGTAGCCGGCGAGGTTGAGGCAGGCGGACGCGAGGGTGCCGTAGGTGGCGCAGAGGATCAGGGCGGTGAAGGAGGCGAGGGCGCGGGCGTAGAATTCGAGGGCGGGGTTTTGGAGGAGGTGGGAGAGCAGGAGGAGGAGGAGGATGGTGGTGAGGATTAGGCCGCCGAGGACGAGGAGGGAGGAGAGGAGGATGTTCATGGTTTCTTTTCTTCTTTTCTTTGCTTTTCGCTCTCTTTCTTTTGGTCTTGTTTGGTGTTGTTCGTGAAAGGTGGAGTCTATAGAGTATTGCTGGCTCTAATTCGGTCTTGTTCGTGTGGAGGCTATGGGCATGGACGGTAGGTAGCTGGAGTAGGATGGGACAAGATAAGACACCGCTTCGATATGTACAGGTTTCTTTGAAGTCAGAACATCAGAAAGATTGAGCAGGTTGTGTAAGATAGAAGTGTGGTTGCTGGGACGCAGCCCGCAGCGAGGTGCATGTGTCGGCAGAAGTTCATATGACACAGTTGGGCTCATGGGACAGGCTTTCCAATGGTGGGGTCCCTTCGGGGTGAGGTGGTGCATGACCGAATTTGTCCCTGACCACCCTGACCCTACCGACTTGCTGTACGCCGGGCGGTGAGAGTGGAACAGGCAGGAGAGGAGGCATGAATAAATTGACTTCCAATAACGAAACAATGAATTAAAAAGAGTACGCTTCTCTATCTCATAACGGACATCCTTAGAAATAACCAAATGAAACAAAATCCCCAACGCCTATATGAATAATGCCGCGATTCCCAAACCATCCCTTGATGATCCCCAAATGCACAACCCTTCCCCACCCCGCCCTTGCTAAACAGAAAGTCTGTGATTTACAAGCGCTCGCCTCGAACAAAAAAGAGTCCCTAAACCGCTCCTACCAAAATCTTAAGCCTTCTGCAGCCACTTAAGCACCTCCTCCTTCTCCGCCACAGGCAACATGCCAAGGACCTGCGCGACACCCTTCAGACCGCCCTGCTTGTTGCTGCGCATGAGCGCGGCGACATCGTAGGCGATGGCGTCGGACTTCATGGCCTCGATCTTGTCGGAGATGGTCTTGCGGTTCTCCTCGTACCACATGGCCACGGCCATATCGTCCGAGGAGAACTGGGGCAGACCGGACCAGGCCTCGACGGTCTTGAGGCTGGCGGCACGGCTGAAGAGCTCCTTGGGCTGGGCGGTGGAGATGCGCTTGATGACGTACTCCTCGTTGAGACGGCGGCGCAGACGCCAGTAGAAGTAGCGACGGGCCTGGGCCCACTGCAGCGGAGCGCGGATGGTCTCCTTGGCCTTCATGCGGCCGGCACGGTCGTGCATGTCGGCGTACTGCAGGGCGATCTGCAGGTACACGGGGAGGAGCAGGTTCTCGCGCTCAGTCATCTTGTTCCTGATGTCTTGCTGCTCCTCAGCGCTGAGGCCTTGCTGCAGCGAGCGACGCTTGAGGTCGCCATAGGTGGCGTCGAGACGAGCCATGGTCTCGAGCTGGCGCTCCTTACGGAACTTGATACCAACGATACCCTCGGGCTCGAGGACACCACCACGGGAGTCCTCATCAGCGTACATCTCCATCATTTGTGGGTTGATGGTAGGGTCGACCACGACCTAGCAATATAAGTTAGCACAGCAATAAAGATCTGTAGACAGAAAATTGAACTTACCCATGAACCACCACGGAGCTCACCAAACGGCGGGATGTACACGAAGATCGGCTGCTCGTAGTGGACGAGTGCGTCGACAATGTACGAACCGTACTTGAGGACCTCGTTGTACATGTCGCGCTGACCACCGGAGAAACCACGCCAGTTGGCAAGGATCATGAGCGGCAGCTGCTCACCGTTGTTGAAGTCCCGGATCGCCTGGGCCGTCTTGAAGGCGCTGTTGGGGTACCACACACCACCGGCCTCCATGCTGACTTGCTCCATAGAGTCTGGGTTGGCCGGGTCGGCAGGCGTGACGTTCTCAATGGAACGAGTCTCGACACCGATGACACCCATTGGGATGCCACCGAGACGAGCACGACCAACCACGACAGTGCGAGCCCAGCCGCCAAGAGCCTCTTCGAAGGAGTTCCTGTCGAAGAGACCAGACAGGAAGCCATCCTCGGTCTCCTGGCCGGCAATGAGGTGCCTGACATCGTACGGCTGCTTCTGCGGCGGGAAGAAGGTGATCTCGCGGTCCCAGCTGTCGGCAGAAGGCGAGATGGGGACTGGGTTGCCCTTCTTGTCCGGCACGAAAGAGAGCCAGGAAACGATCTTGGAGACACCAGCGAAGTCGTCGTTGGCAGTCATGTGCGACACACCGTTCTTATACATGATCTGTGTGCCACCAAGCTGCAGGTTGGACGTGTACACCTCGCGACCCAAGAGCTTGTTGATGGCTGGGGCACCAGTGAGGATGATCGGCTGGCCCTCAATCTGGATGGCACGTTGACCGAGGCGGACAAGGTAAGCACCGATACCGACGGAACGGCAGGTAACGAGGGTGAGCGTGAAGATGTCCTCGTAAGCGCGGGAAGTGGCACCAGCAATGAGACCGGAGCCCTTCAAACACTCGACACCGAGACCGTCCTCAGCACCGACAATGGTGGTAATCTTGTGGCGGACCTCGCCGTTGACATTGATCTCTTCGGTGATGACGCTCTTGACAGAGCCGTCCTCAAAGCGCTGCTTCTTCTCCGGCGTCAGGTAGAGGTACTCGAAGCCAGCCTCCGGGCGAGACTCGTCCCTCCAAGCAACAGAGAAGTGAGGGATCAGCTCCTCAGCCATGCCGATACGGGCACCAGAGTTAGCAGACAGGTAGATTCTCGGAATGCCAAGCTTGCGAGCCAGCTCAGAGCACTTGTGGAAGAACCTGTCTTCTTGTGGGCCGAACGAGCCAATCTTGAAGGTGATGTCGTTGGCGACGATGATGAAGCGGCGGCCGCGCGGGTACTCAGGGGTCTTGGCGGTGATGAGCCAACCGACCATACCAATGGTGTTGGTGCCCGGCTCACGGTTGACCTCAGCGAGGTTATCGGAGTCGTCAACCACAAGCTCGCTGTACTCGATGCACTCGCCCTGCACCGGCTGCTTGTCCTTGAGAGCAGGGTGCTGAGCGACGATAGCCTTCCAGCTGTTCTCGATAGCCTGGCGGAAGAGCTCAGGGAAATCGTAGACGTACTGCGTACCCATGATGTGGGCCTTGTACCTCTTCGGCTGGAGGGCACCCTTGTTCTCGTACGGGGTCGAGACAGGACGCAGGTGCATGGAGCCGATCTTCGTGTTGCCGCCAATGCTGTGGAAGAGCCACTGGTTGCCCTTGTCGCTCTTGCGTTCCTCGTACAGCTCAACCTGGATGATGAAGCCGGAGGTGTTGTTGATGATGACACGGAGCGGGTATGGCATGCCGTTGCTGTCGGTGCAGATGATACGGATCTCGGCGCCAGTAACGCGCAGTCTCCATGCTCTGCGTCCAAAGCGGTCAAGAAAGCCAGCAAGAGCCTCCTCAACTTCCTGCGGCGCCATCGGGAAGACGGCGGAGAAGTTAATGAAGATGTGGTTCATGTCCGAGTTGTTGTTGCCCACAATCTCCATGGCATCCAGAATGTCGGTCATGAGTCTGTCCGCCTCGCTGATCATGTACTCAGCGGTGGAGATGTCCTCCCGCAGACGACCTGGTCGGACGACAGCACGGGTGAAGTAGCGCTTGTCGTTAGGAGCGTCCTTGCCGAAGGCCTCGTACATGTGAATGTTGCGGTTCTCGGTGAAGACAGGCTTGATGTGGAACTTGCTCAGACGGCCGAGCTCCAGCTGGAAGGCCAAAGCGGGCTCAATGTGGCGGATGCTGCTGTCTTCCTCGTAGGTCGGCCCACGGAAAGTGTAGTAGCCTGGGTAGGTGCCATCCTTGTGACCGCAGATGAAAGTCAGGCGGCGCACGCGGCGAGCCAGGAGCTCTTCCTTGTACTCTTCAACGATCGGAGTGAGGCGCTGGAGGATCTCCTTGTCGTCAAGGCTCTCGGCGTCGCGAACAGCAACGTTGCACACAGCGGTGAGCTCATCGTTGCTCTGGGGCTTCTCGGTCGGAGGAGCGCGACGCTTGGAGAGATCAGCCATGAGACCGCTGCTCTGCTTCCGCTCTCCAGATGCCTGGCCGGCGACAGGGAAGTTTTCAAGCGCCTTCATGAGATGCTCATCAGCGTCGTCAATGTAGGTGACCGGCACAACAGCACCACGACGCGTCGGCTCGCCGCTGCCAGTGTTCTGACGGGACAAGTAGCTCATGTCAGAGATGGAGTGCACGCGACCGAAGCCGCCGTCAGATGGCGTGCCGGGCGTGGATGGGTGAGAGGATTCGACCGGCAGACCGAACTCACTCTCTCCGACCTTCCTAAGGGCGAAGTCCCAGGCCAAGACGTAAGGAGCATCGTTCTCGGTAACGTACTCGATCGTCTTCAGCTGGTAGGCACGGTAAGCACGGCGAGTGTATACCTCCAAAGCAGCCAGCGAGACCCAGGGGTCCTGGTGGACGAAGAAGTGCGGAAGCACGTCGAAGACCGTGTACTTGGAGTCAACGACCTCCTTGATAATGTCAAGGTTTGGCTCACGGTGCTCCCAGCCGCTCTCGCCGTAGCGAGACTCCAACACAGCAGAGCGCAGGATGTGCTCCATCTGCGAGGTGCGCTCCTCAAGCGAAGGCATGGCACACTGGATCATCATCTCACGGGCCTTCAGCGAGACCTTGGCAGTGGCACGACCCTCGAGATCAGCCAGCTTCTGCAGCGAAGGGCGGAAGAACTTGGCAACGTTGCCAACACCCGGCTTGTTTGGCCTGTAAGAGTCGAGGATGGCAACAATCAAGTTGTTCTTCGCGGCAACACGAGTGTGGGACAGTGCGGTGTACACGACGTTGATGACCTTGTCCTTGTTGGCGTCGCGTAGAGCGAGGATGACCTCCTCATCGCGGTTCTGGCGAGCGGAGAAGAGACTCTCGACAGCGTAGTACTGCTCGAAAAGATCAATCATGACCTGGAACTCGTGAGCCTTAAGCCCGTCGTTGTACTTGGTCATCACATCGAGCAGAGGCGCAAGGCTGGTTCTCAGAAGGTCGGCATCGGCAGGAGAGGTGTTTTCGGCAAGGAAACGCTCGAAGGCTTTCTGCAGCTGCTTGGACGGGAACTCGGCCTGGCGGCTGTGAGCGCGCTCGACAATCTGCTCAAATGCCGAGTCCAGCTTCTGGGGCATACGAGAGTGGAGAGCAGAGGCCTGAGCATTCCACTCGCCGTATGGCAGCTCTGGGTCCCTGAGAACAGCGATGAGGTCCTTCAGGGTCTGGCCCATGACCATGGAGTTGTCGTATCCCTGCAGGATATTCTGGATAACACTGTACAGATGGCTGAAACGCTGCGGCGGCTTTGTACCGAGCACAGTCGGCGTGCCAAGGTCAGGAAGCTGACCAAGGAAGGGCTGTGCCGACTTGACCTTGCTGGGGTCGTCTAGAGCAAGAATACCGAGAATGTCACCAGCCTCAAGGGTCGCACCCGGCTGCTTGATGAGGTTGACGAGACCGTCCTCCTGAGCAATCAGAGGCATGTACATCTTCATGACCTCGACTTCAGCGAAGGCCTGGCCCTTCTTCACGTGCTCGCCGTTCTCAACGGCATACTTGACCAGCTTACCCGGAGAAGGCGTACGGAGCTGAGTGGGGTCGTTCTCCTGCTCAAGCATGCAAGTCTTGCTGTCGACAGACATGCGGATAGCGCCAACCTCTTCCTTCCAGTACACGTTGTGGGAGCGGCCGCCGAGGAGCACCAGGAGACCACCGTCAGAGAGGGCCCTCACGCCAACAAGCGCCTTGCTGCCGTTGATGAAGAGAGTGTAGGTGTCCTGGCTAGAGCGAGTAGCCGTGAACTTGTACTTCATTCCCTCGTAGATGAACTCAATCGGGAATACCGTCTTGAGAGTGTCCTTGCTTGGAGTCTGACCCTTCTCGAGACCCGTGCGGTACTCGGTGATGCAGATGTCACTAGCGATGTGCGCCTTGGTGACGGCACCGCTGATGACAGCCACAATTGGGTCTGGGCGGTCAGCAGTCAGCCTCTTGCTGATCAGCTCATCAAGCCAGCCAGTCGTGATGGTGTTGTCCTCGAAAGCTGGAGTTTCCAACAGCTTGATCAAGTACTCAACCGTTGTCCTGAAATCACCACGAATGCTCAGCTCTTTCAATGCGACTACCATGTGCTTCCTTGAAGCTTGTCTGCTCTCGCCATAGGCGAAAATGTGTCCGAATTGCGAGTCGGAGAAGTTGTGGATGGAGGAGGCGGCACCGACGGAGAAGTAACCCCAGACATTAGAGGAGGATCTGAAGTTCAGCTCGTGCATGGTACCTGAAGAAGGCTTGAAGCCCTCGCCTGGGTCCTCGGAGGTGATACGGCAGGCTGTGCAGTGACCCTTGGGAGCCGGGCGACGCTGCTTGACAGAGGCGTCTGCGTTGGAGAAGTTGAAGTCGATCTCGCTGGAGAGGTGAGGGTCCGCACCGTAGAGCAAGCGAATGTCACGAATGCGGTGGAGAGGGATACCCATGGCGACCATGAGCTGAGTGGCTGGGATGTTGACACCCGAGACCATCTCAGTGGTCGGGTGCTCGACCTGAAGACGCGGGTTGAGCTCCAGGAAGTAGAACTTGTCGTCGGAGTGCGAGTACAGGTACTCGACGGTACCAGCAGAGACATAGCCAACCAGCTTTCCGAGCGAGACAGCAGCATCGGCCATGTGCTGGAAGGTCTGCTGGCTTGCAATCGTGACTGGCGCCTCTTCGATAATCTTCTGATGTCTTCTCTGGACGGAGCAGTCACGACCGAAGATGGAGATGTTGTTGCCGTACTGGTCAGCCAGAAGCTGGACTTCCAAGTGTCGCGCGCTGCCAGCAAGCTTCATGATGAAGATGGGCGAGCCTGGGATTTCGCTCGCTGCCGCCTTGTACAGCTGTGGGAAGCTCTCCTCATTGTCCACCTTACGGATACCCTTACCACCACCACCTTCGGAGGCCTTGACCATGACCGGGAAGCCGATCTTCTTTGCTGCCTCCAAACCCTCTTCCATGGAGTGTACACAGCCCTTGTCGTAAACGTCGTCGGCCACTGTGACAATGTTGTGCTCGTCAACCTCCACGGCGTCAACGCCGGTACCAGACCAGGGTATACAGGGCACACCGGCGTGCTGTGCGACAATGGTAGAGGAAATCTTGTCACCGAGGGATCTCATGGCAGAGCCAGGAGGACCAATGAAGACGATCTTCTTCGGCGAGGCGGCGAGAGACTCGGGGAGCTTGGGGTTCTCGGATGCATGTCCCCTTTGAAAGACCGGTGTCAGCTCCCATCTTTCTAGCAGATCGCAGTCATGCGAAAAGTGTAAAATCGCACTTACCAGCCTGCCCAAACAGCCTGGACGTCCATACGTTCAGCGACGTCCACGATGAGATCGACGTTGGCGTAGTTGTTGTTGTTCGTGCCGCCAGGCACCTCAACGTACTTGTCAGCGAGGCGGATGTAGTCTGCGTTGGCCGCCAGGTCCTCTGGCGTGGCCATCACAGTGAACTGCACCGTCCGCTCGTCGCCGAACGTCTCGTAGGCCCATTTTCGCACTGATCTGATCTCCTTCACCGCCGCAATACCGTTGTTGGCGATCAACACCTGCACGCAAGGTTTTCGTCAGTTCGGGCTTCTTCGCATACCAGCTTCATGCCAAGACTCCCGCGCCTCGCAACTTCTGCCTTCTGGCTACTCACATTTGTGATGACCGTGTGACCGTCATGCGCAGCCACGAAATCCTTGAGCTTGCTCGGCGGGGCCTTGGAGATCTCATTGCCACCGATGAAGTGGGAGGCAATGTTGTACTTGGCCGCGTAGCTGCTCGGGTAGCCAGTCTGCTCGCCATTGACCACGCCATTGGCCTTGGGCGCTCCAGCCACCGCGTCGGCCATGATTGCCGGGTTCTCAAATTACGCGCTGTAATGTAAAAAAGGAACAGAGGAGCTCGCACGCCGCTCCTAAGTATAAGATGTGTCGAAGGAGAGAAAGAGCGTAATCGTTAGCGATTTGAGGGGTATCTCAAAAAGTCAATGACTATTAGTAGAGAGTCGAAAGTCCGGTAGGGGAGAGAATCAGCTTTGCTCTGTACTAGCTGACACTGCCGTCCGTCGTCCGTCGTCCGAGTGGGGCAGCGCGAAGCGAAGCTGTCCCGCTGGAGTTTCACTGAATGAGCGTTGCTGGCGTAAACGAAATTCTAGCAGAGCGCCCAACGCTGGATGGGGAGGAGGATGGCGATGATGAAGGTGAAGACGAGCGCAGCGGACGGTTGAGACAAAAGGACGAAGCAAGTGGCGAGGAATGGAGCAGGGCGTCAGCAACGGCTGAAGGGGAGAGGCTGATCGGTATAAGTGTTGTCCCCTCTACACCCCAAATAATTTCCATCCAAGCTCCCGGCCGGACCTCTGTTGGGATCAGTGCTCTAACGCTTGATTAGGAAAGGGCCCAGCTGCAGGGTCACTCCGTACTCCGTCAGCGGATTTTTGGCGCATTCACCTCGTCAAGGACGTTGATTAGATTCATGGGTGACGGCGAGACAAGACGGGCACACACGGAAGCGTATCATGATCGATCACGTTTACCATTCGCTCCTGTGCTGCCATTGACCCATCTCGCGCCGCTGCCAGCTGCTGGTGAGCGCTGTTCCCATTCAGGTTGAGGGTCACGATATGCGGAGTGCAGCCGCCGAACCCTGTCACAAGGCGGAGAGCTGGCGGTTTCGCGTGTTGGGAGCACATCACCATGCAGCCAAACCCCCGAAGGCTGTCCAGGTACATATCTCTACGCATCTCAACGCCCATAGCCTTGACCGAGCTACAAAATCGTGTCCACTTCCTCTCCTTATTCCTCGCATTTATCTCTTCAATACAGCCCCAATCCTCCCATTGACACCCATCACCTCCCCCATCACCTCCCATCAATAAAAAGCCCTGACCACCGCCAAATCTTCAAGCCCCGACGGATCTCGGGCTGACCCACGCTGGAGATGAGCGCATGGATGCCGGGCTCGGGAAGTTGCTAAGCTTAGCACATCTCACACATCCCGCGCACGCGCCATCTTTCGGGACAGCTGCGACCAAGAAAAACGTAGCACGTCACTAGTTTTGCTTGCACCTCCGGAAAAAGATGGGAGGGTTTGGATGGTTTCATGATTTCGTCTCCCAAGAAACACCGCGCCGTCTCCGCCTCGTAGCCTTTGTGGGTGATTCTTCACGGACGCCACGCACGGAAGGGAAAATGTCCGGTGCCATACAAATGGAGAAGATTGTTGGTCAACCTATCGTGGTCCACGGCTCTCCGCTGGGTGGGGCCCGGACAGCTGATTCGAATGGATTTCCCAGATTCCTTTTTTTCCCCCATCCCCCCTACCTTGGTCGCTAATAAACCGACTAACACCCACGCTATTCAAAGAATAGTAGTGGAAGAAAACAAAAGTTCCGATCGAACTGACAAATGCTTCATCAAACCGACGTTGCACTAGGTCTTATACGTGCATGCTCCCAAAGGGGATGTGTCTCCCGCATTCTGTCCGGTAACTGTATGCAAGCACTTTCGCTCCCTCTTCCTTCTACCCCGAGCGACCCGAGACTGTGGGAATGGGACCACGCCGGGCTGCTCGTGCCGGAGGATCAACAATCCCCAAGTAAAAAATTTGGAGAAAAACGAGATTTCGGCAAAAAGTAGGGAATGGGGAAAAGGGAAAGTGCAGTCTACTAGTCAAAACGCCCCCTTTCCTCGGCCCCATGTTCGCGTGCGTTTATCTCTCTTTCTCGCGTGTGGTTCTCGGTACGCTTGCATGATGTACTGACGTTGACACTTTTGAGATGGTGATACAATACGAGTGTTGGCACGGCATTTTTTTCCAGACTCGCTATGTGTCAGCGCGCTTCTATTGTCTTGGCGAGCCTCTTGTCATAATCGTTACGTCCGTTTACTTTACGGCTCTCTTATATAGACGGAGCGATGCACAATGCATAACATCTTTCAGACCCGTTTCAAGTTAAAAAAAAAAAAAAAAGATCTTAGCAGTGTACGAGTGGCCAGAAGCGCGGCATCTCAGCGCGCGAGAAGAAGCAAAGAGAACGTGAGACACAGCACTCTCCAACTTTTTACCATCTTCGCGCGTGTGATCTGCCTCTTCTCCGGGACTCGGTATAATCGTAGAGGTCTAGACCCGTACGAAATCCGTCTTCGTCCCTGGCTCTCACGTGATATACTAGTACTACTCCCATCTAGCACGAAAATCGACAGCGACGGGTACCTAGTAGCTCACAGGAGGAAGAGTAAGCGAAGGGGAAGAAACGCGGGGATATAGGAAAAGAGGCGCACTCGGCCGACTGCTCTAGGTACTTGATCGCCAACGTGATCTCATCATTCTGACCGCAGGAGCAAGGAGCATGAGATCAGCACGCTGAATGACTTGTAAAGTGTGAAAACGTAGGTATCATGGGATCGGAGGCATTTAGGTATGAGAAAAAAAAAGTCCCAGCAGAGGGGGAAAAGGGGAAACAAGTAGATGACGATGATATGCGAGGACGGAAATAAAAAAAAAAAAAAAAGAGAGAGAGGGCGCGAGAAAGACGTCTTGAATATGGACATGATATATGATGATATATTGATACAGCAATGAACCGGTGCAGGAACAGGGCACGGAGGCATCTATACCGACCCCTTCCCCAAATCCCGTCCTGCCTAGTCACCGTAGTCCGGCACATATACATAGATAGAAGACCAGGAAGGCCGTTCATCAAAAACCAGCAAGAAAATTACTCCACACGCGTGGGTATCTTCACCATCCCTCTCTTCCGATCCTCATGCGGCATGCCATACCTATACCCCACGGCATCCTTCCCTCTGCCGTCCTTCCCAACCTTCTCGGCGCTAATATCCTGGAACTTAAAGTCCCAGCGGCGACCGGGGACGGTGCGCTGCGTGCGCGCCTCCCACTCCGCCTGTTTCCGCTCCGCGGACTCGGTCGCAGCGCGCGCCGCGTCGTCCATCTCGCGCTGTTTCTTCTGCCGCTCTTCGCGGCTCAGGCCCTGGATCTTCCACTTCTCGAGGTCGACGAGCATGGGTAGCGGGATGCGTTTGTCGGCGGGGAGGAGCTTGTTGTCGAAGACTTTGGCGGCGTCTTCGCGCGTAAAGTGGCGGGATTCTGAGGCGGGGTAGAAGATCTGCTGGCGGGTGGACGGGTGCACGGGGAGGTCGTTGATGGGTTCGTGGACGGTAATGGGTTTGGCGGTGTCGGGCTTGAAGGGCGTGGTGGGGAGCATGTTGAGGACTGCTTGGGCGTAGGGGGTTGCTAGTTGCTTGCCCTATGATTCTTGTGTTAGTAGCTGTCGTGTGAAGTGTTGTAGGCAATAGAGAGACTGCATGGGTTTTCCCGGCTGCGAAATCAGTGACAAAATGTGTTCTAACCATGTGGGTGTCTTCAAGACTAATCGAATAATTTTTATTTTTAAATCATCATAGCAAGCATGAGTAGACCGGGGAAACAAACAGAAACGGAAATTGTGTACTAACCTCTTCTTCCCACTGCTTCTCAATAGTCTTCAGTCGGATGACAGCAGCCACTCTCCGGACGTCCACACCAAACGTCGCAGCCACAGACGGAATATCATGCTTGTAATTCACGACCTGAACATACAGTTGCTCGCGAAGCTCTTCAGACAATACTGGCTGACTCCGAAAGCTCTGGTTAAGAGGATAAGGTCGCATATCCCCTAGTCGCTCCGGCGGTATTCCACCGCGTGCTTCGGCCTCCTCACGTTCTGCTCGTCTCGTAGCCCGTGAAAGGGCTCTGTCTTCTCGTTCTACATCGTCTAAGCCCTGGTCAAGCTCCCGCTGTACGATCGTGTCTTCGTCCTCATCCAGCTCGTCCCGTGACTGATCGTCCTTGGACTGGTTCCTTCTTGCTCGCACAAGATTGCCAGACTTATCGTATGCGCTCAGGTAGTTGGTCGAGCCCGGTAAGGGATCGCGGAAGACTTTGCCGGGCCCTTTCAGCCACTCCCACATGTTGCGCCGGAGTCGGGTGTCATGGCGGGCAGAGGCGTGGAATTGACGGGCGGCGACGACAGGCTCAGATGTTGTTCGGGTGAGATAGCATTGGCATGTCTGAGGCTGCGGTATCCTATTAGATGGTATTCGAGGAGGCATGGTGAGAGTTACTGGATGAGAGGGTGTAAAGTGTGATAGATGGACATGGAGAATGCCTCGCAGAACGGAGCTTCGAAATGTCGGGGACTTCCGCTTTGGGAAGACATTGCCGAGCTTTCCATCGTCTCACATCAATGGACAGCTTGCCCACTGGGAACACCAATCGATTCAATATCGTGAGTGTCTGCTTCGCTGTATGCTTCATGTGCTTGATGTACCAAATACGTGTTGTTCGTAGTGGCTGTAAAGTTCAAAATCACCTGTCAAACCCAGCAACTAAATGTCTCGCAAGTGCAGATTCACCTCCCAAGTCCTCACTGCCAAATCATTCTCTATAACGTATTCGATCGTCTGCGAAAGACATCGATAGCCTGACGAAGGGAGAAGACGCATGCAGTCACACGCTACTATTCAGCGACGCAGATCTCACTGCAATGCCGGATTTTACCTTGGTTATTGAAAGAAGGAAAAAGCAAACCAGTGAAAAGAAAAATCAAAATAATAATAGACATTTAGAAACTCCCAAGTCTTCCATGAACACCTTACTTTATCTCCACCCCTATTCCTCCTCACTTTCCCATTCTCTTTGTAAAGAAATTCAAACGCCGCACCCCGTGCTATACTGTGCTGCAATGCGCTGTGCCGTATACGCTTAGCAACGACCCAGACTCCCCCATTTTCCCTCCCAAATAATCCATCCATTTCATCTGTATCATCGATTTCCCCTCATCATGCGCCTTTCTTTCCCTGCTCCCTCCAAGTAAAAGGGAAAAATTTCGTTAATGAAAGAAAAATGGCTCCTATGCTCGACCACCATTGCCCCACCTGAAACCCCAATCATCAGTTCCGGTTGAATACATGCCTCCCCTTTCCCCCCGTCCGGAACCCCATTTGGCTCACTCCTGTCCCTCGAGTTTTGAAATCCCTCCATTCCGTTTTCTGACATGGTGATTCTGCTTATACACCGCCAATTTCCCTCACACTCCCCTCCAATCCCAATGAACACGATTTAGTAAAACCTCAGAATAATAAACCACCACGAAATGTTTTCCCCTCCCGGTATTTTCTTTCCATTCCGGGAAATTACCCCGGTCATCACCCATCCTCAGTACAACCAGACAGCAGGGGGAAAAAAGCCAAACCCGCACGCGCGCGCAAAAGGGGGAATCCTCGCTCCAAAAAAAAAAAAAAAAAGATCAATAGCAAAAAGCGGAGAGTGTATTTTTCATCGTCCGAAGTGTTTTTCAATGCATCTTGCAACAACGATAGGCCTGGGTAAAAAGGCGATGATGTAGGGTATTGCCGTTAGGATGAAAGCAAAAAAAAAAAAAAAAAGAATGAAGATATGAAGAAGGTAAAAAGTAGGGAGAAGAGGAAGAAAAGAGATGATAAAAAAAAAAAATCAAATCCCCTCCAAACTCCTCATCATGTACCCTCTAACATGCGTAAACCTGATGCGTGGCCGTGTGAAAAACAGGATGCGGAAGGCCGTTTTTTGGAATGGAGGTAAGAAGTGCCCTGAGCTCCTTGCGTGTGGGAAGGAAGGCGGGGGGCGGATCCTCATCATGCATTACTGATTACCCGCAGCATCTCTCTTGCATGTTTTCTCGTAAATAGCTTGCTTTTCTCTTAAGCCTTTGTTTTGATTATGTCGCCGCCTTCGTTGTGAATCGCAAAGTGGTTGGGAATGTTGTGCTCGGCTTCTTGACCTTTGACTCCCCTCAGCGACCCAGCATGTAGTTGGTGTACCCGCCGGCAGATTGCTGGTGCGGGATTGGTCGGGAGTCCTTGCCAAAGGTGCCGCTTCCTAGGGGCGCAGGGACGCCGCCTGAGACGGCTGCAGCGGCTGCCCGGGGTTGATGATTAAACTGGTGATGATGGGGTTGATTATGATGGTGATGATGGTTGAGCTGGTTGGAGAATTCCGGGGAAGAGGAGGGAGGATGTTGGAAGGGGTTGGTAAAGATGCCGTCGAGACCTGAGGATGCGGAAGGATGAGAGCGGTAGGTGTGGCCGTTTGATAAGCCAGGGGGCATAGCGAGGCCTGGTGGAGGGCCTGAGACGGAACTGTAGGCGCCGTTGCCCGCCCCTGATACGGCAGGGCCGCTGTAGCCTGGTGCCATAGCTTGAGGATTCATGACGCCGTTGGAGCCAGTCATCTGGTTGCTTCGGACACCGAGAGGGTTCTTGGAGAAGCTGAGGCGGATGCCACCTTTGACGCTGTTGTGGAGAGGGTAGCCATAGAGATCATTGAGGGCTTTCGTGGCAAATGAGACGTCTTCAAACTCTACGAAGCACATGGGCCCGTTTTGCTTGGTGCGGAAACATAATCGTTTGTAGCCACGCTGCTTGGAGAAGATGGCTTTAAGCTCGTCTTCGGATGTGTCGATTGGTAGATTGCCAACGTATAAAGTATTGCACGGTGGATTCTGATCGGCGGGATTGACCGGCGGGTATTGTGGCCTCGGATAGCTACCGCTATAAGCGCGCTTCTGTCCCATACCGTTCATGTTAGTGGGCGAAATGGCTGATGTGGGCGACTGCATCGTACTGGCTCCGCGAGGCGAAGTCATTCCAGCTCCTGTCGGCGATGTCAGGCCATTCCCGTCGGCTGTGCTCAAAGACAGACTGCCGAACCGGGATACGGGTATCTGCGGCTGAGTCGCTCTGCGAGCAGCCGGATGCTGGCCGTTCTTCGCGTACGCCACGGGATCTTTCAGCAGGTCCCCGGTTTCATCATCCGCCATGTCGTCATTAATGATGGATTTCCCTGACACGCGATGACGGTCGTGCAGGCCGTTCGCAAGCGGCGACTGAGGTGAAAACAGATTCTGAAAGTGCGCGCTCGTCTCAGGCATGGGGAATTCGCCGGATGTTGTAGTAGTAGGTAACGGTGGGGATATCTTCTCGGTGGATTGGAAGGAGCTACCGAACCGAGACCTGCCAGGTGGCCCGCCAACAGATCCGCCTGATGAAGACGAGCTTGTTTGTGTCCTGGATGAGCCCCCGTCAATCGTGTTTCGCCTATCCAACGGGCCGCCCATCATGCTGCTGCTGACGACCTCAACGATCATGCTCGTCTCTCTGGTGGTGTTCGGCTTCCCGTGAAGCTTCTGCTGTGCCTCTAATGCGCCAGCTTGGCTGTCGAAGTAGGCAATCGCTGTCGCGTACTCGCTGTCCTCGGAATAAGGCGAACGAACTAGCTGCGTGTCAACCAAGTCGCCGGCGAAAATCAGCATGCTGCCGAGCGCGTCGGCGCTGATGCTCCTCGGAAGGCGCCTGATCACAATCGCAGGCTTCGTCCGTGCGTTGCCATTCAAGCTCAATGGATCCGATGTGCTCGACGGGAGCGTGGGAGTCTGACGGTAACGTTCGCCGGCATAACGATCCGAAGGTAGGCTTGAGCCGTACAGATGCGACTCGGTTCGATAGTTGCCGTCGGGCGGCGAGACGGCAGAGGGCCCATTTGTTGTTCGCGTGTACATGGCGGAGGGATATGATCGCGTCCCGTAGACGGAAGTGGAGTCGCTCATGTCGCTACGAGCTCTCAAGGCCGAAGCTGATGCGCGCGCGCCAGTATGGAGCAGCGCAAGGATATCCGATGTGTTCCGACGGTGACCACACTATGTCGCGCGCAAGAGCAGTCTTGACTGCCAGCTCTGCGTAACTCCCAAGCTACGCGACTGGCACGCAATCGCATATGGCCTATGGCGGCGACGATAGCACGGAAGGTCGAGGTTGGCCCGTCGCAATCCGCGCGACCAATCGGAGCGCGATCGCAATCACTTGCGCTGGAGAGTGGAGTCGTGAGCTTGGTGGGCAGCAGGCAGACGCGTCGCGAGAATGATGAAGTCGGCGTCGCGAATTTGCGGCGAATTGAGTATGATGAAGCCGGGACGCCGAGGCAATGCAGCCTAATCAATGAGACGCGCGATTGCGGGTTGCGCGATGCGGTCCACCGGCAGCGAAGAGCGGATGTAGATTCGGTGGTCGCAGAAGGGTGTGCTTCGCTGTCAATGCGTCTGGGAGATGCAAGAGGGGTGGCGCAATGATGCAGTACAATACAGCCGTCGTCGCGGTCGGATACAATAGTTGGGAGTGGGAGGTCGAGGGTAAGGCTGGATGTGGGTGTGGGACGAGTACCAATGAGAATGAGGGCGTGTGCAGCTTCCAACGAGGGGAGCAGTGACAGAGGCAGATATGCCGGCGCAGGTCGCAGGGCAGGTGGGCGGGAAGCAGGGTGAGCGGTGCGGCTTGAACAAGGTACCAACGTTCGCTGGTGCTGTCCGGGTGAGACGGGTTACCTTGGGATTGGTACAGCTGGGCGGGCAGGCAGGCAGAGAGAGGTACAGCTGGAGGTCGAGGTAGGTACATGGATACCTTACCTTCCTGGCAAACCTGGGTAGCAGTGGAGGCAGCTGCTGGGGGACTGGGACGACTGGCACTACGGGAGACTACTGGGGGACTACTGGGCGACTACTGGCCCTGGGACTGGGAGCCTATGTCCCGAGCTATGGCCAACCCAAACCGGTCGCCAATCAGGGCCACGATAAGGCTGCCGTCAGTGCGAGCGTGCCCTGGTGCCCTGGGCTGGGTGGACTTGGTGGAGTGGAGTCCTGATCGCGGGGTGGAGAGGCTCACGAGCCCAGTCATTTTGGCATCCAAGGTAACAACCGCATCTGAAAGGTCGGTATGGTAATCGATGGGAGAGGATGTGATCAGGGCACAGGATAGAGTAGCCTAGGTACACTAATGGAGCACTACTGTCGCTCGCATCCATCCATCCATCCCAGGCCGAAGGACTGTAGAAATCAATCGCCCGTCTCCGCAATCGGGCTTCAATTCTCGTCCGCCTGCAGCGACGACTTTGTACTCCGCCGTGCATGGCCAGCGATGGGGAGGCAACGCGCATAAGGTATCTGACTACTACTGCTGCCAACCCATGCTGTACTCCAAGCGGGCATGTCCAGGCGGGCAATAATGACGGGCAAACCATGTCAAACCGAGGTCTTCGATTCTAGAACCGGTACAGCACGCCCATTCGTGCATGTCCATTTTAAACTTTCTGCCCCTCTCCAAGCCAATGAAACTCTGTCTTGAACTTCACCGTCTCTGCCACTCTGCGTTCTGCTGCTGTCATTGGTGAAGAGCTGAATCCGCGCGCCGGACAAGTCTCTTTAGATGCTGCTGATGATAGCACTATGGCATTCATATGTCGTAAATAAGCAGAACATCCCGTTCCACTGCATCGAAGTGTTACCACTACAACCATCATTCACCTCGTGCTCTCTTTCCCGCTCTGCGCACTCAGCTCCGATCAAGCTTGACCTACTACTGCCGCACATCGCGGTAGAGGTAGGCAGTCATAGCCCTGCGTGACCACTGCATATAGGATAGGCAGCTTGAAGCCTGCCGCTACCAGCTCCTTCCAAGCCCCCAAGGCCCTCCCGTGCAGCCCCGAGATGCTTATCCATGTTCATCTGACAGTCCTCCCCTCCCCCTTCGGACAGGCGAGACAAGGAGCGGCAAAAAGCACAGTCTAGCGGTAGTGCCTACAGTAGCGTCGATTAACCGTCGAGCTATAACTCGAGTGCTTGTACTGTCGCGAACAGAGTCGCATTAGGTCCATCCCTACATCCCGCGACGCACCTAATCGCGTCCTTATGGCGTAGCACAGCAGTCCCAATAGTCCTGCTGCGAAACACGCGATGAGGGAAAAAGAACTTGGTGGTATTCCCTATTCAAGCTCGCGACCTTTGACTCACAGTTTTAACTCGCGGCCCGCCATTCCTCTCGCTTCCTTTTCTTACTGTGTGCAATGTAAGATATTCAGCTATAGAGCGAAAACACACGCTCAGATGATGCTGTCAAGCATCCCCCATGATAAGGCAACAACAGATGTGAGCCGCGATCGCCTTAGCAATCCCCCCACCACATCACCTACTTACCGCCCCTCTCCTCAGCAAGTAGCCCAGAAGAGAAAAAGTGAACGTCTTCGGTACTACACAGATGATGTTCAACAACCGAAGCCTTGTGTCCCCATGCCATGTCCCCCCCTCTCACGTGCCCGCCCGGCTTGTGTTTGCCGTTCACATGGCTGACAATGCTCCACCCTCGTGAGTCTGAGCGAGCGAGCGAGTGTACACGACCGCACAGGTGTGTATGTATGTACGTATGTGTGTGTGTGTGTGGGGCCGCCACAGCATGGACTTTCGGTTGGCATTGATGTGCCGGGGGGGTGTGTGTCACACGGAAGGGAAGGGGATGCGGGCTGCACATAGCCGAGACGCTGTGTGAGAACGAGGAGCGGCAGCAAGCGACGATTTGGGTTGCCTTGGATCTTTCCCTTGGGATCTTCCCGTGGTGCCGTTGGACAAAAGACGAGGTTGTTGAAACCCTTTTTGGGTTGGGCCCAGTCTGGAAATCTATTTTGCTTGGGATTTTGTTGTCGCGATCGAGACTTGGTAAGTGCTGACTGTGTCTACGCTTTTCGAAAAGCGCAGTTGCATTGCTCGCTACGTAGTGTCCCGCGTGGCTAAGTACATCTGGCACGAGAGAGACACTGTCTACGTATAAGATGATTGAGAGATGGCAGTAGTCAGGAGGTGGCGGCTTTCGGATCGTCGTTACATCATTGAGATGATGTTTGATATACATCGCATGATTTTCTTTAATTTCTACTTTTTCCAATTATTATCCGTGACAGCGATCGCTTGGGGAGAGAAGGGAGTAATTGTGCAGAGAAAAAGGGGGCTTTTCTTTGAAAGAAAAAAGAAAAAAAGGAAGGCAAAGAAAAGGAAAAGCAGTCCCATAAAGATCATCATAGAAAGAACATCCAACATCTGCCTGGCGCTCAACAAATCCCAGTCCAATTTCTCACCAGCACACCTCGCCATCCCTACCTAATTCATATCCTTGCAAAGAGGGATAGAAGAAGGGAAACCGAAAAGAAAGGAAAAATGAGAAAAAGGCAATAGAAAGATCTACTCTCCACCACTACCACCACCACCACCACCTCCTCCTCCTCCTCCTCCAGAGCCAAACCCTCGAACCGCCTTCCCACCGGAAACCTCACTTCCCACCCTTCCCCCTTTCCTCCCCACCACCCTCCCCCCTCACCATCCTCACATCCAAAACATCCCGTCCACCACCCCACTCCAACAACCGCATAACGGCCCGGAAATTCTCCTCCGTCAGCACCGTCTCCTTCGGCCAGATCTTCCCGTCCCTGCCACTCCCACTGCCTCCAGCAGAGGTGATCCCGCTATCGGCAATCGCCCAGCGGACGCGGATCTCGCTTACGGTCTCGACGATGGAGCGGTTGCGGTACTTGGACATGAACTCGGCGCAGTTGGGCGAGGTGGTCGCGAGGTTTGTGAGGGCGGTTTGGAGGGTGGATAGGGTTTGGGTGGGGGAGGTGAGGAGGACTAGGGGGTGGGTTAATTGGGGTAGGGAAAGAGGGATGCAAGGTGATTGATAAGGGGGAGCGGGGAGGGGGGCTTCATATTCGGTTCCTTTTGTTTTCTTTTTTTTTTTTTTTCCTCCACCCTTTTTTCTTGTTTTGGATAGCTAGTGAGAAGATTCGTCGCTTGTGATTTATGAGATAGCGGACTCAAAGTCCCGCATAAGGGGGGATAAAAGGTAAGGGGTGTGGCGGGCTAAAGAGATACATATGGCGTGAACATGGAATTTTTACCTTCATGTCGACTCGAACCCTCGATCGTGAATAAGACCGGAAACTCATGTTCCTCCGCCATCTCGGTTTTGGTCTTCGTTGATGACTGTCGCAGTGGAAGGGATGTCATGTGGGTGCCAAACCACAGAGACGAGAATTTGTCTTTTTTGGTCAATGAATGTTGTGTAAGTAGGCAGAGCAGAATGCGCTTGATTTGTGTGATGGTAGTCTTTTCGAGATTTCTATTTCTTTTTACTTTTTTTTTTCTCTTTCGAGTTGTTGTTTGTGCCTTTGAGATTTCAAGAACGCAGGGCTGCGAAAGTTTAAAACCGGTTTTGGAGGAGACATGGGATTCTAAAAAAGTGCGCGTGGCCAGCTTCCTGTCAGCATGACGTCTGTGGATTCTGCAACAGTACAGATGGAGCCCAAAGGCAAGGGTATGGTTTTCCTTCTAGAACTTGCCATGTCCATCCACCAACAGGGGTTGTTTGCTCGGCCGTCGTGGTTGCTCAATGTTGTCATATGATATTCTCTAGCGACTTGAGAGTTCAAACAGTGGCCATGGTCTGCGTGCTCTTAGACCCGAAAGGGGTTTCATCAATCGATCGGATGGTCAGTCCATAAGCTGCGTTCAGGATACGCCTCCTGTTACGCCAAGTATCATCTTAGTCGACTGACCACATTGGTGTAAAGATAGGCAGTCAATGGGTGGAAAGTTCGGAAGTAATGGACTGCATGTGTAAGCGCAGCCACGATGAAATCTCCGAATCTACCTGGCCTGTCCCACCAGATAAGAAGTCACGTAGTTACAGCAGCAAGCAAGCGTCTTTGAGTGTAATTCTAGATTTACTCGATCGGGGCAGGTGGAAAGAGCTAGCAGATAAGTTCGGAATGAGCAAGCAATGTTTACGCTCCACTACATTTCGCCAAGTTCAAAAGGGAATGCATCAGCAAGAAATATTGATAGTGCCAGTTGCATGCATAATGAACTGCTGATAATTAGATACCTGCAAAGACGCACCTGTAGATGTTCGAAGGCCGCTTGCCTGCGTCGTTCTCACGCTCACTGTTACCTCCAGCTCATATGCGATGCTTTTCTTTCCCCTTTGTCTGTTTGCAAAGACCGTTGCCATGGCCTTGCAGAACACCTATCCCACAAGCGTATGGCACAAGACCAATGACTACTCCGCGCTCAATGCACTCGGGGGGTTCGACAAGGAAATTGCGCGTGTGTGTGCGGGATCTCTAAAATCTATTCCTTGCTTCTTCTCTTCTTTTCCTTCATAGACTATTGTATATGTACACATAAGTATACAACGCTTCCATCATGCTCCCATTCAATCCGTGATGGCATGGAGGAAGGGGGGTCCCCATCACTCTGACAGAATCCAAAGTTCCGAAAGTAGAGTCCGACGATGTCAGGGAAATCTTGTGTGTACCCGAATGACCGTACTCATACGGTATCCAAATGAAAACCGGGATAGCGAATGGTTGGGCCGGACAAATACATGCAATAAGATCCTTTCCCTACCTCGTCGTTTGTGCCCCCGCGTCTCGCTGCTCCCGGTTGGAAAAAGGTGTAGAAGGCGCTCAAACCGTTCAAACCTTCCCGGGCGATCCCAACCTCTCTAAAAACTCCTCCTGTTCCCACCTTATCACTCCGGGAGCATCGGTGGAGAGGGCCACACATGACAGGGTCTCCACCTCCGCCAACCTTCTCATAAAAAACCCCTTCATTCATCACTTCTTCCCCTTCCCCTTCACCTTACCACCCGCACCACCACCTCCTCCCTCTGCTTTCCCCTCTATACCCCCACTCCCCCCTCTCCCAACCGCAGCATCCACACTTACATTCCCCAAACTCGCGCTCGCCTTCGGACTAATCATGAACCCGCCTCTGAAACCCTTCCCGTCCTCGCCCACCCGCTGCCGACGACTACTGCTACTAAGCAGCGAACTCGTTTCGCTGCCGGCTCGGGATCGCTCGGCTTTCGGCTGGAGGTATGGCGGCGTAGAGGAGGCGTCGCTAGTGCCTCTTGCTCTGCTGCTGCTGGCGCCGGTATCGCGAGCTGTAGCGGGTAACGGGGACGGAGTGGAAGGAACGTCTGGTCTCATGCTTGTCGAGGGAGGCTGTAGGGAATTTGGTTGTGGCGGGGATGTGGTTGGAGATTCGAAGGAGGACTTCTCAGGTGAACCGACTTCGGAGGACGCGGTCGAGCTCCACCAGCCTTCTACTGCTTTTCTTCGTCCCGGATTATTCTGACTTGTGGGTCTGATGGTCGAGGGCCCATCGGTGGTGGTAGTGCTTGGACTTGGGGATAATGAGGATGCGGTTGTTGCGGGGCGGCGCTCAGAACGTGAAAGGTCCTGCCTAGGAGGTTTAGAAGGTAAGGAGGGATTCTTCGTTTGGGTCGTCTGATGGTAGTGGGGAAGGGGGGAAGCGTGGGAGCTACGGTGATCGAATTGGGGTAAACGTACCTCATCGGCGGCGCCTCTCAATCTCATACCGGCGTTGCTAGAAGCAGCAGTACCTATCGCCGCAGGAGCGTGATCGGCGACGCTGTATCCATCCTCCCCTTCCACACTCCCCTCAACATCTGTCTCATCCAGTGCGTCCCCGGCAATGCTGCCATGCCCCTCATCATCTCCCACGTCATGCAAACCAGAAGCTCCACTTGCGCCTACATTCTCAATCTGCCACGCCGCAGCCAATCCCCACGCCTGACCCCTCGCTTCCGCCTGCTCCAAATCTTCCCTCCTCGCCCGATAGATCCGCGGTGAGGAAGGCGACGCCGCCGCTCGTTCAGTCTCGGAATAACCCGGCGGAGGCGGCTGTTGCGAGCCATTAGTCGAGAGGGGCGATGAATTCTGCAACATCCTCCTTTCCGTGATCCCCCTCTCGATGCCCTTCCAACCCGACGCCGCATCGGCGGCAGCAGTAGCTTCCTTGCTCTTCTCCGTCGGAACAGTATACATTTCCAACGCCTCTAGCACATGCGGAAACACGAGCCGGTTGACGTCCGAGGCCCACAGTAGATCGAGATGTTCGTACTTTTGGATCCCGCGAGCGACAGTATGCCGTGGGAGTTCCTTCAGCATGAGTTTAATGTCGACAAGAGAATCCGACCCGCCGTAGATAAGATGGATAGGCGTCTTGATATTCCTGGTCGGGAACTTGGCTACTTTGTAGTACTTCGAGCTGTTCCCGACTGCGAAGGGGGTCGTAGTCTCATCGTCGAACATCTGGAAGGTCCCGTTCCGGATGATCTGGAACCAATGCACGACGCACTTTGTGCTCGTGAAGGAGTACAGGTGCGGGTAGGCGGCGAGTTTCTGGTGAGGGGAGATGTTCCGGGTTTGCCAATTGAAGAGGAAGGCGAGGGATTTGTCGATGAACCAGGTGAAGATGGCTGGGTAGAGGAGGGCTTGCCACATTGTAGCTGAGCCAAGGATGGCGCGGCGACCGAAGGCGAGGAAGAGGACCTCCGGATTGGATTTGCAAAGGGAGGCGACGGTCCCAGAAGCGAGTCCTGGGGGGGCCATGGCGGGGGCAAGGGCGATAAAGAGGTTCACCTTTTCATTCAGTGTCGGGTGGATGGAGAGAGTGGCAAAGGCTTGAGCCGTGCCTTGACTAAATCCGATGTAGGACAAGTTGGGTTGGCGCGTCGTTTCGAGAATGTAGTTGATAGAGTCCGGGATGTCATGAAAGGCGAACTGGTCCATGCTAAAGTCCCAGAAGCGGGCTTCGGTGGGTTTGGAGTGGACGGATTTCTTACTGTATTTGTTGCCTCTGTTGTTGCCGAGCCACACATCATAGCCCTGTTCTACGAGCACGAATGGGAGACAGCGTTCCCGGTCCGTAAGGCAGACCCACACTTCGCTGTTCATAAGCAAGCCGTGGTGTAGATAGACTACCTTCTTCTGTACACTGCCTTCTCCGCTGTTCACACGTTGTCCCTGCTGGCCTTGCACTGAGCCTTGTCGGCCCACGACTCTATGTAGCCCGAGCAGATATCCATCTTTGGTCTGCACAATATGTTCCTCCGCCACGTATCCCTGCAGCTCGCATAGTTCCACGAAGTCCTGTGCCTGTGCAAGCGGACTGGTCACGCCTCTCTTCTTCTGTCGTGCGCGGCGAGAGTACGGCGAGGAGAGTGTGTTGAAGGCATTCCGGCTCACATGGTAGAAGAAGCGGATGATCGGGGTGGGAAGAAGCAGCGTGATGGAGCGGAGCAGTGTCTCCAAGGCGAGCAGGGTAAAGGAGAGAGTCAAGGCCAGGTACTCGCGGGGGTGGAGGCGCGAGAGGAAGGGAATCAGGGCCATGGTGCTCGCGGAGGGTGTCGCACACACAGTCTGCGCAGTGCGGAGGTGCTATCGGTAGCGGAAGTCCATCATGGGAAGAGGAATGGGCGCGGTGTGAGGGATCGGGGGCGTCTATGTGATCCGACGGAAGCCAATGCAAACGCCTTCCCTTTGAGCTGCCTCTGTCGTCATTGTTCACATGTGAATCTGGCCTGTGCACCAGCTTTTGCCGTCGAGCCGTATCGGGCTGTATCCATGACTAGACGAACGCAAGATGGATCAGACTACCGTTTTATTTCGTACATCACCTTCTATTCCATCTTCCGCCACTCGGAATACCCGCATCCCACCCGCCATAGCATGAGGATACGGGAGTGACTGCTCTCGAACACCCAACCGCTTTCTGCATCGCACTAGCCACTCCGGCGCAACCATGCCCTCCTCCTGTAAAGACATTCGTACGCCTACCATCCCCACATCCTCAATGATAACCCCACCACGGCTAACGAGGAGCTCCCCATAGGTGCTGCACTAGCCCTCTGTCTCCAAAATTCCGACTGTGTCCTCATCCACCGCAACACGCCCGCCGAATGTCTCCGCCCACCCCTCTCCGACACTCTCCCCACCCAATGCCAACAGCTGAAGAAAGGCTACGGCGAATGCAAACGCGGCCTCATCGACATGCGGAAACGATTCCGAGGCAATAAGCCCATCGCCACTTCCACCGAGCTTGAGGCCGGTGGCGAGAAGCCGCAAGGGATGTTGTATGCTGGCAAGGGGAGTTACGAGGGTGTGGGACCGAAGGGCACGAATGGCAGGGATGATACGGATGGCGAGTATGAGGTTTTCGTCAGGAATGACGGGATTGAGGATATTAGGAAGAAGTGAGACTCTACTCGAGGGACAAGCTTAATGTTGGAGAAAACGGGAGGTATTCTCTGCTCTGTACAGTACTTTGGCAGGAGCCGATGGTAAAGGCCTCTTTCGATTAGCCAAGAAGCATTGGGACGGCGTTTGGTTAGCATACATGATAAGGAAATCATTGATGGCATTCATCGATGGAAAGAAATGGGCTTCAAAATCAAGTTTTGAACTATTCGTATAGTACTACTGATATCCCATTTCCAACACCAACTACTCAGTAGGACAAAAGGCATAAATCATTGCCACCCGAATCCGTCATCGTCTTTCAAGCACCCCGCTCCCCTCCTGTCAGGCTCTTCTCTCAATAAGGCCGCTGACCCACCACATTCCCAGCCGGCCAGTACCTCGCCACCACATAAATCCACCCATCCTTCCCAACCGCCTTCCCCATCCCCACATGCGTAGTCCGCGACCACATGCACTGCGCTAAAGACAACAATCAGCGTACAGCCAAAAAGAAACGCTGTAAACGGAAAGGAGAGAAAGACCGCAAAGACCAATGATAAAAGTAAAAAGACTCACAATAATGTCCCCACGTACCCACTTCTCCTCCCCCTCTGCTCCCCACCTTCGCGCCCTTGGGATAATACCTCTCCTCCCCCATCCAAGCCCCTATGGCCTCTTTGAACCCCGTTTTCCGATCCGAAGAAGCGTACAAATTCTCCCCTTGCCCCTTCTCCCCCAGAGAAGAGGAATGTTCCATCTTCCCTCTCCCAGCGAGCCGTTCGGCGTACTGTTGCGCATCATGGTGGAGGGCGTCGCTCCATTGGAGCGGGGGGATGTTTTGGGTGCTGCGGGGACGGTTGTGCAGGTTTAGGCAGGTGGTTATGGGGTCCTTGTGGGAGGGGGGTGGACTGGGATGGGGAGGGGTCTGGGTTTGTGAGGGTGGGGTTGGAGTTGGCGTAAGGATCTGCTGGGCTGGAGCTTGGAATGGAAGGGGGAATTCTGGGAAGATGGTGGTCGGGGGTTGGTTTTGATGGGATGCGGAACCCGCGAGGTCTGGGAAGGAGGAGGGTTGTCCTTGTTGTTGTTGGTATGGTGGGACATGACGGACGGGGTTTCCGGTCGCGTTGTTGGAGGACCATTGATAAGACCATTGATAGGCTTCTAATGGCCCTTGAAAGGACTCCTGATATCCAGCTTGGCGGCCTCTCCAACGCTGCTCAAGGCGATCAACCATGTCTTTGAATAGATCATCCATTTTCTATGAGGTGGTAATTCGCAAGCGTATTAGCCTCAGAGCCCAGATCAAAGAACTTAGGAGTGATTCAAGGTGAGTAAGGAACGATAAGCACTGTAATGTCCCAATCTATGTGCACAGTGAATATCCTCACTCCTATAATCCTGTCGTGAAAAGGTGCTATAATGCCTCTGACGGGACCGCTCCGTCTTTCACTGATGGAGCATAAGCTCGGCAAATGGGAGGCATCGTAGGCATCCTGTCAAACGACCAGCGGGAAGCAAGTCTATCCTGGCTCATCCAAGAGGCGAAGGTGATTCCCAGAGCAACAGAGCAGTTTTGGCCGTGTTGGTGTATGCTTGGATTTTTAAAGGGATACCAGACACAGTATGACGTGAGAGAAACCGCAAGCCGTGATGTAGACTATTTCATATGTTTACCTGGCATGATTAGCTGACGCTGATGTATTTGTTACGAAAGTGCAGGGAGTAAATGAGAGAAAGCTCTCGTAATGGAACTTCGAAGTGATCCGTAAACTAGTCTCCACAGCGCCTGTGCCGGGATATCATTGTCGTATGATTCCCATCCTCTCTTATCTTGAGTAGGCCACTAGATGTTCAAAATTTACCGAAAGGAAGGAAAGACAAAACCGCTAATATTCACAAATGAAACAGTCGTATCCGCCCCAAGTCCTGTTCGTGGGCTATATCAAGGTCCATATCCCGATCACCACCGCAATCACCATGAGCGCTGCGGGAGGGAGCAGTGCTCCCGCAGCGTTCGTCTCGCCGGTGGCTGTCAGCTCTTGTGAAGTGTAGAGTAGATTGAAACCTATGTCGGAGCTGTTGTAGCAATTGTCCGGCGTCACTTCCTCATAATCCCCGTCTTTGTCGTCGACGAGCGTAACATCTACACACTATACCAAAGGGGTCAGCCGGTGTTGTCATTGACGTTCACAACTACTCTATCACTTACGCTGTATAAAGCAGCACCATGCTGCGCCGTCTCAATGACCTGGATGGTGATGTTCTGACCGACCTCCAGACTCAGATTCGCAGGCATGCCGACCTGCGGCAGACAGAACTGGCCGCCGTAGTACGAATTGTTCGGGCCAGTGATCTGGAACGGATGAACGACAGGGTGCGACATGTTCGGCGGGTTGCTTTGACCCTGCTCTTGAATGCCTATGTTGATGTAGAACAGAGCTTTGCTGTGGCCTGGGAACCAACCAGGTTGGATCGAGACGGCGCCACCTGAGACGGGCCACTTGGTGCGGTTTTGTGTTAAAGGCATGCCGCCACCTACGATGATATGTCAATACCTCACTTTGATCAGGGAACATGCGATGCTGCTTATCTAGGCGCGCAAGTACCTACATGGGTAAATCCACTGCATGCCATAGGGAAAGCCTGTTGTCCCATCTTCGTAGAAATCCACACCTATCGTGTCAGGGTTGGTCTCTGGCAGCGTGCCATTTGTATGTAGATTGTTTCCTCTCCAGCCAGGGTAGGTGATGACTGTGTGCGCTCTCGCTAGACTCGTCGCAGCCACCGCAATGGCTACTATGTGATGGAAGGCAAGCATTGTTGTTCACGTCGCTGTTGGCCGAATTTGGTGTGGGCTCAAGACCAGTTGTGCTCGTGAGCTCTGTTTTTGTTGAAGCTGCAGCTTCCTCTTCTGGTCTTTCTCGATCTTGAGATCCTTGAGGCTCTTCAGCTCTGTACGGCAAGACTTCAAGGCGTGCTTATGCAAGCACAGCGGCCGAACGTGAGATCAGATGGAGTTTGGTAAAGTACGAGAAGAAGACAAGAGAGACACGGTAAGCTCAGGCTCACTATTCCGGAGAAGAACACCAAGGCACATCCAACTCGGTGCACATGGTCAGACCTTAAACGACCAATACGCCTGAGCGAGACGCCGACTTGTTCCTACGTCGCTAGCGCAGTCACGGCCAGCGAACGATAGCCTGCCAGAGGCTGTGCGTGGGAAGGCTTACATGCACTACTTGGCAGCGAATCTGGCGTTCATTGGAGCAGTGTATGCGCATGCAACCCGCATGGGCGATGAATGTGAGCAGCGGATTCGAGGAACGTCGCTGTGATGGGTGCTAGCGCTGTGCCCTGCAGTGAGAATGTGAGATTTAAGCGCTCGGGAAAGTTGGATTGCCGGAATCACAGCCAATGAGAACGAGACGGGCAAGAGCGGAAACTGGCCGTTGCGGCCGAAGTGTGCACCTCACCAGAGCGGAACGACAGCAGTGCAACCAACCAACGCATGGAACGAGTATCTTGTGCAATGATGCACAGAGTTCCATCTTCCAAACGGCTTCGTTGATTCTGCGAAAGCTTGATCATTGCTTGGAGAGTCTTGATAATAGAGCACGACGGAATACATGCTTCCTCGTCCACGGCACGGGGTTGCGGCGAAGAGATTCAGATCAGGTTCGACCATTTCCGGTCTACATATTGTTAGCTCCATGAAACGAGAGTCTTTAGCGATACTGAGCCCGCAAGGCGACTAGAAAAGAGTGTGCAACTTATTGGGACATAGCTAGCAGACTTTGGTGCTGTGATTTAATACCAGCGCCGAAGGCCAAAGCAACTTGAGGTCCAGTCGTCTGCCAGTTGTGCTCTTGTGCGATTTCGTCTCTTGGGAAGTTCACTGTAGATCGTCGCGGCTACCGTCCTAGACATTTCAAGTTCAGCTGGTCGACAGCAAGGACCGATGCTACACAGAAGGGATTGCAGACGTCATAAGCGTTTCTTTTATCATCTGACCACGTACTTCAAATTGTGGGATTTTGGGGCAATTTTGGTCCATATACGCCTGCCTGCGCACTCTGCGGTTGCAATGGATTGGCGGGCACGGATGGCGGGCATGAAAAAGCCGACCGATTTGTGTCCTTGCAGTCTGGCGCCGGATGAACAGCCGTTAGCACGATCAAAGGGCGCTTCGTCAAACGATGGCGGGTTTGTGGACGAATTGCGCGACGCCATGATACCAAGCTCAGAAAGCGTAGAGTGAGTGGGCGCTTCTCAAGACGGATGGACGGTGGATGCTTCCGACCGAGCGGGTGCGCAGCCAATAGGCAGCTACCGAAGGCTCTAATTTGAGTGGCGTGACCAAGCAACCCCGAAGCTTTCTGCATGTACTTCCTCGACATACCAGCATGCCTGTTGTTCATCGCAGAGATGCCCAGTGCTTTGCAGCTTGAGTACGCCGCAATACTTGATCAGGACTTGCCGATGGACGTGCCATTTGAGCGCGGTCATACATGCAGCCAATCCGAAGGGTTTCGACTGGCAGATGAAACTTCCCAAGGGGGGCTTTCAATCCTTTTGAATGCAAAAGAAGATCTACAGCTCATTGAGCCTTGTTCAGAATACTCAGTGTGCATGTCAGCCTGAGCGGTAAGCTTTTCTTGCTTAAGCGATGCGGCAAAGCAGTACCTCTCTGAGAGGTGAGCGTGTCAAACCGCCCCGCTCGACTGTGCCGCATTATGGTGCTACACTGCCTTATTACCTGCTCTGCCCATGTACCAGCTACAAGTCGCAACCCTTGGCTTCACCTGTCACTTCCGTTGACTTTCCTAGACTCTCTTTCGGTTGTCCCTTTCCTTTTAGTTACGGCCTGTCATATTTGTGGCGTCATCTTTCCAGAGCTTCGAGAGTGCCGAGCAGCAGCAATAACCCTGTCTTGTCGTCTTCGCCTGCAGGATCAGGTGCACAGCCTCGCAGTCAGGCGGAAGCGTACCATCGCAGCAAGGACGACTGTGAATCTCGACAATTTTACGCTCACTTTGACATACACACCCACAAAGGCGGACAAAGAGCCTTTTGCTTCTGATCAAGATCCGCAACCCGAAATGGACCGCAGCCGCTCAGCACCGTCTCGCCAAGGCAAACCTCATATAGACACCAAGGCGACGGTACCGCCATGGGAAAAACGTGAGGTGGTTCAAGTACCGTTTATGGACGCCGCATCGCCATCAATGTCGGACGCTGAGCGTCGCGGTTGTCTAGACCCCTGGGGCCAGCCAACGAAGTCTTTCTCAGACCCTCACATCAGGCTTGAACGCAAAAGGTCTGTGCCAGACAACGAGCACTCCCACCCTCACGCGGAACAGGAGGCCAAACCACGGAACAGAGAACATGGCCCGTGGTCGCCGCATTTCGCTGCTTCGGCACCGTATGAGACACCAGTATACGTTCCTCAGCCACCGAAGACAGCACCGCCCTGCCAAAAGCACATGGGACCTAAAGCCCCGCCAACGCCACCCGAAAGCCTTTCTAACTCTTCGTCTTTCTCATCACCCCCAGTGAATGCAGACAAGGTGCTACCGCCGGTCATCACAGCGTTTCCTGGCACAATGTCCAGTAGGAGCCGCGAGAACTCCAGACAGCGGACCAGGTCATCTACCCGTGGCCGCAGCACATCGAAACACAGCAAGTCCGATTCAGCGAACTTTGGACAACGTTTCAAGTCGGCGTTCAAGGGTATCTTCACTAGAAGCCCCATAGACGAGTCTCAGTTTGAACGAATCGAAGATAGGCATTGGACCGAAGAATACTGATTGTTCGAGCTCCGCCGGTGGGCTCAATAACATCTAAAGCAGATTGTCTCGGGAGACCTTCGCCTCTGGCTAGGTCACTTCCAAGGCAAAGCTCGCAGGCCATGAAGATCGAGGGGTAGTGCAAGCGGAAAACGCCCAGTGGCAGAGTCAGGATCCTGTTGTGGGCAAGAGAATAGAGAATGCTCCATGGCAAGTAATGGTCGAAGCACCAGCGGCGCGGCGCAACCGGGCTACCAATCATCAACCTGGGCAGCAAGACCACGGGAGCCTCATCGAGCCACATCTGACGGAACTTTACTCTTGCGATTCATTACACTAATATCCTTCGAGACGAATTTTCTTGGGTCACGATGATGCTGTTGTCATTCACTTGTATTTAGCAGTATACCCAGATTGTTTTGTTGTTTTGCTAGGCGTTCTACGAATCTGGAGGCTTCGTACTCATAGATTGCATTCGGCGCATCCTTAATCTACCTTTGCTTTTGAAAACCTGTGTTCATATTTGCGCAGTCCATAAGGTATACAACTCCGTGCCGCTGGGTTTAGCTGTGACTATCCGGCTTATGGCTGAGCGCTCGAAACCTCGCAAAACAAGGTGTGAACCTCACCGATGGGTCATTCTCCTCTTCCTTTGAGCACCAGCCCTCTTCATGCAATATCTTCGAAGTTGTTCGACTGCCTCTTGAATCCGCGAATCGTCCAGCTCATGCACAGGTCATACTCAGGCTGAAAGTCGGGCCAACTTCACCCGAGGATATGGCTTACGTCTGATGACACTCAACCGTGCTGGAGCTGGGTCTTAGCAAAAAGAAAGCGAAGCTACGTCAAAAGTTCAGCTGGGTTGCTCGTGGCAGCGAGCACAATCACAGTATGTGCTTACATCGTCAGCCATTGTGTCTACTAGAACCAGCGAGAGGTAGCTGTCTAGGATCTACCTACCTCCTACCAAACACGATACTTCGTGCCAAGAAATGATAGGCAATGTTGCCGGCGATCCATAGCCTTTTTTCTTTAACCCCCACGGTGATGTCAAGAGATGCAGTAAAGACTTACTAGACAATCAGGAGTTCTCCACTGGCACACAGCCAATCTGATGAAAACTTGATTAACTTGCTGTGTCATATTCTGGTGCCTCGAACTGACTCCATGACATAGTCTTGTAGCGTTCCTTTCAGCTCTACAAGCATGCCAGAACATAAATTTGGCGGCCACGACTATGCCACTGATGACAAAGTGGTGGTTGACGCTGCCAACGATGCTGCCCAAGGGGATCTCACAAAAGGAACCTACGAAAACGACCAAGGCATCCGCGATGTCAATGCCCATCTTTTTCTGGAGATCCGGAACTATGCGCCCGAAGAGCTACACGCCGAGCGCCTGACAGTCCGGCGGAAGTTGGATTGGATCATCATGCCCATGATTTGCATCACATATTGCCTCCAATTCCTGGACAAGCTGAGTCTAAATTACGCTTCCGCATATAGCTTGATACCTGATCTCGGGCTCGAAGGACATCGGTACTCCTGGGTCGCCGCTATTTTCAACTTTGGCTATCTTTTCTGGGCGATACCTGCAAACCTTATGATTCAAAGACTACCGATCGGGAAATATACGGGCACTATGGTGTTCCTGTGGAGTGTGGTTCTTTGCTGTCACGCCGCAGCGGAGAACTACGCTGGCATTCTCGTGTTACGGTTCATACTGGGGATGTTTGAGGCGAATATTAGCCCTTGCATTATGAATATTGTCTCAACGTTCTATGCCAGGCCGGAACAACCATTGCGCATGTGCATCTTTCTTGGCTTCAACGGGGTATCGACCATGGTAGGCGCACTCCTAGGCTATGGCCTAGGCCATGTGGACAACGCGGCTATACCTTCCTGGAAGCTTATCTTCCTCGTCATCGGACTAATGAACTTCGTTTGGAGCTTTGTTATCGTTAGTAGACCGCACCGCGACAATCCGTAATGGACTGACTGACCTATCGTGTAGTTGATCTTCATGCCAGACTCCGCGAACAACGCTCGCTTCCTGAATCACAAGCAGAAAGTCATTGCTATTGATCGAGTCTCTGCGAACATGGTTGGCGTTAAAACCAAGCAGTACAAGCCTTCACAGATGAAAGAGGCTCTACTGGATGTCAAAGTCTGGGCTTTGACGCTCATCGCTTTAGCAGTCGGTGTGGTAAATGGAGGGTGAGTAAACAAATCATTCTCGGCCTCAGCTGAGCACAACGTGCTAAAACTTCTGCAGATATTCGAACTTCCAAACCAGCTTGATCAAAGGCTACGGCTTCTCAGGGATCATGGCTACCTTGTTGCAATTACCGGCCGGTGCAATCGAGTTTGTAACAGTGCCTGTCTGTGGCTTATTCGCAACCTATGTCAAAGACGTCCGGTGCTTGACCATGATGGTAGCCTGCCTCGCACCGCTAGGCGGCCTTCTAGGTATCAGGCTAACAAGCCTCGACCATCGTTGGTCGTTGGTGGGCTGCAGTTGGCTGCTAGGTATATTAGGTGTACCCATCATCCTCACCTGGAACATTCTACAGTCAGACATTGGTGGACACACGAAACGTACCATCACCAACGGGTTATGGTTTACCTTCTACGCGGCAGGAAATATCGTGGGGTCGAATATATTTGACAACCGAGAAGCGCCGAGATACTTCTCGGCTCTGACAGGGCTCATTGTGTGCTACTGTGGCGTGATAGCCCTCACTGGCTTCTTGTGGCTGTATATGTGGGTTGAAAATAAGCGTCGGGACGCCACGCTCGGAGGTGAAGAGACAGTCCGGGATGCTGAAGAGCAGGCCATCTTAGAAGGCTTCAAGGACAAGACAGATAAGGAGAGCAAAGGCTTCCGATATTCGTTGTAGTATGCCAAAAAGAAAAAAGCCGAGTAAAAACGAGCTGGCGAGGTATACTATTGCCTTTCAGCGGAGAAGTGAACCAATGCGCATGTGTTACAATGTTTCGGATAAGCCAATGGATATCTCATGCAGTCGCATGCAATCGCATACATTTATAGACATTCAATATTGACCCAGACTTTCCAATCCGTCGCTATGCATCCAAGATGTTCAGCAATTGCTAGCAACCAACAGAAGCATTTGCAAAATTTAGCAGCCGTAAAGATCGTAGATGGCATTGCCGTTGTTATTGAAGATGCCGAAAGATGGCGAGGCGTTGTAGTCCTGGTAAGAGTACCTATGACATCGTAAGCATACTTGTGTTGCAATTTTTGATGGTACTCCGTATGAACTTACCAGAAGACGTGGATGCTCTCGAAAGCAGAGCAGGCAACGCTTCTCCAATACTTCTGAGCGTTCTGGACCGACGGAACACCGGCGCCGTAGTTGTCGCCGCTGACAGGCCAGCCAGTCTCAGTCACCCACACCCACTTGCCTGGGCTGACCTCATTGACCTGGTTACGAGTGGCGGTGACGGAGTCCCAGAAAACATTGTACGCATCCTCAATGCTAGCAGACTGGAAGTATGGGTAGCCGTCAAGACCGATGAAGTCACTTGCGGTGATGACAGCCTTGTTCGCGTCGTCGACCCAAGCGGTCCAAGTGTCGACGTGTCCAACCTCCTGGTTCACGCCCATCGCCCTAACCATTCCGCGAACGTCATAGATTTGCTGTGCAAGCGTATTGGCGTCCGTGTCGCCTCGGTAGAGGTCCTCAGATCCGACGGAGATGGCGATGATCCAGTCGCTCCCGTGCTGGTTGATGGCAGCCTCCAAAGCATCCTTCTCCCTCTGGTAGTGAGCGTTGTCCTCAGTCCAGACACCGACAAGAATCTGAGTACCGGTGTTCAGGGCAGCCGGGACAGCGTTGGCGAGGGTGTTGCAGTCCGAGCTGGCGTACAGGCGGACGGAGGTAATGTATTGGGGAAGGCCCTTCAGCTTGTTGAAGGCGTATTCCCAGTCGCCCTGAGACTTGCAAGAGCCGTCCTCATTGTTTGCTCCAACGTTGAAACCCTTCCAATAGGCGTTGGCAGTGCTGAAAGTGGCCGCTAGAGCCGTGATGGTGGTCGAAAGACGCATTATAATTAGTGCCGTAGGAGCTCTTCAAGAAGTTCGATTAAAAGAAGATACTGTATGGTGAACAAATGGAAAGTAGGGGAAGTTGTGAAACCAAGGGGATGAAGAGGTAGAATAAGAGAGTCAAGATGGGACAACAAAAGCTTATATGAGCAAGGCCCAAATAGTAATATTTGGCTCTGGCATGGCCCCCGGGAGGCAAAAGCGGTCCCTGTCCGAGGAGAGAAGTTCTGGATCTGGAGATGGCATGTGCGTGGCCTGCAAATTGCGACCTCATCAGTTGTCGTGATTGGCTACGGGCTTGGTGGGCGATTTTCGCCGCATGTCGATGCGCAAGGATACGGGACCCTGGAGCAACACGAGGACTCTTTTTGGGCTCGGTTTCTTTTTTTACTGCCACCGGCTTCAACGGTCAACGGTATGATGTAACTGCCTTCGTATGTTGATTGACTGGAGGTACCGAGGTAGCATTCCATTGCTGCTGAAGTCATCAGCCTCTATCGGCAGCATCGAAGTCACCATGCCTCAACCGTGCCTGCGTGTAAGTTTTGTGGACTGTCGATTCATCTGCAGGGGAGTGGAGATCATCAGGCGAGGTTTCCGAGGCGTTCATGTCACCTCCTGTTCCTGAAGGGTGACGTGGATGCGCAAAGTCGCGCCAACCTTATTCGGCGATGCCGGCAGCCCGGGAAGCTTGAGCAACGTCTTCACTCTCCACTTGCAACGTCTTGGGTAGACTGTAAGAAGCACGTTGTTGCCAGTGACAACAGCGGCAACAATCGCTTCAACAGCTCCAACAGGCAGTCAATCATGTCCAGTTTTTCAACAAAGAAAACAGTGAAGACGGGTACCGCCGTGCCGCAGTCCGAGATGAGTGCTGCAGAAGGACTTCGGAATGACATTCACGAGTAAAAAGCTGGATGGAAGTTTAGAGATGGCACAAAGCATCGTCAAGTACGAGGAAGCCTACCGTGGTTATTGCGAGGTGTCCGGTGAATGAGTAGGCAATATCAATATGACCCTGCGAATCGCTGGGAGAACTGCCATCACCATGTAGTCCTGAAAGGGGCGAGCCGGATCGATTTGGCGTACGTCGCGAAAGCACTTCGCCGCCAACAGCGTTCTTGGAGTTCCATTCCACAAACGATCACATGTTCCCAAGAGTAGGCCAGTAGGGCACACGCTCGAAGAATTCCGTCCCCTGGCCTCGAAGAAGCCTAAGGCTAAGGATTCAAGTGCTACGTTCTACAAATTATGTTCAGCAGAACAGCAGCGTCGAGTATTGGCATCTGAGCGAGGTCAGGTAAAAGGGCTTCATGTGAATGTAGCAATTCAATTTTCGGAGCCTTCACATGCAATACGGGAGCTCCCGCTTGTGTTCGCATTCAAACACTTACAACTCTCAAGTCACGACTGCTTTCCACCTCTTGTGCTTTTCCATTTACAGGAGAGCGCCTTCCTCTTCTCCACAGTACAACTAATCCCACACCGGCCTCTTTACACAGCAGGTCGATCAATTGCGGAAAGAGCTCAATTGTCTATTCCAACATGGCTCCCAGTGCTGCGACTCGCAATCATGCTGTGGCTGCGCAACCTAAACCTCTACGTCGCTCCACTCGTTTCCAGACTGCAGCAGCAGTTGACGCTGCACCCAAGCCCGACAATGAGTTCCGCGTCCTCAAGACTACCAAACGGAAGCCTGAGAGGTACGACTGCACAACCTGTGATCGTAACCTGTCAGCCTCCTCGTTCCCAAAGTACCTTCCAACCAACAATTGCAAACACCTGATCAATACTTGCAAGGCCTGCACAAAGCAGCACATCGCAGTGATGATGGACAGTGTCACTTACGACAAATTGGCTTGTCCAGAATGTCCAGAGATACTTACTAACGCAGACGTCAAGCGTGAAGCATCGAAAGACGTCTACAAGCGGTATGATGAGCTCGAGAGGCGCGGCATCTCCGAAAAGGTCCCTGGGTGGCGCTGGTGTCTGAACCCAAATTGCCGTGGAGGTCAAGTGCACAAGAGCGTCCTCCAGCAGCAGGAGCCGGCGGAGCAGGATGCCGTCACAGCCGGAGCTAAGAAGGATGAGAAGGTCAGCAGCAAAGCGCCACAGACCAAACGCCCCTCGAAAGCGAAGAAGATCGTCAGATTCTTCGTCGACCTCACGTCCGCGAACCTTGTGGACGAGAAAGACCAGGACATCTTCACCTGCCACACCTGTGGCCACCGCGCCTGCGTGCCCTGCGACCGCCCTTTCCATGAAGGAGAGACATGCGCACAGTACAAGGCCCGCTTGGGCCAGGCGGAAGCGAACTCGGAGAAGTCGCAGAAGACGATCGAGAAGTACTGCAAGCCGTGTCCCAAGTGCGTGAAGAAGATTGAGAAGAATGGGGGTTGCGATGCGATGTACTGTAAGTATACCTTTGATGAGCAACAACCTCGTCATCTTTTGAGGAGAAAGAAAGGTTGAACAAGCGCTAACGAATGCAATAGGTCCCTGCGGCGAGCGTTTCTGCTGGCTCTGTCTGGTCCCGTATACCACCATCAACGCTACTGGACACGCCAAAGATTGCAGGTATGCGGCCGGTAATAATCGCTTCGATCCGCATGCAGGGCCCGGCGCACCCGGCCAGCCTGCTCTGTGGTAGTGGGACGGGTTCGTGTACACTCATCTACTGCCGAAAAACGCATTTCGCCTGGACACGATCACATGACTTCTAGCGTTTCATGCTCTTTTTACTACACAGGTGTGGCTACGACGAAGGCCTTACATTATCGGATAGTTTCCAAAGGATCAAAGGAAGAGAGAGTACAAGGGGTGAACGCATTGTGAGAATGACTATCTTGAGGAACATCTTAGGGAACTGTGGCAACGAAGGTGGCGAGCTTGAGATGCGGACTTTAATTGTAGCAAGACTGCGCATCAAGGACTTGTTGACCATTCGGCGTAAGAAAATAAATATAAAACAGAGAAGGACGAAGAGTATCTTGAATTGTTACAAATGTGGGACACTACCTACGCCCCATGATCTAGTGCCAAAGAAGGGGTATCATGTCGCATTGCTGTCCCTATGAGTATTCATAGATAATCCTCCAGACCAGCTTCAAAAAGATTACCATCAACTCCACCGTCGACAATAAGCTACACCGATGTCTTCGAATCAATACTTATCCCTCGGACCCAGAAAAGCTTTCAATCCGTCGAAGACAGCGTACAACGTCCCTCCGATAGTGGGTCGAGAAGTATCAGTTCGCTTGAGCGTCTTGTCGTAATCCCGCTCGTGCTTCTGTCTCCGCTCTCTGTCCTCGTGGCGGCGGTGGCGACGCTCACGCTCGTACTCTTCGTCGGAGGATTTCCCAGAGGAGTAGCGACTTCGGCGCGATCGATGCGAGTCGCGGGATCGTCGACTTTCGTGCGATCTCCGGCTGTAGTGGGAATCGCGGGACCGTTTTGAGTGAGTCGACCTGTGGCTGTCTTTTCGGGGACCCATGCTCGGTCGGGGTGGTTGGACGGGGATTTCGGCGTCGGAGACTGGATAGGGCGGATTGCCTGGGTATGCTGCGGTTTCAGGGTGAAGCAGCTCTTCTGGTGGCAATGCTTGGCTTGGGTGTCGACCGTATGATGTTCGCCGTTCTACGGGTGGCATGGTAGTTGGAGGAGCTGGCTTTCCGTACGCATATGGATGTCCAGAAGTAGGTGGCGGGGGCTGTGGAGGTGCTGGTTGGTTGTCTGGATGGTAGCGCAGTGAAGCCACTGAAGATTGTCGCGAGCGTGTATGTGGTGGTGCCGGGTACGGCTCAGGTACGCGACCAGACATGATGGGGTTTCTTGCGGAGACCGTTTGATGATAAAGGACACGAAGTTGGTGGACAGTAGAAAGTGGATTACTTGTCGATCGTCGGTGAAAGAGGAGGCCTTAGTAGTTCAGGTCCGGAGGCTTCTGTTGCAGTTTCTATGATCCCGCTCTTCTAGCTTGCCTGGCGAGGCTGAAATGAGCCGGTGTAGAGGTTGTGTACGGACCCGGCCAAATCTGCAAGGTGGATTCCCGGTGAGAACTTCTTGTTTAAATGTCCGGTAAATAAAGGTCAGCTGCCCAGCGCCAGTATCTGGTGAGTGTGGTTGAGAGACTTCAGGCTGGCCTGTTGAAGAAACGAAAAGGCGTCCATCTTATGAGCTAGGCTTTACCACAGTGTTGAAATATCCATCACGCCGAGAGCAGATCATTGCCAGCGCCGGACAGTGACCGGCATGAAGCTTGCATGCTCGGCCTGCACAGCCGGCATCGTGTGGATTGACAAGCACATGGCGAAGCAACTGAGGTGGGTTTCCTTGCAGGCTGATATCATAGCTCTCATTGGTCGGAGGGACGAATGAGACGATGCCTCTCGGCAGCCTTCTCGTGACGTACGCTAACGGGAGTCTTGAATGGCGAAGTACATGCTTGGCGTTCTTCTTGCGGAGCTGTGATCAAGGCTGGTGACTGACAGCAAACAACGCAGACATGGCCACACCAGAATCGTATGAGAGGGCTGGTCAGCGGTTTGTCCAATTGAGAGTGTAAGCTTGCTCATGCGGTGGTGGCCCAACAATATACATGCGAACCTACAGAAAGGCAACGACTTCTTATCCACCGAGCCATTCTTTCCGCTGTGCACCTTGATGGATGGATCGGTCTCAAGCCCGCCGGCGTCGGGTCCCATCGGGACTGAAACAAGGTTGATGCCTTAGACACACCAGCCGGTCCCTAATATCCCGTGTCTTCCCGCTACTCTCGCAGGGTAAACAACGGGACAGACAACGCGACTTCTCTGCTAATTATTGTCACTCCTCATCTTAGCCATTCATGGCCAACTTTGTCGCCCGGTTCACCCCTTCTCCAACTTTCCGGTCTATGGACACCAAATAAGCTGGCATCCCATCATGCAACAAATGGGAAGCGTCCATACCACTTCCGGCTGTCTAAAGCTTTCAACAGCCTTGAAGATCGTCCCGTGTTCGTGATGCCACTCTTACGACATGCGGACTGCTTGCTTGTCTTTCCAACCTATCTACAGCTTCAGTCAATGCTAGGTTCCACCGCTCTCCGTAATCTGGCCCCAATGCCAATCGAATCAAGACGCGGCCTGCGCCTCTCCCGCCTTCCTACCCTCGTCTCTTGCCATTCCTCATTGCTTGTCATTCTCCGTTACTATAGAACCCAACCTGGATGGCTTATCACAGGTAAAGTCTATTTACACGGCACGGCATATTTTGTCTCTTGTATCTCATGCGGCAAGATGAGAGGGAAAAACGTCACAAGTAGGTGATCTTACGGCGAGCATTTCCTCTAGAGTTGCTTTCCTTTTTTCTACAGCCACATTCTCCTATATCACGTATGATCCAAACATAAGCCACTGGGAAGAGTGGCAGAATTCCTTGCTCGATCTCTACGAGCATCTCGTCGCTAAACGCCCCCTGCCCACAGCAACTCTCACGGACGGTCTCCTTCACTATGCCTTCTCACGACGAGAAATCCCATGGCTTCGACAAGCCTTTTCTAGGATTCCTGGGTAACCCTCGTAACGCCGACGATCAATCAGCCATCCTCAAACACTTTGTGGCAGCGACTGGAGAATTCGTGGGCACATTCCTCTTCCTCTTCTTCGCCTTCCTTGGACATCAAATGGCGGTCGATACAGCCCCAGATACCGGGCCCGGCAATGTGATCAGCAACCAGACGGTGATCTTCATAGCCATGTCCTATGGATTGAGCTTGCTCGTGACGGCTTGGACGATGTATAGAATTAGCGGAGGACTGTTCAATCCGGCTGTGACTTTTGGGATGGTCATTACAGGGACGCTGCCACCAATGAGAGGCTTGGTGTTGTTTCCGACGCAGATTATCAGTGGGATGTGTGCAGCGGGTGTGGCGGCCGCAATTGTGCCAGGTGATATTCAGACAGTGCAGACGACACTCGCGCCGGGTGTGAGTGTAGCCAGAGGGCTGTTTCTGGAGATGGTAAGCCCAACAGCAAGCCATGAGGACTATGAAATGTCATGTTGCTGAGGTTCCATTAGTTCCTTACTGCCGAGCTGGTGTTCACCGTGCTTATGCTCGCGGCCGAGAAATCCAAGGATACCTTCATCGCTCCCATCGGTATCGGCCTTGCTCTGTTCGTTGCAGAAATTGCAGGCGTATATTACACTGGCGGCTCCCTCAACCCAGCCCGCTCTTTTCGGACCTTGTATCGCGGGCGCGAACTTTCAGTCTTATCACTACATTTACTGGATAGGGCCTCTGCTAGGTGCACTGATCGCGGGAGGGTACTACCATTTTGTCAAGTTTTTCAACTATGAAGAAGCAAATCCGGGGCAGGACAGTGCAGGACCGGACGGGTTTGAGGCAAACGTGGTTAGTAGTATAGATGAAGGCCAGAGCGGACCGCCAGTACATAAAGATGGGGCGGACACGATCCGAAGTGACAGTGATGGGTATCATCCTGGGTATGCTGATCGACAGGCATGAGAGAGCTCCCAAAGCCTGGATGTGCTGTCTTTTGGGGGACAGGTGCCGGTGAAGCCTTGATTGCTATATGAGTGCTTCGTGCGGGCGATCATTTAAGGCGCGACATGGCCAGTCGTAGCGAGCTTTTTGCTGCACTTCGTGGTACTAGTTATTTTTTCCCTTTTTGGTCAATGTAGTGTTCGAACAATTGGTATTTTGCATGCTGAACGTTTGAAGACTGTAAAGAGCTGTTCTGGAATCATAGCATGAGCTCTGTCCAAGCATCGCGCAATGTTAGCGCAGGGAAGCACTTCTTCGTGTGTTTCGGTGCATAGCAGGGAAATGACTAGATTGCTGTATGTCGCAAGGATCGCGATCCGCAACGTGGTGCATCGTCATTGCCATGGTTCTGCTGGCCTTGACTCCTGACGTGCATGATACCGCCCACAGTACGCCAGACGGCAAGCGTCGCAGCAAAAGTTTCCTGTACACCCTTCTAATCAGGTTTTCTAGCCTGCATGAATGCAATTGATTCGTTTTCGATGACTTTGATCGACTTTGCCGTGAGCCGCTGTGGCAAATTACAGCGGGCGGCTGGCTTGGTATCAAGGCAGCTGTTGCCGATGTACACAGAATACAACACTGGGCAACCCGTCGTGCATGCAGTCCTACCACCTCCCTGCGACGCCTTCGCTCCTTTTCGTGATTACCTACTATAGTCACTCTTTCGTTCAAGTCCCCCAACTTTCTTTTGTTATCGGGGGTGCATGCTGCCGCCTTATCGCCATCAAATATCTTAGTTGCACGCCGCCACGCGTCCGGCATCGATCGATCCGCAGGCAAAGCTGCCCGGCTCGCGGACCACGTTGGGTTGAATCAAAAGCAAGTGCGGTGCTCCGAGCACCTGGCGGTGGACATGGTTCCCTAAACCACATTTTGCAGGAGCGACCAGGGCATCAATAATCAGGGTGCAAGAGCGTAGCAGAGTTACAGTATTACATCAACAACATCGCGTCGCGCTCGAGAGGGTCATTATACTGTATCTCTTCGCATCACGGTCATGAGAACTAGGAGACCGGCACGATATTGATTAAGCTTTCATCGGCGATTGAACCCCTCATTACCCTCCACGGCACGCTTTCCAGTAAAACTTGACCTGGAGGCCCGTCAATGGCCCGCTTCAGCTTCGGGCGACCATCGCGTTTCTTCCGTCGGAACGCATCTGCAAAGACAACGAGCACCACCAACTCCTCGACAGGCACGCAAACCGGGAGCGAGCATCAGTCCGCTTACACTGACGTTGGGACGGGTTCTGGACGGACGAGCAGCCAGGGATTTGCAAGCGAAGCGAGCGCGAATTCGCCAGGCCGGCCACTTCAGCCGCCGACTCCGAGGAAGAGCGCGAGCTTGACGAAGCTACGAGAGAGGTTTCTCGAGAAGACCACTGGCATACCTGAGTCGGTACAAGAAGCGAGAGAGAGTCTACTGGTCGTCGGAGAGCTGGAGTCGTCTGTGCAAGCTCCGCCGGAAGTAGAAGTTGGGCTGCCGCCTAGAAGGTCGGGAAGTGAAACTCTTGCTGCTAGCTTGGAGGACAGGGAAGGGAAGAGCCCGGGCAGTGGCGTGTGTGGTAGCGGAAGAGGAAGTGTTGAGGAAGCAGGTGGCTTGCCGGCGGAAGAGGTCAAACTTGGGAAAGAGGACATCGTTAAGGCAAAGGCTGTGCCGCCAGCGTTAAGAGTCCAGGAACCAACGCCAGATGTTCCAGAGGAGCAGAGCAGGCAGGATTTGAATCCCGACGTCTCGTAAGTTACATCCCTCAAAACAGTCGCTCAGAAGAAATATTCCTTCAAATGGAGTTAAACTTTGAATCTGCATATGAGCTCAGGAATAGCTCTTGGGGATACTTTTCGGCATGCTAACTTTTGACATTACGCGCAGTCCTTCACGACGAAACTCACGAGAAGTCGACAGACGGCACTCATACGAAGCTGCGAGCTCTCGACGATTGTCACGGCCCTTATCGAAATCATCTACGACCGCTCAGTCTGTCTCTCCCAATACTAGTGTCCCCGATCTTGCAGCTCGCCAACAGCGCCAGCAAAGTATCGCAGACAGCTCCCATGAGAGGATAGTGAGGACCCTGATTGACGCGCCTCCGAAGCGAAGAGAAGCGGAGGGAGGCTATCTGCAGAGCGCTTGCAGCACTGCGTTGCCAACAAGCGTGGTCCCGGATTACTTTACGCCAGGACTCCCGAACATCGCCAGCATAATGACACGCAAGATCTGGGTCCGGCGACCAGGCCAGTCCGCGACGCTGGTTCAGATCAAAGAGGACGACCTGGTAGACGATGTCCGAGACATGATCCTAAAGAAGTATGCAAATTCTCTGGGTCGCACATTCGACGCGCCTGATATGGTCCTCCGCATCGCACCACGAGTCGAAGTAGGCCAACAACGGCATGAGCGTATTTTAGGACCTGAGGAGGAAATGTGTCGCACAATTGATCACCAGTTCCCAGGCGGGCAGACTGTGGACGATGCGCTTGTCATCGATGTCCCGCAAAAACGAACTCCTAGGCCGAGTCCACGGGTGTATCAGCAGCCGCAGCATTATGCTCCGTACCACGCCATGGAAGATTACAGACCTGTGGAGACGGGGACGGACTACTTCCCACCAATGCCGGCTATAGTGCAGCCGACTCTTCCACAGACCTCAGGCAGTCACGAAGGGCGGGTGGAAAGGCATCCGTCGCAAATGCAGACATACCAAACTGGTGGTGCGGTCGGTCCACAGGGCCAGCAACTGGATCCCCAACATCAAAGATCCATCTCGGTCTTGAATACGGGCCAGATTGCCCCTTTGCCAAGCCCAGGAGGCAGAAGACATCACCGGGAACATCGCCCAAAGTTTCAACGGCAACACACAAGTTCTCCTACAATTGTCTCGCACGCGCCTTCTAACTCAGGAGCTGTCGCAGTTAATCCGGCTAGCGCAGTTCCACCAAACCTGAACCCAGCGCATCCACTTGTGCAGAGGAGCTCGACGCGACAACGGCTGGACAGCAGCACCAGCGATGGGCATATGAACCATGTGCCCAATGGCGCACCGCCCCCGCCACCAGCCCTGCCAACGCCGCCAGCCCCCGAAGCGCCAGTAGCCGGACCTAGCGCACCTAAAGGAACTGGAAGCACTCCACCAACTCCCAACTCAAACAGACCAACCAGGCCAAAGAAAAGTCGAAAGCCTACACCTGACAGTGCTGGTGCCGGCGGCAGCAGAGGCCAGCACCGACGCACTGACAGCCAGACGAATGGAAATGGGAGGCAGGCTGCTAACGGTGCTCTGGGTCCGAACAGCATGCTTGACGGCGCCGTCCCACCAATCAATGTATTGATTGTTGAAGACAACATTATTAACCTGCGTATCCTGGAAGGTCTGATGAAACGGCTCAAGGTACGATGGCAGACAGCCATGAACGGCCAAATTGCCGTCGACAAGTGGAAGACTGGAGGATTCCATCTGGTGCTGATGGATATTCAAATGCCTGTCATGAACGGCTTAGCGGCGACCAAGGAAATCAGGCGGCTTGAGAGAGTGAATGGTATCGGTGTTTTTAGCTCGCCAAGTTTAGAGCATCGAAAGACCCAAGCAGAAGCGATCACGAACGGAGAGCGCCCACCACTAGAGGAGGGCGAAGGAACGAACAATCAGCCCACGCCAACCGCATCTGACAACAAGGATGCGTCCGATGAGCTGAAAGTTGCCGAAGGCTTGTTCAAGTCTCCCGTCATCATTGTCGCGCTTACGGCGTCTTCCCTTCAGTCTGACAGGCATGAGGCATTGGCAGCTGGCTGCAATGACTTCCTCACGAAGCCTGTCAACTTTGTCTGGCTTGAAAGGAAGGTGAAAGAGTGGGGTTGCATGCAAGCGCTCATTGACTTCGATGGATGGAGGCGATGGAAGGACTACTCTGCACAAGCCGAGGCTGGAAAGAGCGAAGAGGAGAAGAAGAAAGAAAAGGAGCAGGAAGAGAAGCAAAAAGTGAAGATGGAGAAGATGGCGCGGTTGCAGGAGAAGCAGCGTGCTAGACAGGAGGAGGAAAACAGGAAGAAAGAAGAGGAGAAGCGTAAAAAGCGAGAGAGCTTGCAAAGCTCTGAGGCTGGAAGCTCGAAGGAGTCTCAGCCGGCAAACGGTGAGGCGGAAGATAAGAAGGAAGACAAAGCTGGAGAAAGCGAAGAGGGTGGCGCGAAACCCAACGGAGAGACGGGTTGATGTGGTGACAGCGATGAGCGAGGCTTTTGAGCATCCTCAAATGTGTTGTGGTGTTTCGTTTGTGCGCGTGGATGCTTGCATTCCCTGTTTTTGGGCTTTCTTTTCATTTAAGCGAGGCGTTCGAAGGGTATCGTTCTATTGTGTTGCTCTTGGCTATTAAACTGATCTTTAGTCAAGTTGGCTTATACCCTCTGCTTCTTCTTGAATAGTACGACAGACAAGAATTCATTGGGATAATCTTATCTCTGCATGTTTACAACCAAGAACTATTGAGCTCACATCGCAGGAACGCCTATTTCATTCCAAGGTTCGATAGAGCATTTAGCCTCGGTCTTGTTCCTTCCCGAGACAGCGCCAATGACTGACTCCACTTTCGGTTTCGGCTAACCTTACGTGATGACTGGCGTCCGTTGAAGTTGTGACAGGAGCCTACCTAGTGGTAAATACCGCAGTTTATATGAGCTTGGTTGATCCTTCGATCTTTGAATTGATAATACGGTTTCGAAGGCTTCACGAAGATAGAGAGAGGCAACTAATCGACAGAGCCGCTATCGTCCACGGGAAAGTTGTATAATTGCCCTCGGAACCCCAGGCATCCAAACGTAAAGCTACACGCCTTTTCTCAGCAGCCTTCGGACAACATAGAGATAGAAATATGACTAGCTTGGAGGAGCGACTTGCCAACGGCGTAAAAGCTGGCAAGATTCCGCATACTGTGGTCGCCGCCACCAATCGGGATGGTAGGCAAACAACATCGCCGTCTACGATTCCAACGCGGCCATGCTAATACATGGGGTAGGATCCTTCACGTACAATCACGCAGTAGGGAAGCATGACTATCCCAACGATCAGCCGATGGAAGAAGATGCCATGTTTCTTCTCGCCTCGATGACCAAGCTTTTGACGTCTATTGCTGCCTTGCAGCTAGTCGAAGCGGGCCTGATCAAGCTAGACGACGACGTATCCAAAATCTTGCCAGAGGTCGGAGAACAGAAAATTCTGAAGGGATTCGATGGCGATACGCCTATCCTTGAGGAGAGGAAGAATCCCCTTACGTTAAGGCATGTCTTCGACCCCCTCGTCAAAGCCACTACGCTGACCCCTGTCCAGACATCTTGTTACGCATACCTCTGGATTCGGGTACGACGCGGTCGATCCTGGGCTGATGAAGTATCAAAAGTCAGTCGGCAAAACGCCCGGCGCCGGGTCCACTGTCGAGGGGACTCGCTCGCATCCGCTTCTATTCGAGCCCGGGACGGCCTGGATGTACGGGTGTTCGACGGACTGGGCCGGAAAGCTAGTCGAACGTATTTCTGGCATGACGCTTGAAGAGTTCATGCGGGAGAACATGTTCAGGCTTGTAGGCGTGAAGAACATAACATTCTGGCCCGAGAAGGATCCGAAGCTGAAGGGCAAAGTACCGCAAATGACGACGAGAACCTCGGACGGCAACCTGGCGCCGTTCAAGGAACCCTCAATCAACGCTGGGAAGACCGACTGCTTTGGAGGGCATGGTGCGTATGGTACGATTCGGGACTATCTCAAGATCCAGCACAGCATTCTTAGGAACGACGGCAAACTGCTGAAGCCCGAAACGGTGGAGACCATGTTTTCGCCACAGCTGTCTCCAGAGTCCGCAAAATCGTTGAATTGGTTCATGAAGGACCATCCGATGTCTAAACTCATGGTCGGCGAGTATAATCCTGACGTGGAGCTAGACTGGGGCTTGGCAGGTATACTTTTCCTGAAGGACGATATCGGGAAGAGGAAGAAGGGGACGCTGCATTGGAGTGGGATGGCCAATTGCTTCTGGGTCATTGACCGAGATGCGGATCTGGCGTATGCATTTGGGACACAGGTCTTGCCACCAGGAGATGAGCCGACCAGGCAGATGATCAGCACTTTCGAGCTTGGCATTTATGAGAAGGCGGGTGTCAAGGTCTAGATCATTGCCACAAATTGTACCGGATCTAGACTCAGCAGGTGCGGACTAATTACAAACACGCTTGAAGTACAGCAAGACTCAACCCCCATACTCCTGCCATTGCCGTTTCAATTCTTGCTGCCACTCCGTCATGTCAGAGCTTTCTTCTGAGGCCCGGCTTGCACAAAGAAATCTTCCATGCCAGTTAGGTTGTGCTTGCGAATCTTGCTGCAGAACTTCCCAGGCCGCGCTGACCTCGATCTGTACTTCATGAAGGTCGAGGTTCGAAACAGTACAGCCAGCGAATCGACAGTCCCACCTATTAAGCTCTTTGAAGGTCTGCACCGCGGCAAATATATGCTTCAGCTTGATCCCGCTGGCCACGCGGATGATCGGTGTGTCCTCAGAGGCACGCTGGACTCTCCAGAACCACTTCTGGACTGGGTCCAGGCATGCCTGTCTCAGCATGAAAGTCTGCATAGCGGGAGATGTCGCATATGTCTCTCTGAGCCCAGCGAAACGTTGGAGCTCTTGCACAACATCAGGCTTCAAAGTTCCCAAGATCTCAGACCTCGGTTCTGTGTTCCCACGTGGCTCAACCTGCAGGCCACGAATCGAAAAGGGTAGCCGCAGAGTTTCTGTGTAGTGGCCAGTGACCTTGCGGAATAGCTTTTCTTGAATGCTTGGCGTTTGATGTACTGCACTGCGGAAACCTTTGCAAACCAATTGAGTCCGCAAAAGGATCTCAGCGGCAGGCAAGCAAGTGATGATAGCCGCAAGCAGCTCAACCGTGTTGAGGGTCTTGGAGATCGCGTCGAGTTTGCTGCGCGTTGGTACATTCACCTGGATCTTGACTTGCCCGCCGTAAGAGGAAGTGTACGTAGCGTTGTCATATTGCGGTGATAAGGTGAGCTCTTTGTGACGCTGCTCCAACACTGAGATGTCAAAAGGACGTGTCTGAGACTTCATATCGTTCTGGTGTTGCTCGCTCGTAGGAAAGTGCAGTGATCTCCTGTTGAGATGCTGAGGACTTTGAGTACACATGGCGGAGCTATATAGCTGCAGTATGTTTGCTGAAATAACAACGACGTGCACTTGCATCTACAGCCCATTGTCTAGAATTAGTTGAGCAAGCTTTGCGAAGTCTTTATCCTCGTCAACCATCTCCCAAAGATTGGGCTGAGTGAACACAGCAAGCGTATTGCGTGCGATCTTCCCTGCTTTGCCCGGTGCTGCTCCACGTACATAGTGTGGTACGGCTTTGAACTTCCCTCGCGTGATAGATTGTAGAGCCTGTCCTGTTTGAAACGCTAGGCAATCCCGTGGAATGTCAACGAGCGTCTTCCGGCCTGAACGGTCCTTGATCCAAAGACCGGCATTCGGGTCCGGGTGACTGTCCATTTCTGGTAGAGCAGGCAAAAGGCCAGAGTCGTCGGGCTTTGCATGCGGCGGATGCACATCCTCCTCAATAAACATCTGTGATGTCAAGCCAGTAAGAGCACCAAGGTCAAGATGTGTTGCACACCAGTCATCATCAAGTGCCATGGCAGAGTCTGGCCTAGTATTTTCTTCTGCAGTGGGCGGTGGAGGGAAATAGTGCAAGAGCCTAGCCTTTGTAGAGACGCTCGTTCGCACAATGTTTTCGAGTGTGCCGTCCTTGTAACCGTCGAGCTTCGCCATGCCGTATCTGTCACAGTTCTTTGCCACAAGCGCCGCGGTGTCCACGATCAAGTGGCAAAGCTCTTCAAATAGGTTTTCAAACCCCGGCAGAACTTCTTCGCGAGGCCAAACATTCTTGGATGTCATCTCTGGTACATTTGGGTATAGCTTACGTGCCTTCTCCTCCAACTCTGAGTTGTGGATGGGCTGAGCGTAATAAGATCCTTTGAGCGTGTCATAGCGACCATCCGCGAGCGTTTCCTTGCCACAGGACCAGCCAACGTTATACTTTGCTTCAGCTTTTTCGACCCGCTCTGTCATTGAGTTAGCAAGTCTACCTTTCAAGGTGGGTGGCTCGCGGAATATCACCTAGTTCATCTGTGGGGAGATTTGCCAAATAAGACGAATAGCTAAGCAGTCTCTTTCGCAGATCCAGGAACTTCTCAGGAAGATCCCGCACGATAATGATGCCGAGTGAAGCAGGTCCAAAGGCCTCTTCTAAAGTTTCAAGAGAGACGCTGCTGTTTTGAAGTTCAGAGAGGCTGACCGAGATGGCCTGCGGCCGCTTTACATCTTCTGACCTTGCACTCATGCTGGCTGATTCCACGAGACGGTTGTTAATTGTAGGAAGAATGGACGTCGGGATTCGAAGAGCACAGTACCGTCCCCCACATGCAGACGAGGAGAAGTGCCTTGGCGAGCTTAGTGCCTGCCTTATCGGAATGAGAGATCCGTGCATCAGTCGGCTACACTCACTCGTCGGCTATCGCCTGATATCACACACTGCGATTTCTACCTAACAACGCACTGATGATATCGGAACCTGTACAGTTTCTTGCTCCTACACACTACTATATTGCCAAACAGCATTTGATATAGGCAGCTCGAACAAAGAAGTTGGCGGTGAGCTTTGTGAAACATATGTGCATTTCGCACAGGCGACCTTCACAACAGTCGACACCAAGTATCTTCAAGAATGTCAAGATGTCTACCCCATATACTTCGTGTTGAGGAAGATGGGGCTACGATTCAGACACAGAAATGAGGAACTTGATGTGTCGTCGAAGCTCGATTTCTTTACACTACCATGGCATGACCATTCCTCCAATTGTCGATAACAGCAACTCCATAGTTTCCAGTACGGATGCTGTGTGTCTCAAGAAGCTCTTCACCGGCTCCATTGATGGGTGGCTTGGTGTGGTATCGTATGATGCTCAAAATCCTCGAACGTATGACCGACGCCAGCCACATCCCTCCTTTCCGTCCTCCCTAGTTTCGTGAAAGGGATGGCCACTCTTTGCTTACAATAATAGAAGTTTTGATGCAGCTTCCTTGACTCTATGACAGACTTCAAACGGATGCTGTAGGAGCTCTTAGCTGGATGCTCATACACTGTGCACAGCAGCCGGTACAAAAGTAACGAAAGCTAGGTGGCACCAACATATCCAGACCCCCTTCTTGAACATCGAAAAGGCTGCCGTCTTGTCGAGCAACAAAGGACTACTCAACCATCAGTTGCTTGGTATATGTTGGCTTAGCTGTCTTTGCATACTGCAAGGGCGTGTGTACAACCCACTTCAAAGCCGGTCTTGATCCGCAGCGTTATGAAAGCAAATACCATACTCAAGGGATGAAACACCGAAAGGAAAGATGGTGGAGGCTGTACATAGCACAACCTCTTTCTCAGAGCATCCAGGCAGACAATATCGATGTGGAGCATGGACGTTGGCATCCTAGAGTGAGGTATAAGTAGCTACAATCTCACCGCAGGTTTGAAGATTCCAGACACCAAAAGAAACACTACAGTCCAACACTCTTCCAGCAAAATCAAGAGTCTTTACAAAAAAGCTTTCCAAGAGGAGTTCGTCAAACACAATGCGTCTATCTACCATCTTCGTCACTCTAGTGGCCACCGCAACAGCACTGACACCTGTTCCTCTTGAGGAACGAAAGGCGGGTGACGGCCAAGACATTGTCAACTACGCCCGCAAGGCCATCGGTGTCCCGTACAAGTGGGGTGGCGGCGACTGCAACGGCAAGACTAAGGGTGGATTTGATTGCTCGGGGCTGAACCTCTACGCACTCTGTAAAGCCACTGGCGAGGAGTTGCCGCACAATTCGCAGGCCCAGTATAACGACTACAAGAAGCACGGCGGCAAGCGCGTCAAGTGGCAGGATGCTATGCCTGGCGATATGTACTTCTTCACGAAGAACGGTAAGCGACCTCTTCCTCCCGCTGCAGGTGAGTATGTTCGAGTCGGCGGCTGACACGAATTGATCTAGGGAACTGCAAGACCGGAGTCCACCACACGAATATCATGAGCAAGAAGGGCCATGTGATCAATGCGCCCGAGCCAGGTAGAGATGTCTCAGAGACGCCCTTCTGGAGGAAGAGCGGCGATCTGGAGATCTGCCCGTACGCGCTCAGGTTCTGGTGAGCGGCGTCTAAACTCACTGATTAGGAGAAGTATGGCGACCTCACTCGTTTATCACGGCTGAAAACAGGGTCGGGTAGTCTCAAGCATGGGACTTGTAACGGTTGGCAACACTGTCTCTACCGCGGACTCGAATGCGTTCCTGTTTCTCCAGAGGTAGCTCAACATCAATGAAAAATTTTCGTGGCCACGAACAAAAATTCCATCTGCGAAACGATCACTCGCATATCCAGTGATGACACCGACCACCGAAGCCAAAACTCATCTCATCGTAATCGCATTCATAATTTCATCCTAGCAAAGCCGCAATTGCTCTATTTCTTGCCACGCGAATGCTTGTTCACAAGCGCCTTCTTGACATGCTTCGGCATCTTGTTCTTCCTCCCCTCACGCTTTTCTTCCTTCACTAGCGCCTTATGCGCCTTCTTAGAATCCTTATCCTCGAACCGTTTTCCCCGCGGTCGGTCATCGCCATGTCTCTTCCCTCGTCTCTCGCCGGGCGGTACTGGATCGCCGTTCTCGTCGAGCTCCTCTTCCTCTGAATCCGAAGGCGAAGACGAGCCGTCTTCTTGCTCGTCATCCTCGGCTTCACCACCTTTGCCAGGAGGCTGCACCGCACCGCCGGCCGCCAGAAGATCCGAGTACACCAGCTCGCCGCCCTCTCCCCGCTGCAGCTTGTCCGCATCACGCTCAATGTCGTATACCTGCTGCAGCGTCTGCGGGATGTACTGCTGCCTGAAAACCTCATCATCCACGTCTCTCTCCCCTTCAGTCTTCGCCTCGCCCTCTTGCGCTCGGGTCTCATACAACTTCTCCAAACTCTCCCTCATCCCCGCATCCTCAGTCGTGCCTTCCATCGCAGTCACGAAGCCGAAAACCGATCGCTCGGATAGAGTGTCGATGCCTTTCCGACGGAAAAAGTCCGAAACATTCTTGATATCCATCCGCAAGAACTCCAGCGAGCGCGGGTGGTCATGCTCAACTGATTGCGAAACATCGATGACGTGCAGTCTGCTGTCGTGGTAAAGAAGGTTGTACTCTGACAAATCCGCATGCACAAGGCGGCAAACCTGGTACATCTTGCGCATGTATACCAGCAGCGTCAGATAGACATCGTACCACTTGCTAGATACGTCTTCAGCAGCTTGCGCATCGGCTTCGTCAGGGTCAGCGGTATCCTTGGCCGTGGGCGAGGTAAATTCAAAGTCTCGGAGTCGTGGAGCTGGCCAGCCTTTGGCGTTGCCTAGGAAGCCCATAACGAGCACGTGTGCCTTGAGAGCGACGGGTTCCGGACACGGGATTCCGGCGTTCCATAACCGGCGCAGGTTGCGGAACTCTTTCTCAGCCCAGACTTTCACCATCGCCCGATTGCTGCTCTTGTTATACCCGCCCTTGAATCTGAACTCGCCCGCCACGTACTTCTCCCGGTCCTTGAAGACGAGGATGCTCGTCTTGTACACTTTGATCGCTCTGTGCATTGCTTTGACGGGCGCTTCGCCCTCGACCTCGTCTTGTGGGATTGTTACGGCGTGGTAGACGTTGGCTTCTTTGCCGGTCGACAAGACACCGTTGATCTCGCTTACAGTGTTTCGATTGACCATCTGGAGGAGGATCATCTTCGTCCGAGGGTCAAGCACCTGCTCCGTGGTCGCTCGGTCCGCTTTCTCTGCGCCATGATGCTTGCTCCCACCTCCTAGGCCGGCTTCAAGGTCACTCAATTTTAACTTGGACGTGTGCTTTGATAAGCTTTTGATTTGGTCGTCTACTGTGGCTTTGGTGTTGAGTTGTGGGTTCGCTTTGGGTTTCTGATCTGCTGGTATCGAACTGTCTTGCATCTTTCTCTGACGGTTGTATGCTTTCGTGTAGTCGGACGGATTTGCGGTTTGCAGGTCGCTATCGGAAATGTCGTCATCGGAGTTGAAAAGATCGTCGTAGTACTCGTCGTTGGCAGCTTCGTCTTCCTGCTCGTCATGGCCGCTACCTGGCATTTGGTTTTTCTGTGTTTGACCATCTGGTATGTAGCCTTCGTTGGCCACGAAATTGTGAGGCGGCTGGATGCCACGGGCTGGACTGGGCTCTGCCATGGTTCAACGGGTTGTCGAAATACTTGAGCAGGTAGTCCAACGAATGAAGGAGCGACGGAGAGTACCTAGGTAACAAAAGAGTTGAAAAGAGCTACCGGCAGAAGAAGTGCCCCCACGATGGCCAGGCACAGTCACTGTCACATGCAAAGAAACTTTCCACATTCGCTACTGACGAAATTCTGCGCACGGATGCTTGCGCGCCTTCCAACCTTCCCGCTGAGCCGCTTCGCGTGGGGGAAACGGGTCCCTGCGTTTCGGCACCCGGAGACTAGCGAGGCACCATAGCCGCCGTGTGCATCTTTGACCGCCGGCAGAGCGTTTGGACTGGACCGAGCAGACATATCGGTGCGACAGGATATTGGGACTGCATGGAAGCCATGGCAGCGCGGAGGCCGCCCTCGATATGTCTGGCGTGTCAGGCCAGGCAGGCCGTGCATGGACGAAGACGGCCGAGTGCGGTGAAGAGACGGAAGTTAGACACGATGGCAATCAGTGGCGAAGGACGAGACATGATGTTGGAGAACGCCAGCAGCGCGGTCACGTACTCCGTCGGCACTCCGAAGAAGAGGACAGAGCTTGATAGGCAGGAGCGCAGCAATGTAGTCGTCTCAGGCAGACCAAAACGGTGGAGGATTGACGTCCAGCTGCCCGACTTACGTGAGTCACTCGAGAGCCTGGAGCAGCTGTGGCAGGACAAAGACAAGCGGTTGAAAGTGTTGCGGACGCTATCAAATCCATGGCCGAAAGAACGCCACCCACTACACAATGAACATTTCACGCCTTCTGATACCATGACCCGTTCGGAGCTCCCTGAGGCGAACGCAGCACCTGTGCCACCAGACGTCTTTAGACAGCGTCTCTTGTCCGCTCACTCGGACAAGGGTGCGCGACAAGTAATACGTACCCAACTCCTCCGATGTGAGACACCTCGCGATATCAATCGAGTCGTAGCGGCAGCCCTCGTCTTAGGCCGACCGGCTCGCCTCCACCTTGCTGCTCTCCACGAGCCTATCATGCGTGCCCTGTATCGATGTCGAAACAATGTCAGCGATAGCGCCATCCTCGACTGTCTTTCCGGGCTCCGCAGCAGGTTCAGCATTTACGGCATCCCATTCGATCCGCAATTCATCCAGCTCGGATTGAAATTCGCCGCGCGCACGAGGAGCGTGAGGGGTATGAAGAAATACCTGCACGCGTTGAAGGAACGGCGTGCCAAAATGACGAGTAACGTATTCCGAGCCATCATCGCAAAGTTCAGTATCGGCCATCGAGGGCTAGGCGAGATTCGAAACGGACGGTGGCGCCGTGCAGATCTCCTGCAGGTCTTGACCGGATTTGACGACTGCAAGCATTTACCATCAGAGGAGCAATACCACCTCGAAACATTCCTGGACCGCGAGGATTGGCAGTATCTCCACGGCTGGATCGCCGTGCTTGCCCGCTGTCGCCACACCGACGCCATCTGGCGTGAGTGGGAGCGATGGAAAACCAGCGAGTCACGCATCCATCCCAAACCGCTCGCCAGCGCCCACTGCTTCAACACCACCAGATTACGCGGCGACTACTGGTTTCTCGAGCAGATGACCTACTCGGGCGGGCTAAAAGAAGCCTGGCTCATCTTAGCGGAGTCAGAGATAGATTTCGGCGCGCTCAAAGAGCGCATCCGCGACTGTCTACTCGAAGGGGTCGAGCACGCGGGGATCTGTTGGTCGGAGACGATCCGCCAAGACCTCGTGAGAAAATACGACACCGATCTCCGGAAAGTCGAGGCCGCGCTCGGCGTCCGATGGGTCCCCTCGCCGGATTCTGGGGATAGTGCAGAGGGCCATCATGAACTTACCGAGGACCAGTGGACGGTCATGGAGCGCCTGGCGGCTAAGGATTTCAAGCTGGAAGAGGATTTTGGATATCCCTACGACGGGGAAGGCGAGGAGGGGATTGTGCCATTGAGAGATCGTCCGCTGCATGATGCTGAGGAGCTTGAAGAAGAAGAGAAGCCCAAGAGGCCTTGGGTTCGAGTGAAGATGCACGGCGGACCTTGAATGTGTGGGGAACGTTTTAGGCGTTTGATGTGGGAATCCTAAGATGGGCGGATACCAGCGCTTGATGTTGGGCTCGGGACTATCTGTCATCAGCGATGAGCGGTCCCTATAGGGGGAGAATGAGGGAATCACGGTCGCGGCGGAGAGCAAGCGACACTGCTTGGAGACCGACACGACATTGACGAGTAGACGAAATTTTGCATTACGTGATAGCGTTCGGTTTTCGGTTACGGTACTTAGATGTTCATCTCATCTCACTTTGAACAATTCAAGTCATTACAAAGCTTGGCTCTATGGGCCCTGTTGGGCAAAGTCAAAAGGGAGGGCTGGCTTATTTTGATAGAAATAATTGGAAAATGGAAACAAAGGCTCACATGAGCGACACGGCAATGCAAACATACATCTTGGATCCGTTGGTACCTAGTTATGCTTCCAATGCTTTGCCTAAGCCAGGCCAAGAAAGCCTTCCCATTCATGCAAAAACTATACAAATTCCCGGTCCTCTTGTTTCCAATATCCATTGAACCCGCAAGAGGCCCTCTAAAAGTAATTTTCCCCTTCACTTCTAGACACTTTAGTCTTCAGTAAGGTCACCATACTCCCACATGCCCCTCCTCTCCTCCTTAGCCTCGGCCTCCCTCTTCCTCAGATCCTCAAGGATCATCTCAGTGCCCTTGGCGCGCTCAAACGCCCTGAGCTTCTTCGGCACCATCGCAAGCCCCTCGCTGACCACCTCGGCGTTGATGCTCTGCGTCGCGGACTTGGACTCCTGGTCCATAAGCGTCACCCACATAACATTGTCCTTGGTATCGTTGAACTCGACGTTGGCCACCAGCGACCGCTCGACCGTGACGTCGTTGAGGAACGCGACGGACTCGCGGAGGTACTCGGGGGCGGTCGGGAACTGCACGAAGGCGAGAGCGGCGTCCACGGCTTGCGGGCGGAGCTTCTGCACGCCGAACTTCGCTGCGTCGAGGGGTCGGAGCGCGCTCCACGGCTGCGTCTCGCTGTTGCCGTAGTCGATGTAGACCACTTCGGAGGTCTTGTTGTCGCGGTCGTTGCGGCGCACGCGGGCGCGGTACCAGACGCCGTCTTCGGTGAACTTGGCCGAGACGACGTCGCCGGCCTTGGGTGGCTGGGGGAGGGGCTGGCTGTTGCCGGGCGAGATGTGGAAGTTGGCGAATTCCTTCATGAGCGAGTCGAGGTTGGCTTTGCCTGAGCCGATCATTTGCACCTTCAGACGGGCGGTGTTAGGGTCGACGTAAGTGACCGTGACGTCTCTGTAGTCCTTGGTCCTGGGTGCTGCGTCGCCGTTGACGCCGTTCGTTGCAGGAGCCTCCTCAAGGTCCTCGCCGTTCTCAGCTGCCTCCTGCGACGGGTCCCAGTCATGCCACATGCCCTTCCTGGCCTCCTTGGCCTTCTGCTCGGCAGCGAAGAGCTCGTTTGCGTTGCCAGACTTTTCGGCGCTGTACGCGTGCACAGAAGCCAGGCCTTCCTCGACGAGCAGACGGCCAAAGCTCTCCCGGTTGACGTACAGCTGGCCGATGAAACCACCCTGCTTGTCGTTATCCTCGACGTCGATTTCAACGTCGCGCTGCATACACCTCCTGGTGGCGAAATCGTGTGCTTCCTGACCGAAAGGCTCGGCTGTGTCGTTGGGACCTCTTGCGCTTCTGGGTGCGCGAATGCCACCGAGGACGAAAGTCAACTTAGCGTTTTCACGCGGCACAAGGACGGTGAACCTGCTGCCAGCCTTCACAAAGTCGACGATGGCAGGAACCTTCCTTTGCCGGGAAAGGAGCGTAAGCTGTCGCTTTGCCTTCTCAAGAGACTCGCTGTAGTCGACGTATGTTGGTTGTTTGGGCGGCTTCGGGCTCCACATACCCTTCTGCTCTTTCTGCGCAGCCTCCTCTGCGGCCAATAGCTCATCATAGATCGGGCTCCGGTCCGGATCGTCCATACGGTGGCGGATCACCGAGGCGTAACCGTTCTCGACAAGCATCAGGGCGACGTTCTTGTTGTTGTTTGACACAGTGCACATCTCACGCTCGTCGTAGCCCTCAGTCGCTGGCCGCTTGCCGTCAGTCTGGACCTTGACGTGTTTCCCAATGAGGCGCTTGCGCAAGAACTCCTTAGCTTCGGCTCCGAAAGGTGACTGTTTTGGGTCCGTAGGCTTAGGCTGTCGTACACTGCTGAGGTTGATGCGCTTTTCCTGGCCCACCTTGTTGCGAATGTACAGGGTGTCGGCAGAGAAGACACGGCTCACAATGGCCTCTGCCTCGCCGGATGCACCTGTTCGTTGTTGCACTGTGCCTCTGAATAGCCCCTTCTGACCGTCCTTCGCCGACTTCTCAGCTTGTCTCAGCTTACCCATCTCTGGGCCAAGCCATGTGGAATGGTGATCGACGCAGCGTGCCAGACCCTCCTTAAGCAAGAATTCCGCAATGTTGCCGACGGGATGTCTTACCGATCCGACCAGGATGCCGTTGGGTGAAACGCCTAGAAGTTGCACTTGAACGCTTCGTTGCAATAATCGGTCTTCAACAAAAGCTTGCGCTTCGTTTCCAAACGGCTCAGCAGGTTGCGTTGTCCCGTCCGAAGGGTTCGTTCTCGCGGTCGTTGGTGCTCTCAGGCCGGCAACAAGCACTGTAGTCTGCACGTGCTGATTTGGGGAGACCATCAATCGGCAGATAAGTCGGTCACCGCTCAGCACACGCTCGACGATAGTCTCAATTGAACCGGCTTTGTGGGACTCTACGAAAGCCTTCGTGTCCGGAATCTCGCGCACATTCTGTATCTGCTTGGGCTTCACTGCCCACAGGCCCTTCTCGTCTGCCTTTGCATGCGCTTCGAGGGCCTGAAGCTTCTCCAGCAGTTCCGAAGCAGCAGGCGATTCGGCTTTACGCTCGGCGTCGTCTCGTAGCTTTGCCCAGCCTTCCTGCACGATCAAGTCGGGTAGTTGCTGTCCGTTGGCAAGCTGCACAATGCCGTACTCACGGTTGGCGCCGCCAACCTTCTGCGGTATCACATAGAGCACCTTGAATTGCACCATTTTGCCCACGCACATTTTGCGGATGAAGTCTCGAGATTCGAAGGCGCAGAGCTCATCTTGCTGTAGTCGCGGTGCATTGATGAAAGCGAGGCTCAGCGTACGTTCTTGTCGGTTCTTATTCTGAAGAATCAAAGTGTCGCCGGAGAGCACGCTCTTCACTTTCGCTTCCATGGGTGCGGACATTTTGGCGGTCGAGGACTGAGGGGACGGATTCGGGCTTTGATGGAAAGTGTCGAGAGACTGGCGGTCGGAGGAGGAGTGGAAAAGTTGAGTCAGACTCTACAGCAGGAAGTTGTGTTGGAAAAGACAATGCAAAGTCGAAAGGGATTAACAAACAACTGTCGCGTGCTCAATGCGGTCTGTCTCGTGTCTAGAAATTCAAAATCTCGAGACAGCTGTCCAAGCAAGTGTGGGGCAAGTTCGCGGAGACGCTTCGTCTCGCAATGTCCCTGCATGGATTGATGTCACGGTGGCGACCGCTGCAATGCTATTTGCCTGGTGCCTGGCGTCTTTCTCTACATTCACTCGATGCGATTAGCGGGCATGTGAATATGCTACCAACTTCGAGACTACCTAGCAATTCGACGAAGAAGCAGGAGAAAAAATTGGTTGAGAGACGCCATCATTCACGGTTCACAGACGGAGAGCGCCACTTTGCCTCGCGACGACAGTTTGGACGGGAAGGCATTAAAGCGACCTATTCATGTCCAATGAGGCTCTGCTGAAGTACATTAAGCAAATGGTAGACCGACTTCGAGCCATCTCCCTGAGTTGCGCCCAGCCAAATATGTACTCATACGCCGCCGCATCCGACTAGAGCAAGCTCTTGATGGTGTTACATCACTCTCCATCGTCGGTTTCCCGGTCTTGGATGTCCCCGGCACTCTGCGGCCGATATTGGAAAGTACAGCTGAAACTCCGTAGACGTCCGTGCCAACCAATCTCATACAGGTTGTCATAGCCCGGGTAGGTTACAGGGAGAGCGTCGTGCGAAGTGCAATCGTAGTCGCTGCAGCATCAATTTCTTAGCGTTTCCAGCCAGCAAAAAGGTACAAGACGGGACAAAGAGACAGTAAAGGCAACGGGGAGTGCTTACCTGTGCATGAAGCAGGTGGCTCCCATATCTGGACCGAAGCCGTCAGGCCAAAAATCCCAATCCTCGAACGAATAGCAACTGCCCATCATGGGTACGACGTAGCGGCATTCGCCAGACCAGCCCGGCAGAGCGCACGTATAGCACCCGCCTGGGTTGCCTCGCCTGATGTTGAACCCGGCATTCGTTGGGTCACGGGAGGATATTGGCACCGGAGCGTTCTCTTTCGTTGCATCTGTGGAGCCAGCGGAGAAGCCGTCAACTTGTCTGGCTGGGTTCAGAGGTGATGGCGAATGCGCGAACGGAACCGCGATTACGACGCCCCGGACACAAAGCATCGCGGCTATAGAGTATGTCAATCGCATAGGTGCGGCTGGTACTGGTAGTCTGTGAAGTGAACGGTTGGTGAGCAGGCGAGAAGTAAGCATACATGGAATCAGAACCAACTGTGTGAAGAGTATATATCGATCAGACGGCAGGTGCAAGTGATTGTTCGTTCGCCTGCAGGTTCGCCCAATGCGGAAAATGAGAGTAAGTGCAACAAACATCGCAAACATGTGCAACTGCATGTGTGACAGCCCACTCCAACTTGTATGACCTGGATGCCTGTGACGAATACTAAGCGAGCTGAGTTGCTCGAGTCTCCTATCCAGGACAATTCGCCTGCTGCGTCAAAAAGCCTCCACCGTTTTGCTCATTACGCCTCCTGTTCATCCACAGTCTTCCTTCCGGTCTTAGGTGCTCCATCAGACAGCTTGCCGCCCGAGCCTTCTTTGGCTTTGACAGATCGCCATTCCAGGCTGAAGGCTCCCAGCGCGGCAAGACATGCCATCGCAGTCGCCACGACGAATACCTGGCGAAGTGCCGAGTTATACGCGACCAACACCCCTTGGAGATCATGCGCAGGGACGATTCTCCTTAGTTCAGTCGCTCCGGTATTGAGAATGCGTTCGGGACTCAGATCAGGCACCAATGTTACGATGCCACTCACCAATTTCGAGTCAAGCACGTTCTGGCCAACGCTGACGAAGATGGCACCGCCAAGCTGCTGCGCGAAGAAAAGCAGAGCCACGCCCGTCGGAACGTCTTGCTTTCGTAGCACAGTTTGCGCAGCAATCGTCGCTTGCTGCATCCCGAGGCCGACACCGAATCCGAATAGAACTTGAAAGCCGATCCACTTCGGGCTACCTGTATGTACAGTCCAGGTGCTTATACTACAGCAGCGCGTTAGTATAGATGGAAATCACGTGGAATCTCTAGTTGGGCGCGTACTTACAGTCCAGCACCGATTGGCATGATGATGACCGAAGCCATTGCAAATGGGGTGTAGTAACCAATCCGTCCGACTGCCTGTCCTGCTAGGATAGATGCTACGACCAGAGAGAGGACCAGAGGTATCGTATTGATCCCGGACTCGACCGCGGAAGTACCCTTGATAGCCTGGAACCATGTCGGAATCCAGTAAACCAGGGCCAACATCGCTGATGAGAAGCAGAAGTTGAATACAATGCCCGCAATAATGCTTCGATTCCTGACAACGCTCACAGGCAAGGTCGCACTTGACTGCATCAGGCACTGCACCAGGACGAAAGCAAGAAACAAGACACCGAAGACAACCAGAAGGGATATGATCCGCCCATCGCTCCAGGAGTATGTGCTACCGCCCCACTGCAAAGCTAGGAGTAAGCAAATCACACATGGAACCAGGAAGAATTCGCCGAGCAAGTCAAGTCTGGTGACCTTTTGCTTGAGCGTAAGGCCCTGGAACTGGGGAGGTGCTGGCTTGAGGATTAGGAGGATAATTATGATCGCCAATCCGCCGATAGGCAAGTTGACTGTACAAAGTCAACATGGTATCTCGTCCGTTGGAATTTAGGCGCTTACTGTAAAAACACCACCTCCAACTGACTTTCGTCGTAAAAGCGCCTCCAAGGAGTGGACCTATCACGCTCGCAAGCCCCTGTCTGATATTAGCTTCAGCAAGCGAGAAGAGGATATGCTGAATGCTTGCTCCCAGCTTCCACTCCACAACTGGATAGATTGCAAAACACTTACGAAGACTGCACCGAACAGGCCTTGGTACTTTGGCCTCTTTGCCAAAGGGATAATCGAAAGCATCAGAATGATACCGCCGGACGTGATACCCGCCGAGCCCATCCCCGCGATGGCCCTGCCAACGATAAACGCAACTGAATTGGGAGCAGCTCCACAGATTGCAGAGCCGACTTCGAACAAGCCGATAAGTAAGAGGAAGACGTATTTCGGGGTATAGAAGGTGTATACCCTCCCGAAAAATAATTGGAAGCAACTGGCCGTCAACATGTATGCTGAGCCGTACCAGCCGATGTCTTGCAAGGAGTCGAACTCGTTGGTGATGGCTGGGATTGCGGTGGCGACGATGGTTCGGTCCTTTAGTCAAGTTAGATTGAGCATGCTGATATTAGACTGGAGACCTTACTAAAGCGTTCAAGAAAAGGGCAAGCAATATAGCGATCATGACTACCACGACTTCTCTCGTTGGAGGGTACTCGTTCGGTGCACCTGAGCCAGCTGGGTCCGCAAATCGTTCATCTTTCGACGTTGGAATGCTGCTTTGGTCATTGATCTCGCTCGATGCTTGACTAGAGTGCATGTCGACTGAACTACGGCGGCTTGTTGCCGAAGAGCCAGACATCAGAGCTGTGGAACGAAATGCAATAGTCTGCTCCTACTTGAATAAAGTGAGGTAAAGCGGCAATGCCAAGTTGAACGACGTTGACTGGGCAAAACATTTTCATGCAATGGATGCATTCATTTATACTAGTAAGGATACACCATGGCTCGGAAACTGCAATCGAATATGTGGTATTGTTGCTGTCATCACTCTCATCGCCGTGTCTCACGCAATGGGTTACAAACAAGCTTTAGATACAGGAATCTTCAGCTATCGAACAAAAGGGCGTGTCGGGACTTGGGTCTCTTGAGCTGTTACTTCGGCCGAAACGCTCGAGGTAATGTTATTTATGGCCCGAAACGCAAAGTTGGAAGTTTTTCTTGCTGATATGGCCATGCTTTAAAGACAAAGGCAATTTGCTGGCTGTAAGGACAAAGGCAATTCAGCAAGCAATCATCTGGTCGTGTCTGTAAAGACCCAACCTTGGATTGCTTGGATGCGCATGAGTTGAGCGATATTGCAGCATCTTGCAAGGTCTCTCCAGCATTCCTCTGTAGCCCGAGCGGATCGCTGGAGAGTCAAAGACCCGCAAGAACACCGGTATGCCCAGGTATTATTAAGATTGAGATCGCATGGCGAGCAGAAGCAAACTTAGCACGATCGATAAGTCATCATGACCAGGAGTGCCCTGCTGCTTGATCTTACCGAGTCGATTGGAGAATGGAAGGAATTATAGTTCGTGTCTGAACCTGAAACGGAACGTTTCATAACGACCAGTCATTATCCAAGCCAGAACCAACGACACCTGAGGAAGCTATGAGTACAGACTGTAATATAAAAAACCCACTGTATCTCCCACGGGCAATCGCCCTCCTGTGCCAAACCTCTTGCCCACCAAAACACCCGAAATGTCTGCCAAACGCCCTTCAAAATCCCTAAGCAAGTCCTTTTATTACGCCATGCGCCACGCTCTGATATACAATATTATGAAGGTCATGTACGCTGCTGCCTGCGCGGTGCCGCGATGCTCCTACGCTCGATCTTGACCGGCTCACTATCGACGGCGACAATGCTCGACCCGCCGCCCTGGCTAGCCTCGTTGGTCTTGATCAGCGTCGTACGTATTCTGTAGGTGCCAGACTGCCGGATGAGCAGGCCCGGGAACGAAAAGTATCCCAGGACCAGGCGACAGGGCTGGTTGCTCGCGAGCCGCTCGGCGCATTCGTCCGGGATCGAATGGACGGAATCGAACATCTTTTGTCCGGTCATGATGCCGGCTTCGAGCGGCACGCGCTCCCCTCCCCGGCTGTCTGCTACGAGGGACGCTACGGCGAAGAGTCGGGAGGTGTCGATGTCGTCGGCGGTGATTGTGCGATCTGGCGTCGGCAACCGCAGGCTGATCATGACAGAGCACTCTACGGTCAAGCCTAGAGCCACGCCCCTAGGAGGCTGCCCGATGACATCCAGCTCGAATTGCGGTCGGTCTGCGCAGCTTTCTGAAGTCGAGGTGCTAGAGTGCTTCCGGCGATGGCTAGAGTCCTTCTTCGGCGATCGCTGCGAAGACTCACGTTTGGACCGATGCTTGTCCTTGTCATCGCTGTCTTTGTGTCGTCTGCCGCTGCCACGCCCTTTATCGCTCCGACATGAGCCGGCGTCTACGGCTCGAGGCCCATGGCTGTCGCGGAGGAACGATCTCTGAGTCTCGGCCATCGCGGACCCTGGCAGAGCTGTCGAGTTTGAAGTTGCCCGTGGGGTTAGAGTAAGGTTGACTCTGTTACAGGAGCTTGGCCGGATTGAGTTGCGGCCCGATGGGAAGTGGGTGGTGTCCAACGGTTTCGGGCAATCGTAGGTGTCAATCAAATTCTGTGCTTTTCCCAGTGACACCTAGAGGTGAAGAAGCTCCGTGCCTGTTTGTCGAGGATGGGGAGCGTTCGCCAACGAAATAGAACCATAAAAGGGTTCACCTTGAAGTCAAAGAGGAGTATACTTGGCAAGAGTTTGATTGGAGCTGAATGATCGTTGGGCTGTGGGGTGTTATGCCCGATCTTATAGTTCGAACGAAGACAATGGGACTGGCTTAGAGTGCCCAATCTGGCAAGTCACCACTTGGTGGCATACTGCTAGAAGTTCCACACTTGAGGATGGCAATATCTGGGTGGAACACGGGGAAGAGGATCCCGGACGGAAGCGCCATCTCCCAGGCATGCAAAGGATCCCTTTAGGCTTTCCATCATCGAATGGGATCACCAGCTAGGCGAAACAGTTGACAATGGCGTCATGCAATTGCGCAAAGTGTGCCTTGGCCGCAAAGCTAGCGACTTGATGCCCTGGCATTGTTTGGAAGCCCTGGCAAGTGGTTTGGAAGTATTGGTGCAACGAGCACGTGCATCGGACCGGGGTCGACGAATGATTCAGGGATTAACGTGGATCAGCCGTCCCGTTCCAAGATCTAGGTCCCTAACATGATATTAAGGTGAGCCGGTGACATGGTGTCGGGCCTGCCACTGATTACTGATTGCCACATTCTTTCGAGTACAAGCCATGTGGTCCAATGGCAGCAGGCTCACAGGCAATGCTCATGCACCACTAACCCATGTCTTTCGATCGATCGATGGCGATCCGATGAACGCAGCAGACGAGGACGAGATGCAACAGCGCGAGCAATTCAAACCAAGATACTGCAATGCCACAGGCCGACGGTACCCGGACTTGCCGCCCAGGCCAGAGTCATTATTTGGATGGTGACAGGCATTGATTTGAGTTGCTTGCCCCCCTTGGTCTATTTGCATTGGCGGAGAATCCTCGACAGGGCATGGGCAGGCTCCGATTGGACCATCTCCAACCCCGAGGCATCACACCAAGATCGGCCTTCCATGCATGCTGCAGGCCCCAATCCCTGTCGGCCTGGGTCTTAGGGCTTGCTAGGGCGTCCATGTCTCATTAATCCTGGGAAGGAAGTCGCACACTTCCACTTCAGCAAGCATCGCGATGGCGCTGGCGCGTGCAGAGAGCGATCCCCCCTCACCAGCTCTCCTCCCTGCAAACGGTCGCGCGACACTACTCGTTTGATACCTGTCATATCTGACAGCGACAAGCATAAATTGCGCGAAGCGTATTGATTAAGCGAGTGCCGCGTGCTTCTAGCTGCTTCAGGACATCGTACCCTTTCAGCCGGAACCTTTGGTACCACATGATGACATGCATGCGTTACTCCCAGGAGACGCGAATGGCAAATGCAGCCAACACGTTGCCGCAATATGTTGATCTTATTCCAGCGCCTAGGCGATGGGCAGAGTCTATTCTAGCCCTATCGTATAGAAGCCTTATTAGCACGACACGAGCCCCTCAATAATCCCAGATCTCTTTCTGATTTCCAAGTTGGACGCGCAAGACATGTGCGGGTCGTAGCGACAGTTGTGGCAAAGGATCGGAGTCCGTGAGACATCTTCCCAGCTGTCACAGCATTAGCAGCCACAAAGTGTCTGCAGGTGTCGGCACGCTCGATCGCAGACGCACCGCACACGGTGGCTGCTTGAAGTAGACAACCAAAGGTATGCACGATGGAGCCTTGGTGACGCGGCACAGCGCTTGATCATCCATCTCGCAGCATCTTGCAGCATCCAACCCGATGCCGTGGCGTCGCTCCCGCCCCGCTGGTTACTGGGAGAGCCCGGCATGGTCAGCATTCCGAGATACCCAGATGAGATCGATCCGCATTCCCCGCGCTGCAACAGAGCGAATGTGCAGACAATAGGCTATGTATTCCCTTGGCGGTGGTGGAGGTACGGCCAATGGTATTTTCAGGGAAGTCGTCGTCCTGGAGGGTAATGCGCACAAAGTACGCCATGGCGAGCCTGACGAGATAGCGCATGCGAACACAAGGGCGTCTTTCTCGGTGCCAGCAACGCTCTGCCGCCTCGAACAATGCTATGTTTAGTCCCGTCGCGGCGTCACGGTTGAGCGCCACCTTGTCACTCCAGCGAGGATACATCGTGCCGCAGTGCTTGCAGCTGAATCTCGAATGAGATCTTTGGGCATAAGGGCAAGCCATAGGCCCTTAATCGGAAGGCATTAAGTAAGGATACGTTGGCTGAGGGCAATGATAGACTAATTCTGGCCTTATTATCTATTGGCGCACGGGAAATCTCCATTTTGATCCAGAATTCGAGCCGGAATAACTAGAAAGTGCTTGGGTGAACGCTGCGGAGACACAAAGCTGATCAAGCCATTGACAGCCAGTAGAAACGTCAGACATGACACTCAGGTTGGTGACGAAAGCATGCGTTACGTAGCTAAGGTGTTCATTGCTTTTTTGCGTGGGACATCGCGAATTTGAGCAAAGTGCATCGTCCTTCACGTCCTCTTGAACATAACCTGTTGTCTCTTAATCAAGCAAGCTCTCCATCGCCTTGCTCTCGCCCTTTTTATCGAGGCTCTGTACGACGTCCGCCTGAAGCAACATTTTGTTACCAGTGCCGTCTTCCATCTTCATGCCTGCCAGCTTACCGACGAGGGCTCCACTTTCCGTGTTATCATCCTCAAGGTCTATCAGTGAATCGTTTTTCACCTTCTTGCTGTCCACCAGACTGCCCTTTTGAGGCGCTTCATGAGCGTCGTTTGACAAGCCAGTGGCTTTGTTGTACTTCACAGACTCCTCTTTGCTGAACTCCTGCCAGCTTTTCGTATTGGCACGGCTGACACCAGCTGGGTTCCCGCTTTCGTATGCTGGCGAAGGCCGAGGTCGCTTTTTGCTAGCTTGCTCGGTCATATCCTTACATTTAGTGCATTCACACAATTCTCCGCATCTGTTGCCACACTGGCCGTGTCCGCATGAAAGCGCCTTTGGGCAGGGTTGTTCACAGCGGATAGCGTCATGCGCGAAGGGATGACAGGTCAACTGGCATGGGTGGCCACAGGGCAACCCGCCCTTGCACTTGAGATGACAGCCGCCAACGATCTTCTGCCAGTCCTCTGGACTGCGGATCCTCGTGATCTCGTTGTGATTGCTGCAACGAACTCTGAGCTCTTCGCCCAGACGTGAAGTCTCAAAGTCGGGCGCTTCTTTCTCCAAATGCTTGCCGGCCATGATTTCAATGACCTTCATCCAGATCTTGTTCTGGGTGTAAAGCAGCTCACCATTGCCGAAAAGGTAGAAGCCGCACTGTGCCCGTGACAAGGCAACGCACACACGGTTTGCCACGTCGAGGAAGCCAATTTGACGTTTCTCGTTGGAGCGGACCAGGGAGAGGATGACAATGCGGTTCTCCTCGCCTTGGTAGGAGTCCACGGTGACGACATTGAACCGCCCGGCGTTCTGTAGTGTGACCGACTGGCGGAGCATGGACAGTATACGCTTGCGCTGTCCATTGTAAAAGGTCAGAACTGTAATATGTTCGGGGCGCACCCCGTTGTAGTGAAGGTACTCCACAAAACCCACGATCATCTCAGCCTCCTGCTGATTATAGGCAGACATGTTATCATCTCGCTGCTCCAGCCACTGGTGTGAAAAGAAGAAGGAGTTGAGACCTCCCATGCCCGGGACATTTGGGCGCTTTGCGGGGTCTCGTACCGAGTCATGGTCTGTGATGAGCTTGCCGTAGATTGGGTGAAGGATGCGGCGAATCTCTGGGATCATCCGGCGCTGCTTCGATAACGTGTCGTACTCCAGCTTGTTGTTGACAAGGCGTTCAAATAGTGACACATTGAGATAATACGGCTTGTCTTCGTGGGCTTTGACATGGCAGTGTGGTCGAAGCTGCTTGTGGTCGCCAACGAGAATCAGATGCTGAAGCGATGGCATGCAAGCCACCGTGACCGGTGCCTCCAGCGTTTCTGCTGCTTCCTCAATGAGGACGATCTTTGGTTGAAGTGCGGAGAGAAGTCCGCGATATTTGCTTGCTCCCGTGGTGGTCATGCCAATGATTTTTTGCTTCTTCAGGACGACCTCATGTTCTTCCCAAAGACCAATGCGACGATCAGCGGCTTGCTTGTTGTACTCTCTTGCTTTCTCCCGAAAAGAAGCCACTATCTTCTTCTTCATCTCAGACTGGAGATATCTATAAACCGCTCCGCGATTGGCTTCAGGTATCATCCACATGTTTTGTTGCTTTAGCGCTGCAATTGCAATCTCATGAATCTTGGTCTCTGTCATGCCAGGAGGCTTTTTGTAAGTGAAGTTGTCCGCTAGTGGATATGTTCCGCCACGGAGAGTCTCAAAGTCTTCGTCATCTTTGGCTTGGTTTTCCGCCTCGATTTCCTTTAGTTGCTCGAATGCCAGATCAGCTTCTTCGTAATCGAAACCGAAATCTTCTGGTTGCTGCTTAACTGGGACTGCAGACAAAGCTTTGCCCATCCAGACGATGAACGGAGACTTGCGAGCCACATTCGGATCACTGCGTTCAGCCTGCACCCACTTAGATGCACCGTTTTCCAGCGTTTCAGCTTGCTTGTTTGAGAGGAGGCCGAAACTCTCAAGCATGCGGAAGTCCAGCGGATCTGTGGTCGGCTTTAGCGGCGTCATAATCAGTGCCATCTCCTTCTCCAAGTCTCTCATCTTCTTGCGGGCGTTCGGCTTGAGACAGCCGGCCAGAGGAGGGAGTTCCATCTCTTGCTTAACCGCGTGGAGCGTACGCTTCTTGATGATGTCCTGATCCTTTGATCTGCCACCAAGGCGGACGAAGTCTGCTTCAAACGGGGCAATGTGTCGAAGAATTTGATCAACGGCATGATTAGTCTGGCAGGCAATGATGATTGGAGGATCACTCGCCTTGCGATTGGCAAGCATGACTTTAATAGCTTCAACGGAGACATGTGTCTTGCCCGTACCGGGTGGACCTTGAACAATAGCCAAGCGCTTTGCAAGGATGCGCCGTAGAGCGGCAAGCTGAGATGCATCGAGATCTGAGGGTGGTTGAGATGGCCATGCATTGACGATGTCGACAGCTCCATAGGTCTCGTTTTTGTTGTTACGGAAAACGCTTGTCAAGTCGTACTTTGGGTTTTCTTGAATGTACCCTGGCGGCGAGATGTGGGTTTCAGCTCGTACGAGATGTTCTGAAAGGGGAAACCTGAAAGCCAACCATTAGTCAAAATTTCTTCTAAATCGGTGTAGGCTGATCAAACGCCCGACTTGCGAGAAAGGAAAGTAGTGAAGGCATCCATATACTTACGGCTCCCCTTTCATCTTCTGTAAGGCAAGCAGAGTGTGTCTGTCTGCCTCGTAGAAGCCTGTTCTCTCCTCAACCATGACAAACTCCATAGCAGGATCCAATTCCATCTCCTCTGCCCGTGGAATGAACAGATCAATCTCAGGTGGATTGAGATTCAGTCCATCGAGCGGCCGAGCAGCTACTGTAGCAACAATGGCTTTCGTTTTGAACATGTCTTGCGATGGAGTCAATACGACAAGCGAACCGGTGATCAGACGCTTCGATTGCTCCCAGAGAATTTTCTTTCCGGTTCGCTTGAGGGAGAAGGTTATGCGTATTGCGAGACCGCGCGTGCTAGCGGTGAAGGCACAAACGTGAACCTGAAAGCTGGGTCAGCAAATGAAGTGGCAAGAATGCACAAGCTCAAGCGGATCGAAGTCGGCCACCCGACTTACCTTCTCATAAATGCCTATCGCACCGGGCAAAGCATCCTCGTCTGCGAAAGGGTTGGCACGCACAACGCCAACGGCGTCGCGCAAGGGTTTGATCGCATCTTCGCGAAGCAGCTCATAATGGGCGCTCAAGTACGCCTCTACGACAATCATGTCAGCTCATTCAACATCCACGGTAACATCGTTTGTGGGCGAGTTGAGCTTACCCTTCGACTCCCACGCGCCATGACGTTTGTTGGGAACTATCTCAATGATGTCTGAGGTGCTTGACGTGTTGCCCGATTCCTCGTCGAGAACTTCTGCTGAACTCGGTATCTCCGGACGAGTTGTCGCAACGCTATCAGACGTCGTCTTTGCAGCATCCATGAAGTACTGCCGGATGCCAAGGTTTAGTTGCTGCGGCAAGGCACTGAACAGTACCTCTTGGCCCCCAAAGTGGGAGTTAGAAATCCCAGCGCGAAAGCGCTCCACTAGCATTTCGTTCATCACTGCGAAGGCAGAGATTAGCTAGGACTGGGAAGTCTGCAGACCTCTGCTTGATAGAGCTTTGCTGTTGTTTTCGGGCAATGTGGTGTGAAGGGGAAGGCGGATGTTGAAGGAGAGGAGGTTGTGTGGAAGTGGAAAAGTCATCAAGTGGACTGACCGGTCAACAACGTGCAAACGAGGAAAGAGCGAAGCTTTCTGTTTGTTACTGCTGGACTAGTGCAGACGTACTCGCCTCCAGCAATCCAGATCGAAGGTCCGTCTGCAGACGGAAGAGAGCTTTCCAACCTGCAATGGTGAATTTGGGTAAACTGTCCGCATGAACTGTTGTGTAGTAGCATTGGTGTTTGGTTAGCCATACACAGGTAATTACCTTCCCTTAGGTGCAAACTTGATGACTGCAGCGCGACTGCAGCAACCCGCGCTTGCCCTCACCAGTTGGCATGGAATTCTGATGCAGGCAGTGGCCTTGCAAAAGCCAACCAGAAAAGAGAAGGCACGATCGACGTGTGAAGTCAGTGCGCCTCTGTTTCCCTGCCCTTTTTTTTTTTTTTTTCGGTGGTTCAAAGGAAAGGTAAGGTAGTTCAAGGTCAGCAACAAGGCAGTCTATTCGTCTTTTTTATCACGAAACTGTAATTCGCCAGTTCATGGATACAAATCGCCATAGCGTTCCCAACTCGTCCGCGACGACGTGCAATCAAGGCCAAGGAAGAGCTCTTCACCAAAACCGAGACTGCCATACGATAAATTTGACCTACGTGGCTGTCAAAGCCCCGAATGACTACCTAGGTACCAGTTGTATCATCGCACGTCGCGATATCCCAGTATAGATTGCGCTCTCCCAGGCGTCCTGTACAGTCTCACCTCTCGTCTGGACAGCCTGCCTCACATCGCGGTCCCTCAATGTACGAACCAAGCATGCCATCCGCAAAGAACTGAAAATGGAATTCCGGGTATGATGGTGAGTTTGAGGTCGAGGTTGATTTCGTGGGGCCCGACTGAAATGGCAGTACAAATGACGGGACAGGGAGATGTTGCCCCTCGGTTGCAGCCGGGGCGGCTCTGCGGGGCGGCTGGCTGTCGATCATACACAAGATGAAGGCAGCACATGGATTGCAGTTCCTTGAATCAAGGATGCCATACCATATTGGTATTCACGTTGACAAGGAATGAAGTTGGGAGTTGTGAAAATTTGAATTCGGAAGGTACATAGAGATTCCACCAAGCAGCGTGTTCACGTCAGCAGACAGGAAAACGATCAATCGCCACATCGAGGCAGACAAGTGCGAAGAGCCGCCCAAAGCGTGTCCTCCACACAGATGTAATGGGCCTTCCGACTTTACCCGTAGTGCTATTGAAAATCGCGATACGAACATTGTCTGCCATCGAAGCAGATGTGAGGAGGCTGTTGCCCTTTGCCTCAGCGGCATCTCCTGATCCAGATGCATCATGCCGTGGCACCTAAGAGCTCGTGGAAAAACAGAGACCGGATGCTGTTTTGTTGTGCTTGATGGTGTACATGCGTATAGTACAAGTTTGGCCACATTGCTGCCAGTAAGTGCTTGGCTTGTTCGGGGCTCCACAATAGATATGGATGCCTTGGCAGCAATCTAGGCGAACATAGCTGAACAAGATCTGATAGTAGCAAAGACAAAACGATGATGGGCTTGAACGCCATTAGCCAGTAGACCGCGTGTTCAAGATCAGAGCCACAATCAACCTGCCTCATGTGTCAGCAACCAGAGCCACGTCTTCAGATACGTTCCGCCCAGCTACGTCGCGTAGGACTTACCCGTAAAGGCCCAGCACTTCTCCAAAAATCAATATCAACACCATGCCAACGAAGATCCTGCTCTGCTGTAGGTACGCTCGTACGCCGCTGTCCCCAACGATACCAATCGCATATCCGGCCGCGAGACCTGTAAGACCCACGCTTAGTCCACAAGCAAGGTGTAGACAGCCTTCGTAAAGGGAGTAGGATTTCGTGGGCGGGGGCTTCATGTTGCCAGCAATCAGGACAGACACGACTAGGGAGTAGACAGCGATGATTCCGGACATGACGACGGGGATCAATGACTACCAGACGACGTTAGCTCGCTCAGAATGCGTGCATTCGAGCGCAAGGATGAGAGTAAATGTGTACCTTCATAATCAAGTCACTTCTGAATGTACCCACGCCTGCAATACCTATGCCGGACTTTGCGGTGCCATAGGCAGCTCCTATGCCTGTTGTCACGTTCTCTTATCAGCATACGAAGCTTCTATGCTATCACGCCACAGTATAGCTGCTGGTTGGGACGAATGTGTGCTCTTACAGCCGAATATCATTGCGAAAGCCACTCCTGCCATTCCCAAGAAGGGAGCGAACTTGGGCGTGAGATCCGCCTCTGCCATGATGGGCTCGGGTTGCGCGTATCGGAAGATCGGGTGAAGGGGCTCTGTGTACGGGTGGCTCGGCGGAGAGGAAAATGTGCTGGGAAGGCGTCTAGGCAAATGCGTCTGTCCGAGGCAACTCGCGAAGCTGTTCAAGATGCGGCAGCATCACGTTGGCCGGCGGAGAGGTGACGAGCATCACCGACAGCCAGCAGCACGTGAGTTTGAGACCCGATAGCAAAAGTCGTGGGACGATATCTTCAAAGGTGCTTGCCGCAAGCTTTGGCAAATGGACAGTCGTACCTCCGGGATCAGGAGAGAGCTTACAAGCTGTATGCTTACTATGTACTGATAGATACTTTGATAGGGTTGTATATCTACATGTGTTGTATAGCTGCGCCATCCACTGATTGCAGTACCTGGCAGTAGTCATCGCAGGATAGATTGCAAGTGATGAGGTCCTTGTGCCGTATCTGCTAGCGAAACGAGCTGCAATGCAGGGTGTGTGACTTGCATACGGACGATGGAAGATTGTACGGCAATGTCACGCCATCTCGCAAAGACAACGCCACGACCAAGCAAGTGCAGCAAATGTAGCCATCCGACGTTGTCTGGTTGTTTTTGCCTTGGAACAATCGTGTGGCAGATCCGGATCCAACATCACCATTTAGTCACGGAAACACCGGCCCTAACGTGGCGCTTGGGCCACCTCGGGTGTTCGTGTCTCGGCCGTGTCCTAGTCTTGGCTACTGGGTCCCTGTTCATGCTGCACTGTGCACATTCCACGGTGTCGCCGATATTGGGTGACTGAAGACTTGCAGCAACGAGATAGCTGAGCGTGAAGGATATTGAATCGGCATTCAGTACAGGGCGGAGCGAAGATTGGAAGTTGTAGGGCGCGCCCAGTCGGTACCAAGGGTGTGCGCAAGACGCACGTGAGGGACCAGATACGGATAAGGACTGGACGCTTGGACGTACTGCGAGGGTGGACCTGTGATAGAAAACGGCGCGCGTGGGAAGAGCAATTGAGGGAAGAGGAGGATTGGCAGGCCGGATGTCTGCGGACATCTGCCGAGGAGCACGAAGAGAGAGAAAGAGCCAGCTGGAGTGAACGCAGCGCCCCCGCTCCCCCGCGAGCATGGCCAGCTCACAGTATCAACAGCCTCCTCGCGGAAGAGGAGGGTATCCACCGAGCGGAGCACCTTACGCGAATGGCGGTCCCGTGCCTGATCGGGGCCACCCTGCAGCTGCCCAGCGAGATGCAGCCTTCAGCAACATCTTCGGCGCGCAGCCTCCTCCGGGAAGGAGTCAGACTATGACATCCGCCACGCCACCAATGTCGAGTGAACGAGCAGCGACGATGAGTTCGGCAACTGCACAAGGCTACATGCCCCGCGCGCCACCTGTACGACCCGGGATCAGCGGAGGCATGAACGGTGGCTATCCGATGATGGGAAGCAGTCCCAGCATGACCAACCTTCCGCAACAGCCTTATGTCAATGGGGCAGGAGCAGGATCGAGCTCGCCGCAGAGAAGACCAGTGCCGCCTCCGCAGCAAGGGGGTATGCCACAACCCATTCGTCCTGACCGAGTGCCATATGGCGCGCCACAACGAATGGATCCGCGCGGCCCTCCTGCCCCTGGACCCTACCAGCGCTCTTTCTCAAATAGGCCCTATCCGCCGGGTGGTCCGCCGGGACCGGCAATGAACTCTGACTCCTACCGCACTCAATCGCTCGCTTCGAATCCACGGCCTAATTACCAACCTCCAGGTGGACAGTATGGCACCAACCCGGCACACTCGTTGCGTGGGCCGCCACCGGGATACATGAACCACTTGGCGCGCACCACTGCCCAGGGACGGGTTGTCCCTGAACGGACAGGTGATGAGCGTACGATGAGCATGAGCTCCTATACAAGAGATGCAGATTACATGCAGACAATGTCAGGGCGGGTGATCCCAAACAGAAGGCGGGAGAGTGGAGATGCGCTGAGTGAGGCAAGCACTATGACAAATGGATACCATCCGGACCGGATACCTCCTCCCGGACCATATGCGAATGGCGGCAGGCAGCCGAGCAGCGGAAGCATGACGAGCCAGAGCAGGACGATGAGCATGGCTTCCACAGTTGCTTCGCCGTACGCAATGGCAGGCGCCGCAGACGGAACAAGTCCACGACCTAGCGTGAGTGGCGCACATCGTACGAACAGCCAGGCTACCGCGACAAGTACTATGGTCGCGCAGAAGCGGCCGTCACTCGTCTATGGCGCTCTATTGTCGAATGTTGCCCAGGCTTTCAGGGAACGAATCGCAATGACCGAGAAGGAAAAAGACGGGCTGGTCTATAAAAGTGCTTTCTCTGGCTACGAGGCAGTCGATCTCATTTCCTACATCATCCGAACTTCCGACCGAAATCTTGCTCTTCTGTTAGGCCGGAGCTTAGATGCGCAGAAGTTCTTTCACGAAGTTGCATACGCGCATAGATTGCGGGATAGCCAGACCGAGGTCTACCAATTCCGCGAAACGCTCGGCGGGGACGACATTGGCAGTGGGGAGGTCAATGGTGTCTTTACGCTCTTGACCGAGTGTTATAGCCCGACTTGCAACCGAGATAATTTGTGCTATTCGATTGCTTGTCCACGGCGACTGGAGCAACAGCAGAGGCTCAACATGAAGGTGACGCCTGGATTGAAGCGCGAGACGAGCAGAAGCTCGCTGCACGACGAGGCAGAGAACGAGCAGAAGTTGTGGATCAACACCGTCAGCAAAGAAATTTCCGACTCAGTCAGCGACAAAGAGAAGAAGCGACAGGAAGTCATCTCAGAGATCATGTACACCGAAAGGGACTTCGTCAAGGATCTCGAGTATCTTCGTGACTTCTGGATCAAGCCCCTGAGAACACCTGAAATATCTCCTATTCCGGAGCACAGGAGAGAAAAGTTCATTCGCACGGTCTTTTCCAATTGCCAGGAGGTGCACAGTGTGAACGCACGAATGGCATCCGCACTCACAAGAAGGCAGCAGCAGAACCCTGTGGTCAGAAATCTTGGCGACATCTTCCTCGAGTACGTGGGCCAATTCCACCCTTTTATTAAATACGGTGCCAATCAGCTCTTCGGAAAGTTTGAGTTTGAGAAGGAAAAGAGCAGTAATCCTGCTTTCGCGCGATTTGTGGAACAGACTGAAAGACTGAAGGAAAGTCGGAAACTGGAGCTCAACGGGTACTTGACGAAACCGACGACCAGATTAGCTCGGTATCCATTGCTGCTGGAGAATGTCTTGAAGTACACTGCCGACGACAATCCCGACAAGACCGACGTGCCGAAGGCGATCGAAGCAATCAGGAAGACGCTGTCAAGAGTGAACGAGGAGTCTGGGAAGGCGGAGAACCACTACAACCTTATGAGTCTGAATGCGCAGCTAAAATGGGGCTCAATCCCTCACATGGACCTCAAGCTCACCGAAGAGAGCAGACAGTTGATCTTTAAGAGCAACTTGAAAAAGACGCCGACATCCGAGCAGGCTGATGTGACCGCATATTTGTTTGATCATGCTGTGTTGCTGGTGAGGGTGAAGGTGGTGAATAAGAAAGAAGAGGTGCGAGTCTACCGGAAGCCAATACCCTTGGAGCTGTTACAGATCAAGGAGATGGATGCCGTGCTTCCGCGCATGGGAATTACGAAGCGACCGAGTAGTTCGATGATACCTGGTGTTGGGAGAAGTCAGGCAAGGCCTAGCGCGGCGGCCGATGGCGCTAATGGGTTCCCAATCACCTTCAAAGGTCTCGGCAAAGGCGGTTACGAATTGACGCTCTACTGCACCAGTCAGATCCAAAGAGAAAAGTGGATGGAGCACATTCAAACACAGAAGGAGAAACTGAGCGAACGCCACAAGATCTTCACCATGACGAAGCTGTCTGAAGGCTTCTTTAACACCACCGTCAAAATCAACTGTTGCAGACCGATCGACGGCGGCAGGAAACTGGTAATAGGGACAGACTTCGGTGTGTATTTAAGCGACCGGAAGCCGAAGGATGCCTCACAGAAACCGAGAAGGCTGCTAGAGGTCAGACTCGTCAGTCAGGTCGAGGTGCTAGAGCAGCATCAGATCCTTATCGTCCTGGCGGACAAGGCGGTCTACACCTACCCGCTTGAGGCTCTGGATCCAGAAGAAGGCCCTAGTGCCCCAAGCAAACGTGGAAGGAGAATCTGCCATGCGAACTACATCAACGCCGGCATGTGCAACGGACAGACTCTAGTATGCTGCGTTAAGAGTTCGAGCTTGAGCAGCACTGTCAAAGTCTTCGAGCCTATGGACTCCATGACCAAGGGCAAGAAGAAGAGCGGCTTTGCCAAGATGCTCGCAAGCGGCCAGGAAATGCTGAAGCCGTACAAGGAGTTCTATATTCCTATGGAAAGCAACAGCATCCACTTCCTCCGCAGCAAACTCTGCGTCGGCGGTGCTAAAGGCTTTGAGATTGTTAGCCTGGAGACGCTCGAGACCCAATCTCTCCTCGACCAAGCCGACACGTCCCTCGACTTCGTGGCACGAAGGGAGAACGTCAAACCCATCTACATCGAGCGGAACACCTCCGAGTTCCTGCTCTGCTACAACGACTTCAGCTTCTACGTCAACAAGAACGGATGGCGAGCGCGCGGCGACTGGAAGATCCTCTGGGAAGGTAGTCCGCAGGCGTTTGCGACGTGGGGTGAGAAATACATCCTTGCCTTTGAGCCCGAGTTTATCGAGATCCGGAGCGCCGAGAGTGGAGGGTTGGTGTGTATCCAGACGCACAAGAACATCCGGTTCTTGCACCAGAGTACGCGTGAGGTAAGTTATGGATTCGCCAGACAGCCCTGCCTTTCTCTTCTTGGCAGACCCCTTCTATCAGAGCTTTACCAGAACGAACTGATTGGCTAACCAAACTCGTCTCTACAGATCTTATTCGCGTACGAAGATGAAATGGGAGAGGACGTGATTGCTTCTTTGGACTTCTGGGGCCGTAGCTAATTTAGGCACCGGAAAAAGAAACAAATAAGAGGAAAAGAACGAATTCTCACCGAGCTTCATCACTGAGCTGCTGTTTCTTTCTCTCCTTCTCCCTCCTTTGCCGAGAGCGAATTTTCACGATGTTAGGTAGGGCACTTGCTAGTGATCTTCATGTCTCGTTTCTCTTTCGCGACTAGTCCGCGCTCGCCGCTGAGGTTGCCTTCTGTGGCGCCGCGCCAGCACATATGTCCTGCGTAGACGTAGTTTCTCGGGTAACATACGATCCGCATCGCGGAAATATTCAAGGGCACGAGCTAGGGGCGCCCTCGTGGGAGAAGGCAGGTATTCGCAGGCCGCGATGTGATAATTGGGATGTGGGACAGAGATCGAGAATACAATCCAGCACGACTTTTATCATGATCGTTCATGGGCGGAAGGATGATGATGGAGCTGTGTACTCCTTTTCACGGGTTCACTTTCTGCACTTCTTGTTGAAGGGCAGTTTCTCATGTATTCAAGTGCAACTCGTTGGTATTCGTGAATCGTAAATCGTGAGGCGTGTATACGTATGGACATTTATTTTGGTTCCTACTTCACCGTGCTTGCTAGACAGGGGGAGGCGAAAGCTTCCCATTTTCTGTCCTTTTTTTTTTTTAAATTCGGTATCTATTATTGAAGTAGCAGGAGAGATATATCCCTATAAACTGGTCGATGACTGGTGCGGATTTGACTTTTTATTGACGATATAGGTGATCCGCCTCCCTGGGATTAGGGCTGTCGCGAAGAATTGTTTCAGCCTACAACGCTCTATGTTCATCACATTATTATCTTGTATTCCTGCGACGGGGCAGAGGTGTCTCTTAAATTATTTAGACCTAACAATTGTGGACAACAGTACAGAATTCCTCCATGAGATGTTGAACGACTTGCACGTGTCAGCAGCACAGCGTGGGACCGTTGCCCAGTTCAAAGGCTTATTGCCAGAGCTTATTACTCCTATCGTTATAACCATTCCAGAAAGTTCCCAACGCAGACACGATCCCGAACTCCCACCCTATTACCTGTATTATTATTGTTATAGCTGTGAGTAAGGTCGCAAGCTTTTTCTCGTGTCTCATCGCTCGATTATTCCAACGTGTCGGGACCACTATTGACAGCGATGGTAGGAATTTTCTTTCTTCCTCGTCGCTTGTGTTAACCTGTTACGGTAGAATTATGGCTGGATGTCGAAAAAAGTCTCACAGATGAAAGGAGAGGGGGCGTTGGTGCGACCGGGAAAGCAAAAGGTTTGCCCTACATCATGACAAGCACGGGGGATCTCTGTTTTGTTTGATGCAAAGAGACGCGTCTCCTCTCCAACGAAATGAGGGGAAAGCTGGAGGTTTTCCCGCCGTAGGGCTGGGCTGGGATGGTTTCCTGGCGAGAGAAAGCTGTCGTAGTCGTGGAGGGATCTCCTTGCTTTTAATCAGCCTAATTGAGCTTACAACCCTGTTTCACAGCTTCGGCAGGTCCCCGGGCGTTCGAGACTTCGCGAGCCTGTCAGTCGGGTGTACCGCATATATGTTACAACTTCATATCGGTAGGTGTTCGTTGCAACCCTTCCCTCCCCTGGTGTTTGGCGTTGTCGCTCAATTTTCGAGGCAACATGCGTCATGTCTGATCTTGATGAAATGGTACGCGGCGCCGGCGGCGGCGTTAAGAAATCCCGTCGACTATGTGGCTGCTTGCGAAGTGCGATCACCACTTTGGCTTGCGCGTCCACTTTAAGTCCCATTTAGTGCCATGCATATCAACCGTTCTTGAGCTGGCTGTGCGCGGCTTTTGTGTCAGCGCAGCCTACATTCATCTCCCTGTCGAAGACTACGCAAGGAGATGGCGCAATCAAAGTTTCAGTCCGCCGTCTGCTTTCCTTGTTTGCTAGCTGCAACGTAACCGGTAATGGGGGCTTCTCAGGTTGGCTAGAGACTGGTTGGGCGCTGTAGCTACTGGTAAACTACTCTATCGCTGGGATAGCAGCACCTTGCCTTTCCGGTGCCTTCCAGTCTGTTGATGGACCCACTTCGCTCTGTTCCCCTCCTGCCTCGCGTCCAAGCTCTGTCGACATCACTGGGCGATCTGCAACAAAGCCCATCTATCTCACGCCTTGATCATCCATCATCACTTCACGCCATTGCTTTTATCCTTCCCAGCCACCTTTCCTCTCCCATGGCTCCTGGACACGACTGACGTCTACGCACTTCCTGTCATTCTCAGTTCAGCCTTTCGTGTCAGCGTGGCTTAGCTCATCAGCATCGTTCGTGTTCGAAGATAGTAGTCAACCTTATCAACCCACTCGAAGCCCGGGGCGGGATTCCTGCAGCCCGCTTGGCTTGCGCGACATCTTACAAGGTACGCCCGGCTCTCCTCTCTTTGCTGCCGTGTGCAATTACTGGTGCGCCCGTCTCGACGATACAAAAGCGACACGAGCTCTAAAGCGACAACCTGCCTCATGGCTTTGCGACAGAACTGACAAGTGTACCAGTCAGTGAGTGTTAGCAGCGCCACATATCGGACAGGGGAGAGCGATTGGCTTTGCAACGGTCACCGGCTTCTCGTTTTAGCACAAAATAAGTTCCCACCGGTCTCAGCCCAGGACATTCACAGCATTATTCGTCGCGACACCTTTCTTGCAGCTGCGCGCTCTCTTTCTTTCTGCAGACCTGCGCGCATACTGCAGACGCCCCTCGCGAAATGATCACGTTTCGCCGAGCGCTCATTGTAGCGGCTGCCATCCTCACATGCTTCCTACTCCTACGGCACACGAACACCCATGTCGCGGCACCAATAGTCAGCAACTCACCCAAACCGACGGGTAGCTACGAGGATAATCGAAAGATACAAGATACACCGGCCAAAGCAGCCTCTCCTGCTACCTCCGAAGCCCCCGAAGCGGCAAAGGCGATTGTATCCGCCTTACCATGGGACGGTGACAATGGTGGACGGGTAGCTCTCGCAAAGAAGCCGCAACAGCAGGTACCCTTGGAGAACCTGAAGGCCATGCCTCTGCGCAAACAGCTCTCATATGCCTTTCCCTACGACGTGGAGGGCAAGTTCCCGGCCTACGTTTGGCAAACCTGGAAGTACACCCCGGCTGATGGCAAGTTCGACGAGGCCTTCAGGCCTGCAGAGGCTTCCTGGACTGAGCTCCATCCCAACTTCGTACACGAGGTCATTACAGATGCAGTTGCGGGTCACCTGATCAAGCACTTCTATGCGAGCATCCCAGAGGTCGTGGAAGCATACCAAGCATTGCCAGAGCCGGTACTGAAGGCGGACTTCTTCCGGTATCTGATTCTGTTGGCAAGAGGAGGCATCTACAGCGACATTGACACCAGCGCGCTCAAATCTGCCGTCGAATGGGTACCGCAGGAGGTGCCACGCAGCACATACGGCTTGGTGATCGGTATCGAGGCAGACCCGGACAGGCCGGATTGGCACGAATGGTATTCACGCAGGATCCAGTTCTGTCAGTGGACCATCCAGAGCAAGCCTGGTCATCCCGTTCTCGTCGATCTGGTCGCGACGATTACAGAAGAGACGCTCAAGAGGAAGCAGGCAAGCGAGCTGGACAAGCAGCACATGAAGAGCGTGGTGGAGTTCACAGGACCCGGCGTCTGGACCGACGCTGTTTTCAAGTTCTTCAACAACGCGGAGTTCTTCGACATGAGCACGAGCAAGGGTAATATCACTTGGCAACAGTTCACAGGCATCACGCAAGCGAAGAAGGTCGGCGATGTGGTCGTGCTGCCCATCACCAGCTTCTCCCCGGGTGTTGGCCAAATGGGCGCTGGCGAGGACGATGACCCGATGGCCTTTGTGAAACACAGCTTTGAGGGTAAGCCCTTTTCCCACCTCCGCGCCGCGCAAGACGTAATACTGACTTTGATCACAGGTTCATGGAAGCCAGAAGACGAGCGCCATGTTGGCTAGATCAGCTCGCCCCGGTTGCGCCGCCGTACGACCAGCGGCTGACGAAGTTACGCCTTTCGAAGCCGAAACGTGTCCCGACGCTCGCGTCGATCGCTGTCTCTGTAACATGCGGATTCGCGCGATGCGATCGAACGATTCGAAGACCTGGCCTGACATGCACCAGCCCGAATCGAGGACAGCGTGACAGCGCTTTCGCTTCTTCGAAACCCATTTATCGCAAGGGCCCGTCGCTCAAGACATCTTCTTATTTTTCTGCGCCCGATAACGAGGGTTGAACTTAAACCAGTGGCTCCTCCACAGCCCCTTTTTATTTTTGCTTTTTCTTGCAGCAACAGCATTCAGAGCGAGCATAGCATTGGACATATACATCATCGCCATTCAAGCGCTGAATGGGTTTGCGCGATCATTGGTTATTCGGCTGGGCCTGCGGGATGGAGGCCCTGCCGTCTTTCTTGCGTACAGCGGAATAAGTGTTATGTTTGGCGCACTGGACTGGTGGGATAGACGGGAAATGCCTTTTTTGCTTTCATGATGATGGGGAAGGAGAGCCACATGTAACAATTCTTCTATAGATTATGCGGCCAATGGGAAAACAAGAGGGAGTTTATAGATTCTTCTTGCTGTCGATTGCTTTACCTTATTCCCACTTATCGGTTGCGCTACCTTTAGACGCTAGATTCTTGTAATGCTGCATTATTTCCAGGACATGCAAGATATTCTTGCGATTTCAACGCGTGCACATTTGCGCTGACACGCACGTCGCATCGCCCGCGATGTCGGGCTCCATCTGCCGAAGCATTCACCGGCGACCGCGGCTATAGCGGGGGCTGCCCGAGGAGTTGTATCCTCCATCCATCTGCACATGCAGTAGATAGTAAGGCATCTTTTGTACGGGATTACATACTGCGTGCAGCAAAGGAAAAGCAACAGTTTGGCTTTACGGAGAAGTTGGCAGTCATGTCCAAGCTATCGGAACCTCTGAAGGCATTCATCAATGCCGCTCACGCCCGGCCAAATACTACTCCGGCGCCAAGGCACATTGGATCCGTCTACGAGAAGGTCGCTCAAGATGCATCGGCCAAGTCTGTAGGCATGCCAGCATGGCTGACGGCTTCTGTGCGTGTTGCACGCATATCCTCCATTGCAAATGAAGTTCGCACCGCTTACCATGTGTGCTAGACGGCCGCCACCATGACGATGAACTCGCCACGCTCAATGCTAGAGCTGTACGGCTTAGCAACCTCACCAACCCAGGCCCAGGGCCAGAACAATGGCGTCTGGGCCGCCGAACTAATGCGTGAAGTTGGACTGAAATGTATAGGACTTAACGGGGTTCGTGCACCAAACCATAACTATCCACCCCCTCATCACCTCCCCAAGCGAGGACTAACCAAGGAACCACTAGGTCCCACGAACCATCAACACCCTAGGCGAATTCTACAACGGCCTACCCCCCGAGATCCAATCCGAGCTGAAGAAGCGCCAGCCCCGCCGCCACCTCTCACAACAGCACATCGACTCCACGCTGCACCGGGGCAACGCCCTGTGGGAAAGCATCTACCGGCCCTTCAGCGACAAACTCACGAACAAGCTCGCGCAGTCGCATCCTGACCTACCTGTCTTCATCATCGAGGGGGAGTATGGCGCGCTGTTCTCCGACCCCGCGTACCCCGAAGGAGGCCACCACGATCCTAACCGGCCGAATATCGGGCGCGTGCTCATGTCCATCTTAGCTGTAGCTGTGCTACGAGCGCAGACAGGTGTTGGACCGCAGGTGGTGAGTCATTTGTTCGGGCTGCGGAAGGCGTACGAGGACGGCACGGCGGAGGCGGAGCCCGAGGTGCAGGGGGGTAAGTGGTTGGCGAGCAATGAGGGGAGCTATTGGCTGTTGGAACAGGTCGATCGGATTGTCGAGGCCATTGGGGATGGGAAGGGGAGTACTTTCGCTCCTGGGATGGAGAAGGCTAAGTTGTGAAGAACGGGAACGGTGTGATGTGGAAAGAAAATTGTTTGTTTTTTTTTTTTTTTTGGAAATATCCCTGGACGGATTGTATACAGAATTTGTTTCCTAATGCACGCTATTATGTGTCATGACCAATTCCGCAAATGGTATCTTCCCTTACTCCATGCGGCCGAGAGGCTCCGCTACGTGGAACTTGGCACCAGTCTTCTGCTTGACTTCCTCGAGCTCGACATCCGGCGCGAGCTCAGTCAGAGTGAGCTCACCCTTCTGTCTATCAACTTGGAAGACGCCCTGCGATCTGTTAGCATGTAGGTCCTACAGAACATGATGAGGGGAAACTTACCAGGTCAGTTACAATGGTGCTGACCACCCTCGCACCGGTAAGGGGAAGAGAGCAGTTTTGCACGATCTTAGGTCTCCCGTTCTTGTCTACATGGTCGGTCAAGACAACGATCTTGGTGGCGTCGGGGTTTCCAACGAGGTCCATTGCGCCACCCATGCCCTTAAAGACCTTGCCGGGAATCATGTAGTTGGCCAAGTCGCCGTTCGCACCCACTTGGAGCGCGCCGAGCATGCTGACATCGATGTGGCCGCCACGGATCATACCGAAAGATTCACTGCTATCGAAGACGCTGGCGCCGGGGACGAGAGTGACGGTCTCCTTGCCGGCGTTGATGATGTCGGCGTCGAGCTCCTCCTTGGTCGGGTAAGGACCCATACCGAGGATGCCGTTCTCCGACTGGATCCACACATTGGAGTTGGGTGGGAGGAAAGAAGGCGCGAGAGTTGGCATACCAACACCAAGGTTAACGTAGTAGCCAGGCTTAAGCTCCTTGGCAGCACGCTTCGCGATACGGTTGCGACGGGCGAGAGCTGGGTCCTTCTTGCCGACCTCCTCTAGGTCTTCGTTGGACCGCAGCTTCTCAATTTCGATGATCTTGTCCTCGGTAGCTTGCACGATACGGTCGACGAAGACGCCAGGCAGATCGATCTCGTCTGACTTGAGCTCGCCGACAGGAACGATATGCTCAGCTTCGACAATGGCGATTTTAGCGGCCTTGGCCATGAGTGGAGCGAAGGACTGCGTGGTGTATCTGAACTTGCAGTTGCCGGCCTCGTCGACCTTGTGAGCGCGGAAGATGGCGACGTCACCCTTGATAGCGGTTTCCATGTTGTAGACTTTGCCGTCGAAAATGCGAGTCTCGCGAGGCTTTCCAGGCTCGATGACCTCGGTGCCCTTGAGCCTTGCGGGGATCTGACCAGATTGGATGTAAGTGTTAACACCAGTAGGAGTAAAGAACGCCGGGATTCCAGCACCACCGCATCTTAACTTCTCAGCCAAAGTGCCTTGCGGTGTGAGCTCGATTGCAATTTCGCCATTGAGATACTTCGATTCCAGAGCCTTGTTGCCGCCCAGGAAGCTACACACAGCCCGAGAAATCTGGCCGGATGTGATCAGTGGCGAAAGACCGCCGCCAATAGCTGTACCGGCATTGTTTGAAACCGCAGTGAGAGAGTGAAGGCTTTCGGGTCCACGTCTAGCCAGCGCCTTGATGATCGTCTCAGCAGTACCGCATAGACCAAAGCCGGCACTCAGGATAGTTGATCCAGATTGAACGTCGGCCACTGCCTCGTCGACCGATTGGAAGACCTTCTGCTGGCCTCTGATCTTTGCAGGTGCACCGCCAGCAGCCTCTCGGTAGCTTGGTGTGCTGGTTTGGAAGCTGCGGAATTGGCTGGCATGCTGTTTAATTCTCCATGCTGCCCGTGTTGGCTGGGTAAAGCGGACCTGGATGCTCGAAGCTCCAGCGAGCTTCGGCACGAATGAGCAGGCGAACTCCATGGCTCCTCCTCCGCAACGCCAGACAAAGTGGAGATGCGTTGAGATAGATGTCAGTAGTGAAGTGAATGAAGATGACCTACCGTCTAATAAAAGAGAGACGAAGGGACGACATCGGCAATGCCTCAGAAGACCACGGCATCCTGCACCGGGATTAACAATCTACCGCTAGTTGTCGTCGTCGGAAGCTGCGGGGTCACGGAACTGGAGATCGGCTACTGTCCTTCCAGCTGGCTAGGGCTGTCCTGTCTGGGCGCCGGTATTTGCCGACTTCTCTTCCATCCCTCCACTGATTCCGAAGTCTACCATCGACCTCAACTATCTTGTTCGCAAGGCGCATCCGTCTCTATTGAGTAGCTGAGCAATAATGGTTGTGGTCGATGGCGTGCATCTTGTATCTTGTGGTATAGCCGAATATGCAGCGGGATGAATCCTGGCGGCTGCCTGGAGCTGTTGTGAAAGGCAGCAGCGGGGATGGCTGCCTTCTGATTGAGAGAACATAAGACCGTCGACGAACTTGATGATACTGTAACACACATAGACTGAGTACTCGTCTGTTTCCTCACTTTGAGCTTCTCTCACCACACTTCGACTATGTCCAATATGACACTCGCGCAATCCACAATCATTGGCGCTAAGCGTAAGCGAGCGCCAGTGTCGTATGTCGACAGGCACGACGATGAGTTGGACAAGCTACTTGGTGAAGACGAGCAAGGAATTGCCACCTGTTCAGAAGATGACCTAGATGCGTACGAAGACGATATGAGTGCCACCTTCGGCTCTAAGAAGGTGCTGCAGACTTAAAACCTACCTGGGTAATGTCTATCAAAAGAGCTTCTACTAACGCTTTCGCAGAAGCCACCCAAGCTTCAGGCCACCAAGAAGTTCAGAAAGACTCGGAAGAAGGACAGCAAGAAGATCAAGCCATTTCCCTTCATGGAATTGCCACCGGAGATCCGAGACCTTATCTACGAATTCGCCCTCACTGACAGCACTGACATGGCGATTGTCGCCCACATTCAAAACAAGCGACGCACAGTTGCACGTCGAGCTGTCCATGGGGACACATTGATATCAGCGCCAAGAAATACTAGGAAGCGCAAAGGATCAAAGCAAACAACCAACGACGGAGAGTCCTGCGGTCTAGCACCGGCACTGCTGGCCGTAAGCAAGCAACTCCACACCGAGGCCGTAGGCTTCCTATACCACCAGCCACTGATCTTCGAGGACCCTCACGCACTGCACTCCTTCCTCGCAAGCGTCGGGCGCCACCGAGAATACATCCGCGACGTAGTGTTGCAGCATTGGGGCTACGGCCGCGGCACTAAGAACGCCATGAACTTCGCCGCGTTCCCCTTACTAGGTCTCTGCACGAACCTGAAGTCGTTGAAGTTTGAGAGCGGGCTCGGATACCGCGCACAGCCGGAGAAGATCGCCGAATTGGTTTACAGGAACACGCATTTCTTCCTGGAAGCTTACGGGGCGGCGAAGGGACGTCGAGATGCGGCTGTGGACGTCATTGTGCTTGGGAAGGGGGTCGTGGATGCTACGTCTTATTGTTTTTATGCGGGGACGGAAGGCTCGAGCAAAGAGGAGCGCGGGGAGCGGTTTCGGGCTGCACTGAGGAAGCTGCTGATGAAGTAGTACTTACAAGGCGCGTGGGAATTCTGGATGGTAGTTTTGCACGAGATTCTGACGACATTTTTTCTATTCTGACTTGTCACTGAGCATCAAACGAGCTGTTCTACCGATTACCGTCTGTGTGGTTCAACGATGGCCTGACAGTGTAGCCGGTCTGGATGGTTGTCGGCAGATTCGTCCCAACAAAGTCAACTTCACCAGTCCAACAACTTCACTCCTTCCGCACTCAATGACTTCAATTCAAACCCCCCTTCTCCCGAGCGGTCTCCCAGGCCGCCTTCACATGTTCCCATCCACGCTGAAGCACTTCACCATAGCCGAAATGGAACAGCACAACCATAAGTAGAAGAAGCACCAGCAAATGCGCTCGCCCCTTCCACTTCCGAGCCTGCCTCTTCCAGCTTCCAACCTTCTTCCTCAGCCGCTTCGCCGCTTGCTCTGCATCCTCCCTCTCCATCGTCCGCTTGTGCAACTCCTGGGTCTGGTTTTCCACCACAAGGAACAGAGACCTTGCCAGATCACCCTCGCTCATCTCGTCAAAGTCGGATGGGTCGAAGTCCTCCTCGTCGCCGTCGTTGATGCTATCCATGAAGTCCTGCTCGGTTGATCCAACGATCTCGTCTGGCTCCGGGATATGCGACAGGGCGTTGCTGAAGAGACTTGTGCTCGGCGAGGAGTCGGCGAGGCTATGGTGGCGATTGCGCGGCTGTTCGGAAACTGCGCGCCGTGGCATTGCGGTGGTGTTTTGCATGTTAGTTTGAGGGCTTTGATGGTTGGGTTTGATGGTTGGAATTGTAAGTATCTCAGAGCCGTGAGGGGCCTGCAACCAATATATACGTTGATCTTTGGGAGCATTCTGAACTTCTTTGCACGACGTAGCAAACACATTCTCGTGGTATGTCTGAGACTCAACTGCACAGACAAACATCCAGGCCTTTGTTCGCATTCACAACATGTCTCAGGGAGATCTCATCTCACGGCTTCCTGGGTCCAGCCGAAATCGAATGTGATTGGCTTGCATGCCTTTGCTCGGCGAACAGTGTTGATCCGTCTGGCAGCATGTCTTGTCTTCTTCTCTCCTTCAAACCAGACCCCCGTTCGCCGTTTCTCTACATCGTACATATCCGTAGTTCCGGGATTCGTTGAGATTCCGTGGGCGCGGAGGTACTTGGTGATGCCCGCTCTCAAGTCAACGTCAATGTAGCCGGTCAGCATATCTGTGACTTCTGCGGAAGCAGGGAGCCAGCCTTGGGAGCAGTTGATATAGTTGACATTCTTCCACATGTCGGTAAAGAGAGTGATCAATGATGGTCTTGTGCCCCATTCTTCGTCGTTTCGCTGTGACTGTTGAGATAATGGCGATGCATCGGAGTGCAAAGCAAGGGCTGGCATCCATTCAGCACACCCTTCCAGATCTAGCCATTGCAGGCAAAGGAGATGATTGCTCAATTGCCGGAGCAAGGATGCTGCTTCTGAATAGTCTTGATCTAGGCCGGAGTATATGTGCGTGCCGCCAGCCCTCACTTCGGGACTGCTGCCGCTGGAGATTGTGGCCGTCGATAGATGCGGCGTGCGTGTTGGTCGAGGCCAATACGCTAGGGAGAGATGCGTGAGCTGCGGCACGTGCTTAGACAGAGAGAGAAGCTCCCTCCAGGAGACATCCGGTGGAGGATGGGAGAGGCTCAGATGGGTGAGATGTGCAAATCGAGACATGTCCAAGGACGGGTTGAGAGCATCCTCGAGTGTTTCCTCAGCATCCCAGGAGTCCAGTATCTCTCCTTGAGTTTCTTGGGAAGCTCGACGGGCTTTCGGCTCAAGCGCGTGAGCCAGCTTGCGAATTGTCAAGCGCCCATGCCCAGCTAGTCCAGCGAGATCCAACGTATCGATAGGATCGCTGCCCTGAGTGAGTGCCTTGAACGCCACTGCATCAATAGGCGGTCCATAGACTCCTAGATAACAAATCAGTTGCAACCGTAGTCGCAGCGGGATCTCTCCAAAGGCAGCATAGTCTTCCTCATCGACCAGGTCCCAGTGTTGCGCTAAGCGCTTCAGCGTTAAATGTATCAATCCCTTCGGCTTCTCCAGCTTACTTCCTAAGAGCTTCGCAAATCTCATGACCTCTTGAGGTCTATTGCGCTCAGTAATCGGTTTGACTGCTTTCTTTCTTCTTCCACCCCCTCCTCTAACAGATAAAGTGGGCTCTCGTTCTCCACGAAAGCCAAGCCAGCTCTTCGGTGCTGCTGGACCAGGCGTTCGCCACCGCTGCATCCTGTCTTCTCCCCTCGCGCTTGAACTCTGTCCCGGTTTAGGCGCTGGCGCGGCAGATTCTGGAACACCTAGTACTCTCCTCAACTCAGGAGGGAGAGTGGATTTTTGAGCAACGAGTTCGGCCAGCTCGCGCTTGCGTTGATTGGCATCCAGTGAGTCAGCCACTCTGAGCTGACTCAACCGCTCGTTGACGGACGACGTTGGTGAGTCGCCGCCATCTTGGCCAGCGGACGCTCCGGTGTTGGAGGCGGAGGCGGAGCTACTCCCTTGGAACTGCTTGAGCTTGAGCGTTCGTTTTTTGGGCATCAGCCCCAGGTCCAGAACGTAGGATTTGACACAGGTATTGCTTGAGTAGACTAACAATGAGTCAAAGCCCGTCTGTGCAATAAGCGAAGGCTTGAGTCACAAATATCGGCCGGGCAATGTCAAGATGATCGTGTGGCGATCCGACATGATGCTGGGTTGCTGACTCAGCGGAGATATGCGCTGCTCACAAAGTCCGGAGAGACAGCGATGTGCGAGCCGCCTTCCAAGCCTACTATGTGCTCTTCGGCCATATGCCTATTCATGTAGATTGCGGGTAAGCACAGCAGTCCAGACAGTACCTCCACCTGAGAACCAGTCATGCCAGTCACGCTCCGGCCGCCGACCTTTTCACCGGCTAAGGCTCCCTCTGACTTTACCAATCCATCAATACCCTGGCTAAGCGAAACATGGCACGTCACACATTCTACCCTGCCGATGTGGAAGAACAAGCGGAATGTTCGCATACAGTACACGCCTCTCGAAGCATCGTCTCCATCTATAGACCAAGAGAATACCGACCGTCTTGACGACCTTGTGACATACCAAAGCCTAAACAGCGAAAAGATACACACTGTGGAAGGAGTCGATACTTGCTCTTCGAGTGGAGACGCGAGAGGAGAATGGGACTGGCGAGGCAAAGGTCTGCTTAAGATTGCTAGCAGTCACTGGGAAGTGCTTGGGTGGGGGGAAGAAGAAGGGACTGGGATCAAGTGGGTGGTGACTGAATTTGCAAAGACGCTTTTCACGCCTGCTGGTATAGACATCTACTCGCGGGACAAGTGTGGTCTCAGACAAGAGACTATTGAGGACATCAAGAAAGCGCTGGCTGCTATTGAGGATGGTGATGTCCAGAAGCTAGCAGAGCAGCTTTTCGAGGTCAGGGTTGACGGTGGACGTAATGATTGATACGATATTCGATGCATGCTGAGCTTGATGGCATCTGCTGAAATTGTTATGACTTTCGGAAAGATGCCCAGGAGGACAGCAGATGGGATGCAATTGCAAGATGTATTTTAATTTCCCTCAATCGAGACCTGTGAGCATATGTCATTGTTCACTAATCAGAGTGACGCCCTACACTCTACATATTGACTACTTGCGGCCCAAAACCTGTCAGATACCTACCTAAGTACGTAGTACTGGATCTTTATCTACAGTACATGCCTAGGGCGGCGGGAACTAGGCAGGTTCGGGAGGCCTACAGTTGAACATGCATGAGGTACTTGCCTCGTTGGGAAGTTGCAGCCGAACACAACATCCTACCGGCATTATTAATTATGCACTTTCGGACCAGTCATTGTGTGCATATTGATGCTTTTTAAGAACCTCAAATCGCCTTGCATTCTATTATTCTCAACCATCAGCGTCTTTGACCTCCACGTCTCTTTCTTTGGTGTGACATCTGCGGTGCACCCAGCCCTTAAACGACATATAGTAAATCACCAGGACTCTAAGGACAACACCCGAAAGACTCAAGCGCTATATCATATAGGAAACCTTTCCCCAGACATCATGGCCGATTCGGGTTCCTACATACCTGACGAGCGCACAAAGGGCAACAGAATTGCTAAGCGGAGTAATACCCACCTTGAAACCCTTGTCCCAATCTGCTCATCACTAAGCCAACTCCTATAGCCGTCTACGACGCCGACCTCGTACATGGACTAATCGACTCAGCCCCCATTCTGCATGTCTCCTTCAACGCCCCGTCCCAGGACCCCAGTTCCCCTCAATTCCCCACCATCCTGCCCATGCTAGGCTGTACCGGACAATTCCCCCCCAACGAAAACCCTTCCATCTACATCCACGGCTCCTCTGTCGCGCGCCTCACACGGCTCACAGCCGAGGGACCTTTACCCGTCTGCGTCTCCGCGACATTCGTAGACGGATACGTACTAAGCCTCACCCCTTTCCACAACAGCTGTAACTACCGCTCCGCGGTCTGTTTCGGACACGCGACGCTAGTCCAGGACCCGGAAGAAGTCCTCTACGCTTTACGACTGATCACGAACAATGCAATTCCGGATCGATGGGAGAACAGTCGGGTCCCGCCGACCAAGGCCGAGATTACTAGTACGGGGATCTTGAAGGTGGAGATTGAAAGCGCGTCGGCGAAGACGCGAGTGGGTGGACCGGACGACGATAAGAGTGATTTGCGGGATGAGGGGACGAGGGAAAGCACGTGGGTGGGTGTTGTGCCGAGTTATCAGGTCCTGGGGGATCCGGTCCCGGCGGAGTATAATCGCGTGGATAGGGTTCCGGAGTATTTGAATGATTGGGTCGCGGATGTTAATAGTTTGAATGAGCAGAAGGCGGTTGATGCGGTGGATGAGGAGGGCGAAGGGTCTTGAGAAGCAATAAGGTAAAGAAGGTCATAATGTCTTTAACGATGTGTAACAGGGCGATGAGGTGGGCATTGGCGGAGAAAATTTTGAGAATCCGATTTAAAGAATATTTCAATCATCTTCATCAGGCAGCGTCTCATATTGAGCTGCTTGCGCTTCAACTCTCTCCCGCCCACCCCGGGAGAGCCAGGTACCATTCCTATCAGGTTCTATCCTCTCACCTCTCTTTGTGGGTCGAAGACCCATAGCCACCCGCAAGGGGCTATTAGCCCACGCCAGATGCCGATACTTGGCTTTGGATATCCTGTCGATCCCAAGATCATATTTTGGATTTGCCGATGGGTAATGCGCTTGCCGTGTTGCAACAGCACTTGACCAGGCTTGGATATCAACGTATTCGTGCAAGCCAGCTTCTTTGTCATAATGAACGTGGGCATGTCGACCAAAGAAAGCGGCGAGAAGGTCCTGCAGGCGAGCCGGATCGGCGTTTGTGTCGTCCAAAAGATTGGATGGGATATCGAAGAGCGGGGTCCCAGGATCTCCTCCGGTCGCCCATATCTCGTTGGCAGTCTTAATGTATCGTTCGAGGCTTAGACGGTTGACTTTGCGTGTGAGCATGTTGACGTGACGCTGCGAGACGCCTGGTCCGAAAAGAATCCACATTCGAAGCCAAAGCGCACGGCGAACGTCCTCGATGTCTACCTGAACGCCGGTCCTGCGGAGATGCATCAGGAGCGAGAGACCCTGCCACCACCTACAGCCAACATCGTCTCTTCTTGGCTGTTCCTGCAATGCGTTTCTGACTGCCGCGCTCCGAAATCCCCAGGTAAAGATCGCCTGTTGCATCTGCCGGTCGAAAATGAGCGGCAGAGGGGAACTTGGCCATAACTCGCTCTTGGGCGTTTGAGGTCTGAACGCAACTAATCGTCTCCACTTCCTTGCCCGGTAGCCGTTCAATCGGGGCGGAGCAGTAGCAATACGGGCACGATGCTCAGCTCCGCCAAAGTTGGATGCGAGCCAATGGACGAGTTTCTCAAATTCGGCCCAGCGGTGTTTCATACCATATCGCTTTAACAACTCTATCCACACCCTCGATTTCACTTTATCGGTCCCCCGTAGATCCTTGCTGGCTCTAGCCACATCGTCAGCGTACATGGCGGTTCTAGTGACGAAGTTCAGCGCGTCGAAGGGTGGGCGATCCGTCCTTTGACTCTCCACGGGTTTCATTCTTCTCCTTCTGGCAGGCAGGACATAGCGATGAAGGCTCATCATAGTCTTATACGTCAGCGGCAGCTTGCTTCGTTGCATGGTCTCTATGGTATGCGCAGTAAGCTTGTGCGCACGATGGCGAAGATAGTGCTGTGCCACCCGATTCCAGGCCGCAGCCCTCGAGTCTGTACTTTCGGTGCTTTCCAAAGCCAGCAAAGTTACATGAGCATTTATCCAGTCATTGCTTCCAAGAAAAGAGACAAGTAGTGCTTCTTGCGTCGTCGAATCCGAGTAAGCATCAGGGTGCTGATCCGAAGCCAGAAGTGTTTCGTAGAGATCCGTCTGTACATCCTCCGCCAGCTTGCATAGAAGTTTCGTATACACACTGTCGTCGACCGAGATCCCCGCAGCGCGAAGAGCTGTCAACCGGTTGCAGAAGGCCACGGGGCCGACCTCTCTCAGCGCCATTTCCCGTAAGGCTACGCCGCCGACTTTGTTGACAGAGAAGAAAGTGAGGCCGTTTATGACTAGGTCCAGCGGGAAAGCTCGCGTAGCGAACATTTTCGCAACAAAATTGTCGGAAACTTCTTTCTGTTTGATGCCGTGTGCTTCGCCCATGAAGCTGGAGAAATTGGCGCGGGTGAGCGATGGATAGTGCTGGACATCAGTCGACAGGTCAGATTGCTCGCATCCTGGTGGCGTAGCTACTTGGTGAGACTGCGCATGTATCATGGGCAAAGATTCATCGCCATCCAGCTCGAATAAGCGCTGTACCTCAGGTCGAGTGAAGAACTCTTGTGATGGTCCATCCCCGTATCTCAGCAAGAATCGATGCCACCTTAGCGCTCTGCTCATTGTGTGGTCGTTTCGTTTCGAATTCGGAGTCATTTGCCGAGAAGCTTCCTGCTCGACTTCCCACTGCAGCGCCGCACCAATTGCAATGTCATATAGATCACGCTCACCGCTTCGCTTGTACATGTCTTGGAAGCGTTTCATTCGCTCCCCAAAAACCACGTCCTTTACAATGAGCTTCAGCGGCTCCTCCGGGGCCAGACCTGCGTTTGTCAGCCGGCGATGCCAGTTAGATGCCATGGCGGCGTCGACCCTGAATGACCTCCCAACAATGATGGTGTAGAGATCTGCGTAATACTTCCCGGTGCGGGCCTTGAGTTCAACAGCATAAGCGAACAAATCAGGGATGCTCGGCGCAGCAGGATGGAGTCTGCGATCGACAGTAACCGCAGAGATGAATGCGGACCAGAAGATTTGTGCTGCCGTGCCTTCGGTCGGTATGTCAATGTTGCGCTGGCGCATGCCCCTCCAAATGGCAACTATCCCTGATAACCCGTCAAGACGTTGTCGGAAGTGAAGCAGCTCAATCCACAGCTGCATGTTGTTGCGATGCTCCGGCTCGTCGACTAGTAACGACCCTAGTTTCTTCGGACAACTGACGTCGGCTTGATATCGCAACTCATCAAAGCTCTCAAGATAGCCCGAGTCTTGCATTTCCTTACGTCCGACTCTTTCCTGCTCTCTGCGACCCTGACGAGGCTCCGTCAAGAGCGGCACACCAGATCGAAATGACATGTGCATTGCCATCTCTCTCGCGCTCAAGGCCAATGCTTCCTCTGGAGAGTGATCCTTTCTAACGATCCTGGGACCGACAGGCGATTTCGCATCTTCATCTTGCGGATTTAGTGGGCGCGAACCCGTCACCCTAGCCGCCGCAATGCTTCTCCTGTGTCTCTTCTGATGTGCCTGACATGTCGCGCCCGTATGCACATCTCTCGGTCCCACTAGCCCCCGGAGAAAGTGTAGAGTTGAAGGTCTCGCTAGCCATCGCTCAAAGCGAGCGCCCATTGCAATAGTAAGCCGCCTGTGATACTCAAGCCTCTACTAGGCGCCATTGCATCTCTTGAAATTTATCGCCTCCCTCTAGCACAAGGGAAGATGCGATTTCTCGAAGAATTCGGTCTTGAGTTGCCGCAGAAATGTTATGAGCTGTTCATCCACTTCCAGCGAAGTTCAGTCCATCGACCTCCGGACCGGTAATGCCAAGACTCCATCTCCGTCCCCCGTCGGAGCTTGCCGGGACCTGACCTTCCAACCTCAATCGTCGCAAGTATCACGCCGCCCGACTCATATATCCTCCAAGCGACTTCACACCCCCAACTCCGCTCTTCCACCCGTACCCGACACGATGAGAGCTGCTATGAGACTCCGGGCCGCGTACGTCTCCCCTCCTATCCCCCACTTCGAGGCATTTCTGCCAGCCCGACCACGTAGAAACCCGGCTTGCGACAGCTAGGGAAGGAAACAAGAGCGAAGGATACATGAAATGAGCGATAGCTGACCGGGTATTGATTTTACCAGCGCGCCCCAGTTCCCCGGTCTGTACCGCAAGAACAACGTCCCGGCCTGGCAGCGTCTGCACCAGAACCACCACGATGGTCTGAGGCAGTGGGATAAGGTACGTGACCACCCTTCCCTGGACTTGAAGCGATAAGCGGAGGAGAAGAAGTTTTAGAATGGACTCGCAAAAGACCGGAAGGCGGTCTGAGGCTGTTCTTAGATTGTGCACAAGTTCGAGCGGGGAGGACCGAGGACCTACCTATAGGCCTACACTACACTACATCACGTCTCCGAATCCGCCGAAACGGCAGATAAAACATGCGTCACAATAGGCTAACGAGGACCTCTCTTTCCAGGGCCCTTACGCCAAGTACATGCTCTACCCGTACTACGCTCTCCTGATCGGCACCTCTGCTGGTAGGTCCCGCTTGCCATTTGGGCGAAACTCCTCGGCGTGTTAAGGAAACACTATGTCGACTAACACGATAATTCCTTAGGTACCATGTACATGATGTGCCGGATGGTGCTGGGCAAGAAGACCTGGTGGGGTTAGATTTCCTTGCACGCATTTTCATGTCCTGAGCGTGCAGTTGCGGACGGGGGGCGGCTCGAGATCTGTAAGAGGGAGATGTGCATGGGGTTGGTGAAGACCCGTTGATAAAAGACATGTATAAATTGCGTTTTTGTTGGGGAAGAAGTTGCTTTGAGATTTCCAACGACTTCCAACGAGAAAGAGGAGAGGCTAGGAGATGATCTTATGTTTCTCTGCAGCCGGTTAAGCAATGAGATAGCGTTATCTCGCTAGCCCATGTTCTACATCCCGACTGATTGGCCGTCTACCTGCTCAAGCCGGCTTCGTGACACTTGACCATTTGTTGCTCTGCCTTCGGCAGTATGTTCCTCAGCTCCAATTTCAGGCAACCCGCCGATGAAAATGCGTGAGGTGACGGTGATCTTTCTCAGTTCGCATGGGATCTCTTCCACAGTAGGTCTCAATTGCTCAGTTGAGTCATTAGGTAATGTTAACAAGACAGAAGAAAAAGATGTACTCAGTTTCCTCAAAACATTCATGAGCGGATTGCAATGCTACCCGAGGAAGCGGGAAACTCCAACCTAAGGTAGGGAGAGACTGGAAAGTCGCTGATACTGTGTCCCGGAATCAACCTAGGTAGAGGAGGAAGCCACATAAGTCTCTGCTGGGACGAAAGGGAAGCCTGTTCCCAAAGCACGTGGTGAGATGCTTCGTGGTGCTCTTGAGCGCAAAAGGCTTGCTACAAGAGACACAAATTCCGTACAGCGTCAGCCGTCGACCTAACGTTGCTATGCTGGTGATGATTTGTGAGGCAATTTGGCCGCAGATGGGAGTAGCATCGAAATAGCGGACATTTCGGATGAACATATGGTTACAGGCATTTAGCGAATTGGTCTAATGAGGTATATTCAATTAGACCCTTTCTTTTGAGAGAGTTTCTCAATGAGCTTCTTCAAGCAGGCGCGCCACACATGGGAGCTGCCGTTGGGAGAAAAAGCTTTGGCCTGAAACGGTTTGAAGACCGATTGAATTCATCGATTCTACCATGCTGAAATGATCAACGGCATCGATTTAGCCTCTGTTGCGGTCCTGCATTCCAACTATCCGCCAGAGGCCGACCATAATCACCACGCAATGCTTCGCGGCGAAGGTGAAACTAACCAAAACGGTTAGAAGCTTGGAGACGACCTTGGGACCGAGACATCGTGGAGTCCCAATGCGGAGACGGACATAGCCGTCCAGGGTACGTCATCTATGCAGGGCCCGGCGGTATCTTCCCCAGATAGGGAACGCGACCTTGTTATTAGGAAGCGTATCCTTAATTATGGTTGGGGAAGAGCGCTCGCTTGGATTCCTCCTCTGCGACAGAGCCGAGAAGAGGAGGGGAGAGCGACAATCCAACAACCAGAGTATCACATCCAGTCTTGTCACACATGGTTGTTGATCTCCAATCTCACATCATCCACGGAAACTCATCATTGTAGCGTCTGGGGTTGCTATCTTAAGCCCTTCTCATTTTGTTTATTCCCGCTTGCGCAGCCGCGTCGCCCCAGCCCCTGTTACCTCCGTAGCAGGAAAGTGAAACGCAAGTTCATCAGGTACGATGCAGCATCTTGACTGAGCACTCATCCGCTGTCAATTATACCTCACTGTCTATTTCGAGCTCCTCTTCACTCTCACGTATTGTACGATAGCATCTGTCGAGACGTTCGTCCTCACAACACGCCGTGTTCACTTCAGACTAACGCAGGTCCCGAGCTTCTTCATCAAGACGATAGCTGATTCCGGATATTTAGCAACCACTGCTGCAAAAGCAATGACAATGTTCAGATCCAGCCTGCTCCGCCAGGTCTCCAGAGCTTCCACGACCGCCATCCGTCCTCCCACCTCCGCCTTCGCCGTCGCTTCACCATGCTCCACCACAAGCCCTCTCCGCCTTTTCACCACCACCCCCTCCAATAAAGACAAGACACCCCTCGACCCGACCGAACAACTCACCACGGCCGGCGAGCCAGGCGCCTCAGAGCACGAAGGCCGCTTCGCCCGAACCGACGAGAGCTTCACCTTCGAACACCCGGATGAGCCGAACATGCCGAGCTCGGCGCCCGTCCAGGGCCGGGGCGGTTTCCATTTCCGCCGCACGCTGGCAACTTTCACCCTCGAGGATAAGGTTGGGTTGGTGACGGGCGGCGCAAGAGGACTGGGCCTCGTGATGAGCCAGGCGTTGCATTTGAGTGGGGCGGATGTGGCGATTGTCGATCTGAACAGTACGTTGTTTTCCTGTATTCATTGTCATTCCTAAGATGAGGAAGAAGACAAAAGAAGGGTGCCTTCCTTGTGCTCTTCTCGTGCGAGAAGGAAGGAAGGAAGGGATATGACTCCCGCTAGCAAGAGCGGAAAAAGAAGTCCAAGCTGACCAACTGAACTCCCTTGGGAACCATTTTATAGAAGAGGAAGCGCAAAAGCAAGCCCAAAACCTCATGGACACCTTCCGGGCGGAAAACCCAGGCGCCGACCACGTCCCCCAAGTGACCGCCCACTACTGCGACGTGGCGAACCCGGACTCCGTCACGGCCTGCATCAACGAATGCATCGCCGCGCACGGCAAGCTGGACCACCTCGTGACTTCCGCCGGCTTCACCGAGAACTTCGACGCCATCTCGTACCCCTACGACCGCATGCAGAAGCTCTGGGGCGTCAACGTCGACGGCACCTACCTCTTCGCCACGGGCGTCGCGCGCCATCTGCTCGAGCGTAAGAGCCCGGGGAGTATGGTCTTCATCGGCAGTATGAGCGGCGCCATTGTCAATGTGCCCCAGCCGCAGGCGCCGTATAATGCGGCCAAAGCGGCGGTCAGGCATCTGGGCGCTTCGCTCGCGGTCGAGTGGGCGCATGCCGGGATTAGGGTCAATACCATTTCGCCGGGGTACATGTTGACTGCACTGTAAGTTCTTCCCATTCTGCCCTTTCCTTTTTCCTCAGAGGCGGCAAAGGAGGGGAAGGGGGGCAGGAGATTGGTGGTTTCTGGTCCTCTATCCTGCTCCCCTTTCCCCTTTCCCTTTCAACCGTAGAAAGCGAGGAGAGGGAAGAAAAGCAGGAGCTAATATGGCGGTTATAGTACGAAGAAAATCCTCGACGATAATCCCGAGTTGGCGCATAAATGGACGTCGCTCATCCCCGTGGGCAAAATGGGTCGGCCGGAGGATCTCATGGGCGCTGTGACTTTCCTGTTGAGTGAGGCGTCCGGGTATGTGACCGGAGCGGAGTTGAGAGTTGACGGTGGGTATACTGTTACTTAGCTTTCTTGGTCTTCGAGGCATGGATGGGCATGGGTCAGGCTGGGCGGGCACAGGTACAGGCGGATAGGAAGAACAACACTATTTCGGATTTTTTTTTCCCTTGGTTGTTACGCCTTCAGCTCTTCCCACGTCCATTCAGGGTGGACCATCGCCAATGGATGCTCGGAAGATTTTGGTCAGGGGAAGTCGGAATGGATCATACTGCGACAGGTGTATGTCGCATTGATGCATTTGACTCCTCTTCACCTTGCCTTCTTCATTTTTTACCTTCGGCGGTCGATTATGCGGCATCTTTCCACCTCTTCTATACTCCTCGCTTTTCCTTCTGATACCAAAGAAAGATTTCCTTTCACTCCGCTTACGGCCGAACGCCGGCGCACGGGATATCTCTGTATCTATATATTCGTGCTCTGGTTCACCAACCTCGGCCCGTTGACAGAGTTGTTCGCGGACCGTACCTAAGGGAACAGCGTACGGTTGGCACTGTACCCTGGCTTTCCAATGCCAACGGCGGCTAGTCAGGAGGCCGCTACCGCTACCTTTCCTCTCATGAGGGTTACCTGCAGTATGAACCATGCATGCGCCTGCGCGACGTGACGACAGCCTTGCAGCCCAACGGAGTAGAATTGGACTGGAGCAGCCGAAAGAGAACCGGTTCTGGGCTGAAACCGCTGGCGTCACTGTGCATGAGGCCGGACCGCCCCACGCGCTACGATAGCACAGTCTCATGCCCACCGTCACCTCACCTCACCTCACCTCACTTTGTCTCCATCATCCCATCCGGTTGTTCTTCTTCGTTGGTGACTTACCTCCCGCCGTCAGCAGAAGGGTGCTCGCGTGGATGCAACGGCGGATGTCTCTTTCGTCCGCTTGAAGCAGAGCTGGCTGTCGCAGCTTCCATCCAGAGCTGTTTCAGAGGTGGGGCAGATCGGGAAGCTGCAACGCTGCACTGTGTTGCGCTGCCTGACCTCACTACTGACGCCTGAGCCGGGCCAGACTCATTTCTTCACCATCCCACCTCGGTGCTGTGAGGCCAAGGGAAGCCACTGGTTGGCGTTGTCCTACTCGCCCAATACCACACATACACCCATACACCACTTACCATCGCACGCGCACATCCGTCTCACAACTGCCGCCCCGCTCCCGTCCCATCCCACCCCACCATTCCGCTCACCGTAGCCTGACTCCAAACGGCACACGTCCACCATGTCACGCCGCGGCTACCCCGTGGCCGACCGCTACGATGAGCGCGAGAGTGACTTCTACCGCCGCCCTCGCCAAGACCGCAACTACGATGATATCGACATAGACGTGAGTGACCGGACCCCCCGGATGACTCGCACGTGGGCAAGACCTTGTTGCTGACCCCGTCATTGCAGATCGACATCAACCGTGAGCGCGAAGGCCGCCAGTCCCGTGCTCCGCCTGCACCCGTGAAGGAGCGCGACACCGTCGTCAGCGACCGTCGCACCGAACGTCCCAGTCCACGCATGCCGGATTTCATGCGAGAGGACTACGGAAAGAGTAACGCTGGACCCATGGTGCTGCGGCGAGAGGAACGGGACGACGACATGTACAGCCGAGCGCCTACCCGGAGACGTAGTATGGAGACGGTTAGGTCCAGGCCCCCACCACCGAGAGAGGAGGAGTTGGTGATCCGGGAGAGAGATAGAAACCCACCTTACCCAAGAAGCGAGCGCGGCGACCCAGATGTGGTCTTTCGGGAGCGAGCAAGGTCTCGCGGTCCGCCGCCCAGCGAGAGACCGCGGCAGGAAGATATTGACATCGACATCGACATCAACCACGGCGAGTCTCGGTCACGGGCTCCCCCGAGGAGTGAAGCGCCTTCCCGGAGCGATATTCGGGAGCGTGACATTGAGGAGATCCGCTTCCGTCGCGGTGGAGGTGACAGACCTCCACCGCCGCGTACAGAGGTTGATAGAGAGGAGGTGCGCTACACAGAACGCCACTCGCCACCTCCACGCAGTGAGTACCAGCCTCGTGGCCGGGGCAGAGAAGACATCGACATAGATATTGATATTCATAACCACGAACGCTCCCGTCCTCCGCCGCGCCAGCGTTCCATGTCAAGAGGTACATTGCTCCGCAAGGAACACGAAGAATGGGTCATCCGCCGCCAGAAGGAGAGGGAGCCATCTCCTCCCCCTCCGCCGCGAGATTATGAGAAAGAGGAAATTGTCATCCGTCGCCGGGAGCGAAGTCCAACGCCAGAACCACCACCAAAGGAGCCTACGCCAGAACCCTCGCCACCTCCACCGCCACCCCCGGAGCCCGTCTACAGACCGCCCATTATTCAAGAGGTCATCACTCACCACAGACACTACGATCACGGTGTGGAGCGCGTTCGATCGCCATCTCCTCCGCCAGCACCTAGTCCTCCACCACCACCGCCCCCGCAAGAACGAGAGGAAGATCTTGAGGTTGCAATCCATCGTCAGGGCATCCGCAATGGCCGTCCGTACGACGAAAACATCGATATCGATATAGATCTCCACCGCAACCGATCTCGTTCCCGTGCTCCTTCTCGCGCCCCTTCTCGAGCGCAAGGAGGCGAACTCGTCCGCCGTCCTCGTTCGCCTTCCACGGGCCCCCCGGTCTCCCGCAGCCAACGTTACGACGACGAAGTCGCAGCGGAGGCAGACTACTACAACCGCAAGGTCCGTGAGCGCGCCTATCCTGGCGAAGCTTGGGACGGTGCAACACGCGACTGGGGTTTGGTCGATGTACCTCCCGGAACGGAAAGAGTGCGAATGGACGGCAAAGGCGGCGGCCGTCAGGACATCTACTGGGAACGGTACAACGGCGAACGCAAAGGCAAATTCTACGCCGGCGACCGCGTTTATGAATCCGAATTCGGCAACGGTCTCCCCGCCCCTGCACCACCGCCCGCTCCACTGCCCCCACCTTCCCGCGAGCGTCAGAAGGGCGGGAACGACATCGACATCGATATCAACATCTCCCACGAAGAAGGACGACGGCGGCAACAGGAGCGGGATCGTCATCATCACCACCATCCGCACCACCACGACGAAATCCGCATCTCCGAGCGCAGGATCCAGGACGAGACACATCGGGGCAAGACCAAAGATAAGATGTGGACGGAGATTACCAAGGATCTGGTTATCCGTGAAGCGGTCGAAGAGATGGGATATGAGTTTGAGGAGACGGAGGAGTTTTTCTATGTTATTGAGTATTTGAAATATGTAAGTGTTTCACCACCTTTCCTTTGCGGCCGACAGCCTTCGTCAATATAGAGAATTGCGATGGCATTAGGGGAGGCCACAGGGGGGAAAGAAACCACATCCGGCCCTTTGCTAACCGCAACCGAACCAACAGGAAGACGTCCTCCGTCTGGTCGAAATCTCCGAGGACATCCGGCGCGAACGGAGGGATCGGCTGCGTGAAATCCAATGGGAGCGCGAGGAGCTCGAACGTCGGCCCAAAATGCTACCCCCGCCTCCCTTCCCGCCCATCCCGCCTGCGCCGAAGGGGACGTACGACGAGAGGATTTACGAAAGGGATGTTTATTATGATCGCGAAGGGAGGCGGTGGAGGCGGTGAGGGAGGGTAGGGAAAGGTATTTTGGGAGGGAAGGGCGAGAAAGTGAGGTCCACTGTTTCTTCCTTTTCCCTTCCCCTTCTTTTGAAATTTGGGGACTAGAGGTGGGAGCTTTGGGGACGGGACTGTTGATTTTGGCAATCTCATCCTACCCTAGCCTTTTCCCTTTTTCTGTTTCCCTTTTATATATTGATAACGAAGACATGATTTCTTGATGAGGGTATGAGAATACGTGCGTTTCTACTCCAAGTACCGTTGGGCTCTATCTTCTTTTCTGCTTCCTCTTTCCTTACCCCTCTAGACTTTTCGTTCATCTCCCTTCCCTCCTTCTCCTTTAAATAGGGACCACGTTTGATTTTGAAGTTTCTCGTGTCATTCTTAATCCCTCCTCGTGCTTTTGTACGCAACATCGAGACTGTTGCGGGAATTATCCTCGACTAGACCCGTTACATAGTGCGTAAAATCGTACTTAACTACATACCTAGGTAGTAGGTACCTTAGGCCCAAGCGCGGAATTGTACTATGGTATCTACTACGTAGACTTTTCTGCTTTTATTCGGTTTAAGAGAAAGCCTTTACTATAGATTCTAGTAAAGACGGCGATTTTAATCTCTGTCTAATGTTTGAAAGAACAGTCAATTCAAATGGACCATAAAATTACCTAGGTATCCAAATAAGAAGGTCTAACAATTGCTAACCCGCGCTTGGGCCCATGAATTCTTGCGCCTAAACGCGGATGAGACGGGTTGCTCGGATGCTGCGGTGCAAGATCCTCAAGCTAACCACCGAGTTCGAGCGAACAGCATGACTTGTACGGAACAAAGTCCGCCTAGAACACTGAACCTGTGTACCACCTTTTTGGACGGATGGCGGCGGTGACTGGTATAGCCTGCGACCATTCGTGTTACGAGCCACTTGGTGGCTCGTCTATCCCCCGCTAGGCTCCGCACTTCACCTGGACAACTTAAGGTTCACAGTCTCGACAGTCAGTCGCAAGTGCGCCTACAACTCCCATTCTGGTCTCATCACTTCTCGCATCGAACGGCCTCGGCTTTGCCACCACCTGCACCTCCTGTGATGCGCTCTCTATGAAACACTGCGACGTCCATGCATGGTCTACATCGCCATGTCCGGCGAAGATGATGAGCGGCTAGCGGAGCCCAGGTCTTTCCGGCAGGTAGACAGCTCACTTTCGGATGTGCTTCGCGAGAGCATCGAGGAGCGTGCGCGGTGCTTGGAAGTCCGCAAGTTCTGCCAGGTCAAGCCGTCCCTGGTGCAGTATGGGCGTCACCCCGAGCGCTCCCCTTCCGCCTCCTCGAGGACAACTGCCGACTTGAATTCGGCAGACGCCGCCCTTACCGCTCTTCTCCGTTGCGTGGTCTATGAGCTGGACGCGGACCTGGCCATGATCTCCCTCCTGGACGACCAGAACCAGTATTTCCTCGCTGGGGCGGCTCGCGGATCATTAGGGTCTGCCCAGGTGACTTTAGAATCGGCCCGGTGGTATGGCTGCGACTCGGTCCTTCATCATGGGGGGCTTTGTGAGCGCACAGTCACGATACCCAACCTGCCGGCGGTTTATGAAGAGCTGGACCTAGCTGCGAATCACCGCACCGCGCGGCTGCCTTTTGTCAACGGCGATGTAGCAAGCTTTCGACATTACGCGGGCGCCCCCCTCGTGACACCAACTGGCCTTGTCATTGGGACCGTCTTTACCTTCTCCAACAAAGCTTCGTCCGGCTTGGACCAGCAGCATAGGAAGTTCCTGGTCGACACTAGTGAGAACGTCATGGCGCAGCTGCTGCAGGCGCTGCAGGCGCTCGATGGTATTCGTGCTGGCATGTTCAACACTGCCATCGCTTCGTTGCTAACTGCGACCAGTTCCTTCATGCACTCGTTCGATCAGAACCCGGGCGCATCTCATCGCAAGGCGCAGCGGGCTGGGCAATATCACTTCCCGTTTGTGTTGGACGTCTATCAGCAAGCTGCCGAGCTGGTCGTGAGCACGTTTGAGCTAGACTGGTGTACCTTTCGCCAGCTCGATTCTCCTAACAGCCATGGCAACAGCCTCCTGTCAGAGTCCCCTCGGTCCTCTGAAAACGAGCCTGATGCCTCTCTATGCTCAACGTTCAGCACCTCAATGCTGCAGTCTCTTGTATCCCAATTCCCAAACGGGGCCATTCTCCACTGGTCAGGCATTTCCGGCGAAGGCATCTTCGTTGAAGCCGCTGGCCCCGCTTCCCGAACGCTGCGGCCAGACATCAGCACCAGCATTCATCAAGCATTTCCAGAAGCTCAACAGGTCATGTTCATGCCTTTGTGGGACTCATTGCACAGCCGTACAGCCGCAGCAGCGCTCTGCTATTCCAAGACTTTCGATCGAGTATACGCTAGTCATACTGATCTGTCCCAGCTGTCGGCATTCTGCACATCTACCATTACTCAGGTTCGCCGGTTGGAAGGTCACTTACTAGATCAGACGAAAGCGGATTTCCTGGGTTCCATCTCGCACGAAATGCGGTCGCCTTTGCACAGCACGCTTGCCAGTCTCGAGCTCCTCGGAGATACTGCGCATTCTGATCACCAGCGCAACTTGGTCGAAAGCGCGCAGTCTGGCGGGAAGCAAATCCTTGACACCATCAATAAGATCTTACAATTCACCAATATCGATCCGCTCCAGGCCGAGGACTCTTCCAAGCCTGCGCCTCCCCAAATGAGCCATCGGCATGGTGACAGCACCCCCACCAGCGACCCTGATGAGCTTCCGCTCTTGGACTTTTGCGAGAAGATCGTTGGCGAGGTCTTAGAGACGACGGAAGCAATAGGTCTCGCCTCCTCTCTACGCAACGAGGACGGCACGGCCGTCAAGACGCATCCGCCGATAATCACGCTGGATGCATGGCCAGCAGACTGTACCGTCCATCTACAAAACCGCAACGCTTTTCGAGTGATATTTTCAAATCTACTTGTATGTCTCCTTTTTGAATTGGTAATGCGACGGAACTAATTGTTGCCACTAGACAAACGCTATCAAATACAGCGATTCCGACTGCTGTCTGCGCGTTGAACTCACTGTTGGCGAAGAGAACATGACCTTGAAATTCACAGACTGTGGGAAAGGGATCCCGGAGGACTATCGTTGGAATTCCCTATACATCCCGTTTTCTCAGGCGAATCCAATAGATCCTGGGACGGGCCTCGGACTCGCCCTTGTCAAACGGACCCTAGACGTACTCAGTGGTGCCATTCACGTTGAGTCCGACACGTCTGTTGGTACTGTCGTGGATGTTGTCATCCCGTTGGCAAGCCTTGCAGACGAATCCCATGCACATCGAGCCTCAGACACAAGACGAGCCGGTCTGGATCTTGTTCCGTCTCCGCTGCAAGCGCAGCTCTTCGTTCCCCCGGCTTGGTCTAGTGGTATCTACGGAACGAAAGGTGAACGGCTCGTCGACAACCTGTTCAGTTCGCTTGAACGCGGCCTCAAAGGCTGGGTGCCGACGGAGCTGAGGACATGGGATGCACAGCCTTCTTCTCTCTTACCACACGTGATCTTCGTGCGTCATGGCGATGTTCAGGAGTTTGAAAAGGCGTGCGGAATCACGCACACCGGCGTTCCAAAGGTGGTCATAGGAAGAAGAAAGCGCTCAGGCGTTCCGCAGGTCCACCTCTCCGAACCGCCCGGCGATTGCGCGGCGCGATTAGTTGAGATTGAGGGGCCATTGTTGCCTTCCGTTCTTAAAAGGGCCATAGAGTTGACTTTCGCAGCTGCGGAGGCACCAGATGTTCTCTTAAATAGCACTGCCGCACTCGACCTTGAAGATGGCAATAACCAGCAGTTTGCCGAGCCAGAGTTAGAACCGCAAGATGCCGGACTGTCTCCCTGCAGAGACAAGCTGTCGATGGAAAGTGACACGATCCCGGCTTCCGTGGTGCCCGCTGAGCCTCGGATCCTTCTTGTAGACGATAACTCGATCAATCTCAAATTACTACGTATGTTCGTCCGGAAATGCGGCATCGCCAAGCACACATCTGCTAGTGGGGGCCAAGAAGCGATCGATGCTTTCGACAGGGCTAAACAGGACGACGACGATTACTTCATGTGTTTCATGGATCTTTCAATGCCAGACGTGGACGGTAAGTCTGCCCATTTCTTTTTCTTTTTTCTTTCCCTTCTTTCTTTTTGGGGAGAGGAAGCCCCTTTGAAGTGTGAACGCCGGGGTTGGTTCTGACTGGTAGGAACATCACCAGGTTTCCAAGCCACAACAGCGATTCGTCAGCGAGAAGCGGACCTTGGACTGCCAAAACATCAGGCTCTGATCATCATTGCCCTGACCGGGCTGGTCAGCGCCAAGGATCGGCATGCCGCTGCCCAAGCCGGCGTCGACGACTTCCTTACCAAGCCTGCCGATTCCAAAACGATCCAGAAGTGTTTGGACTACTGGAAAAGAGAGCGGTCTGCCCACGCAGTTTCGACTGCAGTAGCAAGCTGAAGGCCATGCTTGCTTTGTCTCCTCGGATGATGACCATTGATACGACCGCCTTGGCAATTCCAATACCACTTGCGGATTCTTAGTCCCCGCTTTTAGACTCCGCTCTATACAGACGGGTGATAGAGGCGCACGTCAGATCTCCCCCAGAAGGCCGTGCGACTATTCTTATCGAACTATGGTTCGAAAGCGATCTTGCTAGCGCTCTGTCCTCTCACCCGACTCATCTAAGCCTAGACCTGAATGCGAGACTCAGCTGCTCTGGCATGCTTCAAGATGGATTGGACGACGTTTTAGAATTCATCTGGAGGCAAGAGGACAGGCACAGTGACGAGTTGGACCCGGTGGACGTTCGGATGGATGGTATATGATGTCGATCTAGGATGTTTATCATCTGATTGCTCCTGCCGGGTTTCGGTCCTTCTGCAAAGGGGGTGTGGCTGGCATCAGGAGAGCAGGCAAGCTTTGACGGAGGAGAAAGAGGCTTCCTTCGGGCTCTGACTTCGCATTGGCCTTGGAGTCCATTCCATGTCATTTGCATAACAAGATTGGACAAGAGACGGCTACATTTATGTATGTGCTTTCACGCCCCCTTCTACAAAGGCTAAGATCTACAAAGGCAATGATGACTTCAAGCCTTCTGGGCGAGCTGAGAAGAGGGAGCGTAATTCTGAAAATACCAGGCTCTGCTTGGAACTTGTACATACCGCACAAGAAAAAAGAATGAAATATATATACATATATCAAGGCTTTTTCAAGTCGATGATACGTTCTTCTGGATACCTTTGTTGCGGAACTCAACGCATGTACTACGTGGGATCTGATCGCCGTCGCTCTCGTGTGATCAGTTGGTATCCTGGTCCCAAGAACTATAATCCCGACAACATGGGTTCAAAATTCGAGTGCCTTCCAAGGTTGGCTGAGAAGGGGTGGGCGAGCTGTCCGAGTGAAAGAGAGAGAGAGAGTTTACCTGCTTTCAGAAGGATCGAAGGATTTCTATTGGAAACTCACATCTGCCATCGAATCCTTGCGAGCACTTTCCACAGGCTCTGCCGGACCGAAGCATAGGCAGCGTGGGGCGACTTGGATGAGTGTTTCTGGCCTTACAAGTGCAACAAGAAGACACTCGGACACGAGCAAATATCGTCCGAATATCCAGACTCGCCGGTCGTTCGCCAGGAAAACCGATCAGGGATGGATTCGTGAGGTTAGGGCGGGCGGTGAGGCTACTTGCAGCGCGGTCACTTCTCTCGTGGAAAGGCAAGCTGAGCGCTGCGTCGTCACGCGACCTGGTAGCTCCGCATTCCAAGATGGGAAGTGGGGATATGCGCCGTCTCATGAACGCTTCGCCGTGCATCCCCGGTGACTCGGCATCTGCTACTCGTTCCTGCATCTGCTGCCAAGCGGCACAGTCGCTTATTCTCAGTTGGCCCAAAGCCGGCGATCCCGTCTCGCTACTAGTATGGCTACCTGGCGGCGGGGATCGGTATGCAGCTCGGTTGAAGCTGCATGGCGGGGTGTCCCTCAATGGCTCTTCTACGGTCCAGGTAGTGCCCCGCAATGAGCGCTTTCGTGTGCGGATTGGGCTGAGGGTTGTGAGGGAAGGATGTTAACCCGAGACCCTTGATATCCGCGGATCACTACTAGGTCTCCATTCGCATGCTGGAAGTCTAGACTCCAGGATCCTTCGTCCAATCGTGGGAATAACAAGATCCAAACGCGGCACTGCTTCAAGGGCATAAGCGAGAGTACTGCAATGGAGGCCGTTTGGGCGTGAAGTCAAAAACCCAAGCAATACGAGATGGATGCCGTCGGCAAAAACAAATCTCCGATCTCCGATGCCTATCGGTTGCTGTGATAAGCAATCCCACGTGTTTGGGTCTGACGATCCCGTCGATCATTCCACGCTGGGACACTGGATTCGTCTTGACTCTCAACCTCACCTCTTTCAGATATCGCTCACCTGTGAGCCATCCACGTCTTCTCCTGCAGCATCTTGCATCGTGGTAACAGCTGGTCAAGGGCACTTCAGCGACTCAGCGACAGCCACCACACCCTGCAAGGTTTCGCCCAGCGCAACCCTCGGCGTCGCGTAAGTACGGGAGTCCAAGCGGACCCAAGCCACATTTCCGCTGGCCTTCCCAAATCCATACCGAAGCCCTACCCTTTCTGGACTGTCGCCAAGCTTTGACTTCCCCAAGTGGGTTCCCAAACACTAATAGCCTTTCACCCAGAGTTGAGCTACAGTTGAACCCATAAACACTCGCGTGGGTTTTAGCACGCCCGCTATGCCGAAGTGAGACGGTTCCTCTCACGTGGACCCCGGCATACCAGTCCGATTAAGCTGAGTTTGACTCACTACCACATGGCTCGACGCAGCATGCCTCGTTCCTGAACCAATGGCAAAGCTGGATTCGCTTCGAGTCCCTAGGAACGGGACCGCTTGGGGTTTCCTGTGCGCTGAGGAGCCGTCCGATCTCTTGAGGGATTATGATCAGACGTTCAGGGCAAGCAGTGAATGCCTACAGACCGTCTCTATTTTCGTGCAGTATCCAGGCGTCCCGTGGCCAAGACGTCGCCGTCTCCGATGACAATGGCTTGTTTCGCGCAAGCCATTATTTGTCCTAGACTCCATACCAAGTGTCCCAGACCTCGTCCATGGGGTCTAGCCGCTTCAAAGCCGCGCTGAGACAGCAGTCTCGTAAGACTGTCTGTCCACAACCGGGTAGTATATCTTGGGGCATGCCCTTCGAGTTGGTTAAGTTGTTCCCTCATCAGCATCACTCCACATTCAGTTGAATCTACCCAATCGTCTCCTACTCGAAACACTTTTACTTGACCAGTCTCGAAGAACAATACTCATTATGCGTTCCCACGCCGTCCTTGCTCTGCTTGCAGGTGCCGCTATCGCTAACCCAGTCCCCCAAGACATCGACTGGGATGCTGTCGACTCTCTTGAGCCGGTCCCAGAGCCATCTATCCCAGTCGTCAATGCTGTGGCCGCTCAGACAACCGTTGCATTCTCTGCCGCTCCAGCTGCCTCCTCAGTAGCGGCTGCCGTGTCCGCTAACCCAACCGACACCTCCCTGAAGATGGCCAAGCGGGCCGTCAACAACGAGGGTTGCGCTGTACAGCCTGCCGAGGATGACACTGCCGAAGCTTTTTTAGACAATGAGGAATATGATGATGCTGCCAACAGTGCCACCGTCCCCTCAGGCTACTACCAAGCATATGCGGACAAGCAGGGCTCCAGCGAGGGTGTCTATGGCTACATGGGTTATTCGGTCCTGGACACCTATGATGTTACTCAGTGCTCCGAGCGCTGCAATGCCATTCAGGGCTGCATGAGCTTCAACATTTGTAAGTTCCTCTCATATCGTCCATGCTCGAGCGGATGCTGACAAATTCTTAAGACTTTGAACGTGACCCAAGCGTGGACCCGACTGCGACTTGCACCAACCCTCCTTCTGAGGAAGTCATCAAGTGTGTCTACTGGGGTGGTCCAGTGACGGAGGCTTCTGCCACCAAGTGAGTATCTAAACGTCCTTGATTCTTGGAAACTGTAGCTGACTCCTATCAAGTGTTGGCCAGTACCGCCGCGACTTCCACGTTGTCATCGCTGGCTCGAATGGCTACGTCAACAAGTCCATCGCAACACCAGATGGCTACCAGCCACCGGTCGCTCTTGGCGATGCCGCCATCAACGCCCCGCTTGACTGCAACAACAAGGACACCTACATGGGCGTGAAGATATTCACCAAGGGACCCTTCGACGCCGGTCTCTGCGCCGCCGCCTGCACTGCCCAGTCCAAGTACAACCTCGCCCACCCGCCCAAGAACGGCGTCGCGCAGACGTGCCAGTTCTTCAACACCTACATCCTGTACAAGAACTCCCAGTCTGTCGGCCAGTACTGCTCTCTCTACAGCGAGACCTGGCCCGCCTCTTTCGCCACCAACAGGGGCCAGTACCGTGGCAGCGACCACTACACTATCGGCCAGAGCTTCGCCTTCTCCAACACCACCGCCAACGCTGACAAGCCGTCCGGTTGCATGAACCCGACTTCGCCCAAGTAGATAGTTTCTCTTCTAGAGAGTAGACATGCCCTGGTACCGGCCGCTGTTTTGAGACGCCGGTTCTTGGCAGCTATTTTAATGTGTGAACGAATGACGAGAAGTTCTTGGCGAGATATCTTGGCTTGGTAGCGATGCATGCACAGATACCTTAGAAGTAATTCACGTTTCGGCTCCTTTGTCTCTCATCGTATTGAGCTCGAAATTGAAAATAGGACAATCCAATGGTTTTGTATGGAGCTGAATCTTTTCCATCTCATCATTTGCTTTTTTACGCTCCTTGTGTTTTCCAAGGACTTGAATGGATGGCGGTTTCGTTTGCAAACGAGAGAGGTATCTGTACTAACCATGTTGCACAGTAGCAACAAATTGGTAGGGTTGCTGGAAAGGGAAAGCGATACTGCACACACCAGCTCGGCAGTTGTCCTGCGTCAGTGCGAGCCTAACCCGGTCCCCGATTTATCCGCCCGGTATACAAGCGTTGTTAAGGCGAGCTTGACCACACCGGGCCTGCACATCGTTTGCAGATCACCATCGTCATCGTATCGTCTTCAAACTTCACTTCATGTTCGTCTGTCGACCCCAAAGACTTTCTGAGAAAAGAGACATTGCATTTTCAGCGGCGTTCATCAATCATGAATGGCAAACTCATCATTTCCCGTCGCGACTGATTCAAGCCCCACGCATGGATCAGGGATCGCGGCGTCGAAAATGTTTAACCGATGTAGGGTTTTGTTGCAGACTCGTCGTATCTTTCCTCCCACACCACTCGGCGCGCACTTCGTCGAACGTTCGAGTCATTGGGGTTTCCTTTTTGAGGTCTCTTGCTCAAGCTCGCTCTCTCCTCTGTTGCGATCGTCTTTCTTCATACTCACTTCAGTCACTCTCTACAGCTGATCATCGCATCGCTTTACTTTCGTTGATCTGTGGCTTAATTTCAACCAAAGACACGTATAATATGGTCTCATTGGCTGCGCACATCATCGCCTTGAGCGCATCGCTCGTAGTTGGCGCTAATGCTCTGAACGGCATCGTGGCACCCGACAGCGTCCAAGCCGGCGAGTCTTTTAACGTGACTTTCGAAAACGCCGACGATAGCCAATACCGAGTTTACCTTGCCGCAAGACTCTCTGGGAGCAACGGACCGACTTGTACGAAATCAAAGGCCCTCTTTGCATCAATGTACACGTTTTGCTAACGGTAATACGTCCAGGCTACCTACAAAACTCCACCGCCCTCTCATCCCCCGCCAACATCTCGATCCCCTCGGACGTCGGTCCCTCCGGAAACTATTACAGCATCGCTATCTCCGATCTCTCGACCTCGCAAAGCGCAACGTACAGCAACATGTTCAACTTCACAGGCGGGACGGGCAACTATACCGCGTATGAGAACAACCTAGGCGGGGCATCGTTCTGGAGCGCGGATGATCTGCCTTGTTCTGCCTACACGTGTGCGAGGGACTGCGCGATGGAGTCGTATCCCGACGATCTGACCGATCAGGATGCGTATGATACGATGAAGGAATGCATTAATGACTGTTCGGGCGTGAGCCCGGACGAGTCGCAGACTACACCTGCTCAGGCCCCGGCATCATCTAGCACCAGCTCGAGCGCTTCGGCGACTAGCTCTGGTGCTGCTGCTAAGCCTGAAGTTGCCATTTCGGGCGCCTTTGGCTTGGCGGGTGTTGTTGCTATGTTGCTGTGAGGAGGCCGGTTTCATCTGATAAGTAGCCCCGAGACCGATGTAAACATGATGACTTTGACTGTCTCGTACTTAGCGCTTCAATTTAATACTCGAGACATATAATAAGAATATCGGAGACCTGCGAAGATGAGGCAAAGACTTACAAGCACGACAGCGTTTTCGGAGACGATGACGACGGCGAGGTGGCTTCTAATCGCATAAATCAATGTCATCAACTCCGAGCGATGACCTATGGGACATATTCGATATCTATTAGAGCTTCAAGTTCGATCTCTGACACTGTCATCCACCTTATCCTAATACTTGTATCCTCCTTGTGAAACCCGGATTAACAAGCGGATTGTGCAACTCCCCAATCGTACTCATACACGCCGCAGCAGGATCTCCACTACCGCACAACGATCCGACCCAGTACTCGTTCCCCGGGAAGGCATTGCCATCCCACGCATAGCTCAACACCAGCACCTCACCATTTTCCTCTGTAGGGAGTTTTGCAGCAGGGTTGCGCTTGGAGAAAAGGACTCTGATCCCTCTCTTCGCAGCTGTCTTTGTGACGTGGTCTTGAGTGGTAGCAGGCACGTTAGAGATGTATGCGAACTCGACCGTGCCAATGTTCCGAAGGTCTAGAGTCGCAAGCAGGGAGGCGAAAGTCTCGATGTACCATTCTGCCTGCTTCGGGTGATGCTGCCATACTCCCAGGCCGAGACCGACGACGTAGACTCTCGCCTTGCGCCCGGGACCAGCTTCTTGAGCACGGAGATTGGCTTCGAGGAGCAGGATCTCCGCCGTGATGCTCATGCGCGCCTTATACATCTCCACATCAAAGGACACGCTTTCGTCCTTCGTGCATCGGAAGAAGTCATAGAAAGCCTCTCTCAGCTGAGGATGCATTTTCGGCTTCGTGCTAGAGGGCGCCATGAAGGCATCATCCATCCTATCCTCCCTCTCGAACCTCGCGCCTACGAGTCCCACAATGTATCCCCGGGGCTCAAAAGTCCCCGGCTCGCCAGGCTCACCGCAGTTATATCGACCCCCGTCATTGATGAAGTGACTCGGGCCACTGACGCCGAGCAAGGAACCGAGCACGATTTCGTCATAGCTGAGATACTCCTGTAGTGACAGAACCCGGTTTTTATACTGTTCGTCAGTCCCGTTGCGATCCCATTCTTCACAGCTGTTGCCGGGAGTACTCGAGCCGTCACGGAGGACAGTGTGATCGCTTTCCCCCATAAAGACTAGGGGTCGCTTCTCTATCAGACGTGCCACTCCATCTCGCCAGGTGAAGGAGGTGGTGTAGAGAGCTTTCTCGTATGCGCTTCCTTGCTCCCGCTTATGCGTTAGGAAGGCCTCGATCAGAGCGGGAAAGCGGGAGTGTACGATTACGCGGGTTCCCTCGGCATCTTTGCGAATAGTGTCGGGGTAGAAAGTAGTGATGGAATTGGTGGTGATCGGTGGCTTGACTGCAAGGTTACGGACTCGACTTAGAAAAGAATCCATCTCGGTAGTGATTGGCCTCTGCTGGGCACCAATCACTTCGTTCGTGCTGGCCGAGGTGAATCGGCTTTGATGAGTTGTCTTTATGAACGTTCTTTGCCCGCAAGAAATCGAGAACCGAAGCATTCTTCGACGGGCGGGATTGGTGTAGATTTGTCTCCCGTCAGACAATGGGATTGGGATGAGAATTCAAGGCTTTGAATGCGCTTTTCAACCGGCTTTCCATAATCTCATTAACATCAACGTCATTCACACGAAATGTGTCTTGGAACACGTGGACTTCGATGAGTTCGCATCAGTCATACATTTGCGAAAGCGAGCGAGGCAGTGCTTGTAGTCCGCTTGCTGCAACACCGCGGCATTGAAGCCGCACCTTCCTCTTTCGGAATGAATCCATGCCTTGCAAAGGCAACATTCAACAAGGCAGATAGGTAATTGGTCATGTATCTGCATACAGCTGTAATTCGATGCGTTCCAAAATCTCAACGTTTCGTAACCTGTCTCACTTCCCACCTATACCCCCCATCACCAGCACGGGGCCAAATATCCCGTGGCAAGCTGCCCCCGACGTCCTCCAAGAAATCCTCCCGCGCCTCCTTATCCGCCTCGTAGAGCCTATCCAGCTCCCTCTGAGCCTTGGCAGCGAGCTTCCCCGCCTGCGCATCCGCTGCATTCCGCCTGTCCACCTCGCGGAGGACCTTGGAATACGCCGCGCTGAAATCGTCGTAGAAGGACGCGAGGGACGCGAGTTCGTTCGTCTTCGACGCTATCGAAACACGGATCTCGTCCCACGACGCGCGGAAGGTCTTGGAGGCTTCGAGGTGGCTGGGTAGAGCGGACTGGGTCTCGTGTAATTTGCCGAGGACCGTGCGGAGAGAGGTGTGGGTTGAGCGGGCGCGGGCGGTGGAGTGGTGGAGTTGCTCGTAGCTGGATTCGACTTCTTCGCTGAGCTCGTGGAGTTCGTTGAGGACGTCTTCGACTTCGGTCGCGTCGCCTTCGACTACGCGGAGCATCTGTTTGCGCTCTTCTTCGTCGATAGGCTCCGGGACAGTCTTCTTGTACAGAGACTCTTCGCCCCCCGCGGGATTTTGGGCGCTCAGGTGTTCGGCTTGAACGGCTTGCCTTGCTGCTTCGCCGCCGCCTTCCGTGTGTTTGAGTGCGGTGACGCACAGATCGTAATGCTTGATCAGGCTTGAGAAGAGCTCGGCCATTTGCGCCGCGTGCCCATCCATAGCTCGGAAGAGCTTGGGAATAGAAGGCGTAGGATCATCGTATAAAGTCTGCTTAGCCTGAGGACCACTGGTAGAGTGTAGGTCAGCATGGTGCAGCGTATCGGATATGTCTTGCAGGTGGCCGTCGTATTGGCGAAGGTCACGATCGAAGATGTTCTTGACAACGCCAAACTCGTCCACCAGCCCTCGTATTGAAGCTTCGAGATCGGTATGAGTAGACTCCTGTATAAAATCGTACAAAGTCTTCTCGGTCGGCTCGCTCTGCTCCTCTGTCTCATTCTTTTCATTGTCCTCCGTCCGTTGCAGTTCAGCGTCGACCACTCGCCCTTTCAACCCCGCCAGTGTCCTTTCCAATCGTCCATGCGCTTCATCGACTCCGTCCACCACATTCTGGAACTCATCCGTCGCTGAATCACCCACGTCACCTACACTATCTCTGATCGCAGCTAATGTCTCAATCTGCTCATCTACTGCCCTGCGCGCAAATGCATTTCTCGCATTGAGGACGGCTATCTCTTCCAGGAGACTACGGGATCCAGTGACAAGCTCGCCGGCGCGTGAAAGGAGAGCGGAGGCGGAGAGAGAGCGTTTGGCATGGATGAAATGCAACACTAGGCGTTCAAGATTCGGCGGCTCTAGAAGTTGTTGATTACTCGCTTCTGGTGATGCGGGAGGCGACGGAGAAGCTGAGGCCTCCGAGGACTCTTCTGAAGAGCTCATCGTTCTTGCGCGGAGCCACTATTCAGGCGCGACGCCTGAGCTATGATGAAAGAAGTGTGTGCTTCATGTTTGCGTGGTTGCTTGCCTTTGGACTGCGCTGGGCGAACGTCGGCGAATGCACCGGCAGCAAGCTTGCGCGCTTCGGGACCGACTCATCTGACACGCACATACATGCAACCCAGTCTATGATTGTGGCACCAGATCGGTCGAGATAATGAATTTGTAGAACCTGTAATGCCTCGGGACGTATGCCACAGTCTCCATAGAATGACCAAGCTTGAAATACATAGACATGCAACTAGGACAAGGCTTGGGGAGACACTCGCAGCTGACATCCAATTCATCACGATGTTTCTACCGTTACTATGTCAATATGCCGCTCATGAAGGCATTCTCGAATCGAACGCTGTTGAAAAAGTTGCCTCGGCTACGTGGATAGACCAGTATTATAGGACATGAAGGAGAATGGCAAAACAGTAAATCGCCGAGCTTCGAGTCTGTGATGGAGCCAAGACAGTGAAGGTCGGCGACAGAGGGAGCGGGACGCTGGGCCGCATTGCAAGTGGGTATGGGGCCGAAAGTCTGTACAGACACCCTGACTGATGCCACGTGAGGTGGTGGTCGTGGACCTAGTCGATCAAAATGCAAATGCTCTGGCTCCACGCACAAAGGATGACAAGAAAATTTCAACAACCAGGAGCGCTTACATGAGAGACGCAAAGACGTTGAAAAATCAACATTCATATACGTTTAAGGCACGTGGACAGTGGCGAAAACAAAGGAAAAAAGCCGACGGTTGTGATTGGCTCGGCTTTGCGCCATCGGCGACCTTCAGCGCCGGCGCGGGCGATCCTTCGATGGTGAAGAACAGCGCTGGAAGCACGACATCTTGCGAAGACACGAGGAAGAGACTAGCCGAGCCAGAACATTGATCGGATTACACACCCAACGCACTCACGCCACACACGACCAAATTAACACCACTGCGCCAGTGTTCGACAACGACGCCGCAAAAGCACGACATCCCACCCGAACGCCGACATCCCCAGTCTTCGCTACCTGATAAGGCCCGCGGATAGCAGCATTTGCTCATACCACCCACGAGCACGCAATCAAGGCTTGCTCAAGCCTGGCGTGTAGCTATCGGATGTTGGTCTGAAACGTTCCCCGCCAACATGGCATCAGTCGAGCAAGCGAGCACGGCAGCCATGGCGAAGCACCACACGGAAGAGGCGGAGCCATCAAGGTCCACGCGACAGCAACAGCAGCCAACACCAAACGACGAAGAAGGCGTGGACTTGCGTGACTATGATGAGGAAGAGCACGACCAAGGAGAACTTTGCCGACACGACCATGACCACGAGCGCTTGAGAAACCGCTACCGAAAGGACGTTAGCGACGGCGAGCACAACATCTCTATCCCTGCAAGCTCGAAACACGCAGAGAAGACAGTAGCGCCATTCCTTTCAGAACATATCCCGATGCAATACAATCCGGTCGGCGGGCACCATGCTCCTATGCATAACCAACACACATCCCACCAACAGCCGGCCGACGACAGCGTCTACCACCACGACTCTTCTCCGCCTCAAGACCGGACCAACACGAAGTTCTGCTACCGTCATCGCCCGGACTTGAAGTGTCGACGTCAAGCCAACGAGCCCAGCATGGAGCAGCTGCAGAACGAGCTGGCCTCGCTCTCTCAGTCAGACCAGCAAGCCATCTCTCACGTCTGGTCTCTCTTCTCCGCCGCACCCGCGAAACATCGTAACCTGATGCTCCAAGGCATTTTAACTCAGTGCTGCTTTCCGCAGCTTTCCTTCATTTCCGCCTCAGTCCGCGACCTGATCAAAATCGACTTCCTATCCGCTCTGCCTCCCGAACTCGGCTTCAAGATCTTGTGCTACCTCGACACGACCTCGCTCTGCAAAGCCGCACAGGTGAGCCAACGGTGGAGGAGCTTGGCGGACGATGACGTGGTTTGGCACAAGATGTGTGAGCAGCATATCGACAGGAAGTGTACCAAGTGTGGGTGGGGATTGCCCTTGTTGGAGCGGAAAAGGCTACGGTGCGAGAAGAGACAGATACAACTACGCGCGATGGGTAGAGGAGAAAACGCTTGGAGTCCGGCCATCACACCGGTACCTGAGGAGCTGCCGGTGTCTGCAGTACAGTCTGGCGCTGGTGAGGGTAGCTCGGGTGGTGTGAAAAGGAGCTTGGAATCTGGGCCTCCAAGTCCAGTATCGGTTAAGAGATTGTGTTCGCGTCCAGTCCCTGCGTCTGGCGAGGAGGCTCCTAGAAGCAGTGAAGGCGAGGTGGGATACTTTGAACCGAAGCGACGGCCATGGAAGGACGTGTACAAGGACAGATTCAAAGTGGGCACGGCCTGGAAGTACGGGAGGTGCTCGACAAAGGTCTTCAAGGGACACAGCAACGGCGTAATGTGTGTGCAGTTTGACGAGAATGTCCTCATCACCGGGTCTTACGATTCGACCGTCAAAGTATGGGACATACACACTGGTGAGGCCTTGAGGACGTTGACGGGCCACACGAGTGGGATAAGATGTCTGCAATTTGACGACAACAAGCTCATGACGGGCTCTCTGGATTCTACACTTCGATTGTGGAACTGGAGAACTGGGCAGTGTCTCAGAACTTTCCAGGCGCATAGCGAGGGCATTCTCACTCTACACTTCAACGGGCCTCGCTTTGTTGCTACGGGCTCGATGGACAAGACGATTCGCGTCTGGGACAGCGAGAACAAGCAAACATTCCTGCTTCGCGGCCACACCGATTGGGTGAACTGTGTCAAAGTCGACGAAGCCTCGCGGACCCTATTTTCAGCTTCGGACGACCTAACCGTCCGACTCTGGGATCTGGACAGCAGAGAATGCATCAAAGTCTTTGAAGGGCACGTTGGTCAAGTCCAGCAGATCGTCCCACTGCCCGCCGAGTTCGAATTAGACGAGGAGGTCGCTTCCGGCGTCGCCAAAGGCGATGACGAGAACGACGACACCAGTAGCGTCTCCTCCGCCGCCGAGTCCCTCCGACGCGACTCCCCCGTCCCAGCACCCACAGCCAAAATCCCCTTCTGGCCCACCGACGACGACCGGCCCGCCCCACCCCGCTACATGCTCACCGGCGCCCTCGACTCCACCATCCGGCTCTGGAACGTGCACTCCTCGCCCTCGCTGCAACCTTCCTCCACCGACCCAATCCCCAACAAAGAAGCCAATCCAGGCGAGGAAGCAACGAACAACTCCTTCATCCAACTCCCCACGGACCCTTTAACAAACTCCCACACCCCGCGCGCCGCCTCCTGCCTCCGCACCTTCTTCGGCCACGTCGAAGGCATCTGGGCCCTGGCCGCCGACCACCTCCGCCTCGTCAGCGGCTCCGAGGACCGTATGATGAAGGTCTGGGATCCCCGGACGGGCAAGTGCGAGAGGACTTTTACGGGCCATGCGGGTCCCATTACGTGTTGTTGGTTGAGCGATTGGGCGGTCGCGAGTGGAGGGGAGGATTGTGAGGTTAGGATGTTGGTTTTTGGGGATCGGTGAGCGGGCTTATTGGGTTGACGGGTTTGGGTTTGCAAGGGGTTTGTGTATGAGTTTCTGCTGGCGCGTTGTGGCGGTTTAGGTTTTATTGTCAATTTTACTTTTTTTTTCAGCGCGGTGTTACGGGTGGGATTAATTGAGGGGTTTTGGGATTTCTTGTTAAGGATGGGAATGGTAGATACCCGGATAAATGGAGTCTTCGAGCAGCTTTAGATTTTTGGTTCAATGTGTTAAATCAAATGCAGAGTTATTGGCTTGCTCGAAAATATGAGTGCTTCCCAGCCACGTGCCGCTTGGTCAGACCTCTTAAAAGACTTTAGAGAAGATCGTGTTCTTCCGTACTGCCCACGGGTGGCATTCTTTCGTCCGGAACGATAGGTCTCTCCACTTTCCCTATAGCTGTCCTCTGGCAACGTCTGAGCAGCTTCGTTTCCCGGAAAAGATCATCAATTATCTCGCTCGCCCGCTCGAAAAGCACGTCCATTTCGCATGGCGGCATCTCGCCTTCTCGAACTTCCGTCCTCCTTCCTCCCTCTTCCCCTTTTACTGCGACTTGGTCTTTATCTGATGCTTGCGAGTTGCGGCTACTCTCATATTGTGAACGATCCCCTTCCATGAGTTCGCGTCCTATATTCTTTGTCAGCTTATGTTCTGTCAGTTTTCCTTGCAGCGACCACCAACCTTGCCAGAAAACATGCCACAAGGACATCATGTCCGCGTGTACTCCGTTAATGATTCTTTGAGCATTGAATTCTTTTCCGAAGAATGGAGCTCTTGACACATTTCTCAGGTCATGCATGAGCAGTTTCATCCGCGCTATCTCATCTCTCCACTCACTTTCATATGCGGACATGACACTGGTAGGCGTGGCTGTGGGTCGCTGAGAGATGGATGAACTACCCTCCCCTTGTGGCAGTAGGTCCAGATAATTACTTAGGCTAGTTATGCATTCCTCAACTATCATCAAGGCATGTGAGAGATGCCCGTGAACATCCAGGGAGCCTCGTTCGTCCGCCAAACTTCCTCCTTTTCCCTTGTGCTCTACTGGGCTGTGCTTGCCTTGGTTACTGCTAAGCCATCCCTGCTTTAGCTTGTATCCTCCGCAGTGTTCATTGCTCCTTTCGCAAACCTTGCATATCGGTTTGGTTTCGTCGCATTTTATTTTTCGTCTTTGGCAGGTTTCACAGCCATGTTTCAAACGAGCCCGATAAGCAACCCGGAGAGTAGACTTATTAGTCTGTTGCTGAATCTCAAAAGCGGCCCGTTCGCAGTTCATCTCTTCGTTCATTCTTTTTGCATCTTCATCCGCCAATGGTTTGTCGGACCAAGAGCTCTGCTCGTCCATTTGGAAGATGGTAATCTGGTTTGGCAAGTAAAGCTCTGCCTTGATCCCAGGTAGGACGTGGGTCTCTTTCTATAGGAGACTGCTGGGTGTATGAGCCGTCCCTACATCCATCTCCGCATGACAGCTCATTAGCCGCTCATGCCTAGCTGCATGGAGCTGAGCTGTCACCTGAGCCTGGTGCAGGTAGAGGAAGCGCCACCTGCAGGTCTAGGTTTTCTCTCCTCTTTTTGCCCTCATGTTCGACTCCAGCCGCCCAAGCTCTGACGCTCTCCGAATATCCTCTGCTAATAGACAGACACTGGGCTGCAACAAATTTCGTTAATGATGGAGATCGCAGGAGTCATTCTGGGGGCTGTTCCTATTTGTACGGCAGCAATATCACAGTACAAGACGGCCTTGGATTGGACACGATATTTCTGCGACTGGCATCTGGAGCTCCCCAGATTCGAAAGGGTCCTTCGCATACAGCGCGAGAGCTGTTTATTATCAGTGGAAATACTCCTAACGCCATGCTTTCCAGAGCAACTTGTTAGCCAAATGTTGGCGGACCCTTCTCATGCCAACTGGGGAAGCGAAGATACTTTGCGCGCTCTCAGAGAGTTTCATGGTGATAGGTACGCTGTGTACGACCAAGTGATAGAAGACATTGCGCTATCGATCGCGCAGCTGGGAGAACACATTGGGCTTGGAACTATGGCCCGAGGCGTCGGCGGGCGTCAGGTATGTCTGCAGTGAACTTGCTCAGTGCTCCAAGGCTGATGGTGGGTGCCAGGCGGCATTTGACATGCTACAAAATATGGTTCAAGCGTCGCCCCCAAGCAAAGATGGGCGCTATCATTTTGCGCATAGAATCCTCTTCGCCGTGAGCAAACGTGAGCAGATGAGGTTGCTTCTGAAAGAGATCGATGAGAATCAGCGCAGGCTTGACAGCGCAGTGAGCAAGAGTGAGCGCGTTCCAAAACTCCGCAGCGAACGGCAGGCACTACAAACCATGTCTCCGCACACTCGTCGTCGACAAGTCATGGCGTTGCACGAGGCACTACAAAGAGTTTTCAAGTGCTCCAAGCATGCTACTCACCTCGCGAGGCTACAACTCGAAGCCCACTGTGCCAAAAAACCTATGCTTGTAGGGATTTCAAATACGAGCCCTCGTTGTCAAAGGTATTCTGCGTCCAAACCCAACAGCAGACGGCTATTGCTGATCCTCTGAAGTTATCATTTTGCTCTCGGCAGTCCTTGGGAGCGTCATGAATGCGACATATTTGTGAGCGACAGGGAGGATCTCTTGCCTGATGGTATCGCACCCCTCTCCAGCCCACCAGCACGGATTCGTATCATTTGCGATACGCTAGAGAACCACACGTCAGCAGGTCTTTCGTCGCATGACCATTTCTCTTTCCACCTCGACACCGGCGTCGGTGATATGCTGAAGGGCGTATACAGCGCTCCTTGTCCGCCGAAACCATGCCAGGTCACAGCCGGTAGCGGGTACGTCAGTCTGGCAGAGATGCTCCAAGTCCAGCGTTCCAATCAATGGCGAAAGATGTCCCGCAGCGAGAGAGTCTCGCTCGCTGTAACGATCTCGTCATCCATGCAACAGCTTCTGACTACAGAGTGGCTCGCAAAACCGTGGTCGAAAGACGAGATCCTGATCCCAGTGAATCAACAATCCAATCTTGGCATGTCATATGTCGTCGAACGGCCTTATCTTGTTCATCACTTCGCAGGAGCTTCACCTATGTAAGCGTTAAGCTACCTCAAAGTTCTTTATTGAAATGCTGACTTCCCCCCTGCCCGCCACGATCCGCCTCGCAAACCACGCAGCCTGCTATCGGCGACAACAGAGCCATTCTCGTTATGCTCGGTGTGTACATAATGGAATTATGGTTCGGCAAAGCCATCGAGAATTACCAAACACCAGGACAGCAAGACACATCCAACGTGCTCCAGTCGTGGTTTGACAAGAAGAGGGATGAGCTGCCGATGCCGCTTGAAGAGGCCGTTGACACATGCCTTGATGCTCAGCAGCACGACGACGCCGTAGCAGCGTTGCTTCCTACGATTGTTAGGGTGTTGGCAGAGACACACAATGCCTGGAGCTGAACACGGCGCTTCAGTCCAGGGTGTGAAAGTAAGCCAAAGGTCATCAGTCTTACATCCGACCTGCTTCTTCCAAATAATGTCGGCCCAGACTCATCGCCATTGTATAGACAAGTCTCCGGGGAATGAAGGTACTGCCGCCTGATAGTCACGCGTATTGGTAGTAGGGATGAAATCCCGGGCTGGATGATGCGTCCGCCTCGCGCTTCACGACTTCTGGCACGTGCCGGAGCGCAATAGCACCGCAACAAACTCTGCAGCATTTTGTATCTCAACGTAGATTTCTCTCATAGCCCATCCTTGACAGTAAGGCTAGGAAAGGCGCTCTAACGATTAAGATTTGCGGTCATCTTCAATGGCTCCAATGCTCCTGGGAGGTGCAGCTGTGGCTCTCCGTCTAGGAGTCGCTCTTGGCGGATGAAAGTAAACACGTCAGCGCAACAGAACAACGTTACAAGATCAATACCCTACCGCGCGATATCTTATCCCTCACGCACCACGCTAAACGCAACCAAACCCATCATCACATTCATGAAAAGCAACCCATGACTCCTCCCTCTAACCCAGCAATGCTAAGAAGAAGCCCCATGAACAAACAACCTCTCCGCCATCGGAACTTCATCCTTAGCCTTCAACGCCTCGCGAGCGCCGTCCTCAACCCCACCAAAAACCAACTGCGCCTTGAGACTCCACTCCAACGGAATCTTCCACTCCGCACTCGCCTTCTGGTCCGGCAGCGGGTTATAATGCTGCAGATTACAGCCGAACCCTTCCGCTTCCAGCGCCGTCCACAGCATGTACTGGTGCATCGCCGAAGTGTGCTCGGACCAGGTCGGGAATTTGTCCGCGTAGGTGGGGAGTTTGGTCTGGAGGTTTTTGATGGGTTCCGGGTCTTCGTAGAAGAGGATCTGTTGTCGAGGAATGGACGGTCAGTCTTTGTTCAATTCTCCCAGGAAATGGCGGGTTGCGTCATGAGTATATCTAGGGAATCGTTGGTGAGGAAAGAACTTACAGTTCCATAACCCCCTCTAAACCCCTTAATCCTGTTCCCGGTATGTTCCCACTTGTCCTCGGGCACATGCGCTTTGAGGATATCCCGCACAATGTCCCAGAACTTGTCGTGGTCGTCCTTCAGCAGCACCACGAGCCGGGTGGACTGCGAGTTGAATGAGGAGGGGACCTCTTTGAGCGCCGTACGGACGATCTCTTCGATCTTGTTGTCGGCGATGGGACTCTGTTTGTTCAGGGCGTAGATGCTTCGACGGAGGTGGATGGCGTCCTTGAAGGACATGGTCTCGGAGGAGGAGGGAGACATGGTGGATGTGAAGGGGCGGGAGATGGTAGTGGTGGTTGTCGGGTTGAGCAGGTGTTGTAATGAGGTGGTGGACGTGGTTGCTGGTCTGAGCAGAGGAGCGTTGAGGCGATTGAATCGCGGGAGAAGTCTGGAGATGGTAGATGAGGTGGAACGGAGCAGTAGTGGGGCAGCCATCTTCTCGTAGAGAGGCAGATGGAGGGCGATTAAATAGGCAAGGGCAAGGACGGTGAAAGTTGCAATGGTAGCGCCGATACTACGGTGGAGGCGCATACCTTCGCTTTGGCACTTACGTCGTAGAGCGCGCGGTATTAAGCAAGACTTATGAATGATTTCATAAGCTTGAGAGAAGGTGCGGCTGCGAAACAACCTAATGCTGATTCCGCCATGTCAATTGCTTGAACAGGATTCAAGATGAAGTTGATTAGAAAGCTCTTACGAATACCTAGGTACGTACATAGTAGTGTGTGCTGCGTACCTGCATATGGTTGGGTTGGCGGAAATCGACCGCACGCCACTTAACTCGGATAATGTACACAGTCCCTGGAGATTATGGACAATTAAGAAGGTTACCTAAGATAAGCGGACTAATTAGCACTCATTCCAGGACGTGATGACAAGATGCTTGACCGTCCGGACTTCCGAGCACTCCCTCGTACTTACGTACATGCCGAGCATATTGTTTCGTACCTAGGTAGGTATCATCGTGTCGGTACACGATCGATTTGAGCTCGATTTGATCTAAGTTCACTCTACATAGCCGGAGGTGAGGCTCAGGTCGGATGGCACACTGTGCGTAATAATGGCTCTCGGCTCTCCATTCAGATCCCTTTGGCTTGCTCAAGATCCCTCTCAAGCTGAAGTAGATCTTTCAGGCAATCCATGAACAGCCGTCCCTCTGCATCGTCAAGCGGCAACAATGGTCTCCTTGGGAATGGACTATACCCATGGAGCTTGTTGAGAACATATTCTGAAACCGGTCAGCGTGTGAGAACATCACGCTGGACTCAGCGAACCACTTACTCATTCCTCGTACACCGGCCGGGACTGCGAAAGCATCTGCTTTCGCCATGATCTCTTGAATCTTGACAGCTTCTGCAACCTCTTCTTCGCTCGGTGATGCCTTTGTCAAGAGATCCCACAGTCGTACACCAGCACAGGGCGCAAAATTTGGTATGCCGCTTACCGTGCCATGGCCGCCCATCCGCATCCATGGCGTGAAATCGGAGATCAGACCATCGAGGAATAATAGAGGAGATCCGCGGCAAGTGTTGATCGTAGGCTCGTCATCCACCATCGCGGTAAGCTTCGCCAACTTCTCCTTATTGCCAGGACACGTAAGCTTGACTCCGCAGAGATTCGGTGCCTGCCGTACTATTTCCTCAATTACGGTGCCGGACATGTCTAGGCCGGCTGCGTTGGCTGGAAAGTTGTACAGAAGCAGAGGTATCTGTTGCATCCATCAGCCTTGACCCGAAATGGATGTTCGCCTGTTCTTACGGGAGAACGTTTGCAGATGTCCACGTAATACTGCACGATTTGCCTCTCGTCCGCAGCGAGGCTCGCCGCATAGTAAGCTGGCAAGATCACCATGCCCGCATCTCTGTATGGGCGTCAACTACGACCGGACGCAAAGCATTCCGCATGCCGCTTAACATGACTCACGCTCCGGCATCAGCAGCATCATTTGCCAGTCGAATCGTTTCGCGTGTGCTGGAGCCTCCAACACCGGCGACAATGGGAACGACGGACAGAGCTGCATCATTCAGAGTCTTCCTGGTGAATTGGATGAGTTGCACACGCTCATCGCGGGTCTATATGATTTGCCCTCAGTATCGAAGGCTCAGTACGTTTCGAAAAGGAGCGTACCATATGAACAGCTTCACCGAGAGATCCTGCACACACCGGCACTATGTGCCGTTGTCAGTAGCTAAACCAACACACGAATAGGGACCTCATTACCAATGCCCTTTTCAGCTAGGTCTACAATAGCTTCCGGTCAGAACATTTCCACAAATTCAACATCGCAAGCATGCAGTACTTAGCAGGTGTTTCCGAAAGCTAACGAGATCTAACTCCTCATCTTGGTTCCAAAAGGTCGGGAGTGGGCCATAAAGACCTGGCTTTAACGTGCGCCGAGAAGCTTTTTCGCGACTGTTCGCAGTCATCACAGCGACCTGATGCTGCGAATAACCGGGATTCACGTGTTCCTTGTCTTCTTTCTCGGAAGTACGGAATCGGCTGCGGATATATTGTCATGCCTTCAAGAGTATTTACGTCTCACAGCTCAACGCGGAAAGTCGGGCAAGCAGCGGCGCTTTCGGCCCACGATCCTATCTTCTCGGGCTGCCAGCCGATAATGCCGCACTCTTATCGCTGCCTCTACGTTTCCCGCGAGACGAGAAGGGTCTAGCACCGGCAAGTACGTGCATTAGACAGACAGGGCAGATAGTTCCCCGTATTGCCTGGCGTAGAAGGTCTATATCTAAAAGCATCGCCCCTGTATCGACGACCAGATCTGGATTTGTGAAAAGTGCTTTTCCATATTTCATGTCCAACATGCACTCTGCAAGCGACGTCAACGATCACAAGGTGTCCGAATCGAAGAATTTCCCAGATGTTGGAGTGATTCCGGACGTCGAAGTCGGCCGCCAAGAGGATCTAAGGCGCCCATTACGACCTCGCCATGTTCAGATGATTGCAATTGGTGGTGTTATTGGGACTGGCTTGTTCTTGGGCACTGCAGATAATCTCAAGAATGGAGGTCCTGCTGGCCTATTGCTGAGCTACTGTATAATGGCCTCGCTGCTTTACAGTGTCATGGTCAGTAGAGATGCTGACAAAAGACTCGACACATGCTGAAGACGTCGCATAGGTTGCATTGGGCGAGATGATCACGCAGTTTCCATTGCCTGGCGGCCAATTCACGTTGGCCTCTCGATTCGTACGAAGAAGCTCTCCCTGCAATCCTGGGTCAAGCCGTGTTATCGCTGACTGCAACTCAAAAGGTATCTCCCGAGCTTGGGTTTGCCATGGGTAAGCGATTGTGTTGCCTCCTTGATACATTCCCTGGAGGCAGTGTCTGACTGGATATGTAGGTTGGCTCTACTGGTACAACTACATTATCGTGCTCCCCGCTGAAATTTCGGCCGCCGCGGTGCTCGTCTCCTACTGGACGCCTGCGAGTGACCCCGGATCCACCTGTACGACGGGAATCTGCAACAATGCCATGTGGGTGGGCTTGATGTTGATAGTGGTTAGTCAAAGCGTTGTTGCGTGCCCGATGATCGAGACATGGACTGACTGGTCTTGCGATTGCTTAGGTTCTTGCCATCAACTTTGCAGGCACCCGTGCATTTGGCGAGATGGAGTTCTGGTTCTGCAGTCAGTTCAAGCTCCATCATCATTGGCTCGAGCATCTCTGACAATCGCCCTTGCAGGTATCAAGGTAATCACCGTGATCGGCCTCATCATCACTGGCGTTGTCATCACCGCTGGAGGCGGCCCCAATGGCGAAGCCATAGGTTTTCGATTCTGGAACCAGACGGGAGGGTTCGTCCAGTACGCCGGCATCCCCGGCGCGAAAGGACGTTTCCTCGGTTTCTTCAGCGTTCTCATCAGCGCGGCTTTTGCGTTCATTGGCACCGAGATCACCGCCATCGCTGCAGCTGAAGCCGCAGACCCTCGCCGGACGGTTCCCAAAGCCATTCGAACTGTCTGGGTGCGACTCATTTTGTTTTACATTGCCAGTGCCTTTGTCATCGGGCTTCTCGTGTCTCCTTCGGACCCCTCGTTGGACTTGGAGTCAACAGCGGCAAAGAGTCCTTTCGTGATTGCTATCAAGAATGCAGGCATATCCATCCTCCCTTCTATCATCAATGCTGCTCTACTAACGAGCGCATGGTCTGCTGGGTGTGCCGATCTTTTCATGTCCTCAAGAGCCTTGTTTGCTCTAACACGTACGTAAGTCCTGGCTTGACACTCAAGACGCCTAGCTGACATTGTACAGGACGAGGACAAGCACCGCAGATCTTTGCAAGGCTGAGAAAAGACGGTCTTCCATGGGTAGCCGTAGTCTTCTGCTCATTCTTCTCTCTGCTATCTTTCATGGCCGCGGCCAAAGGTTCGGCTGGCACCGCCTTCGGCTACTTCTCCTCAATGACTGCATTGTGCGGCATGGTTTCCTGGACTTGTATCCTGTGGACGAGCATCCGTTGGCACAAAGGTCTCAAGGTCCAGGGCATCGACCGCAAAGCCACACTGGCTTACACAGCACCTTTGCAGCCTTATCTCAGCTATTACGGACTCGTCGTCTGCATCATAGTCGTCATCTTTGGCGGCTTCACCAGCTTCATACATGAATTCGACACTTCGGCATTCATCACCACTTACTTCCCAGTCCCGTTCTTCGCCGCACTCTTCGTCGGATACAAACTCATCAAGAAGAGCAAGATGATACGTTATGAAGACATGGACTTCTCAACGGGCTCGTCCTTGGAAATGGAGAGTGGACCAGCGCCCACGGGCTTTTGGAAGAAGTTTTCCCAGACCATATAAGCTCGTCAGATTTGCTTTGAGGTGAGGACCCTGCGAGTAGACGCAATTGGCCAACCTGTAGAGTACCTATTAGTGTTTCAATCCGGATGAAGTTACATCTATAGTATCCCATTCTTTTTGCCTCTACCATCTGTCTAGAAGACTTTGAGGACACAAAGCGCAGAGGTCTGCTAAGTCGCACCATTTGTGCCTATGGGCCTGCGGGAGACCGAAGTGAAGTTTCGCCTCGTGACATTTAATTGGCTGTGTCTAATTGGTGGCCAAGGACCGATAGCACGGACCAGTGCTGGATCGCCAGAATCCCGCCGCCTGCTTCGTCCATCGTCTCATGTCGCGACATCTCGCAGTTCGCTTCGTGAGATAAGATGGCTGACTCAGTGCCATCTAGTCGCTTGAGTAGGAGCCAAAGGGCTCTTGCCGCCGCATCCTCCATGTCCTGGAATCCATCATTTCTTCTGCAAGAACATGAGCGCGGCACCAAGTTTGAACAGCAACAGCGAAGATTCGAACAAGCTGCGTAGAAGTAGACGCGCCTGCTTGCAATGCCGATCGAGAAAGCAACGATGCATGCAGGTTACCGTAGCCAGCAATGGCAGGACAACTCCCTGCAAGAGGTGCCGCAGCCTCGAACTTACTTGCTCATTCGAAATAGAGGACTTGCAGTCCCATCCAAATTTCAGCCCTTCGGATGCAGCGCAGCTCATGGTCGACTTGCAGAGACGTCTTCGGTCTCAAGAAGTGACTATTGCGTTGCATGAGGCCCGCATTGCGCGATTGGAGTCAACCCAGGGAGCAACAAACAGCCCAAGCCCCGTCCCGGGTCCAGCTATCCAAACGACGGATCCACAGACTCCATACGATCAGTACGGAGACGCTGATCTGGACGTCCCCGCACAAGGCGAGCAGACTTCTCCTACTGAAGGGTTTCGAATGGATAACATGGATCTGGGCCCGCCAACAGCTACCTTGCAGTCGCTGCGAGGCATAGAAGGAGCCGCCCCTACTAGAACTTTGCTGAGCGACCACGCACATTCTCATCGCCACGCTCGATACGATCCAGTCGTCCGGAAGATTCTCACTTACAGAGAAGCATCTGACGCAGTCAGGCGGTATACAGAGCATTATCATCCCATGGCACCGTTCCTGAGCACTGAGATTTCTGCCGAAAAGCTAATTGGCCAGCGCTCGAGACTGCTTCTTGCAATCTGCACAATCGCCTTCCGCGTGCGTCCATCCCAGACGATGACCGCTTGCTCCGATCATCAGAGGCAATGGCAGATGCACAAGTTGACAGAGCTTTACGAAAACATGCTCGCAGACGCGGTACTGTGGCCCGAGTCTGCAGACATTGACCTTGACGCAGTTTGTGTGCTGCTGTTACATGTTCAATGGATGCCACTCGAAAGGCTGGATCACGCACCTGGCGACCGGAGGACTAAGCGCAGCAACTACAGTGACCTGAGCGCTTGGTGTGATAGTCTTGTTATCCCCTGCTATAAGTGGCATGCTGACGTGATTGCTTAGGTCAGTCCTTGGCACAGCCGCTCGTTTTTCTACTCTGCTTGGTCTCGAGAAAGATCTGTCGCACTCCGAAGTAGATTCTGAAATGGATCTCTCACGCTTTAGGGTCTGGAGGAATCTTGTCTCCTGCGACTGTAATCTCATGCTATCCTCTGGCCTCCCGATGACTGTGGATCCCATCCCAATAGCTGATGTTGGCTCTACGTTTCTGGATCACCCGGAGTCTCAAGAACCAGGGGACACCCGCATCACCGCGCTTGTTGAGCTTGTGGCGATCATCAATCGAAGTTTGCAGAAGGCCGGGCTCCGTTCACCACGACACCTCAGCGACAGACAGCTTTCTCACTTGAACTTGGAAATGGAGACTTGGTCAAACATTTGGGCGAACCGCTTGCAGAACACACAAAATCAGCACCACTGTATTCCTTTTACGTCTTGGAGATGGTACAGGCTAGCAATGAACACTGCTCCGCTAGGCAAACTGTTCTCTCAGACCGAACAATGTCACATACTGCAACTACATATGTTACAGTCCTTGGACATCAGCGTCAAATCGTCAGCGCACATACTGTTAGCGTTTTCAGAATGCGGGCAAGTACTTTTTACCAAATATAGGACCTCAGGAGCAACGGAAATTCCGCCTGGCCCCTTCCCCATCGATAAACGTGCAACAGAGCACTTGAAGTATGCTGTGGACCTTACTTGGATCTCCTTGACATTTGCGACAGTCTTTCTCATCCTGTGCTACGTACGTGGCGTGATTGACGGTGAGTTTGCACGAGGCTGTAGATATGCCTCAGCTTGCTAACGGCTTTCCTTTAGAAGCATTGAATCTGTGCTGCCTGACGCCGCCCAGTCTCCCGATCAACCGAGCCCCAAGCTGGCCTTGCAATACCTCTCGGCTCTCCTGCCTTGTCAAGCTTAGCCTCTCCGTATTTGAGGATGTTTGTGAGAATACGTCCCTTCACCCGGCCCAGAACTTAATGGAGACGATAAAGAAGGCATCCAATTTGATCTTGGTACCGTCAAATCCCGAGAGGACTGAGGGCCAGATCCCAAACGAACTCACCGAACAAGATCTTGCTGGATTCTTGGACGAAGCCGACTGGTTGGGAATCTTCAACGGCTCAGGCGCTGAAAACAATTTCGGGTGGCCACAGCCGGACTCGTTCTTTGGTTGACGAACAGAACAGCCATATACTAGGCAAGGGCTACAGCTTCGGTGCCATTCCGCTGCGCTTAATGTGCTGCTTCTCATGAAACGAATCAATTCTGCTCAAAGTAGTCAGCAAGGGAAACACGATTCAGAGTCAGGTGAGCTCACTTTCTCTCATCTGCAAGCTCGAATACAACGGGTTGTGCGCCTTTCCACAGTACCATTTCCCCCAAGGCTTTCAGGTTCTCATTTCCTTCCAAGATGGTGAGGAAATGATTCGCTGCCAGAGTGCCCATCTTACTAGCAAAGTGAACACCTCCGTAGCAGAAGAGGAACTCCGTCTCGGAGAACCCTCCAGGATATAGCAGAATATGTCCCGCGTCTGGATGAGCTGTATGGTTTTCGAAAGGTACGCCTAGGTCCTCCTCACCAAGAGGAATCCACATACCCTCGCCGCTCCATCGAACGTGGATCAATTGTTTGCGATAAGGCAGCAGCTGCTTGAAGGCTTCGGTTGTTCGTGGAGCAGCTTCTTCAAATTTGGCCAGGAATTGGTAAGGCCCTGCGGTAATCAACACGAGATCTGCCATGTCTAGAATTGGTAGGGCCTCGGAAGGGAATGATTTCGCCGTGTCTTTCTTTGGAAAGTTCTACCATTTCACTTCCCAACTCCAAAGACGTTGGCCGATAAACATCTCGCCCAAGCCTTCGGCCAGTGCGGCTGAAGACCCGGCAGGGTCGCTTGCCTCCCGACAAACCCGATGCTTATCTCTAGACTGCATCGGCATCGTCGGCATCTATCCGCTCGTACGAATGGCCCTGCGCTTGGAGTGTACATCGATCATAAAACGGCAAATGCGTACAATCGTTGTCGATTACAGCAAATCAAGGCCTCCGCCATGTCGCGCGCTTTCGTAACCACATATCCGAATAGCTGGCCACCAAGTAAACAAACGGCGGATGATGGAATCAACGTCACATTTCGGACACTCAAGTATGGCGATCTCACTGTAACACCAATAATGGAATGTGGCGACTACTCATTTGGCGCCGAAGTGGCTGGTGTCGCTTGGAACAAACCGGTTGCAGGCCGTATTGTGAAACAAGTAAGACCTTTTTCAATCTATGCTGGCCTTTTGCTAACAGAGGGCAGCTCGTCGAACTCCAGGACAAGTATGCTGTCCTTGTCTTCAGGAATACCGGTCTCGACAACGCTGGGCATATTGCTTTCTCACAGCAGCTCGGCTCGAAGCTTGAGACAAATCCCTTTTATTACGGCCGTGAGAATGATCGTGTGGGCGAGCCGCTCCTCTGGGACGTCAGTAACATGGAGCTTGACGGCTCTCTTGTGAAGGAAGACAGCCGACGCTGGCATCATAGTCTTGGCAACGCATTATGGCATACAGATTCCTCATATCATCAACAACGGTCAGTAGTATGCGCGCAAGCACTGGGGAATATATCTCCTGCTGACTTTATATTTTGCAGTTCGAAGTATTCCTTGCTGCTATCTCACGGGAACCCAAAGCGCGGCGGCGTTTGGACCCATTTTGCAGATACAAGAAGGGCTTACGCAGACTTGCCCGCCAACATCAAGGACCGGCTGAGTGGTCTCGTCGTCGAGCATGACCTCTGGCATTCCCGACTCCTTGGCAGTCCTTCGGTCTACAAAGCGCCGACTGACCATGAGCGTGCTCTGAAGCCTCCTGCATATCACAACTTGGTTCAGAAAGCGCCTAATGGACAAAAGACTCTCTATCTAGCTGCGCATGCCAAGCGTATCCTTGGCTTCGACCCGCCCATGGAGGTCAACCCCGATGCGAACTGCACACCCGAAGCTGAAGACCCTCAAGCTATCGAGCGATCTCAGGCCCTGATATGGCAACTGATTGATCACTGCACACAGCCGCAGTATGTGTTCAGTTTAGAATGGTTAGATGGGGGTGATCTTGTATGGTGGGACAACCGGCAGTCGATGCACCGCGCTAATCCCTACACTTCCACGATGGGCGCGAGGGACGTAAGGCGAAGTACGGTCATTGACGACGGTCCTTTGGCTTGGGGTGTGAGCAACGACGTGAAGGAATCCGCCAAGGTCAGAGCTGAAGGCTGCTAGAACAGATTTTGACAATATCGGATGATTTCCCGCGTCTAGAATGGCCATTGGATTTCATGCATTCCCTTCCAAACCGACCACCGTTGTTTCTGCGTGGCTGAATTGGCGAATCCCTGTCCGCACTATCTTCCACTGCGACTTGCAGCTCGGATCGGGACAAGCGATCAGGGCATCTGTGGACATCCAATCATGTGCATGCGTTCTGCGTTGTTTTGCTGCCAGCAGCGGGAGAATTGAAGCTTCTTGTCGTCAGTATATGTCCGGAGATAGCGAAGCATTCTAGCACCCACCGAGGCTGTAAATGCTGAGACCCTGACCTTCTGGGAGATACATCATCTCGCCCTCTAGCGTGAAAAAGTCGCCGCTCTTTGCACCGCACATGATTCTTGCATCTGGCGGGCATACAGCTTCTATGCGTAGATCGTAAAGCTCAAACAAGTCATCTTCAGGCTGATTCTTCGTTGTGTCCCCCATAGTTTTGGATGGGTCTTTATGATTGAACTTGCCACACTCCTGTTGCTCTCAATCACAGATTTATGTTGACCTTGGTCCCACTCCCGGCTGAATAGGGCATAGAGTAACCCGGTGGCCCTGCCGATAAGGATACGATGTCGGAACATACTAACCGGAACTCGGAAATTCGGATGAGACTGGGGGGCTTTGGCCGCTCGGGCAAGGCTTCCGGATGTTACCAATATCAGCCGGCTGCAAGATAAGATGTATCTTAGACTGTCTTTGGTTTATCTCCCGCTCCTAGCCCTGATCCTCAGCGATGGAAGTTGTGCCGACGGGCTTCAGACACGTACTCGCTTTGAATTTGGCTGGAACTGAGATACAACAAAAAGAATGCATGCCGTGCGTGGACTAATGCTGGTGTTTCTAATGCATGGCACGATATTCGTTCCCGCAATCACCCAGCTTTTCAAACAAAGCCCTCGACCTTTCTTTTCGCTCACCAAGTGCAATGCAGTTGATCGCGGCTACCTCTTCTTCACTCAACTTAAAGTCAAAAACAGAGAGATTGTCGTTGCCGTGATTGGACACACCTAACCTGGTCCCCACGATCACTGCACCGACGTGGGGCTGTTGTAGCACCCATCGACTCGCTATGTTGGTCAGTGTGACGCCGTGGGAGCCAGCAATACCATCGAGGATGGACAAAAGCCCCTGGAAGTCAGTCCAGCCGCCCCAGGCGGAGATGATACCGAAGTACTGTTCGAGACCTTGTTAGTTTCATGGCCTCCGTGCATGCTGATGTGGTGGTTCTCGTACCTTGCGCTGAGATGGCGTCAACTGTTCAGCCGTTGAGTAGAGGTCTGGTGCGGTCCTGTTGAGCCACTTTGGTGACAAGAAGCCGCCGCACTGCGACATGTCTGTTAGTGGACAACCGTATGCCTGAGTAGTAGCCGCTACTTACTAGTGAGCCGTAGGTCAAAAGCTTCAATCCATACCTCTGGCACACTGCATACATGTCGTGCAAAGGTCGTGAATCGAGAAGCGAGAACTAAAAGAAAATCAAAATATCAGCGCCTCGCTACCAGACTAACGCCGTACTCTCACACTTGCCTGAACTTGGTTTGACACGAGGCCAAACGATCCGGTCCTTTCCAGGATGTACTCGCAAGCCTCCGCGGTGTGCTCTGCATCGAAATTGCAAAGTCCAATAGCAGAGACAAGCTGCGGTTGGCGCCGGGCGATGGAGACTAGAATGGTGAGGATTTCCAGATAATCTTTATCTTCGTACTATGAAAAGGGGTCAGCACTTTCATTTCGGCAGGCCAGCGGGCGTAGTGATGAGGCAGCACGTACATCGTACCAGTGGAATTGTAGCAGCTCAACTCTCCCACCTAGCCGTCGTGAACGCTCTTGAACCGCCCGAAGCACCCAGTCCTCTGTTATAGCCTGTTGCGGCTTGCTAAAGACACACCACTTCGTCGCTGCCAGAACCTGACCCTTAAGCTCGGGCATGAGCTTGTTCCTGAACTCCCCGTATATCAGCTCGGCGTCGCCCTATTCCCTTGTCAGCTTCTGTCGAGGAAAGCCAGGGTTGGGAGCGCCTGACATAGTGGTCGGCCATATCTGCCATCGTCAAGCCGGCTTCCACCAGCTGCGCTAGAGCCTGTTCCTGCTGCTCGCTGGTGCTGGAGCCCCATGCAGGTGAGGAAAGCTGCCAGAGGCCATTTAGTAGACGAGGAGCACTGATGGGCCCTAGTTTGAACGTCTCGACTTTCTTCGAATGTTCGGACAAAGAAAGCGAGAGTGATGGAGCAGGGATCTCTGCTTCTTCTCCTCCGTTTGGCCGGCCGCTCTGCGCGCGCAGGCTGTACAACATGTCTCGGACTTGTCTCTCTGCTCGTGAAAACGGAAACCGAAGCATCTCCTGGGACTTGCAGTAAGCTGCGCATTCCCGAAAAGACGACAGCAAATCCTCTAATCTGCCTTCTAGCTCGGCGGTGAGATCGGGCCGTGACTCTTTCAGAGCCTGGACGGCCTGAACAGTGTCCCCATCGAATTGGAGAATTGCAACCTCCAGCTCGCTCGTAGAGGACCAGATCGCTCGTCTTTGGACGACCGCTCGTATGAAGTGGGTCAGGCTATGGCTGGGTCAGTCTTCAAGACGTGAAAATTTATCTGTTTTAAGGCATACTATGGCAGCGAGTCTTCCGCCAGCTTTGATGAGAAGATACATCTGGTTAGAGCGAGGTACTTGTGGCATTCGTTCGAGACTATCGTTGGTTCGGGGAAAAGCGTTTGTGCGTTGGGCAATGGTGGTGGCGACTCGTGGATGCGGTTGCGAATGTGTTGAACGAAAGGTTTCTGTGTTGGGGTTCCTTGCGAGATCAAGAGGCGCAGACTAGACTGTAGCCATGTAGTAGGTACTGTGAGGTTTCAGTTGACTTGAATCGTTGATGGAGAGTAGGAGCAGCTGTACGGTTCGAAATGAGGACGTCGTCCATCATGTTTCTATGACACTGTCAATATCGTGAAGGTGCTCTCCAAGTAAAACAAGCTTCTTACACATGCCCGGCCATCACTGCGATCAAGTACGAGCCGATTGCTATATTCCCCGCAACACACGAATCCCTATTGAAGGTAATGTTGCACCTTACAATTAAAGACCGTGTCAAGCTGAAGCAACATTACGGAAGTTTTCTTTGCAAGGCGTTCGTGATGTTCTACAGCGCTTAAGATTTAGGCCACTCTCTCTTACGCTCGGCCAGATAAAAGGCGAAGTGGTTCTCCATCCGACTTCCGCTGCGGCGCGGATAAGTGGGAAACCCTCGGGCAACCTCACCTTACGCTTATTCGTTAGTAATCGCTGAACTGCCGCGCTTGCCCGAGGACAGGCGGCAAGTTGAGTCTTATCAACTAGGACCGAGGAGGCGAGCAGGACTTGGGCAGACACATCGTTAGGCGTTCGGACGCCCAAGATCGCTTTATAGCGTCGCGCAGGAGTGAGCGTACCTGCAGTCGTACGGTATGATCAAGTTGGCGGAAGAAGACCGCGCGGGTACCTGGAGATTCATGGCACAATGAAGACGGTTAGATAAGCAGGCTAATTAGCACTCATTTGAGTTGCGCATCAATCTATTGCCTCAGCAGTTGTGATATTAGACGTCTTGACAGTAGACTCGCAATGTCTATTCTATGAACGACACTGTCCGATTGTTCGCGAGGTTTAGAACCTATGATTGCTAGAAATTCCCATCTAAAAGTCCTCTTAGCACAGCACTTAATAATCACTCCCCTACATAAACGCCGGCGTCGTCTCCCTACTCCTCTTCTCCAGCCACTCCCCCGCCAACCTCTGACCAGGAGACGCCGGACTACTTTTCCCCGGTCCCGTGCTCCTGACCGGAGAGTATCTCGATACCGACCGATTTCGCAACGCGGGATGCACGGCTGAGGGTTTACGAGACTTGTTCGGGCCTGCAGCCAACCATTCCGAGCTGGAGAGGGCAGGCAGCCGGTTGTCATCCGCCGATGCTGGTGGAGCGTTTTCCTTCTCGTCTTCGTTGTTGTTGCGGCCGGAAGGATGAGGGGCTTGGTGAGAGGCGTAAGGTCCTGCTGCGATGTCCATAATGGTACTATCTTCTAACATGTTGGATGTGTGAATGATGTTTTTGCGCCGGATCTCTAAGGGAGTAGTCCGGCCTGTGCTGGTGTTGGTGTAGTTTGCTCGAAGCTCCAATGCAGATCTGTGTTTGTTTGCGGCTCTGTGCGGCCCCTCGGGATGGGATGTGGTTTTAGTTAGTCTGTCCGGATTCTCGCCTTCAATCGGGAGGGCGCCGCTCATCATAGGCTCTTGAGCAGCACCAAGAGAACTGAGGGCGTCTCTCCCACGTGCGATTGTATTCAGTTGGCCAAGACTTTGCCTGCCAGTTACGATGCGTTGCTGGGTGAAAGATCGTCTCTGCCTATTACAGTCGCCGCTCTGGTTAGTGATTTCTTCTGGAGGACTGTTGCTAGTCCGGCTAGCTGTACGAAACCCTTGCCGAGAAGTGTTGCGGCTCGTGAGACTCTGCTCCCGGGATTGACGACCTGTCTCGATCATAGGATATCGCTCGTTCATCATGCTGGATGTCCTACTGCCAGTTCGGCGTCCTCGGTTGGTTGTTACGGACTGCGGGCGACTCGCTGAAGCTGATGCGCGCCGCCTACCGAACGGCGGCGACACAGAGCCCGGTTGCGAGCCCGTCTCTTCAGACTGTCTGGTTGGGCTGAGAAATCCGTGGGCAGCCGCTTCCTCGCCTTGTGTAAGAGCCTGTGTCAATGTCAAGCCTTCGAGACCGTTCTTGAACGAGTGCATCTCGTCTGACAGCCATTTGCGCCATTGCCCACTCGTTCGCGCGGATCTTACCGGCTGAGGCTCTTCTGCGACTTTCTTCGGCGGCGATATGGAATAGCTCCTCACTTCTCGGCCGGTGATGGTGACAACGGTACCCACTGGTTCGACAGGCGTGTACGGCCGTGGCGAAGCACCGTCTGTCGCCCGTGAATACAGGCTTGGAGATAGAATGTTAGGACGCACAGGCTCTGCTGTTTGTTCGACTTTAGTGTGGTGGGGCAGATCATTGGACAATGGAGGTTGCGGGTGGGATCGGCTCAAAGACCGCAACTCATATGGGTTGTCGTCCATCATCGCAGCTCGGGTCGAGCGGGGAGCTGCCGGCGAGAACTCATCAAGAGGACATTGCCATCTATTCTTGGACTTCTCCATTCGACGAGCCAACTGCTCCGAAGAAGGCGGAATCGCCCTTCTAGCATGACGTCGCTGTAAATCGCTTGGTGGAAATTGAAAGGCAGCATTGTTGCCGGTATTGTCAGTGTTAGAACTGCTTTGCTCTAGCCCATCTGGACTGGCGACCTCGGGCACAGGTGAGCATATGTTGAACTTCACGTCTGTCGGATCGGGTGTCACAGTCCTGATACTGCGATTGCTGTGTGCGCTAGAGCGTGAAGCTGCCACATGTCCCCGCTGCTGAGACGGCAAGCTTGCACGACCGTCGATGGCCGTTGCAGATTCTGGTTGAGCGGCCTCGATCGATATAGACGGCGTGATCGGACGCTTAGACGGCTTTATTCGCTCTTGAAGGGCCGAATACAGGCTTTTGCTCTCCTCGTTACTCTTGAGCTGAACCATGCTTGTCTTTCGCAACTTGTTAATAACAGGACGACCAAAGAAAGAGCTTGCCTTGCGTAGAGTCGCCTGGCTACCACTGCGCGGCAGAATCCTGCTGGAATCGTCGACTGTCATAGGGCGCTGACTCATTCTCGAGTTGACTGTACCAGCTACCGTTGAATTGGTCCAACTGGTCACTCGGGACTTTGCATCGCTACACTGAGCCAAGCTCTCCTTGCTGCTGCCGGTACTCGCTCTTAACTTTGGCGGCAACGGTACTGTCTCGTCAAAATCCGCGAAGGGATCTTTGTTAGGTGCCTTCGAGCCTTGGTAAGACGCCGGATCTGCAGGATAATGCAGCTGCTTGGCTTCGACGTGCTGGACTGGAATCTCGCTAGGCGTTTTGGAAGTTTTGCGGAATGCTTTCTTGATGCGGCCTTTGAGGGTGTCGGAAAACATCCGTGACTTCTTCTCTGCCTTTCCGGTGATAGTGGGCAGTGCTGAATCCATCGTTGGCATTGGAGGGGGCGGTGAAGGCGGCAACGGCGGCAATGGCGGTAAGGTGTCGTTGCCAGCGTAATTCAAAGGCGGCAGCTCATGGTCATAGCCATCGTCGCTGCTCTGCTGCCACAGCGTTGCGCGCCGTCTTTGGAAAGGAGCGAGGAGCATGGATTTTCGTTCGCGTGGCTTCTTCTGCTGGAAGTCTCGGAGACATTTGTCTCTAGCAAGAGCAATAATTTCTTCATCCGTCTGTGTCTTACGAATTGACGGTCTGGCAGAGCTGAAGGTTCGGACCGTACTGTCAAGCGGCTCACCGAAGTTGGAGAGCAAAGCCAGGTTACCATTATATCCATCACGAGTGGCCGTGGGAGTACTACTGCGTTGGAGCGAAGAATGGCGGTCTCTGGAATGTGCGGAAGGATGCCTGGGAGTTGGACTACCATCAGTGTAGACCGATTGAGCCTTTCTGGTGCGCGGTGCGCTTGCCGGAACGGTGAGAAATTGGCCCTGTCCAACGGCTTCGCCACCTCGTCTGTTCGGTGGGATGACTGAGCGCTTTTTGGTAATGACTCTCTCTTCTCCAGAATTGTCAGTCACAGGCTCAGATCGCCTCGAAGGTGCTGCAATGACTGTCTGCGGTGGTCTCGTATCTCCTTTCGTAGACGTGGATTTTCGACGGCCTAACCGAGCTTCTTCAAGGTGGCTTCCCTCTCTCCGACCTGCTTGACTACGACGCCGCTGTATCTTCGGTTGAACCTGTTGGTATGTTTGCAAGACTGGCTCCCCTTCTCGCCGGGCTCTGTTGTAAGCCTCTAGTGCAGCGACCTCGGCATGTTGCTGTGTGACAAATGGATCGATGGAAGTCGAGCTGCGCTGATGCCCCGAGGACGTGGTATGCTGCGAGGATGTCGACTTCGCTCGGCGCAACCGGTCGCCAGCATTGCTGTTGGTCCTGGATAGCATTTTGTGCAAATCGTGGGTAAGATGCGGAATGGTACATGCAAGTGAGAGATCAAGGACCGACAGCGGGGAAAAGGAGTAAGCACAATGAAAGCGAACCATCTGATCCTCTTACCTGCCGCATTGTGGGAAAGCACACGGAGAGCATAACAGATTCAGGGAGGCAAGCGAAGAAGAGATGCCCACAACCGTGCTTGCTAGAAGCGCTGAAGTCGGTTTGTTAGGAGGTGCGACCCACTGCGTCAGGCTCTTCGAGAGCATGTCGTCGCTGGAGTCCATGGTATGGAATGTGGTAGCTCCTGACGATTAGTGCCTTATTGCAGAAGTTGAATCAACGCATCGAAATTGACGCAATCGTGTAGAAACCAATGTCAGTCCGTCGGATGTTAAGATTGATAGTCTGGGATGATCGCCGGTGCTGGAAAAGGTTTTGACTGCCCAGTGCCAATTGCCTGACGTTGTAGTACGTCTTGCCTCCCTTCCATCGATTGAAAAGGTCGCTGCTGCCGCTGCCTCAGGCCCCAAGCTCTGTTCCAAGCCCTGCCCAGGTGCCCCATGGAGCCGGGGAGGTTCATACTGTGCCAGGTAGGTAAGGTAGCCTTCAACATGAGACTATCATGCAACATCTCGTTTATGGTCATCTTGCCAGCCCTTCCGACCTTCAAAGTGAACTGTCTGGCATAGAAAGTACACATGGTCGATACTCCACGGTCTGACTCCAAGTGTGCGACTGCCCAGGTGGTTATCCAGTGTACAACCTGCGCTGACAAGAACCACTGCTGCGCGCCTATCGCAAAACCTTCACATTGCCAGGCTTTCGCCAGCATCGTAGGGAGCGCTCCGAGGGTGCGCCAGTAATGCTTTCCCGGGCAAGACGGGAATCGGAATGCAGATAAAAACTCGCTTCAGCGGCGACTTCTGACTGCGCAATTTTAGTTCCTCGTACGCCGACCACCCGAGTATCAGCGAAGCTCATGGCTCCAATGAAATCCGCCCCAAACAACTCGGTGTTGCTCAGGCCAGCTCGAAGCTCAAGCCAGTTCACCTCAAGCCGTTTCGACACAAGCTATATTTGGTGATGCAGCACTGCGACGTGAGCAGCCAGTAAATTCCATCTCTCCATACCGTGCTCAGATGGACGCCTATTCTGGGTATCCCTATGGCGAAGTGTCTTGAGCATCGAAATGGGAAAATCACGCGCGGGGCTTTGATTATTATAATGGGCTGGCAAACATATGTTACAACATTGGATCGCTCTCAATAGAATAACGGCTCTCACTAGAGTAACGGCTCCTGTCCCGATCTAGGTCTCCACGACACACCATTCCATAAACGGGTTTGCGAGCACAGTGCTCTGGCGACCGACTTCCTGCTGCGTCGACGTCGCATAGGCGGTCCGTCGGAGAGGGGGATTCTTGTTACTGGGAATCAGAACTTCACTGTAAAATTGACTTGTTGCAAAGCCGTCTGACCTCGGCTGAACGTTTTGCGACCAGTGCAGTTGCGGCGGCAACATGCCCTCGACGCCTCGCATTTGCCTACGCATCGACATGGACGACCCCGGTCGACTCCAGGCTCTCAACATCTATTCTACGTCACAGTAACAAGTGTATTATCACTCCACAGCGTTTACCGACGGCAAATGATCGAATGAAGGAAGTGTACATTACAGGTCCGGGCGTGATTGTTTACCGACTCGACAGCATTCTATAACGTTCATTCTATCGTTCATGCTGCTGCCCTCGCAAGTCACATGAGGGCTGCGTCTAGCTCATCGAGGGCTTGTCATTTCGCGCACGCCGTGCCGTGCTGTCATCGCCAGCACATCATGTGCGGTGTCGAGGTGTCGTCACGTCGTGGCACTCTTGCTGATGACGGCCCCAGTTTCCGCCCTGCGCCTCAACAACACGGCATCGACAGACCGGGGGGGTTGGCTGCCAGGCTGCGCAGCTGCAGTCACCACCATCGCGAAAATGGCGGAGGACGCGTCGGCATCGCTTATCGGTGCCGTCGGTCGCGCTCTTTATCGCCAGGACGCAGCCAACACCCCGGCTAAAAAGCCAGATCGCTTGTGATCGAGGCGGGATTGCGAAGTCGTCTCCACCAGCAATTTCCGAAACTCGCCTTTCACGTGGAATTAATGAATGATTGGCCAAAGGGCCCGGGTGTCAAATCAATTTACGCTCAAAGTTCTCCTCGGGCGCAAAGTCAGAGCTCGGACCTGCATTAGCGGGCGCCCTGCACGGCTAGGCTGAAACGGCCGAACCGCGCCCTCAGTTGCCCTGATCGCCGGGTTCGCACGCGACTGGTCGCCGCGCACCCACCACCGGTCGAGACCACAGGACCACGAGTCTCCAGTCTTACGGCAGCCACCCCGAAACACTCTTCTGTGGGCGCCAGCAGTACAACAAGAATTTTTCTCATGGCACAATGGGGTGTAAAATCGCCGTGTCGTTGAAATTTCACATGGTTGACACCTGCCGAGCATGCGCAAAGCCCTTTGTGCCCACCCTAAACCGGCGCAAAGAGCCCCTATTGGAGCGCATGCGAGAGCCCCCCCATTATTGTCCCCTTCTAGGCGACCCATTGTCGTAAGCGCTATTGTTTGTTCGCACGGGACAAAGGTAATACGCGGCAGGCATTATATTGACCATGCTCCCTCCCTTTCAAATGCCAGCCTCTTTTCCCCCATTCACGAGTCTATTCGGTCTCTCTACCACACACTCTCTTTACTGCTTCCACGCAAACAATCAACGTCTGTGACGTTAGTCCACTCATTCCAGCCACACAATCATTACTGCTTTGAACAGCACCCTGCTATTATAGCTTCCTGACGACCCAACAACCTGGTCTCGACGAATCCAACAAAGAACTCACCACCAATCCAAACCACCATGTTCTCCAAGGCTATCGCTCTTGCTGCCGTTCTGGCAACCGTCGGCGTCAACGCCATTCCCTCTGCTGGCCACAACCACCAGCACCTGCACCGCCGTCACCACGGCCTGCAGCATGCCGCTCGCGACACCACCCTGGAGGCTCGTGACGACACGTACACCCTGCACGTCCACAACCAGTGTTCCGACACCAAGTACTTCGGTCTCTTCGAGATCACCAGCGACTTCCAGATGAACTCCAAGTGCGAGCCGACCGAGATCGCTTCTGGCGGTGACGCCCAGATCCCCGCCAACTATAAGGACATCGGTCTGAGGTTGTCCGCTACCGCCAACCAGGGCGCTGCTGCCCAGTGGGCTCCCCAGTCTCTTGCCGAGTTCGGCTACAGCGGCTGGAGCGGCGTCGAGGGCACTGCCTACGATGTCAGCATGATGACCGTACGTCGACCCTTTGCCCTCTTTGCTATACCAGAACCTCAGCTAACATTCTTTTCCAATAGGGCTCTGACAAGAAGATCGGCGTCAAGATCGAGCCGCTCGACAACGGCAACGGCAGCCACGAGTGCGAGGTCAAGGTCTGCACCGAGCAGAACGGCTTCCCGCTCAGCCAGTGCTGGACCAACCCGGACCAGGTCTCCGACGGCTCCCCCGCCGACACCGTCTGCTACAAGGGCAAGACCGACTTCAAGGTCACTTTCTGCCCTAGCGACAACTAAAGCCTGTCCTCGCCCCATCAAATCCGTCATGAATCCGCTTACCTGCCTCCTTGTCAACTGACGGCTGAGCGAGATTCCACTTCTTCATCTTTCTCTCTTCACCTCTTTTCACTTTGATGACGGGAGTCGTTCAGTGTCCACCTGGGCACTAGGAGTTGTTCTACCTCTCTTCACACCTTTGCCTGTTGCATGCAATAGGAAGGATTGGGATTGGTATAGGGCGGGAGTGGGTGTTCATTTCACACAACAACATTGGGAATCACGAGACCAAAATTACAAGACGACGCTACGACTGGATCGCAACACGGCGCTTAACTTTTTTGGTTTCGGAGGGAGGTGTTGGGTTTTCCAGTTGAAACCATCAAAAAGCCCATTACCTCGCGAAGGGGGGAAACCACATCACTATCGACTTCTGCTTGGCACCCCTTCAAACGCAGGTCGGCGATGTGATTGGACCTTCCCCTTCGCTTCTTTGTTTATATGGAGGAAGTATATACCCACACAGAGACTTTTGCTTGTTTGATTTTTCCTATAGAGAGTATCGATTGAAAAAATCCATTAGAAACAACTTCCTCTTTTCTCTTTTTTTCTTGTCGTCGCGATTGGGTCTTCGTCTCTGTAGCTTATCATACTGTGATAAGAACGGGCATGTGCTTTGCGCCCGTCGTGGAAGTTTCGATCATCAACGAAAAGGAGAGCGCAGAGCTTTCGAAAGTGGCCAGGTCCGAGGTGTTGGATGTATGTCGTTGCAGACGGTCGACGTTGCGTCCGCTCCGCTTCCGTTCTCCACACCACGACCTGCCTCCCCCCCCTCCTCCAATATTTCTTCGAACCACTCCAAAACCCGCACGTCTTCAGATCAGAAAGATTGTCTTGCGTTCTCCAATCTCTGAATATATGGATGAAGATAAGGAATTAGGCTTTTTCGATAACACGGCCCTGTAAATTGTAGCGATAAATCCACGACTCGACGGAAAGTCCTGAATTTAGCGCTTGCGCCTCCCTCTCAAGGCAACCACTGCTGCCTTGCTGCTAGGATGAAGATTGAGCCATTACTCTTGTTTGCATTGCAATAACGGAGACTCGAAGTCTCCACTCCTTTAGAGACAATATGGATGTGAGTACAGCACGTTGACCGGATGAGGAAAGTACAGCTGCCCTCTCCTCGCGCCTGCCCTCCGCGAACTTCACTTCACTTCACATCAACTTCCCCAGCAGACTCTGCAAAAGCTCCCGCACCCGCATATTCACGTGCAAAGGGAGGGGTGGTGGGAGGCGTGAATGCTCGGCGGGGGGGTCCCGGCAATCGCCTGCTTCGCGCTTTCCTTCTTCGGCCGCACGGTTCTAGTGACTGCTGCTGCCTCGCGTGTCGTTTGGAGAGCGTGGTCGGCTAGCTGGCTAGATCTTTGCTTCCGATCTGAGGAAAGAGAGAACTTGACTTACCTACCTACCTACATAGTGCGTCAGAACCATCTTGTTGGCACGCTACATCGTCAAGCCACTCGAACCGTCGGAAAGTGCCCAAGCGACTTTCTTTTTGGTGTGAAACTCATTCTTGCCACAAGTCCGTCCACTTCTTTATCCAAACACAAGAATCCATCCAAATGGCCCCCGCCTCCAAACGTCGCAAGACAACCCACGACCACCCGCGCTTCCTCTGCTACGGCTGCGACGTCGCGCGCGTGCCGTCGCAGTTCCCGGACTGCAACCCGAGCGCCGACTGCCAGCACCTGATCAACACCTGCACGGCGTGTCTGAAGAAATGGGTCGAGGCGCAGGTGGACGCGGGGAGTTTCAAGACCGATGGGCAGGATAGTAAGGTCTTTGGGATCGCGTGTCCGCATCCGGGATGCACGGGGACGATGAGGGCGGGGGATGTGGAGGATGCGGCAACGCGGAAGGTGTTTGGGCGGTGAGTGGTTCAACAGTGGATTTCTTCGCATTGCAAGAAGAAATGGAGACTGATAGGCAACCGATCAGGTTCGACGAAATCGCGCGCCGTCACATTGCCGAGCACACGCCCGGCTGGCGATGGTGTCTTGCGCCAGGGTGCAAAGCAGGCCAGGTCCACGACTCCTCGGACGCCGTCGCAGTTACTGCCAGCGCCGTTGACAACGAAGCAGCCCCCGAGCAGATTCCCAAGTCCAAGAAGAGCAGCAAGAGCAAGAAGAAAGCCGTCGACGAGACAACCAAAGCCGTCAAAGAAGCCGACACAAAACCAGATATCATCGACATCTTCCAATGTCACGCCTGCGGCGCCCGAGCCTGCGTACCGTGCGACCGCCCTTACCACGACGGCGAAAGCTGCGGCCAGTATCAGCACCGCATCAAGGACCGCCTGGACGAGGAGGACCAGACGCTCCAGACGATCCAGAAGTCGACGAGGAAATGTCCTGCTTGCGGCGTGAATATCCAAAAGAATGGCGGGTGTCCTTACATGATCTGTAAGTTTTTGATGAAATTTTTGGTCGTTCATTTGGGGTGTTTCAATTCCCCCCTTTTGTTTTATTTTTTTCTTTTTTTCTCTCCGCTCAGAGCTGACGCTGCTCTCGTATCTAGGCCACAAGTGCAAGACCTCGTTCTGCTGGACTTGCATGCAAGATATTGATTCCACGGGCCGCTGCAGTTGTGTGGCGCGGCGATATCCCTAGGCAGGCAGGCAAGCGATCAATGGTTTCGGGGCCAATGGTTTCGGGGCCAATGTTTTCGGGATCAATGGGGGACTGCATGAAACACGTGGGGTCCCTCTGTTTCAAATTGGGTCCCTGTGAATCGGTACTGATTCGAGGTTCCATGTGGTCGGTTTCTCAAACAAACAGGCGGTTCCGGGAAAAGTTTCGCTGCTTCAAAACCCGGTAGAGGGAATGGCCAAGCCGCTGTTCCGGAGGGAGGAGAGGTGAAAGTCTCAAAAAAAGAAAGAAAAGAAAAAAAAAAAGGGGGGGAGAAGTGGCTCACGGATCAGTGGTGGTTTTGGTAATGGAGCTTAGCGTCACGTGCGAGGGAGATCTATTGAATGCTTTTGCTGAGTGAGAGGTCCTCAATTGCTACTATACATACCTTACCCGGGTAGTCAGGAGCTGAAGAGCGTCAAGTCCTACGCTGGCCTTCCTTAACCACGGCGCTCACCTACGGCAATAACCCCTGTGCTCTCTCACGTCAGCCGCCTTAAAGATGACAGTATGTGCTTATACAGCGACCAAGACCCAATCACTCGTGTCCATGCAAACAAAAAGATGTGTTGAAGTGGTGGGAATGGTCTTCAAACAGTCACTTCCGAGCTGTTATCGAGACTCCGCCGAGCCGTGGATTTTCCCCATGGGCCCAAGCTCTCTCTTTCTCTCCTCTCAGCTTCTACGGAGCAGCAGATGCGGGGATCGTCTGTCTTTCCCTCGGATACACAACACTCCAGTGACCCGACACCACCCAAGCTGCACCCGTCGGTGCCGTCACCGTGGGTCTCGGCTGATGGGATCCTGTACTAAGTATGCGTGCAGATCGTCCAGGTAAGATACATTACTGTAGGTACATACATTGGTATTCCTTCATCATTCTCTTACATCTTCTCGCTTGTGTCGCGACCCTATTCTGCACTGGTGAGCTCGACAAAGATACAGTCAGCTACGTACGCTCCGTTCGCCAACTCCATCGCCATTGGTTCATACTCTGAGGATCCGAGGTTGCGTTGATCGTGCAGCCTTGTATCTATAACACCAAAGGAGCCTGAGCTCTCTCCTGGCCAGCACCCAAATCAACACGCCGAAAGACCCATACCATCCTCATTATGCCCTTCACTACCGCCTCCCCGCCTCTCCCCGAGGTGCCCGACTCCATCTCCATCGAGACCTTCATGTTCGATGAGAACTACGGCCGCTATCCCCTCGGCTACTCCAAGCCGCCCTTCAGCGATGCCTTGACCGGGAAATCCTACAACGCACTAGAGATCAAGGAGCGCATCGACCATCTCGCGCGGGCTTTATCGAAAGAGCTGGGTTTCAAGCCGAACGAAGGCTCCGAGTGGGACAAGGTCGTCGCGTGCTTTAGCTTGAACACGGTCGACTACCTCACCCTCGCATGGGCCGTTCACCGGCTGGGAGGCATCCTGACATGCGCCAATGCCGCCTACAACGCGGCAGAGCTGGAGTATCAGCTCAAGGACTCCAAAGCCAAAGCCATGTTCACATGCTTGCCACTCTACGAGACTGCCATGACTGCGGCGAACAAGAGCAAGGTCCCCAAGGACAAAGTCTACATCCTGCCTATGGCACCTGCAATTACCCAAGGCATCTCCGCTCCCGGCCACAAGACCGTCGAGGACTTCATCCAAGCCGGCAGCAAGCTCCCGACCCTCCCAGCATCCGACCGCTCCTGGAGCAAAGGCGAAGGAGGCCGCCGCACCGCATTCCTCTGCTACAGCTCCGGCACCTCGGGCCTCCCCAAGGGCGTCATGATCTCGCACAAGAACGTCATCGCCAACACGCTCCAATTCGTGACGCACGAGAAACCCTGTCGGGACGCGCTGGCCAAAGAACAGAACATCCCGGAGTACACAGAATCCTGCCTCGGCCTGCTCCCCTTCTCGCACATCTACGGCCTCGTCGTGATCAACCACGCCAGCATCTACCGCGGCGACGGCGTCGTCGTCCTCCCCAAATACGACTTCACCATCCTCCTGTCCACGATCCAGAAGTACAAACTGCAAATGCTCTACCTCGTCCCGCCCATGATCATCCACCTCGTGAACCAGAAAGAAACGCTGAAAAAATACGACCTCTCCTCCGTGCGCGCCTGCTTCACCGGCGCCGCACCCCTAGGCAAAGAAACCGCCGACGACCTCCTCGCCATCTTCCCCCACTGGAAAGTCAAGCAGGGCTACGGCCTGACGGAAACCAGCACGGTGGTCTGCACGACAACCGACGACGACATCTGGCTCGGCAGCTCGGGTTCCATCCTCCCCGGCGTCGTCTGCAAACTCGTCACCATCGAGGGGAATGAGATCGAGGGGTACGACCAACCCGGGGAACTGTGGGTCAAGAGTCCTAGTGTCGTGTTGGGGTATAATAATAACGATAAGGCGGACCGGGAGACGTTCGTGGATGCCGCGGATGGGAGTGGACGGTATATGCGCACGGGGGACGAGGCGGTGATTAAGCGGAGTCCGAATGAGGGGGGCAGGGAGCATGTGTTTATTGTGGATCGGATTAAGGAGTACGTTCCATTTCACCCCAGCCACTACTCCCGTGGTCTCCGGACCTTTTCACTGACCCAATTCTTCTTGCAGACTCATCAAGGTCAAGGGCCACCAAGTCGCGCCCGCTGAACGTAAGTTCCTTTCCTTTTCTTCTTGCTTTGACCGATCCCTCCCACCCCCCTCTCCCCCTCATTCTTCCCTTCATCATCTTCTCGAACCCTGGGTGAGGAAAACACCAAAAAAAAGAAGAAGAAGAAGAAGAAGAAGAAGAAGAAGAAGATTCCCAAAACCCCAAGATTCCAAGAAAACCACAAAAAGAAAAAGAAAAAAAAGAAAAGAAAAGAAAAGGGGAACCCAGGAAACAAGCAGAGACCCCAAGACCAATCAAACTGACCCTCGACCCTCTCACACAGTGGAAGCCCACCTCCTCACCCACCCCTCCGTCTCCGACTGCGTGGTCATCGGCATCCCCAGCGACCGAGAAGGCGAAGTCCCCAAAGCCTTCGTAGTCAAAACTCCCGGGGGAAGTATCGAAGAATCCGACGCCGTGCTCAAACGCCAGATTATCAAGTTCGTCGAGCAGCATAAGACGGACTATAAACGGCTCAGGGGCGGGGTCGAGTTTGTGGATGCCGTGCCGAAGAGTCCGAGTGGGAAGATCTTGAGACGGTTGGTGAGGGATCAGGAGAAGGAGAGGAGGAGGAAGGAAGGGGGGAAGTTGTAGGTGGAAATTTTTTTGGGGGATCGAAAGGCTTGTACGGGCTGTATTTGTTTGTTGATACTTTTTTTTGGCCCTTTTAACCCTTCTTTCCCCCCTCCTCTCCCCCCACCCTTTCTCTGGGCCTCATAGATAAGGGTATGATCATCGTGAACAAAGTAAGACGATTCTTTCAAACGCAAAACACAACATCGGAGAATGGATTCTTCGACGTAATTGTAATATACACCACACGTTCTTACAACGGAGTCCCTTCTTCGTCCAATCATTTTTATGTTTGACTTGGAGGGACTATTTCAGAAAAGGGAGCTCGAGATGATCTACCGACCATCCGTAAAAAGAGAAATAGGTGATGCCAGAAGTTGGTAGAGAGAGGACGGCTTTGTCACGGACATAAACATCAGAGCTATGTACGCCTGTCGCCTCCTCCCCACCTTCTTGTATGCTTTTTGTTCCTTCCGACTTCAATTAGTCACACACGCGCATATTTCATTCTCATCAATTCATATACCGACAGTGTCTCCCCAGCCTTTCAATGACCCTCATTCCTCTTTCTTTCCCCCACACGAGGAAAGTGGGTCGAAAGGGAAGATAAAGGGAGCACTCTACTGCGCAATCCCAATAACGCCACAAGCGGGCCTACCCCCGGCATTCCCCGTCTTCTTGCTCTCCTCGTTGCCGCCCTGGCCCAGGTCGTCAGTCCCCGCGTGCACGACCACAGTGCGGCCCAACACGCTCTCCGGCCCGATCAGCTTGACCAGCTTGTCCGTCACGGAGCCCTGGGCGTTGCCCTGCCCGTCCGTCTTGAAGTTGCCCAGGTCGCCGACGTGGCGCTCCGAGTCCGAGGGGGCGCCGTGGGTCTTTTGGTGCGGGTTGACTGTGTTTTGTCACCTCGAGGTTAGAATTTGGCTCTAGTGGGGTAGGGGGGTAAATGGATGGGGCTTACAGTGAGGACCGGCAGAGGTGCAGCCGTTGGTGTTGTCGCCGAAGGCGTGCACGTGCATGCCGCGCTCGGCGTTGGCGTCGTGGCCCGAGATGTTCCACGACACGGTCGTGTCGGCGCCCTCGGACGCCTGCTCGAAGGTGACGGTGCCCTTGACGTTGGAGTCACCGCGGAGGACAGCCACTGCCGGTATTGTCTTAGCCTTTGTGTTTCTTTCTCATCCTGGTCTCTCGGACTGTAAAGGGGTGGTGAAGGGAAGGGAAGGGTTGGTGCAGAGTTGTGAGGGAACCCGTGGGGACACGCATGTGCCGTGTCGGAATCCAGGCAATGCCGTGTCCCATGCAGCTGGTTGTCGACCATCAAGGTCCCACCAAGGTCACGACGGGCAGGCGAACGGATTACACTGGCTAGACCAGCGTACACGCCCCCATTGGAGGTCCCAAGGGTGGTGCCGCCGTTACAATGGGGTAACCTTGATGGTTGCCGCTACCACAAGCCAGTGCATATAAGGGGGACGCGCCCTCCTCCCATCGGATGGACTCCCATGTTCGAATGGGAATGGCTCCAATGGCTATGGACAGGAGGGATAGAGAGAGAATGAAACATGCTCATTCTTGCTCCCTCCCTCCGCCACTAGCCCTCAACCCACGGGTTCTCCCCAATCACAACAAGTAGGTGAAGTCGGGGCTCAGTTTTGACGTACCTGCCTTGACCATTTTGACTAAGAGTGTTGATATGTCTGGCTCTTGAAGAAGTTCTTTCGGTTCTGATGAATGAGTTCTTGGTATCAGCGAGAGGAGAGAAGAGAGGAAGTGACTTAGTTGGAGAGGAGCGGGGGGGCGACGAAGCTCTGCTGCTGCTGCTGCTGATTGATTATTGATGATGCTGCCCCGCCAATCCCCACCTGTTGACATCACTTTTTGGGACCCGTGGCTCGGCAGCTCGGGAAACTGATCTAGTTCTGCGAAACAGTATCTCCTTGTGCTGATTGAAGACGCAGGTCTGCAACTCGAGGCCGAGATGGAGAGAAATTGACTCATTATCACGTATGTAGCATACGGTCAAAACAGTGGCATGAGTATGAAAAAATGAATCACTGTGAAAGACGAATTTCCTTTTTTTTTTTTTTTTCAATGGGTATATTGCTTTTTTCATATGCTACGTAAAAGCTATCCGCACACCATTGAGCAGTCTACTAGATAAGCCACTTGTTATATCAAATTCGTGAGAAAAGCGGATGGAACATCATAAAGACGTAATTTTCACGTTTATGCCTGGAGCTTCTCCTTGAGGGTGCCCTTGAGGGTGACGGCGTCAGCAGCGAACTTGCTGATACCCTCCGACAGCTTGTGCACGGCCATGGTCTCCTCGTTGAAGTCGAAGCGGAACTTGGACTCGTCGTTGAGGTAGCTGCGCTTGGGGATGTCGAGCTTGGCGGTGTCCTCGGCCGCGAGCTTCTTCGGCACCGGGTCCTGGCTGTTGTACATCTGCTCGAGGAGGTTCGGGGCGATGGTGAGGTAGTCGCAGCCGGCAAGCTCGGTGATCTCACCAATGGTACGGAAGGAGGCGCCCATGACGATGGTGTTGTAGCCGTGCTTCTTGTAGTAGTTGAAGATCTGCTGCACGGACTTGACACCGGGGTCCTCCTCCTTGGTGTACTCCTTCTTGGTGGCGGCCTTGTACCAGTCAAGGATACGGCCGACGAAAGGAGAGATGAGGTAGGCACCGGCCTCAGCACCGGCGATGGCCTGGACCAGAGAGAACATGAGCGTCAGGTTGCAGTTGACGCCGTGCTTGCTCTGGAGCTCATGGGCGGCCTGGATACCCTCCCAGGTGGAGGCAAGCTTGATGAGGACACGGTCCTTGCTGATGCCCTCCTGCTTGTAAAGCTGTTGTCATTGTTAGTGAAGATTCTACGAAATACTGATGCTTGACTTTGTACATACGTCGATGATCTTGAGGGCCTTGTCAATGCTGCCCTGCTTGTCGAAAGAGTAGGCAGCGTCCACCTCAGTGGAGACCTTGCCGGGGACAATGTTCAGGATCTCCTTGCCGAACTGGACGAGGAGGAAGTCCAAAGTGTGCTCGACCTGCTCGTCAATGTCCTTGCTCTGCTTCTTGCCGTGGGCGACGGCATTGTCCACAAGCTTCGCGTACTCGGGCTTCTTGGATGCGGCGAGGATCAAAGACGGGTTGGTGGTGGCATCTTGCGGCTTGTACTTGCCGATGGTGGCGAAGTCACCGCTGTCACAGACGACAGTCTGCAGTCATCAGTCAGTATAAGATGACAGACAGAGCTTTCAAAGCCCGAGGCGGGTATAGACAGCCCCCCTCATTGTCAGACAGGTCTTCACTTACGGTGCCGGAGGCCTTCAGCTGGTCGAGAGAGGAAGACATGATTGCGGTGATGTTCAAGTTCTGGTAGTATTCGAAGATGTAAGTTGTTGCTTGGAGGAGTCAAGAGTTTGTGTCTGGAGAGTAAGTTGGTGGCCGGTGATTCCAAACTTTTGTTGAGCCCTTGGAGGGGCAGTGACTTCAGTTCAGGCGAGACCCCACGCGATTCGACAGCGACGGAAGATGACACAATGCTTAAGTAAGGTGATGCTAAGCGGGCGCGGCGGGTTTCTGCCGAACAGGCATTTCGCGGCGAAATATACGGGGCGCTTGCAGCTTCCTCCGAGGGATCAGAGATGAGGCATCTTCATCGAAGGACGTTCTAGCCTGCAACGAAAATGCTATTCGATGAAAATCCTCTGTATTCGCCACCTACCCAGCTTTCTTTGGGGTGACTCTCACCCTCTCGCGCATTGCTGCAGCGGAAGCGGGTAAACTGGCCGGAAGAACTATTTTTTGCCACCTGGCACCTTCTGTGTACAGACAGACAGAAGTCGGCCTATGCGCGCCTCCCGGCGTACTCCGAGGCAGCTCTTTCGCTTCTCGCGCTAAACACCAAGGCCGAGAACGACAAGCCCAATTCCTGTCGACTCATCCGCGCTGCTACCGCTTAATGGGCATCGCGCATGGCTCGAAGGGCCTGGTCGACCATATGCTTCGTCACGCCATCCGAGATCTGACCTTCCAGCTCACTAATGAGACGCTGCATCCATGTTTGCCACCTCTCTCTTGTAAAGCCTCGCCATTCCTGGTCTTTCCAACGAGGACCAGGCTTCGCTACCTTTCCATCGAAAGTTTTCCTCTGCACGCAGAACTCCCAGATAGTCGACGCAGCGTAGATGAGCCAGACAGCCGCTGCTGATGACGCGACATTCGAAGGCTGCTCCTCCGTTTCAAGCGCCGTGCGAAGCGTCCATATACAAAAAAGCGACAAGTCTGGCTTATCTGCCTCCCTCGCATGCGCAGCGCTCACTAACCTAGCAGTCCATGCGTTAATGTTGATCCAATGCCGTTGACTCTCTTCCTCACTACTATCTGTCGCAGCTAAAAAAGGGTAATCAGTATCCGACCCTACCCCCAAAACACGGCTTCTGAAGGAAGGAGGGAACAAAACTACTCACCAGCGTTCCACGCCTCCCGCATCTGCCACCCAAAAACCGGCAGATCCCTCCAAACCACCCCATCCTGCACATGACATACTTCCCCTCCCTCCTCCTTCTTCTTCTTCTCCAGCGCAGGCCGCTGCTGCACCCGTAACACCAGCTCCACCAGCTTCTGCTGTCCCTTGCTATCATGCGGTGTCGCCGCAGCACAGGCAATTAGACACTGCCACGCTTGCCAGAGTAGGTCCTCGATGTCCGAAGCGTCCGTCGTTGCCTCGTAGTATCTGTTCTCGATCGGCTCGCAGAAGGCGTCGAGGGTGCTTTCGGGGTGTCCCGTTTCGTTGTTGGCGGCATATGCGCTTAGGAGCTGGTATTGTGGGTTTTGGCGTAATTTGGTCGTTGGGTGGAGGGGCGACATTTTAAGGGTATGTGAGTTGGTTTTATGTTGGGTTCCAGAGGACGGAGGAAAGTCGATTTGCTTGTCCTGATGTTCGTCTCGAAATACTATTCGAGATCGTTGTAAGAAGTGTGTTGAGTCCGCTTTCGTTCCGGCGTAGTAATAATTCGGAGCGCTATCTTGCGTTTCTCAATCGATGCGACAGTCCCCTCGTGTATGGCCTTTTGCAATCTGTTAATCGGACTTCGGATCTTCAAAAGATGCAGCTCTACTTGTTTGGCTTTGCTTGAGATGTTTGGCCGCAAGGTCGCCGGTCTACCGCTGTGCCGACAGAGCTTCCTGTCCCTCTCTCGCTCCCGATTCTGTCTGAATCCTCACTTTCCGTCCTTTTGCCTTCTACGCCGTTACGGTATCAAAAATGTGCTTCCGGGCTCACTTGCTCACTGCACACGATAAGAGTAACAACATAGAGTCGGACCTACAAACGTAAGGGGAGGGACCTCCTTCCCAAGACAGCTTAGCTCCGCCGGTTCTTGAGAACTCCACAGAAGAGTTGGAGGGTTGCAATCTCGGTGGAGTTCAAGAACCCTCCACACTTTGACGTCTGTCAAACTTCACTGGATAGGATAATGGCAGGTAGCGCCTATGCGCCGAGCCCGGAACCCTTGCAGATCAAAAAGTCTATACCTGGCGCCATGTGCTCGAGAGCGGCTCTCTCAGTGGACGTGGTGTCGAGGTGGCTAATTTGTCTCTTATAAGTCCCAGCTCTTGCCTTGGGTTTAACATGCAACGGTGCCTTGCAGGACTCAACTACTTCGTGTCCCACATGGGTGTCCTGCAAGCTTTCGACTGGTTGGCGCTTTCTGATGATAGGAGACCGCCGGGCGAGTGATTGATCGGCGGGGTTGCAGATGTAGTGCGTGACTTGGTTTTGATGGTACTACTACGGTTGCTGCTACAATCGCCCTTTCGGAAGTATGTATGGAAGAGGCAGGTACGGAAAGGCACAACTGCGACTACTGCCATTGCTAGACAGGATAGTCACATCGTGCATAGGTCGTGCGGGCTCTAATAATTGTTTGGGGATAGCTGGCTACCATGAGAAGCGCATGTCCCAAGTCTCTTCCTCGTGGGTGCGAAAGCATAAGTATTGCTTTTGCGCCCGCCCTCCCCCGAGTAAGAAGGGGTTCTCTTTCGGAGAGGAGAAGAGAAAAGCTGCGCTCTCCCTACTCCTCTATCCATCAAGTGCATACTCCACTAGCTCATCAGCTCACATTCGCTTTACTCCCCTTCCCTCTCCTGACCTTGCCCTCCGTCGAGGCCTTGATACCACAAGAACTCCAAACCATGCGTTTCCTGACCTCGACCCTGGCCCTAGTGGCCACGACCACCTTCGCTGCCCCCTTGCTCGAAGAGCGACAGTCCGCGACGACCTGCGGCAGCAACTACTACAGCTACTCGCAAGTCCGCGCCGCGGTCAACTCGGGCTGTAATTACGTCTCGCAGGGCGGGACGGCGTGTAGTGGGAGCTGTAAGCCGTTTCCATCCCTCCCTCCCTCCCTCCCTCCCTTTCCCCCCCCTTGTCATTTCAAAACGATGTGGACAAAAGAATCGTGTAAAAGAAGGCGCCAGATGGGATTGGACCAGCAGACTAATTTATGTGGATGTATGGCTTACAGATCCCCATGTCTATAACAATTACGAGGGTTTCGATTTCCCCGTCGATGGGACTTATTATGAGTTTCCTATCCTGGAGAGTGGACAGTTTACTTGTCATATGTTCTTTCGCCCCTTCTTTCTCTTTTCTCTCTCTCTCTCCTTCTCTCTCCCTGCAATGGGTTTCCTGGCGAAAGCACTAGGACTTGTTCGAGTGCTGATTACATGGGATAGAATCCCCTGGTGCGGACCGGGTGATCTTCACGGCCGATTGTGAGTATGCCGGTGCTATCACGCATACGGGCGCTTCGGGGAATAACTTTGTTGGGTGCTCGGGGACTTCGTAGATGGGTTTGATGAGGGGTTAAGAAGATGGAGTGTAGAGGAGGAGTTGTCAGTTCGATTGATCGCCTCGCTCTGGGAAAATGATACTTTTGTTCTCTGGTCCAGAGGCCAGCATGTACGGTGCTGTGATTTGAAGTGGCTATACTGGGGGGCCTGTAGATACATAGCACAATGGTGAAGCCCGTTGTAAGTCCTACTGTCTGAATGTCAAGGGATCATACGAAATCTCCGAAGATGCAAAGAAATTGATACTTCCATCACGGCTGTAATGAGCTTGTTTGCGAGGTGGATGTCTTTGTCTGCATGTCTGTAAGGCCTCATTCTGCATGTGGTGCCTTTGTCCTATCCTTCCGCATTCCTCACGGGTATCTATGACAATGCGTGTGCAGTTTGGATTCCAACGCTCTGCATTGCAGTCCAACACGGTCGCCTATCATGGCTGGAGAGGTGTCAGATCCGAAGACGCCATCGCCCAAGAAGAGCAGCAGAACGACGACACTCGATCCCATTCGAACCAGCGGCCATGGGCTTGATCCCACCGCCGCCGAGTTTAACCTTCAGCTAGTCGGCAACCACCACATCGGGGCCCCAAATGCCGGGGGATCTGCTTCTGCTAGCGACCCATTCAGCCAATCAGACGGAGCAGCACAGCAAGCGAATGCCGATCCGACGGCGATCAGTCCGCGAACACCACCGCCACCACCACCAGCACCTCGATCCGGTCGCAAAAGTCCTTTCTTGGGCGCGCGCAGTCGAGTGCAGTCGCCGACCATCGCCGTGGCAAGACGGCAAGTAGCAGCGTTGCTCCATAGCGATGGGGATGAGGACGACGATGAGGATGGCATCGGGGCGAGCAAGAGCCCAGGTGAGTGACCGCAGGTTGTGCATGTGAAGGTGAGAGTCGATGCACTCACCGTCATTGTCAACGTCTTTACCCGCCTCTTCCTTCTTGCGCTTCCCTTTTCAGAACCTCACTTCACATCCTTGCTATTGATGCCTCTCTTCCTATTCATGCGTTGCCATTGTCGCGCACAGCTATTGTCGCGCCCATGCTCCATCCATCATGCGCCGCTCCATCCTACCCATTCATTTGCATCCGTTAGAAAGACAAGTCACTGCGTACGCCCTTGACAGTACACATCCTTCATCATATCCATTCACTTCATCACCCAAGCACTGCACATTCACCCACAGGCTACTCACCTCTGACTCTGGAAAGAGTCCCCGGCTCACCCATGGCAGACCCTGGCGCACGAGCTGCGAAGCGCATCGAGAGCTCCAACGAAGCCGAAGCCGAGCTCTACGACAAATGCGTCGAGCTTCAGAACGAGAATGCCGAGCTGAAGAAAGCCTACGACCAGGCCAAAGAAGACTCGATCAAGCTCCAGCAACAGAACAAGACGCTCGAGAAGAACAATGAAGACTTTCAAAAGCAGATCCTCCAACACAAGGAAGAGGATGAACGCAAGGCAGAAGAGTCCAAGAAGAAGCAGCGTGCCCTGGGAGGGAAGGACTTCGAGTCCGAGAATGAGACTTTGCGGGCAGAGCTCGCCAACGCAGTCTCGGATCTGAATGACAAACACGACCAAGTCAGCAAGCTACAAGATGCCAATGACAAGTTGAACGCCGAGAAAGAAGTGATGCATGAACAGATTGACCAGCTGCATCAAACGATCGCGGCTACACAGGAGGAAGCCAAGGAGCACAGTGAGGCCCAGCAAGCACTCAACAACATCAACTCGCGTTTCGAGTTCACCTTCAGAGGCCTGGGGACTGGTTTCACTTTGCCCGAATACCTCGATCACGTCGACGTTCTTCAGCAGACCAATCGCACCCGTCGCGCTGAGTCCCAGCACAGTACTGCAAGCGACCTCGGCGAGCCTAAGATCGGTCTCCAACGTCAGGACACCAACCGCCAAGTATCTGGGACATCAGTCGCTGACGAGCTGACGGGACTGGACGAGAGCGGCAGCGAAGCCGGTGATGAGAGTGCCGGCGAAGCTGACAATGACGGACCTCATGACGACGATCCCACCCTCACCGCTCCCGCCGACGACGCTTTCAAGCCCTTCTGGGAAGAAGACGACAACCACAGCAGTTCGACCGAGACGGCGCATCTCCGCGCCGAAATCGAATCCCTGCGCTCCCAGCTCGCCCTCCAGTCCCAGCAGACCGAGGAGCACGAGACCACGACGGCGCATCTCCACGCAGAGATCGAATTCCTCCACTCCCAGCTCGCCCTCCACTCCCACCAGACCGAGGAGCATGAGACCGAGACGGCCAATCTCCGCGAGGAATTCGCCTCCCTGCGCGCCCAGACCGCCCTCCAAGCCCGCCAGCAAGCCGAGGCCTTCACGGCCGAGAAAGCGGATCTCAAGGAGGAAATCGATCGACTGCGACTCCACATCGCGCTCCAGGTCCCCATCGCCCGGGAAAGCACGGCGGAAATCGAAACCCTCCAAAAAGACCTCAAGTCCCTCCGCCAGCGCCTCGCGACGGCGACAGAACAGCTGAATCGTCCTCCACCTCCTGTCCGCGTCATCCGCCAGCCATCCCCATCTTCGTGGACCGAACTCTGGACGCTGGTCCCCCCGCAGGTCAAGAGGTCCGTGGTGGCGTATGCGGTTCTGATGGTCAGTTTGGTCGTGCTGGTTACGGGTCTGCAGGTCTATGAGAAGTATGTCTGGTGGTGGGCTAACACGCGGCATCAGCCGCTGCAGGATGATGGGCGGCAGGGGTTGGTCGGGTTGTGGTATCAGGCTATGGTGCTCTTGACGGCGGAGTCCGGGTCCGGTGCGGGGTTGGTAGGGTGGGTCGCGTGGTGTGTGCCGTGGTTGTGGTGGGATGTTCTGGTTGGCGGTGGTGGGGATTAAAGGGGCGTAGGGCGAACTTTTTCGAGGGAAGGGATGGGATGGGAAGGGAAATGCGGGATGTGTAGACGGAAGCGGATGGGGCAGGTCAGTGGAAAGTGGAGAGAGAGAGGGGGGAAAACGATTGGTACGATGATGATGATGATAGGGAGGGGCTTTTTGGTCCTTCCCTCTAACGAAATGCATTTACGACGTTGTTGAATTTTGGCCGCGAAGGAAGATACCCCCTCGGACAGCAGAAGAAGGACTGATTTTTGGGGCCCATATGAGCTTACTTACTACACTTCTTTATATGGCATCAGAAAAAAAAAAAAAAAAAAAAACCTTGGATGGGAGAGTGGGAAGGTACTAATCAGAACTCGTTTTCCTTAGCTAGCACAGACTTGGAAGCGAGCCAAGTGCACCATTTTATTATCCCGAAATAGCCTCGCTATCCGGCCTAGCTAGCCTAGCTGAGCTTTATGTATTCGCTTATCACGAGAGTTCGAGATGAATCCTTCATTTTTTCCCCACGATTCACGGAAACAGACTCATGATTTTTCAATTTCCCCTCCTCTCTTGCCATTTTGTCACCGCAGCAGGAAGCACTGTGCTTTTTTGCTTTCTTTGGAATCATTACTCATACAAATTTCATTACTTCATAAAGGACTCCTGCCTAGCTCATCTCATGTAGCGTGCATGCGTGCGTACGTGCCCTCCTTCTCTCCCTCCTCCCTTCTGGAAACACCCCCCCTCCCTCGCGGTGGATATGGCCAAAGGCAACACACGTTCAAGTATTGATCACTTTCTCCCCTCCCCTCGCCCTCCCCTTCTCCCCTGTCCAAAATCACGCCACGAAATTGCAGCAAGCTAAGGATTTTTCTTTTCCCACCAAGAAAAACGCCGATCGCGCAAAATCGCTGCATACCACGGGACAGAGTGGAGAAGTATAAAAGATCCCCGTCCAAAAAAAAAAGAAAAGAAAAGAAAAGAAAAAAAAAAGGGCCCTTCCTCCTTAGCAAAACGCTTGCGTGAAAGAAACAGCAAGCAGGATGAAAAGACTTTGCAGACCGAAATCCTTCTTTCTCGTTTTGCCCTCAACTAGGGCGGACAGCACAAGTCGATCGAGTAAGCATGTCATCGTATTCTCTTTCTTCCTCCTCTTTGTCAGATTTGGCCACTCTCTCTTCTGACAAGAGGCCAAGTCGTCGTATATTGGGATAACGTAGTTGAAGGCGGGGAATATTTCTGGCGTTCGCTTTTGGAAGGGCGATGGGACGGGATGATTCCCGCTCAGTCTTGTTCCGAGTTGGTAATTCGAGGATGTTGGAAGAGGTGATGGTTATGACAGAATATTTCTGCTTCTACGGGGTCAAGTCTGTCAAGTCGTGAAGCATCGTAAAAGTCGTGTGGTGTGTGTAAAGTCTGCTCACATCCCCAGCCAACCTTGCAATTAGTGTCCAGACTCGTATCCGTCCTGAGGCAGCTCGAAACGTTTGCTCAGACGACTGCCTGAGCCCCTGCTACTACCGTGATAGCCGCCGTCCCTCGTGCTCGACATGCCGCTCCCGATCTTGATGACAGCTGGGCCGCCGTGCTCTTGAGGGACCATCTCCACGCTCGCTTCGCCATACACATGTAGCACGGTCTCGCCAGACTGGATCTTGATGCCATCGGAGCGCGATGCTCTGGATGAGCTGCTCTTGTGACTGCCCTGCGACATGTGGCTGCCGCTAGTACGACGAAGACTGCTGACATTATCGACCGTCAGATCCTTGCGCGTGCCACTGACGTCTTGCTGGTATCGCTCGATGGTGTCCTGTCGCTCTTGCTCCTCCCTCCGTGACCGTTCGTACGCATGGGCAAGGTAGCTTTGCTGTTCGGGCGATATATACGCTGTACGACGCCTTCCGAACTTGTCTTCGAGAATGACCTTCTGTAGGCCGGACCCTGCAGATACTGATGTCGCTTTGGTACGGCCGGAAGATGCGGCGGTGGAGACCGACTCACGGCGACTACGGCCGGAGTATGAAGACTCTGTGCGTGTTCGACCAACCCGAGCACGGTCGGAGTCGAATTGCTCGGATGAGGATGGATATTCTACGCCTGTGTCAGACCGTGGCATGTGGTGAGACTTCTGACGCATGTGCCTGCCCGGTAAGGCGATTGGCGCTGTATTGCGCGACCGCATAGAAGGCCGCCGAGTGACGGCCGCCGGTGGCGGTGGCGGCAGGACCTTGCTGTCTCTTTTGCGCCTTTGTTCATACTCGTACTTTTCTTCTTCCTCGGAGTCTTCCGATAGCGAGTCATCCGAGCTGGAAGCGGAGTCTGATACAGCAGAGTCCTCGCAAGGAAACGTACCAGGCATTTGAGAGGATAAACTCTGCCTCGCTGAATACATCTGCGTGGGTCCAATCTGTGGTGCAGTTGTTAGTCTCGTAAAATCTCTGGTCAACCCTGAGGTATCGAGACTGATGTGGCGAGCAGAGTAATCCGGGGTGCCCTGCTGTTGATTTCGAGAGCCAGGCTGCGAAATCTCGTGAGGTGAGCCAGCGCCGGGAGAATGGCTCATATACGGTGGATATGTTTGCGCCGGGGGTGTTCCGCTCAAATAGTTCAAAGGCTGGTGCAAAGGCTGGTGGGACGGATACTGGTATTGCTGCAGATGCGGGGACTGTTGATAATAGGCAGCCCAGTAATTCTGATACGCAGAGGGAGAAGAAAGAGGTCCAGTCTGCATCGAGGTTGAAGCATTCGGTATATCGTAACCATGGATGCTGACAGGTCGGCTGGGACGTGCGTTCGAATGAGTCCGTGGCCTTTGCACTGTACTCAGAGATGGGCGCGGCGGATGTGTCGCTTGCGCTCTTGATTTGGCTTGCGCGTCTGCCGCGGTGCGTTGAGCGTGTAATTGCTGCTGATGCTGCCTGGCCGCTTCTGGATACTTTGCCGCCCAAGCAGCATACTGCTGAGCGTACACTTGCTGCGGAGTTGGCGAGACGGTGGATGGTGGATGGTGGGGCGTTTGCTCCTGTTGTCGGTCTGGCAGTGTATACCTCCGCTCTGTGACAGGAGGCCTGGATACCGAAGCAGACCTCGGCTTCTTCGTTGATGAGGCCGGGTTATGAATTATTGGGCGGCCCTTCGGAGCGGAGGAGCCGGCTGCTGATGAGTGTTCATTCGAAGCTGTGATACCAGTTCCATGATGGCCTGAATGACCAGGATCGCTCGCAACATACCGGCTTTTAGGTGGCATCACTGAGGATGCTCTTCGCCTTGCTTGAACCTTTGTGCCTGGCTTCACGGAGCTCTCATCGCTGTCGCAATCTTCGACTTGCGCAACCTGGGGGACTCTCCTAATCTCAGGCATGGTGTTTGATCAATCCGATACAGAGGTGTAGGCAGGTATTCTGGTCGATATATGACTCCTAGGTGGTATGACTCTAGACTACGACCATTTATCGCAGGCTGACTGGGCTCGGTCAGACTGTTGTCACCAGTAGTTGTGTGCTTGTATTGCTCGCAAAGATTGTCGCTGTTGTCTCATTGTAGAATGTCTCGGAGTGTTTTCAATCATTTTTGTGCGACCGCGTCAAACAATGAATGATGCAGGAGCCTAAATGTTTGCGCCTTCTGCTGTCGGATGGCTCACCGGTCATGCGAGCCGGGAGGGGTCGCAGCATGAGAAGACTGCAGCAAGCTCCTCGCCATCCAGCAGGTGGCAAAGAAATCGAGGGAGGCCACCGAGAGCGAGTAACCCGTCTCTTCTTATTCGGCCTGACGGACAATGGGCAGCACCCGGCGAAGATGAGACATTTGGGAGCACCCGGCAGAGGCCCAAAATCTGGGGATGAGTAAGAATATACTTGCAAAAGCCGTGGACAACGCAAAGAATCGGACAGAGGCATGTCGTGCTAACGCGAAAGGTCACTAGTCTTGCTGCATAGCTGTTGGACAGCTGCAGTAGCTGCAGCCTCTCAGCAATGGGACAGCCGGCCAACGTATCGGCTATTCTCCTCTGCCGCAGTATCTGACGCTATTCGCTGAAGAGGGTGTGGTGGCATAGGGCGAATGTAGGTCTGCCAACGTTTGAACGGCGGCGCGCTGACCTTGGACATGCTCGTGGTTGTTTCTTTCGTGAAGAGGTATCGGATGAAGACAACCCAGGCCGAGACGATATTGTACAGATGAAGTGGAGTTGCAGCTTGGGTTCACCGGAAGTACCCGAACCAAGACACCCTTCTCCTTCCTCCCTTGCTATCGACTTACTTCAAGAAAGAAATGTCCGCGTCTACCATTTCCTCGCCATCGACATGAGGGCGTTTATGTGTGCACAGGGTTTGGGGAGTAGTATTCGACTGAGCCTTGACATGTTCTACAGCAGTTGGTGCCGATGACTGACTGGCCAGGCACACCAAACTGGCCTGGCATCTCATCTCTTGCTGCAACGGCGAGCAGCATCGACGGCTTGGACGCATGACATCGGCGTCGGCAAACCCATGACTCTCAACATACTCCTCCCTGCTGGTTCACACAGCTCTGTGGATGCTGAGATGATGCACCCACAGATCGGAGCTTTCGCGCGGGCAATTCGTGGGAGCAAAAGGCAGTCCTTCACCGCTCCTTCAGACGGGTCTTTGACTGGTCCAATAGCACCCACGAACTGCACCATCCGCGCAGAGTCTTTGACACCATGTGGGTAACTCTCTGTTACCTCGGACTGCCGTTTTGAACCGTACATGCACTCTCGTACTAAGAGTACTCTGTCTTGTACTTCGGCAGTCGTCGCCTCCTTTCTCCACCCCACCTGGTTCTCCCGCCACCCCATGGCACATCATGTGATCGGCTGCTATCAGCTTGCTGTGTTGTACATCGTGACCTCGATTCGTTGACCTTGCTTCCCAAAGAGGGAGCGCTATAGAGGCCTTGACTATTGCAGAGGTACTTGGTACTTTTGTAAGCGACTGCATGTTCAGATAGGCCCACAGGCATCCACGTCACTACTCAGGCGCTTGGCTTTTGCAGCACACTCCTGCGCATGCGGCACAGCCCGGAGTTCGCGATCGAGGAACAATTGAGACGAGGGAGGCAAAGGGGTTGGTTGACACTGAGGCAAGGCTGTCATTTGAGAATGGATGTAACCACCCACCGATCTCGATTCGTCATCGTATTGCAGTCGGCCATCATCCTTGTGTGCACTTCCCTGCTGTACCTGATTCCAAGGGGCTGGAGAACATCAGCGCAAACCTCTGCACAAAGATCCAATTTACGGCTCATTTCGCTTCGATGCCTGCACAAGCGGACAGCAGAGGCGTTTGAGTCCTTCCATCCCAACATGCTTGCCTTCTGCGCCATGAGCGAAGCTGAGACTGAAGTCAAGGACTCTTTTTCCACGCTCCACAGTATGCAGAGGGTAAGTGAGTCTGGTATGGCACTGCAGCTGAGAAAGCTAGCATCAGCTGCTGTGGGCAAGTTCAGAGCGGTGATGCTGTCTTTCGACACCCAGATGGCTCGGTTATTAAAGATTGTCAAGCTCTTTTCCATACTCTGGTGTCCCAAGAGCTCGGTGGAGTTTACACTAGGGCTAAAAGGAGACCTATTGGATACCAGAGTTACCGTGATTGCGCTTCTTAGTCGGCAATGCTGGTCCATCTGTATTCCTGCCAGTGGGATGTATGAACCGTAGAACTTTGGTTTGTTTGTTTTCTTTTTCCCTTCTTTTTCCCTTTTTTTTTTTTTTTGGAGGACCAGGATTCAATCCTGCGACGTAACTCGCGCCGTTTGACAAGGCAACGGTCGGCCGTGGCAAGTGTTTTGCTGGCTCGATATAAGATCTTGGGTGCAAGATGAACGTTCGAGATGGAGACTAGAGTTGTGCCTGCGACTTTGGTAGTGAATCTTGGGCTGCGATATTCACGAGAACTGATGCGCATCTTGTCCAGTTCCCTTGCTACGCATATCACATATCAGCAGGCACGATTCTTAGTTGATTTGAGTGGCATGGGAGCCTGGCGCGATTGAGGGCCGGGAAAGACTTGGAAGCAGCTACCGCACTGGTCATTTTCAGAGACGGGACGTCGAATGGGAAGAGTGGTGGCCAAGAGAGCGTAGAGAGTGACGGGAAGAGACCACAGTCTGGTAGGCGCCGCACCTCTGACACCTACCTAGGTAGATCGTCCCAACCAAGGACGCTCCTTCCGTGCAAAAGGCCACAAGTCCAAGTCACCACCTCCTAGTGCACACAAAATCTGTAGACCTACTTTGTCATGTTGAGGGAACCGTATCTTCGGCGATTACTCGACAGCGAAAGCCATGACTGTGAACTAGGAAGTCTCTATCCGTGGAAGTCAAGAGTGTCGTTTCTCGTTTGGCCATGACGCTCCGAAGATGCAATCGGGAGATACAGTGGCATTTGTAAAGTTGACCGTCCTGCTCAAAGCAAACATTCGAGCCGTCAAGAGCTAGTCGAGAGTATATTACGTTTGGAGCTCAAGTAGGTTTGGTCTCCAATGATGCGTATGATGGCTTCAAGTGGAATTCAGTGCGCGACGCTGACGCCGAATGCGCGACTTACTCGGTCTCAAGCGAGGTGCATTTGCCTTTCACTTGGTCGACTGCGGCTGTCAGGGGCAAGAAAGACCATGTGAGCTGTTTATGGCTTGCTTGCCGTCCTTTACAACGGCTAGCTAGGGCTCCAATGCCCCTTTCCGGCGAGAGTTGTGAACCAGACAAGGCTGTGTCGGCCCGACTGGTAGTGGAAGAGATCGCGGCCTTCCGTTCGACGTCAAATAGACGAAAGTAGAAACCTTGTGAGGCAAGACGCTTGCTGACCTCTGCTTCAACCTGAAGATGGATTACATACGCCCATTCAACCCTCTCGCCATGGCTTGAAGTCTGCTACGCATCTCCGGTGCACTGTGCTTCTGGCCCTTCGACGCCGAATTGAAAGAGTCTAGGGCTTTGCTGGCGTATCGCGATCACGGCATGCCTGCTGGCCTTGTGACAGCCGTGTTCGCCATCCGTAATTCGAATCACGACCGTCTGAGTGTTGCTGTAATTGACACGTGCGTCATGATGATGATGTAGAGGGATTTCGTCGAGACTGGTCGTGAAGACGCCACTCGCGAGCATATCTTGAACTAGCTGTAGTCGCTCAGCTCTCATCATAAACATGCCGAAAGGGTCCTGCAACGTGTTTTGAGCTTTGGCGGCTGGCGACGGTCCTTGACTACTCCATCACTGCACTACCTTTCCGCCGCGTCTGCATAGTCCACTACACCTTCCAGCGGATGAAGGTTGCTGAGTTTGCGTATGAAGTAACGGGCTGGAGTACCTTAATCCGGCACCTGCACTTTGCAAGAGTAACGTCTTGGCGGACAACCGTCCTCTGTCGTCGCCTTGACAGCCCATGTGACCGAACTCAACCAGCCAACGGTACCGGTGGTCTGCAGATCTGTACGGTTGTGTAGTTCGAAGAGACTCAAACTTCGGCGGCTCTTGCAGCCAGTTACCTGAAAAGGAAGGTGCTCTGGGAATTGTGACAGCCCGGCTCGGCGTTCGTTTCAATTTACTAATTATTACTGATCTGGAGTATTCGAGGTGGTCTGCGCGATGATTGCTGAATGTCCACGATAGTTTGTGCAAGAATCTTCAAAACTCCAATTAAGCCAGCCATCATCTTGCCATAGTCGTGAACTATGATTTCGAAATTTGGCCTTGCGTAGGACGCACGTGGGTGCCATTACCATTTCTCGGGACATGTCGCTGTCAAACTTCCGCGCCCTCATTCCGAAATCCAATGACACCAGACATATATAAGTGTGTGGATAGAGCGGCCATGGTGGGTCAGGAGTAATGGTGTCTGGACGGAAATGTCTTTGGAAACCTTATTACAGTCCACGCGTCCAGCAATCAGCGTCCTTCCACTGGTTGCTTTGGTGGGGTACCTCCTTCGAACGTTGGAGCAACCACCCGCTGCTATACGCCTGGTATTTCCGTACTCGATTACAAACCTTCCCCTCGGGACCGAAGTGGTATCTCGTGGCTCAGCAGCTCATCATAAGTCTGGTAACGGACAATTCAAAATTCTGTTTGGAGATTCGCGAGACGAGGCTCAAACTCAAATCCGGATATCCAAACCCAGGTCAGCAATTTGCACACGTTGGAACAACTTGGATGCTTGAGTTGCATAAGGATCTATTGCTTCTGATGAGAGTTGTCTGTCAACAAAAGCAGGCAAGGTGTCGAACCCCTACATCCTGTCAACGACCATCTGTGGGGCCAGAATATTTGTGATCGGAAGCATTGCCGTTATTGCACGGCACAGGTTGGCACATTGGATCTCACAGGGGAGAATCGATCGGCCAGATCCGCGGACCAGGATGGTGGCACAACGAGAACCACGGGAGGGATGACACGTTGTCGGCTTGTGTCACAGGGTGAGACTAGTGCTGTGTTAGGCCATCGGGACCAGACTACCGAGAGACAATCCGACTGCCGCCCGCCTACGACGGGTGAGCCCGGTTGGGCCTGTCCATCATGCACCAGCCAAAGCTGCCCTTCCACACATGGCTCCAAATGTGAGACATCAATTGAGCCTATATGGACTTCAGACCACCAGCGATACAGATGTGTTTAAGAACACTTGCCATGAGGCTAATTTCAATGACACCGAAGTTGCGACGGGCGCATGGCCATCGTCCAAGTTTCGGGGCTTTTCACGGGCTCTCGCGGCGGCGATAAGAATGAAGCAGAACTAAGGTTTTGAAGCGGCAATGCAAGGCCCACCTGTCACTCTATGCCCTTAGAAAAAAGCAAGTCGAGGCGCGCTGGCTCGTATTGGCTTGCGAGCTTGCCGCCGATAATGGTTAGCAGGCTCGAAACATTTCTAATACCGTAGCATTGCACCCGAGCATCTCGAAGTGGCGGCCGATGGGAAAGTTTGGATTCATAGCGCATGAGCAACGTCGGGTGTCCAGTGACACAGCCACACCGCTGACCGCGGTCACTCTATCAAGATTTTCCGGGCCATGATCTTGCCTATACGTGATTTGTCCTTTGGTCCAAAGCAGATGAAGATTGAAGTTGGTGAGGCCCACAGTCGATCGTAAGCCTCTGTCGATCACTGCAAAGCTCCTCCACATTCCCCCCGAATGGTTCCAATCGCGCTCGGCAGCCACGTACAGGATGCGACGATGCATTCGATGGCCGCGAGCTGGTCACTGCAGGTCCCGAAATGTCGCTCTTCTCCATTTTGATCAGGTGTGCGCGGTACCAATTGAAATGCTAAGAAAATGATGCAAGACCTTGGTTGGAGAAGATGGTGTTGCTTGGTCTTCTCTAATGTCTCGAAAATAATACATGAATGCCGCCGTACTTTTCGACGATGATATGATCATCTACAAATCGAAGTCGCGCCCCCCGACCCGGCCTCTTTCGCGCTTGTCTCGCAGCTCCGGGCAGCGCCTTCGGTGGTTTATGAACCAATTGCTGACCTGTGTCATGCTAATACCTGTCGCCTGTCGTCTCGTTAAGCCAAGTAAGGGGGAATTGGAATTCTAAAAGTTCAGTACATACCTTCGAAAACAATGCTTTCTGCTCCTCGCTTGGATAGGGATTGGACATGTTCTAAACAGTGTCAGCTTCACGGCTGCAGATGTGTTCATAGTGCCAATTGTACCTCGTCGAACCACGTTTTCATGATCTCTGTTGACTGCTTTGGCAAGTTGCTTCGCTTCCGTGTCTTCCCATGCTGATATTCATAGTGCGCCTGCATGAAGTACTGGGATTGTGGTGATTCGTAGCCACCGTACGGGGTCGATGCTTGTGGCGCAGGCAAACAATCTCTTTTTGTGAGTCGTGCGTTGTCTATTCTTGACCCATGGCTCTCCCGTGGAGTGACTTGTGCGTGGTATGCCAGGTTCCTTGGGCGGAGATGATCGTCGTTCACTTCACGTGGGCTGGGGAAGCCCACATTCGTCGTGCGGTGGGCTGATAGATCGTGAAGGTCATGGTCGTGCGAGGGCGCTAAATGAACTGGTTTGAACATTGGGACTCTGTCGGAATAAGTCCCATCGATTGACGGTTCTCTGGACACGCGACCTGGACACTTCTCTGGTGTCATTGATGCAAGGCCAAAAGGATGCGACCGAATGTGCGGTGGCTGCTGCACGGACAGTCGTCTAGGTGCCCGCATGTCATTGCCTGCCGATGAGAAACAATGCGACCCATCTGCAGGGCATGCGTACCCAGGGTGGAGACCGCAAGATGCCGTGCGGGATGGACTCATCGTACCAGGCCGTGTTAATGGATAGCATTCGGGTAGCGGTTCTGTCTTCTGTTTCTTGCTTGGATAGAGTGATGGTGGCTTGTAAGTAGATGTTGTATATGCTGGTTCGCACGGTCTTGGTTGCAATGCACTCGGGGCAGCTGTAGGGCTTTGAGGTGGACTGGTAATACTACTGGCAAGGACCTGTTTCAATGTCAGATCGCACCAAGCGCATATTCGTTTCTCATTACCCACAGTCTTTAATGGAGGGAGAGAAGGTTTCTGAGACTCTGAGAATTGGACTGGTGGGGAGTGAGGTGTTGCATGAAGCCGCCTGGGCGACGCAAAGCTTCGGGATCCAGTCTTGTAGCAATCCATCGTGGAGCTGAACGGTGTGTCGTTCATGGATGTTCTGTGGCGACTTTGTCGGCGCGACGAAGAGTTTCCGATTCCCTCGCTACCGGAGCATGATGCTTCAGGCGTTGGAAGTCGAGGACTGCTATCATACGATGTGGGAGCTGGGAAACGTGTCGAGCCACGGTAGTCGGATAATGTAAGACTTTCCATTCCAGTTTCCAAAGGCCAAGGCCAGAGACAGATTCTAGTAGTGCTTCAATCCTGGTATGAATGATCGGGAGATCAATCACCAGGACTTTGGAAGGAACGAACCCTCTGCCAGTTGCTGACCAGAATGCGTCCGCGGCTAAGGCCAGAACAACCAGGTCGTCTAGTGCAGCTTCTAGATCACAGCGTAAGTTTCAGCTTGCAATGCAATGCGTCTAGCTTTCTTCAGTGGCTTCGAATGAGGAACAATCAAGATAGCTCTCAGTTGGAGGCGGGATTTCGACGAATGAAGGTAATGGCTTCCAGCAATAGGTGCGTCCGTCAGAGAAGGGCAGAAGTAAATGTTCAAGTTCTAACGTGCCGTGCCGGTGGAGCAGAAAGCTTTTTTTGGGAGGAAACGTTATGAAAATAAGAGCCGCGTGGTTTCGGGATGCAGTGTGGTGAACACGGATTGGGGTTCGATGGGAAAGCCTCAGAGAAGCGCGACCCTGGCATCCGTGCAGCATCTAAACGCATTCTGCGAATGCGGAACATGCACCAATGGTGATACTCCAACTCCACCGCCCGCTAAACAGATCTGCGAGGCCAAGGTACTGTATCATGCAACGTGCCGCTGCCACTGGAGCGGCGCATGGAACCGCCCTTACGGCCCAGGACCCGCTTCAGGACCATGCGGCACCCGCGTCACTGCTCATGCTTTACCTCTCCAGGGCTGGGATATGTTCTCGAGCACGGACGCCACTGCAGCGACTGCTTCTTAGGCTTTGTCCATGCCGCTCACGGGTATTGCAATAATCAAGGGCGGCCGTTTGATATGCCGAGCAGCCTCGGAGACGTTGCATAAGCCGGCCTGAAGCTCAAGCAGCCGAAGCTAGATGGGCGCCACTACCGTCCATCTTCGGCTTGAACTTCCGCTCGTTGGAGGGGACGCGTTGACAGCACGAGGCGGATCCTACTTCTCTAGGCGTTTCAGTAGCAATTCCATCAGCAGGCATGCTGGGATCTTCACCCAATGGCTTGCAGGCATGCGAGCAATTCGCGGGAGTCTCCTCCCTGATGTGGTGATACCAGGCGCGCATTGTAATGCAAAGCTCTAGGAGGTAGCAGCGCCTCACCGACTAAGTTCCCCACAATGTCGCCGACCAAAGGCTCGACCTGACAGACGAAGCCAGGCCAGGACTGGGGCCTAGGCAGGGTCGACGCCAGATACACCACTTGCCTCTCGCCCACTGCTGCCTGGGTGGGGACGTGATTCTGAGCACTACGGGCTGCGTGGCCTGCCGGTCACACAATCCGGTGCTGAACCACATCGATGTGGACCGATGTGCCCCATGCCTTCTGTCTCGTCTGTTACAGCAGGCTCCTCCCGTAGTTAGCATAACACTGTTCGGATGAGGCGCCTGCGTGACAGATCGGTGCGCGCGCCTCCTGTGCTGCGAAGCCGCCGCACTGTGAACCGGGTCGATGGCTCGAAACTTAGAAGTGCGATGATGGAATACCTCCGTCGAGGCGGCCAGCAGCAGGCCAACCTGAAGCGGTAGCGCATAAGCGTGAAGTCTGAGCTTGCGCTGAGTGGAGAGTAATGGGTTTTCCGATCTGGTCGATAGATTCTGGCGCTAGTAGTAGATCTGCATCGACACGCGGGACATCCTGGACATGTCAAATTCAGACTTCCGGCTTATCCCTGCGAGCTGTCACCGCGAGCGCCACCCCTTACCACCCCGAGCCTTTTTGCCTCGACTGGGAAAGGTGAAGTCACTGAGCCACATGCGCCGGGACGGCGAGACTTTGTATCGTCCAAAGTCAACATCTCGGACTCGATCACTCCCGGCCGTCGGTTTGACTAACAGCCCGCTATACGAAAACTCAGTCTTAGTCAGAAATGCGATCTACTACGATGTAGTATCATCCACTGCATCGGACGGGAAGCAGGCCGTTGACTTAATCTTGCAGCAGCGCCCAAGCGGCGCAGCATATTGCAACCACCGCTGACGCCAGCAGCTGGGTTGACCCTTCGTGACAGCGGCACGGCAAGATGCATAAAAGCCCTCGACCGTCGGGGCGGTAGCGCTGTCGCCATCCCGCCACAGCTCCAGTACCGTGGAGCGCTTGACGAGTTCGCGCAGCCTGATCACTAATCGCTGGTTGCGCTGATGGCTACTATCAGGATCCGCGTGAACAATGCTAGAATAAGGGATGGGCAACTTTGGAGCGGACCGTACTTCGAATGCCATGATTGCTTCTCACACGCTGCCGCTTGACCCAGCATGCGTGCGTCGCAATTCTACGTAGCGTATGCACGGAAACTCCAACCGCCACTGCCTCCAAGCTATCTTCCCTTGCTATCATATTACGAGACTAGGACCGGCAGGAAGGACAGACGCAACGCCATCTGGTTAGCCACTCAAGTCACGACCGAGCATGTGCGAAAGAATGCAATCGCTTGCGTGCATCTTAGAAGAATAATGGAGACGAGAATGCCACAGCTCAACTCATGTCGTGCGGCCTGTGGCTTACAGGGCCTTTTCTCGCTCGTCCGCCAAGAGGACGCGATGGAAGGAAGCACCAGTCAGATTTCTTCGAACCTATGCTTCATTTCGCCTTGCATTTATGTACACCTCACGCTCATCTTTGTATTCTGCATGAACAATCTACTACGCGCCGGAGTGGTCCACTCTCGTTTCGCCAGTCCTGCCGCCCTCGTCTCCTGACCGCCGGGTCAGCTTATCACTGTCGATTTAAGCCCGGGGCAACTCCTCGACCTGCATCGTGCGTGCGTGCATGCCGCCCGTCATATGAAATCGTGCACCGTCAATCATACATCTCGCGGGAATCGAGTTACTACGACGCGCCCATCTTGGTACGGCCTCGGGACGCATCGGTCGCTCAACCTACCAGCTACCGGGTACAATCAGGCCTCCGACCCGCTTACGCTGCCGGAGCCCGACCAAGCGGCACGCAGGAGCACGACAACTGACCTTGCTGATACGTGCTACCACGCGATACAGGACCGTGAAACCGGTCGCCTTGTCATTTAACCGTCTGGCGTTCAAGGCATACTCGGCGCGCACGACGACACACCGCTTCCCCATTGGATGACCCTCAGGTCTGGATTCCAGGATATCGCCTCGTATCAGAATACACGGCCTGTTCGCCGCGCAAATGTTCGACGTCTTTGCCAACCAGCATTCCGTTCCCAATCATGCCTATGCAAGGCACTTCGCGCGACTCTCACAGCCTCGTCGAATCAGCCTAGAGCCTGTCTTGTCTGTACCACAGCTATGCGACATCGAGGGTGATTGCCAAAAGGGTCAAACACAACATAAGGGCACACCGGTGTGGTAGGGTGGTGACAGTCGCCGCCGCACTGGTGGTCGCCGCACTGGAAGTCCCCATGACCTCTTCTGACACGGTCGCACGTCCAACGGGATTCGTCACACCGTTCAGGCCGTCCACGGTTTCGATTGCGGGTCCCACGTTGAAGAAGTCCACGACGATGAATGTCGGTGCGCGCCCGTACTCGCTGCTACACCGACTAGCGGAAGCTCCAAGATTACCGGTTCCACCGCTCGGCGCGTTCGTCGTGGTAATATACGAGGTGTTGGGATATTGAATGTCAAACGCAGCCACTTCGGCGTATAGGAAATGGTTCATCAGCGGCATGAGACCTAGGTACAGGGCTTGCTGTGCGTTATTGGCTACGCTCGTCGGCCGACTCACTTCGCATGAGAAGTCGCTGGGTGAGACGTTGTCGTAGTCGTTCTCAAAAACGTAATCGTACTGGTTCAGGAGGTAAGAGGCGCCCGAGTTGTCGTCAACGTCCGCGACAAAGTTCACCATCCGCGTCCCTTGATCAATGAGGTTTTGCAGCGTGGGCCAGTCTGAACTGCTAGAAGCCGCGGTCGAAGCTGAACTGGAAGCCGAAGATGAGCTCGAAGATGAAGTTGGTGTATATGCGATGTCGCCAATGCCAGCGGCCTCATATTCAGCAGCTAATTCACTTGCACTTGCTCCGGCTCCATTGACGAGAAGAACAGTAACCACATCATTAGGATTATCTTCTAGCCAGCTATTGACTTCGCCCAACCAGTCGCTCAGCTTTCCAGCGTCCAAGAGAGCACAGCTGGTGTGGCAAACGTGCAATTCGCCACTATCACTTTCGGTTTGTACCTGTGCGGTTAACAGGCGCACACCAGCAGAAAGCTGTGTACTGGAATTGAAGTACTGGTTTCCAGACAGGGAATAGCCATTGGATTCGTCCCTCACGAAGGGAGAGTTGTGAGCACCTAGATGGCTGATGTTGTTGTAGGCTCGGTTGCAAAGGCTTGGGCTGTTATTGCAAGCCGTCGATGAATTTGTAGATTGAGCGAGCGTCGCTCGAAAGGCTGAGAGAAGCACGAACAGAGCGGTCAAAGTGTATAGCAGCATCTTTGCCGCTGATTCTGGAGATTTAGGTCGTTGATTTTTTTGTGGCGAATGTTACTTATAGGGACGAAGGATTGACTTATGAGGGATTCGTCACGAAACTTGGAGGCCGGTTGGCTTGCATAGGGCTACGAAAGTAGGTTGCCATATACAGTGGACCTTCTACTCATCATCTATACAGGGCGTCCGCAAATATTCGTGGTTCTAGGCGGCTGCGCCTTCATGACCTCAGCCCGTACACGTCAATAGCTCTCTATTTTCGGGAGCAGTGCTGCCGGACGCCGAGCCCAGCGCCCGAGGGCAACGCGTTGCCAAGACTAGCAGCATCATGCATTATATCATTCTCGTCAGCAGATGAGCTGGACATGCTTCTCTTGATGTAGCTGGCTTTCCTGGCATCATGTAGTAGTGGTAGAGTTTCAATGAGAGAGGTGTGGACATTGGGCGCATGACAGCGCGCCATCCATGGCGCCAACAACGGGCGATCCTGCGCTTGGGCCACGCGAGCTGTCGTATAGCCCACTGACTGAAACGAGCGGAATTGCGGAATTATCTATACTCACCTGTAACAACTCTCTGCAAGCCCCTACCCATGTCCGAGTCGTTTGACAGAGGATATGATTCAGCTATACGAAGCAAAGGCAGTGCAGGTCTCACCATCGTAACAGACTATTCTGAGCAGTCAGAGAGGAGCATTAATCACTGCTAGTGTCAGCAATTCTCTCTTAACATGAACACATTTGCAGGCATCAGGCAGTGACATTACAACAATATGGTTGAGCTATGCACGGTATCATTGTACACTGTCCGTTTTAGCTGCGCCTGACTAACTCCGACACAATACCCCTACGTGCAGAGCTTGCTACGCCTTTCATGATCAATTCATTAAAAATGCCCCCAAGTCGTCAACAAACTCATTAATGGATACTAAGTACAAATCAATATGGCTTATCCACAGTCTTCCCGCCACAATCCGGGATCTTTAGTCCATCCTTGATATTCCGATTAGGATCCATCAGCCCCCATTTCGACTCCCACTGGTCGTTCTCGGTGTTGAAGATGACCTTCCAGGGCTCATCAAAGGCCTCGAACCTAGAAAAGCAAGGGGGCGTCAGTAAGGTGCGCAACAGGACACACTTGTGCTATGTGAACTTACCAGAAATACGCAGTTCCGTTGGTCAAGGACTCACAGACCCATCCCTCCATGAACGTATTCATATTCTCGACGCTGGCAACCGCACCCGCGGTATCGTTCGGACAGCCCTTCTCTGTCCCGCAGTTGTTGCCTCCCGCGCTTGGCCACCCGACCTCGGAGATGATGTGTTTAGGGTAGGCGGCACCGTTGGGCGCCTCGCTCGTGAGGATAACATCGTGGCCTTGCCAGAACGTCCACGTCCATCCGGGCGCCTCGTCGGGCGTCACGCCGGCGAAGAAAGGATGGACGTTGGCCATGACAATGTCCGTGTCGGCTGCTAAGCTGGTGGTCCAGTCGTCCCCGAGGTCTGATGTCGCCACGGGCAGATCGATGTTGCGTGCCGTGAGATTCTTCCGCACGTTGCGAAGCTGGTTGCCGAGTTCATTCTCGGTGAGGTCTTCTCGGAAGAGTACTTCGTTACCGACGATGACGCCTGCAAAGTGCGAGCTTGGGTAAGTATCGAGGATGTCATACATCTGCTCCAGCTGCCGAGTGTTGGTCGTCGAGTTGTCGCCCAGCCAGACGCCCATCCACACTTTCAGTGTATCGTTGTAACCAAGCCGGTCGATGGCAGTAAGTACCATTTCGGTCTGCTTGCAGTCTGTACCGTACAGCCGAACAGCAGGAGTAAGCTGAGATAGGACTGCCATGTCGAGTGTGATGTTGTTCTGATCCGGCGGAGTCGTCAAGCAATCCGGGTACTGCGCATTGTAGGGCGTGTAATCCATTCCCGGGAAGACCTTATGCAGAGCATCGTTGTCTAGTAGCTCCTTGACCTGCTTCGAATCGATATCGTACAACTTGTCGTTCCCGTTGTTGGAGCCGGACGAAGAATTGCTTTCATCGCCATCGTCGCTGCTGTCCGAAGCAAGGCTGCTCGCATCACTGCCACCGTTGGAGGAGCCCTTGTTCGCCAGAACACCCCCCGCAGCTCCACCTACAATGGCAGCTATCACGACCAGTGCGATGAGACTGCCAATGATAATCTTCATCTTCCTGCCCCCGCTCTTCTGCTTTTCAAGCCATGAGCTTTTTTCATCGTAGTGGCCAAAGTCATCTTGACTGCCGCCCATGCCATTTCCATACCCGCCGCCACCACCACCACCACCACCTCGGCTGCTGAGGGACCTGAGAAGTCCACCGGCTGCCGCACCACCTGCCAAACCTGCTCCAGCGGCAGGCCCGGTACGCTGTCTCTCTCGCGACCGGTCGTCAAAAACATCATCTCCGTCGTCTGCAATATCGTTTGGATCAAAGTCATGGTACGCATCGTCATTATATGACTGGCCGCGAGAAATCGGCGCTCGCTGCAACATGTCAGGCCGCTGCGATGGAGGTGTCTGGTGCAGTGGATTTGGGCCGCCAGCCATCAAAGGAGCAATCGAGCTTTGGGAGTCCCTTTGGCGATGTTCCGGCCGCTGTGGCGGTGTGTAGAAGGCAGGTGACATGCCATAGGACCTTTGTGCCACACGTTCTGGTGAATATGCTGGCTGAGACTTCTTGGGAGTCGTCGGCAGTGAATATTGTGGTGCCCCTCTTCTAAACGGTCGTTCGTCTTCCGGCTCTGGAGAGGGCGACATCATTCGACCGCCGTAGAGATTGTCGATGTCTCGTAAAGCCTGCGTACCGAATGGATCACTGTCTTCGAAACTGGGTGGCCGTGCCGCTTTTGAATAGCCAACACCTGCTGCACCATGGTTCCTTGGTCTCGCTGGGCTGAAGGGATCCTGGGGAGGCCTTGTTGGCGACGGCGAAGCTGGCTGCGTCCTATGTGCTGGTGGCGGCGGCGGTGTGATCCCGACAGGCGGCATGACTGCTCGGTTTGGCGATCTTGCAGGAGACTGTTGGTTTGACCTTCGGTATCTGCCAGGTGCGAGCTTTTCTTGGGAGGCCATTGGAGAGACAGGACTCCGGGCGGGCGAAGAATGACGATAGCCGGGTTGCACGCCATACTGTCTGCCCGACATTTTGCTTCAGCTGTGTTGCCCCCGAGGCCTGTACTAAAGGAGTCGTCACAGCAGGATGCGAGGGTGGGCCTGTCTGTGCCTTATCCTTGGGCGTGCGAACGCGCTGCAACGGACTATGAACGTGAGTTCAAGTCGTCTTTCTTCCACAAAAGCGTCAAACACTGAAGATGGTAGAAGTCCAAGCAAGAAATCAATCGTCTTCCGCGCACACACGCAGTAGTCTGTTTAGTACCGAGTGGCAAGTAGATTAAAGAGAGAGCTGCAGCCTACCGTAGTTTGTCTGCAAGTCACAGATCGCGCAGGGCGAGATCCATCCTACTACCCATAGCCCATAGATACATACGCTTACCTGCGCCGAGGTGCCAGGCACATGGTTGCGCTTGGTGAGATTCTGGGTCGGGCAGCTTCTCCAGGGCAACCACATCCGTCGGGATGGCAACATGCCAAGCTTTTGAACCTTAATTCGGCGAACACCTTTGTAACTCTATCTGGTGTACTTCCCCGCATATCGTTTCCAAACGGCGAAGATCATCATCCACGTACACATATCATGGACATGGGCGATAATGTAGTCTCGAAATGCCAGAAGGGTAGGCAATGCAAATAGTGCAGGATCGAAAGGAAAAGGTAAAGATCGTGCATCAACAACCTTTCCACACTATCAACAATCTGGACTATACGCACTATCTCACACGATTGCACTCAAGACGAAATCGTCGGGAGCACTCTCTATCATTCTCCTCGTACCAACTCACACATATGAACATCTGATTAGCTTACAGGCGGCTGCCGTGCACGACCTTGTAGTCGACAGCCAGCTCCCTGCCGTCGTCGTTGATGACGAGGACACGGACGCTGCCACGGCCGTTGGCGAAGCTGTCAGCCAGACGGTTGAGCAAGTTGCTCTGGTCAAGGACTGGCAGGCCCTGCTTGACGTCACCAGTCTCGGTCATGGCAACGACCCGGCCATCGTCCCTCAGGTCGAGGACACGGTACTGCTTGAAGACCGGGCCAAGCATGTTCTGCACAATGACGCTCGGGCTCGGGTTCGAGACGAAAGAGCTCTCTTCGTGCAGCTGCTTAGTGAAGAGGTCTACACCAAGGTAACGGTGCTGGCCGGTCTGAGCAGAGGTGGTGATGCGGATGACCTGGCAAGGGCGGCCCTGCAGGATGAGCAGGTCGCCAATGCGAATGTGGTGGCACGGGATGGTGATGGTGTTTGGTGGTCCGGCTGGGCCGCGACGCACGACACGCTCGCTGCTGTAACGCGGGGAGGACATGGTGACTTCGCGGTCTTGGACAACGACGTCCTCGTCACGCTCTAACGGAGGGTGCGCTGGGTGGTGGTGGTGCTCGTGCTCTTTGCCGTAGAGGATACGGTCGGCGGCTCTGTGCAGACCGTGACGGAAGCTGTGGTACTGACCGTCTTCGTCGTAATATCCCATGTCAAAGCGGTGCTTGCGCTCTCCCGTACGGGGTGCTGGGTCTACCGTCTGTCCGGTGGCCCTGTAGCGATGCTCGTCGAACTGGACAGGCTCACGCTCTGCGTAACCTGCTCCGGTAGGGTAGTCGCGAGGCTCAGTGCTCTGATTCTGCCAACCACGGTACTCGCGGTTGTACTCCTCAGGGTAAGGCTGGGCAGCTGAACCGAAACGACCACGGTAGTCTGCTTCGGCGGCGTCTAGGCGAGCGTCGTACTCTGCTCCGACGTTTGTAGCGGGAGCGTGACGGTTGTGGTAGAAGCCCTCACGGTCGTAAACACGGTCCTGAACGTCGATCTGGGCGTCCGAGTAACGCTGATAAGGCTCGCGGTAGCTATAACAGAAACAGTACCGTCAGCATGGAGTCGTGCAACGTTGGTACTAGAAAGTAGTGTACCCGAGATTGGAAGATGCAGATGGCAAGCAAGGAAGATGGAGGCGGAAAGAAGGTCAAGCTCGGTTGCTAGGTTGACAACGCACTATGACCCACTAAGGGCCGTAGCGTGTTTGCCAAGCGTCATCAGGGGCAGGGTCTGTGCTATGCATAGCAGAGCGGTGTAGCCTGAGGTTGGAAGAGACCCATTGCCCGATGCTGGCAACACGCGCCAGAGCGATGAGGGCATCAAAACGAAGCAGATGTAGACTTACCGCTGGTCGAGACGGCTTGAGTAACGGTCGTCCTCGTAAACGCGGATGTCCTCCTCTCTTCTCACACGGTCAGGTCCTGGGCGGTACCTGTCCTGTTCAGTGATGCGGATGTCTTCGCGCACGTAGCGGTCGTCTTGACGGGATGGGGCTGGTTGTGGTGGTTGACCTTCTCCCCCTGTGAACACAGCGTACGGTTAGCAATGCGCCTCGAGGTGCCAGGTAGAGGATTGCTGGGTCAACTCACGTCCAGCGTCTTGGACAGTTACACGCTCTTCAGTCTTGACTTCGGCGGCCTCTGAAGTCTGCTGCTCGTTCTTGTAGGCGGATGGAAAGACGCTGAACGGGATTCTGCGCGTTGCTTGTTAGCGGACTGATGGTTGTCGCGCATTGTTTACGATCTTGCCGCGCAAGGACGAGGCGGTGCTTACGGAACTCGGGCGTCAAAGTCCTGTGAGCGGTTGTGTCAGTCGTTGTCTCTCGTCGGTCCTGAGCTTCGTCGATCATCGTGTTCAGAGGACTTACCAGATTTGCGACTGAAGGGCCTCAGGTCTTGTCAACCTTCGGCCAACTGTCGATGGAGCAGTAGGCAGTCAAGGTATAAGAAAGCTGGCTTGCGGAGCTCACAGCTCACTCAAGCAGTCTTGTACCTGCGGGTTGGGCCAATGGCGACAATGGTGCGTTGCAAGTTTACAACCGGACGCGGGTTGTTCGAGGTGGGAAAGGCGGGAAGAGGAAGAGCGTGGCAGCTCGTCTGCGTTTGGGCGGGGAGGTTCCGTGCACGGATGTTGCTGATTTGGCACTGCGCTAGTCCCCTAGCAACGAGCAACGACCAGCCACAACTGGGATCTGCCCGTTCAGGCATCGTGGAGAGGTCAGGGCATGATTAAGAGACTCTGATATTCTACAAATGCCTACATCTATCTACGGCAACAGAGTGGTCATCACATTTCATGATCTCTACGCCTACCATTCTCAGCAGCCAGCGACTACCACCTCCATGTGTAAGCGCTGTACTGCACGTCCGAGCTGCGATGGGTGGCTGGCAACTCGGAAGAGATGGATGCTCCAGAATAACAAACTCCACACGCGCGTCCCGCGTTGGTATCCCATTGGGCAATGTTTACCTCGGGAGGGTCTGACACGCATACACCGCTGCGAACGACGGACTGATCGAGCCTACTTTTGCCCAAATGCCCAGCCTCGAATGTCCCAAAGTGGGCTGGCACAGCGCATTAAAGATAGCTCACAGGCGGGCATCACAAACGTTGTTGCGGCAATATCCACTCAGCACATTCGGGAGTCGAGGACGCGAACGCGTCAAGTCCGGAGCTTCTCGAGCTCACTGCACATCAGGTTACCTAGGTAGCTAGCTCCTGTACATGGCTCCTCTCGAGCTCCACCTAATGGTAGGCACGTTCGAGATTCAGTGATTCGTTAGAAGCTCAAAGCACTTGTTACAGTACCTATACTTGTTCTTCCCACACATGCATACTACGACTATGAGGTGATATATTCACGCGAGAAGCTCGACGGGCGAAGCACCTTTCCTATCTCGTCTCACGAAATCGCACTTTCACCGTTGTCTAGAAACGGTTTAGACACTTCAAGTGTACCACCGAGTGCCGCCCTCCTGGCAAGAAGCCGTCAGAAGGCGAAGTCGTATAGACTAGACACTGGGTGTAACATATATATGAACAGCCTTGCGTATTACTGCTGCAGAATGACCGTATATGCCATTTCTCTTATATACGTCCGTACATTGACAGCTCTTCTACGTGTGATTGAACTGGCGCACGTAAAGTAATCGTGAAAGGCGCTTCATCTCAGTCTTACACCAGCGCATCTTACCTGACGCAAAAGCAGAACCTCATATGACATTGCGCGTAACCACAGCTTTTCGGGCTGCTCCATCTTCAGGATCGTCATTTGGTCTTTCCAATTCGATGTAACACTTGACTTCGCACGCGGACTCATCATTAATGAAAGCCAAATCATCATACGCGAGCCCCAGAATTGACTGTCGAGACGAAGATCAGCGTGCTATGTTACCCGCCGATTCTTCTGAAGACATAAGTGACCATTCGCGATGTTTAATCATCACTGTTGACCCATCACTGTCTATAGCCTGTCAGGCAAAAAGACGCTTCAAGCTTCCCGATCATCCAGCGGGGTAGGTACGAATCAAGTGGCAATGCTGTGACCTGCCACTCGGCGCGAAAGCTACAAAATGTAGTACCACGCTTATTAACCTCGGAGTCTTGAAAGAGTGGAGAAGCATACTCAGTTCCCGTTCGCCTCTGGAGATTATCGCTCACCAAAAGATCTCTAGATACTCTATGAGCTGATTGTGGACTTCTGTGCCCAGTCCAGCTTCATCCTAATCAATCATGGCACAAACAACCGAAACCCAAATCGGCCCAGCCGCTATAGCACCCCCGGCTAGCATGACTACTAATAAATTACCAATTCCCACACCACAGCTCCACCACTTGGAAAAGAACAATGATGATGATGAACTTGCTTTTGACCACCTTCCCCCTTTCCCAGAGAACGTCCCCACTGCACCTCTCCTCCGACTAAACCTCAACCGCCTCCTCCAAGGAAACCCCCAAGAAAGCGAAAAACTCTGGAAAGCCTGTCGGGACATTGGATTCTTCTACCTCGATCTCCGCGATGGCCAGGCTCGGAAACGAGATAGCTTCCGGGAAGAAGCCGATGACAACGAAGCAGTAGTGCCGCCTCAGCTCGACGGGAATGCTTTGCTAGAAGACGCCGCGCAGCTCTTCAGCCTGGGCGAGAAAGTCTTCATGCTCCCGACGGAAGAAAAGCAAGAGTACGACTTCAAAGATCGAGGGTCGTACTTTGGCTACAAAGGGCTAGGGGCCGGGGTGATCGATAGTAAAGGGACAAAGGACCGGAACGAATTCTATAACGTCTCGAAAGATGACCTACTAGGGATTGGAGAACCCTTACCGGCTCCTGCTGTTCTGAAACAGGTCGATAGTCGGAAGTTGCTGGAGAGCTATATGCGACGGTCCCATGCCGTTGTCTCGCTGATACTGTCTCTGCTGAATGGCAAGTTAGGTCTACCGACGGGCACACTGGAGAATCTGCACCGGCTGGATGCCGTCTCCGGGGATCAAGTCCGGTGGGTACGCTCACCGCCGCAGGTTATGGACGATACGCAGATGTCGTTGGGGGAGCATACGGATTTCGGATCCATCACGATCCTCTTCAACCGGCTCGGGGGACTGCAGGTCCTGCCCCCGGGGTCAGAGGAATGGTGTTATGTCAAGCCGCTCAAGGGGCATTGTATCGTCAATCTGGGAGATGCCATGGTCAAATTCACCGCTGGGATCCTGCGCTCGAATATCCATCGCGTTGTCTCACCGCCCCATGGCCAGGAGCACATGACGAGGATGAGCTTGGTGTACTTCGCCAGGCCGGAAGACGATGTTGTGCTGAAAGCCTTGGAGGAGAGCGAGATGGTTAAGATGAGACGAGAGGACCAACGACGCGAAGGTCGGGATGACGAGGAGATCACAGCGAAAGATTGGATCTTACGTCGTGCGCTTGGCAGACGAGTTGGTGGTGACTATGCGACGAGCGGTGGGACTGAGGCGGGAAGGAGTAAGCAATTCTAAAGCAACGAGGGAGAAGTCAATCTACGTAGTCCGGAAGCGAAAAAACAATGCCAGCTGGATTTGGTATCTCGCGATAATTAAATTAATCAAACCCCATCGTCTCATCACATGCTTTCTCCGCAAGAAGGAAAAGATGCAAAAGCGACAGATCCATGTGCTTCACATGCAATAACACAGGATGGTGAAAGCAACCGCCACTTATCTAGCCAATGCAATCGGAGAAGGAGGTAGAAGACAGAAAAGAATCCCAGCCCCCAGTCATTGTCCACACGCAGCACAGAGCCTTGGAACAATGCTCCCCCTAACTTCAACGTCTCAACCCCGCTATGCCTAATATCGAATGCTCTGATCATCATCCCTCCGGCCTAATCCACCGCTCATATTGTACTGCATCTCGGCACGGTCGTCCCTCTCGCGTCTCCGATCCTTATTTTCCCGGATGAAATCGGCATCTGACGACGCACCGCCGGTCGTCGAAGGCGCCTCGAGCATCCTGACAGGCTTCTCTCGGAGGAAGTCATCGTCGCTATCGTCCAGGTACTCGTCCCTCTCCTTCTTGTCCCGGTTGCGCTCCCGGCGGCGCTCGGCTTTGCGATCTGAGCGCTCTTCTTCGTCGAACCGTTTATCTAGTGACACACCGCGGGTTAGTGGATGCACATGCCTAAAGATACTTTTCAGGTCTCTCGTCCCGTGGAAGGTGAACAATCTCCGCTTCGCGAATGACTTCCGCTTCTCCCCTCTCTTGCTTATTGTCGGCATATTGGAGACTGAATCATCCAATTCAGACGCAGTGATCAGGTCAGGCGAGAAGTACTAACCCGCGCCCTCCCTGCCCGACTCTGGCAGCGTGGCTGTATTCTCCCAGCCACCTGTCTCCTGTTCTAGTTCGCCTGATGCAGTAAGAGAAGCATAATGCCTACCTCTGATCGCCTTCGTCTTATCCGCAAGCTTCTGAATCTCCTCCTTCGTAAGCACTCGGAGCACAATGACGCAGTCCATTCTCTCTTCGAATCTTTCCTTCGCTTCCTCAAGCGCCTCGGGATTGACAAGCCGGCGATCTATCTTTGTCCAGCGTGCGCCTGGTGGAATACCATTTTTGCTAGCTTCCTTCAACGGGGCGACGCCTTCACGGACAGTATCCGCATGTTCTGGGAACTTTTCAGTTGGTTTCTTAAGGATACCTTTAGGTCTGCGGTCTTCCTCTTCTGTAGGTGGATCGACAATGCGGACCCGGTTCTCTCGTCTCTCGGACTGAGTGTTGTCGATAATCTGCGCCTGAGGCTCGTCATATTGCATAGGCCTGTCCAGGATACTAGGTCGCCGTCTTAGGCCATGGCCGTCAGCAGATCCGGCAGAGGGACCAGAGTAGGACGATTCATTTTCGAAACTTCCGCGCATTGCTGGAGGAGGGTCTTGCTCGCCGAAAGACGTGGGACCAATACCTGCGTCCAACTTTGGCTCTCTTAGTACCTCCCGCTCTCTAAGTCTTGCCTCTCTCTCGCGCTTCCGCCGCTCACGGTCTGGATCGGAGACCTCACTCCTGTCATCTGAAGAGCCCGGGCCACGGCCAAGCTCCCTTGATACCTGTTCCAGACGGCGACGGTAATCCTCATCTGCATCCAGAGTGGGCGCAGGGTTTTGGACATACGGTTCGCGCTCGCGCTCATATTCTTGGTACTGCGAACGTGAGGTCGCCTCGTCTCTCTCAGATCGATACTCAGGCTGAGACGGCTTAGGCGGGTCACCACCTTTTTCGAACGCAAATCCCAGACCACGATCGGTGTCACGGTAGACATCTCGGTCTTTACGGTGAGTGTCGTGTGGATCGTCGTTGTAGGAGTCAGGACCTCTTGGCTTCCTCTCGAAATCATCGCGCCGAGCGGTCTCTTGGTAGCGCTGATCTTCTCTCTCCCTTTCCCTCTCTCTCTCCCTCTCCCGTTCACGTTCTCGCTCCCGCTCGCGTTGCTCACGCTCCTTCTCCTTTTCTCGCTCCCGTTCGCGCTCGCGCTCTCTCTCACGTTCACGCTCCTTCTCACGCTGCCTCTCGCGATCGCGCTCGCGGTCAGAGTCACGGTCCTTTTCCGAATCACGGTCATCGGATTTGTCCCGATTGAACATTTTGTCGACACCAAATGCCGCAGCGACACCGGCCAGACCGCCAGCAGCTGTCTGCGTGAATCCAGAACCACGACGGGAATGATGTCTTTCCCGCTCGCCTTTGTCAGACCTGTCTGCTATCCTGGACCGGTCCCGGTCGCGATCTGACCCTGCCCAATCCCTCTCGCGCTCCCTTTCACGAGCGTGTGAGCGGTCGGAATAGTCGCGTCCGTATGCCAAGTCAGACTGATGGCGCTTTTCCCGGTCATATTGCTGATAAGCACTTGCCATTTCCGGCGGAGCGGTCTCCCGTCTGGAAGGCTCGGCATAGCCGGAATCACGGTATGGGCGCCGTTGCTTCCCAAGGTCCTCATCGCTGCCTCTTGCAGCACGGTCTTTGCTGCCTGCCCGGATGCCAAAGCCTCTACGCTCCACTGACGCATCCGCCCTGCGGCTAAGAGAGGACCTTCTGTCGCGTCCAGACGCGCGAGGGTCACGGAGGAGTTCGGATTCAGACGCATATGCGTCAGCATATCTGTCGACATGTGCAGGACGCTCAGGGTAGAGAGCAAGGCTTCTGTTGTCCCTGGATGAGTCTCGCGGCCGGCCTTCGCGGGATATACCCCTTGACGGAACTTGGTAAGGGTCACGGACATCCAAATATCTTCCTCTATTCGGTGACTGCGCAACACGGGGTGGTGGATCTCTTAAGCTTGTAGTTCTGCCAACACCATCGCCTATCTTACTCCAGCCGCGCGTGCTAACAGGGGGGCCATTGCCGATGTCTTTCGCACTTAGGCGCGGATTACCGTATGGCCCGGCGGCGTCAAGAGTGGATGACCGCTCGCGGCTGGCGCCACCTCTATCGAGCGAGCCCCTTCTGGGTCTTTGCTCTGGACGCCATCTGGGCTCAGTATCGCGATACATACCTGCCGCGTCCGTGTAGGAATAAGCATCTTCGTCTTCGACGCTCTTTCCATTTCGTCCTCTTTCCACATTGTACCCGTTGCTCGGATAGTAGATGCGCCGGCTCCTATCTCGATGCCGGTCACCATCAACGGTGAGGCCGGCGCTTTTGGTTCCGGTCCGCTCAATACTGTCCCGTCTCTTGTGGGTCTGCCTGTGACCATCTTGAACTGCTGGCGTATCCACATCGGCCACCAACTTTGCCTTCCCATCATCGACACTGTACACCTTCTTGTGCTCCGTGCCCTTTGACGGCGCTGCCGAAGGGGCAAGGTAGTCTTTTTCCCGAGACCCTTTCATTGGACTGCTTGGTCTGCCGATGTCATTTTGTATCATTGTCGGCCGACTACGGCTTGGCTGATGGATAGCTGGGGCAGTGGAACCGCGCTGCTGGTCCGCTGTGCTGGATCTTCGCGGGCGGCCGGAGTACGAATCGAAACGCTCAGCTGGACGTGAATTGTGATGGATGGTCGAAGCGGGCGTGTTGAGATATGTCTGCGAGCTCAGTGGGATGACGCCAGCGCTTGTTCTCGGCGAAACGTAGGAGGATGAGTTTCTGTGATTGCCTCCGTTTCCACTTCCGTAATAAGAGTCTACGGCAAAGCTGTCACTCGCTCTTGCCGGGTGATGGATTCGCTTCCCGCCCGGGGAGAGGGCACGATTGTAGCTCATCTTTTGCCCGACCGTTGCGGCTACCGAGGGAGATATGGTGGCCGCTACTGTTGGCGATGGATTGAATACCGATATCGACGCTGGTCGAGGGCGTTTATAGCCGAGCGAGAGGCCCGCAGTTGGTCGACGTTGTTGGCGCTGCTGCTCGATCATGCTGGGTCAGTCTCAGGTCTGATCAACGGTCTGGTCTATGTGTGTGTGTGGAAAGCTGCCGTGTAACCTGCGTGGCCCGCTCCAACGAATGCAGTCAAGCGAGCGTGGCCGGCAATCACAGTTCGCCGAGCAAGACAGCTTGGTAGAAGAGTGGAGAGCGAAGAGGATGCGATGCTGCACCACCCACAGTCTGTCTTTCACCCAACGCAGCTCCAGCAGCTGGACGCTGCTTCTTGCACGCTGCGGGTAGGATAGGAAAGGCAATTTGGTATGGGTGATCTGCGGACTATAGCCCAACCAGCATACCATGCTCGCGTGCAGCGTCGCTCCAGCGCGGAGCAATAGTCCCGCTGCACCTACTACATGTGGATGTGGACGTAGGAAAAAAGCACGCGGTGGGGCTTACCTAGTCTGATTCTTGTCGATACGCCCGAGTGTTGATGCCTGACCGAGTCCAGGTAGGCCCTTGTTCGCATAGCGCGACAGCCGGAGTGAGGGCGTGGGCGGGCGTGTGCAAGTATAAGCGTATGTACGTGCGCGCGTACGTGCGTCGGTGGTCTGTCGTTGGGCAGCCACTCTCGTCTCGATTTTCTTGATCTTTTCTTCGATGTCTTGTCTGAGGACAGGGCGGAGGGGGGTGGCCGGTGACGTTCGGTCGCGAGTTGTGAGGCCGGTCGCTGTCAGCCTCACTATCCAGCTGTCGCTCTTCCCAAACGATGCGTCTGTGCCTTCCAAGCCCGGGACTCCCTTGCTTCCCGCTGGCTGTCAACCTTCACGCTGCAGCGTCGTTTGGTCGGACCACCGGATCCCGTATGCGACGACAGGACGGCACCAGAGTCTCGCCGACACCACACGTCGCTACTACTGTAAGGCCGTTGTGTAGAAATGTGTTTAGACTTTGGCCTTCGATACCGGAGTCTGGTGGAGTGAAGCGCTTGGCCAGCGTGCGTAACCCAGTGGGGGGCTAATGCAACTGCACGATGACCCTGCTTCCAGGTTTTCGAGCTCACCATGCACTCAACTGCACTGATGATGTGCCTCGACACAGCGCAAGGAGCGTGGGAAAGGGGGGGATCGTGCCGTGCGTGAACGCCTTGGTTCTGAGGAGGCTTGCTAGGTTCTCACTCGCGGCTTATCATGCACTCGCCGCCCTCCTATGTATCCTGCGCCCAACGCCAGCACCGAGCAGGCCTCCAGGCCAAGTGGGCAGCCAGCACCCGGGCGCGCCTGGCCAGAAATGACGATGCCCTGCAGAATGACGTCTCAGCTCACTTGACACGGCATCTGATTGGCTCTGATGAGAATTCACTTCTTCCGGAGCTCCGGCCCTGGCCGTAACCCTGTCTTAACCCGTGTGTTTCAGATCCACCTCTCGCAAGGCTGAAGCACGTGAGAAGCACAGGTGTCTCGAACACAATGAAAACGCCCAACCTTGATCTAATGGTGTCGCGCACGACATCACATTGTTCGCCGCTCACGCAGGAACAGCTCAGAGTGCTACAAATGCTAGTTTAGCTATTCGCCCTCCGCCTTGGTGGTGTCGAGTACAATCTCATCCTTGGCGGAGCCGGTACGGTAACGCCTCAGTGACAAAAGCAGAGATATACGTGACCACCGTATGATCGTTATCGCACCAGCGCAACGTTGGAGCTACCGCCATGCTATCGTCTCCTCTGCAGCTCGCCAATCCCGTCGAAGCGTGAGAAGCCGTTGCCTTTCGACCCCAGCACCTTGTATAGAAACGGCGACGCGACCACGGGCCATGCCATGGGGAACCGCCGGTGCCATCTTATTCAGTATCCAAATACGGCTACATTCAACTAACTTGGATGCTATGCCTGTAAAATCGTTCTGGGACGCGTACACCGTCCCACTGGATCCATTCTCGGGGGAACACTTCCGCCAGGGCGAGTTGGCATTCCGGCTAGAACGCTCCGTCTGGGCAACTTCGCGATGCCACCGCTGGAGCCGGTTCTGTCGTTGAACGGTCTAAACGGCTTAGAGAGTCACGCCCCGGTCCATATCTGGCATCTATCGGGGGTCAGGGCAATGTATGAAGTGGCACTCCAACTGCCATGCACAGACGATGCACAGACGGTGCCGCGTGTGCAGATCGAAGTCCACAGTCAGCGCCCAAACGACGTGAATGAGGTAACTGCATGACCAGCTTATTGTAATAGTCTCATGGATAATAGTCTCATGGAGAGTGACTGTTGCTCTTCGCAGGTCGCGCGCTGGGAGCACGGTGGACTTCAGCAGCATTTCTGGCGCTCTACAACCTCTATGTCTGATGGCGAGGCTTCGATTCTTCAAGCCCCTTGGAGCGACGCCATGTTCACTGAAGGGAAGAGGGTTGACTACGTCCTTGTACTTCGGATAACGACGACAGTACTCAGGCCGGGACTGTTCCAAGAACCTCAGTGGTTGTGTCGCACGTTCCCGCAAAGTCATGTCGATGATGAGATACGCAATTCGTGCGCAAATTCCCTACAAGGCTGTCACTTGGTCGTATAGTCGTCATCTAATCGATCTCGACTGTGTGTCGAAACGTCGGCTATGGCACACATTGCAGCTGTACGCAAAGCCGGAGACATCGACCGATACTACAGGGCAACTCGGGAGTGTGATTCAGCTCGTTCGCAACTCTCACAAGGATTTTTATTCTTTTATTTTGTTGTTTTTGCCCGGATGCATGATTGGGATACCTGCAGTCCCCAGAGGACGACGACACCCGGTTGAGCTACGCACACGAGAATACCGTTCGAAGGGCCTAGCAATCTGATGCTCGCGAGTTTGTCCCATTCTACCGCGTAGACTCTGGCTTGTGCCAGTGACGCTCTTTGGGATCCCTGGAACTGCGTAGTCGTCCGTGGCATGTGGATGCATATCTATCATGCAGAATTCGCACGACCGGGAGGCCACTGCAAACGTCTACTCGACAACAAATATCTGAGCTGACATCATAGTGGCAAAGGCTCCGTCGTTGTGAGAAGGTACCATGGCTTCCACGCTATCAAGGTAGGTCCAGTATTTTGCGGCAGTCTTTGTTGTGAAGTGGCACGTTTAGGCGGGAGGTTCTCCGCGGCCGTGGGGATAGGCTTCTTCTGATGAAGCCAGTAATCAGCGTGGAAACAGCTACTCCTTGTCGTCTCCGCGGCCGACAACAGCTGGTGGGCCCCTCCGGTCCCACCAAGGCGTCCGCACTGGCAGGGGTAGACGGCGAAGGGTAGGATTTGCCACAGAAGTGACAGCCCTGCCTCAACGTAGTCGGTGCCCTTTGAGTGGCTCAGCGTATTGCCCACAGCACAAGGTTTTCTACAGGCGAAGCAGGAAACAGCCTCCTAGGAGGTACGGATCTTAAGGCAGGCTAAAGAATAATTGAGAGGCTGACAAGATCTGGCCGCAGGTGCAGAGAGCACCTTATTGATAGGAGCAATGTTGTCCCGAAGCTTTTCAACGCATGATCTATCAGCCCGTTACTGGCCTCTTACAATTACCGGACTTGCAGCTCCAGGACGTCTTTCATGCACACCCATTGCGCAACTCACGGAAATAAGCGGAGCCCTACGAAAGATTATCTCCAGGTGTTGCATCTTGGCCATGCATCCTCAGCCTTTCCCAAGCTCCATTGGCGTGAAGCTTTGCCACTCGGCATACCTTCGCCTTGCTTACCCCGCCTTGAGCTTCTTGGTAAGAGACTTGCTTTCATGGTGTGCAGCCTATAGCAGTGCTTTACGATGAATCCTCCTGCCCTTTCGAGCATCGTCGCAGCTGTCACTTTGAGCTACTTCACTTGGCAGTCTGGGTTCCCCGCAATGGCTTTGCTTGGCAAACGTGGAGGTCTCGTGGAGAATATGCGGAGGCGGAGGCTATTCGTATCTCGACCAGTATTATCTCTGCGACATGCTTGCAGATGGGGAGATCAGCGGTGGATCACCAAGCTAAGGGCGATAATGCCGTCTGTAACTTTTGTAGTTGATGGAGTGTCCGTGGGGCAGGTTTAGACGCCGGTGTCTCCCCCCTTCGCTGGAAGCATGAGCAGTTCGTCGAATAAAGGGAAGTTGAAAGAAGGCGGACGATCTCTTCCTTCTTTCTCTCAGTACCTCAAACCTCCTTGTGCTTATTCTCTGTAACCAACAAATCCTCGCTACCTGCTCGATAGCAGGTTTCACACCAGCAAAGATGAGAAACAACATGGAATTGGGCTGGTTCTACAGCCCTAAACAGATCTTGCACTACTTTCCTTCCCGGTTTACTTCTTTGAAGCCGCCTCGACAACCGCTGAAGAATCCATGGACGATTCTGAAACAACTCGATTCGCATCAGTGGAACCTGTTCCTTGTTGGCTTAGCTGGCTGGTCTTGGGACGGTAAGTTCGCTGGACAATACCCACAGACGGGCACAGAACCGAATGCTAAGACTTGATGCAGCGTTTGACTTCTTCACGGTATCGATGACGACTACTGAGATCGCCAAAGAGTTTGGGGAAGAGCCATCTGCTGTCACTTGGGGTATTACGATTACGCTTATGCTTCGTTCCGTTGGTGCCTTGATCTCAGGAAGTATCTGCGACAAGTGAGTCTCTGCGTCCTGCCCCGTACGTCCATTCGACACAACGCTAACATGAAGTAGGTACGGCCGTAAATGGATCATGATCGGCAACTTGGTCTGCTTCATCGTCCTTGAACTCGCCTCTGGCTTCACGCAAAACCTCTCGCAGCTATTAGGCGTACGAGCGCTATACGGTATCGCCATGGGCGTAAGTACGCGTCCACAATTCCTTACGACCGACGATACTGACTTCTTCAGGGACTTCTGGGGCCTGCTGCTGCCACCGCGTTGGAAGATCTCCCGTACGATGCCCGCGGTATCCTCTCTGGTCTGTTTCAACAGGGGTATGCGATCGGATACCTTCTCGCTGCCGTATTCTACCGAGCTTTCGTGCCCACTACCCCTCAAGGATGGCGAAGTCTTTTCTGGTTCGGCGCTGGCCCTCCTGTCTTGATCATCATCTGGCGCGCCCTTCTGCCCGAGACAAACCACTTCCAGGTTGCCAAAGCCGAACGTGAGGAGCGCGAGAGGCAGAAACGTGAGGCCGCTGGCAGCCATGCTGGCGCCAAGAAGACTGATATGTTCGCTTTCCTCAAGGAGTCCAATAAGGCGATGCAGCAGAATTGGTTCCTCTTCGCCTACATGGTCGTTCTTATGACGGGTTTCAACAGCGTCAGTCACGGAAGTCAGGTATCACTCCACTCCACCTTCTGCTTTATGACAACAAGATCTAACATGACTCCAGGACCTCTATCCCACATTCTTAAAGAATCAAGCAGGCATGTCCGCAACTCAAGTCACGGTTATCACAGTCATCGGTCAGATCGGTGCTCTGATTGGAAGTACCTTAATGGGATATCTCAGCACCTTCACAGGCCGTCGGTTAGCGATGATGGTATCTTGCGTCTTTGGCGGCGCCATCGTACCAGCATACATGCTTCCGCGGGGCGATAAGCTCATTGCCAGCGTCTTCTTTGAGCAGTGGTTCGTCGGTGCTGTCTGGGGTAAGTGCGGAGACATCCCCAAAAAAGTCGGAGTAGCAAGCTAACAAATGGTAGGTCCGATTCCTGTCCATCTGATTGAGTTGAGCCCGCCAGTGCTACGTTCGTTCGTCCTTGGTGTCACTTACCAACTCGGTAACCTGGCTTCGTCCGCCTCCTCGACCATCGAGGCGACCATTGGAGAGCGTTACCCGATTGGACCGGCGCCCAATGGCGACGAGCGTTACGACTACGGCAAGGTGATTGGTATCTTCCTCGGGGCTGTGTGGGCATACATTCTATTCTTTACCTTCCTCGGGCCGGAGATGACTCAGGAAGAGCGCAATGAAGAGGCGGCTGCCACGCAAGAGTTTGAGGATCTTCGCGCTCAGGGTGTCAGTCTGCAAGAGATTGGCACCAACAGGGCTAGAATGGAGGGTAAGAGTGAGAAGATGGACCTGGCCGATGAGGTTGAGCAGCTGGAGGATATGGAAAAGGCTACCATGAAGCGTGCCGAAGGTGGTTGAGCCCTCACCTTGTACTCAAGGTTACGATCTGTAATGAACAGCAACGACCAATAACAAGATTTTGTACGATTCTGTTAAGGATACGCGTAAGATGTGTTCACTCTCTAACCGGATGGGACTGATAATGATATCAAACATTGTGTTTGATTCCTAGCTCCTAAGCATAAATTCTCTCAAACATTTTGCCAACCGCTCCGGTTGCTCCAATGCGAGACTGTGACCGCATTCCTCGAACATTTCGCTACGCTGAACTTCTTCTGCAAACTTCAGTGCGTGATCCCGAACAGTAGGTCCGAAGAACTCTGGTGCACCAATAGTCATGACAGGGCAGGTCAATTTCTTCTTTGCGAGGGCAGTGTTGATCTCTCCATTTTTAAAGCCGGCTCTGTATGTTTCGAGTATGCCTCGCAGACAGCCTGGTTGCTTCACGCATTCAATCCAATGATCTAGAGCTACAGGCTCAATGGCGGTTGGATTAAAGCATTCTTGACGCATAAAGTGCTATACTCGATGGTCAGACTTGTTAAGACGACAGCAGTTGAATGTTCTACAAACCTCCCAGAACTCCTTCTCGTGCCCAGTAATTAGCATCTCTGGGACATGAGGCAACCAAAAGAAAGGCAGATGCTATTGACTCACTTGTCAGCCAAAATCCAGGATCTTACACACAATCTAGCTTACCCAGCACCATACGCCCTCCTGTCGGAATTGAGCAGTGACATTGTCCTTTGTCCAGAAAGAACTCTCTTCCAAACCAAGCCCGGAGATTAACATTTCGCAGAACGACAAGGACAGCACTCGGTCTCGGTATAGAGCAGTCAGTGCATATGCGTATTCAGCGCCTCTGTCTTCTCCGTGAACGTGATACTTGGAATGACCAAGCTGTTCCATGAGCTCGGCAAGATCCTGAGCGCACGTCTTGCAGTCATAGCCGTCGGTAGTAGGCGGTTTGTCTGAATGACCAAACCCGCGCACGTCAGGCGCAACTACCGTGAAGTACTCGGTAAGCAAAGGGAACGCTTTGTACCAGTAGTAGGAGTCCTTTGGAGTTCCGTGTACAAGCAGAAGGACGTCTTTCGCCGAGCCGGCGGTGATGTAGTGCATACGAATGCCGTTGACTCTGATCCGCCCATGTTTGACCGGCTGCTTCCTGTGATCGTATACCTCAGCCTTTCTCGACATCATGTCTAGCACCTGTGTTGATTGTAGGAGAACAGGGCAGATCCATCCAGGCGTATTATAGCGGTCATTAGAGGTCTGGGCTAAAGTTACTTCCTGTGTCTAAGGGGCAATTCGAAGCGCTTCAAGCTTCGCGCTTGAGCTGCGCCATCCGAGGGCTTCCAAAGACTGAGGAGCGCAGCACAGTCATCCCACTCCTCAAGAGAGGTAGACATGATCTATCAATGAGCAGTGCCTTCATAATTTACGGCTTTGCGCACATCATATGTGACCCCTCAAAATGGAAAAGGTCTCCCAGCATGTCTTGCATCTTACGAAATTTGCAAGCAGAGCCAACATTGTACTAGCAGTCAATGTTCAGCCGGTGGAATTTTGAGTATTGCAGAGAGTGATACTTAAACATAGAGCCTTCTCGATCCATCGAAGACGTGATCCAAACGATGGAGCCGACGACGTCCACTTTTCAAACAAAGAAGAACTCCTGAACGGCAACGGCGCCACCAAATAGAGACAAGACTTAACATGAATCCTAGTCCATCCCGACCAGCCTGACACCTGCAGGATAAAAGCCAAGGGCAGCCTCGAGAATGTTATCACAAGTACTTCAAAGCTGCTGGAGCACATCGCAACTGAGTATTGATCTCTCTTGCTCGATCGTCACAGTGATCACCCACGTAGCTCCTGTGCCGGACCTGGTCCTAGTCTATTGCTCAAATGATCTAACCTTGCGGAGCAATTCAATCTTGGGAATATTTCAAGGATCGAGACATCTACTTTGCTGTTTGATGGCGACCCATAATGCGATGTTTTTCTCCAAGAAGACCTCGAAAAGATACGAACGGTAGAACACAAACTCGAATATGCGACGCCGCAGTCGACCATGATTTACGGCCGATCGTTTAGCTACTTTTGCTGCCTATGAGTTATCATCTCTGCCAGGTTAGCCACAAGGGGAAGGAAACGAGTCTTCGCTGCTATTTCTACAATCGGCTCTTTCCAGCGTCAGGGCTCTGTAACAAAGACAAGTCAAGGATCGGAATCCTCTCCTTGGAAGAGATGGTAATATTCTGGGGCATGGCCAAACCATGACAGCCCATTTTAGCGACTGCTCACAGTAAAAGCAATGAATTGTACTTGATCCAAAGACATTGTTGTTTTTGACATATCGCGGCTTTCCTCGCATGCTTCGACGGACCAAATGGAGTTCCATCTTGATGACTTTTGCGAGGTGGTGAGAGTATAACAAAGACACATTGTTCAACTGCCAAACAAAGAGCGAAGTTGACTACGCAGACACACCCTCCCCTTTCACATCTGTTCAACCTTCTCATCCCTCGAGATTTTTTCCAAACCACAGATCGAAGACCATCTCCTCCAAAACAAATTCCCAAATCTCCCGCAATGAGCACCACAACCGCATCACCAAAACCCCCTCTACAGCCAGAAGCTCTCCGCACTCTCCTCACCAACCTCCACGCCAAACAACAAGATCTCTGGAACGCCTACATCGAACTGGGAATCACCTCGTACAGTTTCTGCTGCACCAGGACCCGCGGCCCAGGTCGGGTAAGTCAGCGGACCCTCACCTCCCTCCGTCGAGCTTACAAGGTATCCAGCAAAGAACACATCGAAGTCGAGAGCGAGCTCTGGCTTTTCCAGTCGTGCATGGAAGCCGAAAGCAGAGCTAGGGATCGCCTGCAGAGCGGACGGCTCGAGATGTCTGCACGACATGTTCAGGCGATGGAGGCGGGTCTTGAGCGATTGGAGAGGCGGATCGAGAGGCTGAGGCTTGCTATTGATGAAGTCGCTGCTGTCGAGAGGGATATGCTGATGAAGAGACAGCTTTTTGTTGATGATAGGAACGAATCGACTCAGGAGCTTGCCTTTACGAGCTGGACTAACGTCGTGCATGAGTTTTGTGTTGAGTCGAGGAAACGCCGTAGTGGGCCACGATCGACTGGTCTTAGTAAATTACTTGGGTGAGTATCTGTGTTATGATCTGATCTTTCCTGTCCTTGCCAACCTCCCTGGTCGCCTTTCCTTTTCCCTTTCTGGCATTCATCCTCCTCTTCTCAGACTGGAAAGGCTTTTCGCCGCAGACAGTGGTCTTCGCCGGTGTCCGCACGGCCTTTTACCGAGCTCTCCAGAAACTTAGCCTCGACTTGGTGAAAGAAGAGGTAGGATATAGTTTTGCATTCGAGTCCATAACAGAAAACAGGGGCAAACAGACCAAGAAAGTACAAGACAGCCTCATCATCCATACCCTTGTTGGGTAACACTACAACTACTCCTACACCTGAAATACTTCCCTCCCACTTCCTTCCTCTGCCTCCCTGAGACCTGAGATCCAGGCCACCTAGACCAAAGACCCTAGCGAACCTCCCGAATGCCTTTCATCTCCTCTCATTGTCCTGTCCAAACTCTTGGCGAATCGTGCTACCAAAAGCGTTCATAATTTTTCTAATGCTGAGTGGGGTTGCCCAAAGAACAATCAAAAATCAAGTATCAATCGTTCCAAAGAAAAGACCATGCAAATGCCCAGTGCGTCCGCGTTCAAATGCCCATGGAATAAGAGAAAACAACGCCTGATGATCGACGCCAACCAGATTTTCCAGAATCGATACAAAGAATCCTCCGGTACGCCTTTGCTAACCCTTCGACGCGATTTTACAAAAGAGGAAAAGGTGATCACCGCGGAATTATTGCCGGAGCAGGTGCCGGAAGGGAGGGTGGCGAAGATGAGACCAGAGCAGAGTGCAATGGCATAGGCGTGCGCCGCATTATTGAACGACTGGCTTCATGAGCGATGTCAATCGCTATGAGGCCAATACTCGACAATGCAGAGCTTACCAAAACCACCACGCAGCCAAGGCCTGGGAAAGCGAACCATTTTTGGTCGAAATGGCTGCTTTTCATGACTCGCCAGCTCTTCTCACAATCCAGGCACTGCTACCCCGGCGGTGGACCCGACGCCACAGCACGAGCTTGATGATGCACACTCGGTGTCCCAGCTGGCGGCGGTGGCGGTGAATAATAACCATGCCCATCGTCCGGTCCTGTAGGCTCATACTCGTCACCATATTCTCCATCCTCATACTCCTCTTCCTCATCATCATCATAGAACTCCTCTTCACCAGGTGGTGGCGGACCTAAGTGATCGCCATGACCGTATGAACCGTCGTCGGGATGCTGCTGCTGACCATTTGCAGTGTGTGGACCACCTTGCTGGCCAGCGTTGCCACCGTTGTTGTTCTTGCCCTTTCCCTTCTTTCCCTTTCTTCCCTTTGCACGAGCCTTTTCAAGTAGGCGTTTCTTCTCTTCAGCCTTCTTTCTTTCCTGCCTATCTCTGATCTCGTATCGTCGAATCATTGCTAAAGGAGGTACGCCAAAGATATCCTCATACTCGCAAAACTCGCAAATCCACAGATTGTCTTTCGTAGGGCGGTGGTGATAGTTTGTATATTCCTGCTGTAATTGTCTTTGACGTGCGGCAAGAGCATACTCCTTCGAAGGGCGGCGACGAGGCTTCGGTTTCGGTGGAGGGGCCGGTTGTTGACCGTGTTGATTCGGAGGGAGAGGTGCCTGACCTGGATGGCCCGCGGGGGGAGGTGGAGGTCGGCTGCCATTGGACGGCATATTGGGTGCTTGCCTAATGTTCGATGCTGTCTGTGTACCCTGTCCTGGCCGTCCAGCGCCTACCGCTGGTACCTGGCCACTCGACGTCACCCGACCATTGACCGGAACGCTTCCAACTGGAGCTGGATATGAGCCAGGTGTATTGTAGGCGGCCTGAGCATATTTGACCTGGGCATCCCTTTGCTGTTGATAGGCAACTTGTGCCTGCTGCTGGGCGTGGGCGTAGGCCGCTCGCTGATCGGCCGCTTGTTGTTCCATTTTGTTCGCGCTTTCGCTCTCGCAGTGGAAGGTGAACTGTGTCTTGGGAGTCGTGTTCGAAGCGCGAGACTCTCTGCCCCCTGTGCCTGCGCTCTTAGCTGCAGACGGAGGGGTCAGCGGACCTTGTTCGGCAGCGGACTTGATGGCTTGACTAATAATGCCGCCCTTTTCGTTCTCGACGCCGTTGGGTATGTCTGTAAATGTAGTAATATTCGTCAGCGCAAGAGTTCACTCGATTAATTTCCAAAAACGTCAAGCAAAAGTTCACGCTGCAGGGAGCGGGAAGAGCCGTGCAGAGACTGTCAGTGCCGGACCGTTGTAGGGCAGTCGCGGCAGAGCCAGAGAAGGCAAGCAAATGTGATGAGTCTCACCTCCGCCACCGTTCTTGCCGGGTGTCCGTATCGCGCCATAACCGCCGTTCCCACCAGAGAAGCTGCTGCCAAGCGGTCTCCGCTCACCGGCGCGCGCCCAGCCCATGTGCCTTCCGTATCTTCCTCGGCCGGCGCCGCTGATGCCTGTCCCACTCCCACTCGCCATCGGTGCGTTGGCCTGGGTCTGCGTCCCATGAGGCGAAAGGTGCGACGCACCTGCCTGAGGCCCTTCGTCTTCCAGCGTGCCATCGGTCGACCCATTCAAGCCCATGCTCGCCATTTCCGCGCTCAGTTGATGTTGCTGCAACGAGCTGTTCGCCGACGACAGCGGGATCTTCCGCTTCTTCTTATTGCTCGTGTTCTCGAAGCTTTCGTACCCATCTGCGCTGCTAAGGCTGGGCGGCAATTTCCCACCACTCTTGCTCGCCGCCATCAGCCGCTGCTGTATGTTGTCCATAGGCTTTCCGTTGGCGGAGGGCACAGAGCCGGAGGCCGTGTGGTAACGGTAGTCTGGATGGTCAAATTCCACCTCCTCGTCACCGCTGTCTACGTCGTCCCCACAAGTGCAATGATGCACACAGCCGCCGTTGTTGTCCTCGTAGTGACCGCCCACCGGCACGCCCCTTCCTAGCGCCACGTGCCTTTGATCGTCAACAGTCGTGGGATGGCTGAACTGTAGGGTCGGCGAGAGCGGAGGCGGTGCAGGCGGGTAGACGATATGACTGGCCTGCTCGGGCGACAGTCTGGACTTCAGGCGGGAGCGAGGCAGGGGCCGGATGGCGCGATCCGGATATATGGGAGAGGCGGTGTCGGGCGATCGTGCTGCGGACGAGGGGGAGCGGGTCAAGGAATCGCGGTGGGCGGAGGAGGGGCCGGGCGAGGAGGCGAAGTCTGCCGAGTCAGCCGGGGAGTGCCTGGGGACGATGCCAATAGGACGCTTGCTCGCCGGTGGTGGTGGTAATGATGCGGTTGTGACTGCCTCTGCCTCTGCCTCTGCCACTGTCTCTGTCTCTACGTCTGCCTTTGCCTTTGATGCCGTCTCGGCCGGCTGAGATGTCCGTCGCTGGCCTAGACCGCCCTGATGTCCACTACTCCGCCGCGGGTGGTGCTGGGGTGGGATGGAATGATGGTGAGGATGCTCGCGTGATGCCTTACCAGCTGTCGTCGCCATGCTGCCTGGCTTTTCTTTTTTTTTCTCGCACTATGGAATGCCGTTCCGCTATGGGGCTATCGTTCTCCAACGCGCAGTCGTATCCCAACGCGGTCACACCTTCCCGGGAGGGAAGTCTTGTTCTTGGACTTCTTCCTGCCTTCCTGAGCACAGGGATTCCCGATACGTCAAGAGCCAAAGGCACACACTGCAAACCCATCAATCAGTATCCCCGCCTTCATCCCCGCTCTTGCCTGATCTCGCCGATGGTTGGTTCGCCCTTACCTTTCGTGATCGAATCCGGGAGCTGCGGGGGCCAACCGACTGGGGAGGGAGGAGGAGGCGGAAGGAGCAATCGTGGTACAATCAGCGACGCCTCCCGGAATTGTCCACTTGGACTTGAAGTCGCCCGCTCGCTCCTGACTAATTTGTCCAGAAATGGTCCGTGCTCCGCTCAGAACCAGACGGTTTGGTGACTTGCACACTTCACACTGTGTATCGCTGCTCGCTTCCCTTCCTAATTTCACCATCGGGTACGATTTATTACACCAGACGAGCTTGCCGGTTACGCTACCTAGTGATGCTCCACTCTCGTGAGGCACGATTGACCGAGCTGCTCAAATGGAGATGGCGACGGCGTTGATTCATCATCGCGGGTGACCTCGGCGTTCCAGACCTCACAACTACATCGCTGCCGTCATGACATGACGTGTACTCATATGGCCCGCATGCCTTCAACTTCATGGCCATTCTCTTCATGCCCATCCTATAGAGGTCACGCCCATGAGATTCGTCTTCATGTGGCACGCGGACGACATTTCAGCTCTGCCCAACGTGAACACTCCTGGACATCATTCCAAGAGCCAAAACGCCATTTTGATTGAGTTCGGGTTAGAAACATGTTACATACAGACTCACTATCTCATTTTCTCGCCTGAGACTCTGACTCTCCTACCGCTACCGCGGCTAAAGAAAGCAACTTAACCACAGGTTGTATGTCACCTCCCTTGCCTCTACAAGTCCCTCATCCTCATATAGCATGTCGGCCTCAACACTCGACGCCACCTCTTTTAGCACCGACATCACTGGATAAATTCCATCTAAACATCTCTCCATCCTTTCAAGTAGTACATCTACTCCCCTCAGCTTATCACGCAATTGCTTTCCAAATACTTCGCCTCCACCTTGGACTTCCAGCGCGCCTGCCATAGCCTCCAAGGCCTCATCAAGCATCCGCAGCAACATCAATGGCATTGGCAAAGCACCATTCGGCTGAATCATGAAACTATCCCGCGCAAATGCCCGTTGCAAGAAGGGCAGGTAGCAGGTGTTACGAACAGAGAGCGGCAGGCTGTGGTACTCATCCCCCAGCAGTCCGTAGGCGGCTGACAGGACCGCGACTTGTTGATACGCCACGCGCAACCCGTTGAAGTATGCGATGTACTGGAAGCTTGCGTTAGGGCGGAACTGAAGCTGCAAGATTCTCCCTGGCACCGCCGGGAGAGGAAGCTGGTCTTCCATGGTGGGGTCGAAGTACGTTTGCTGGACGGCATGAGCTTGCGACGCCCCTTGCACTTCTGCGAACTGGTGCGCAAAAGTCTCTTCGTGTGTGGCAGCACTCGTATGACAACTCGGAGATTGCGAAGTGGGATCCTGCAATTGAGCAGGCATAGGTGCACCGATAGTCGGGAAGCAAGCCTGAAAGGGCTGTGAGTATGACAGCGGGTTGCTCATGGCTTTCTTTTTGGCGCGTGATGTACGCGTCGACTTGTTGTGTCTACAAGTCCGAGTGCTCGAGTGAAAGCTGTAAAAGCCGGCTACTTGTGGCATTGGTGACGGGCTTCGACGGATCAAGGCCGGACAGAAGTGTCTCGAGGACTTGAAAAGGAATGCGCCGTGAATGCATTGTATGGCACAATGCATTCAAATATCTCCCGTCTACTCTGGACTCAATTGAGTCTACGAAGAGCCGAAAACGGAAAAAGGAAGGAAAACACTGCTGATACATGCGATCCTCATTGCAACATTGGAACCCGAAATAATCTTCTTCCTCTCTGCAAACATCATCATCCCGAGTCTAATCTTGAACAACATGAGCTCATGCACAACATTCAGCGCCGCTGAGAATAGACAGGCGGCCTGAACTTCTTGACCTTCAGCACCGCAATCGCCTCCGAGAAGTCCTCCGCAACCTTCTCCTTTTCTGCATCAGACTGAGCACTCGAATCAGATTCCACACCTCCCATTCTCTGAAAACTCCGCATAACACGCACCTGCCGAATCAACTCAGTTACCGTCTCAACCATCGTCCTGACGTGCTCCTCAGCCACTCGTAACAACGCCTCAGCATCACGAAGCTGCACCTCGGCAGCCCCCATCGAGCCATTCGCGAGTCCTTTCTCTGCCTCGTCAAGGCAAGCCTCAACTTGCATCAGATGGGATTCGAAGGCCTTCGCCTTGGCTGGGGTGAAATGATGGTCAGCGTGATGCTCAGGCGGGATGTATTCGGCTGGAAGGGTGAGGAATCGGAGATTCTGTTTGCACCACTTTTCCGCCAGGTTGCTCAGGTCGTGTTTGCGAAGGTCGAAGGCGCGCTTGGCTAGGGAGGTGGAGTGCGGAGAGTGGGTGATGTCTTTTGTACCTATTGAGGGTCGATAGCACAGTGAGGAAGAATTGGGGGTGTTGGGTGTGGTAGTACTCATTGTTTTGATAATGGAAACAGGGGTTTGGTATCAAGTCACTCCCGTTGTTGTCAGTGTCTCTAGGGCCAGTGTGAGAACGGCGGAGTGATTTTACGCTTATCTTCGACATTTCTACTTGAAGTGTCTCCTACAACAAAAGCATTGTGTCTGCTGAGAATAGCGAACTGTGAATCTGGTTGCTCTTCACGATCATCCCTTTGCTTTGTGTTTGGAAGTGCGCCGACATGGCGGGCTTCACTGGCTTCTAGATCCCTATTGTAGGTACTCAATATGGGGCGTCCTGGGCTACTATCGAGCCTAGATACTATGCTCGGGTTGGCAGGTAGATAATGACATGAGGTAATGGTCCAACACATGTCCCAAGTCCATCTTATGATCTCCTAACAACGCGATCCCTTCCAGACGTGTGTTGGAACGATACAAGGACATAGCGGATGGCATGTTGATTGTGAATACGAAAGTTGCAATGGCTCAATGCGAATAGAAATGTCGAGGCCCTGTCAACGCCAAGTGCATGGTGGCTTGCAAGCTTTCTTCGGCCCTTGCTTGTGCTCGCCGTACGTCACGAGTGATGTGCCACAGTTGCGGCAGCCGACACAAAATAGCCAGCTGCTGTTGTGCAGATTCGATGGTGCCGAGGGTTGGGAGTGTTAGGTATAATGCTCTTGAGGTATTGTATAGACCAACAATGTCTTTGTGACGGGGAATTGGTACACGTTGAAAGAGATTTTTGGAACGGGTACAGATCATGCAAGGTACTCTTTCTTTAATGAGCTGGCAACGCCGTGGTACAGATGATGCAGGCTGATGAGTGTGCATGATCAAGACACATGGCTGCCTTGACTTCCTCTGGTTCTGGTAAATGATCTCAGGATGAATCTCCACTCGCAACAGCGGCCCGCGAGAGGAGTAGTGATCAATCGGTGCATAATGGAAGGCCAGCACAAAGGACAAATATGCCGGCATGGCAACCGTCCGGGGAATCTAGCTTTATTGTCTCTGATTACGATGAGCCTTATGACTTAGACATGGACCGGATCAGTGTCGATGGACGATGCTCGAGTAGACCGATCATGTGCGGGTACCGACGTCTTTCGTGATAGTCCACTATTTGACCATGTCAAATCCTGGAGGCGGTCTAGATTTTCGAGTGGACGACAGGCATCCCATGGGGACCGCCGACCGGGCGTGAAGTCTTTTCGGACTCAATCTGAAACCCGCCCTTGATGCAGCCTTACGCGGCGGACCGCCCCGCGGCAAACGGGTCTGTAATTTCCGCAGCCCCCTTTTCTGCTCCACGTTGCGACCACAGCGCCAATCGCCGTCTCATACAGCGTCAACCACGGTTCTCGATTCTGACGTGCGTGGGCTAGGACCAATCCCATCTCAAGGTCATGGCGGAAGGAAGAGAGACCGTGAGGATAGGCGCAGAAGCCTATCTGCGGCGAGATGATCGGCAACGGTAGAGAAGACCTGGGTCCGGGGCCTACTACTTGAACGTTTCCCAGGCCACCTCGTCATTCCCTTTCTGATATTATTGCTTTTCCGCATCTGCTCTCATATAAAAACGTCTGGCTGTCCTATTTGTTTACGAAGGCAATCGTCTTCAGGTCACTCATTTCCCCAGTCACTCATTAAGAAGAGCTAGTCTCTCACTTGCACTCATTTTCTCACCTCGTCAGACGACATGCAATACGCCCTCATCTTCGCGGCCGCTGCGCTTGCGCATGCCCATGAGAACCGCCATGGCCGGCTCCACGCCAACCGCGAGGTCAACACCGTGACCGATGTCGACATGGTCACCGTCACTCACTACGTGACCGCGACTGCCGCTCCTACTCCTGAGGTTCAGCACAAAGCCCAATGGGGCTACCACGGCCCGGCTTCTTCCAAGGAGTCGTCCAAGCCTTCGGCCGTCTATTCATCTGTTGAAGAGGCTCCCGTTGAGGAATCTTCCGCCAAGCCGTCGACTACTTTCGCTACCTCTGCTGCCAGTGCTGCGAGCCCATCTGCCTACACCTCTGCTGCTTCCCCCAGCAGCTATGACAGCGGCAGCTCCACCACGTCCTCGTCCCCCTCAAGCGGGACTGGCATCACCACCAACAACCTCACTCCAAACGGCAAGAAGGCTGGTCTCTCTGGCTACATTGGTATCCAGGAGATGCAAGCCTTCTCCGAACTTGCTCCCTACATTAGCTGGTACTCTGACTACGCTCCAGACACACCCGATGCGCAAGGTGTGAAGGGTATCGGTATGCTCTGGGGCGCCAGCGGCTCTGCATGTGGCGATGTCACCCCGGAGCGCGTGTCGCTCTTCCACTCAATGCTGGACAACGACACCGTCCCGGAAATCATGTTCGGCTTCTACGAGCCCGACTGCGACTGCGACATGTCTGCTCAGATGACCGTGTCGGATGCTCAGACCCAATGGGACGCCCTGCTCGCCCCGCTCGCCGACAAGGGCGTTGTTCTCGGCTCTCCCAGCATGTGCAAGCAGAAGGACGAGGACTTCCTGACGCCTTTCCTGGACAACGGTGCCCGTGACTGGGACGTCACCTCGATCCACATCAACAAGCCCGACCTCGACGGTGTCAAGGAGGACGTCGAGTACTACGTCAACACCTACGGCAAGCCCATCTGGGTCAGCGAATTCTCTTGCGTCAACGACGCCGATGGCTGGAGCCCTTGCACCGACCAGACCCAGATCAACAAGTTGATCAACGATGCTGTCTCCTACTTTGAGAGCAACGAGCACGTTGTTGCGTACGGCCCATCGGTAAGTAATGATCCATATCGTATTCACTTGTCAAGCAAACGGCTGACATTCTCCTCTCAGAACGGCGCTGGTCTCGGCAACGTCTGGCCCTTGACCTCCAACGGAGAGCTCACGGAGTCCGGCAAGACCTACCTCAACGCCATCAAGAACTTGTAATTTCGCTTCCCAGACCTTTCAGAATCTTCAGGCTCAAGCATGACTGGAGGGGCGGATTAGCCGGGCGTGTTCTATTGAATTGCGATTCAAACGTACACAAGCCTTTTTGCATTTAACTATTCGACGAGCATATACCTATTCGACGAGCATATACATAACGATTTAACTTCAAAATGCGACGAGTTCTGAATCTCGGTACTGATTAAAATTTCATTCTTGACATCGACTCAGTTATTGGCAGGTGTACTTTGCCGGCCAGCAGGTTGTTCCCAACGATTTAATGACTTTCAATTGCTTCTTTTCTTTTTTCCGATCTCTTGTCCTTGTTCCTAGTATATGGTGTTCTCTGCAGTAAGGGATAAAGTTGACATGCGGGACCGGGAGGCAGGTGGACACACAGCCGAGCAGCCGAGGTCTACTGATATCAAGAAAGACTACACGCTGCACCTCATCAGTCTAGCCGTCACCCTGCAATCGCATTACGAGCACAACGCACGTCACTAATTGCAACACGCGCTGAGAGGAAATGTTCACCATGTCTGCGCAAGCCGCGCCCAATGGCATAATCTTATTTCACTATCCACAGTCGCCGTATGGTCGACGAGTCAGGTGGTATCTAGCGCTGAGAGGCATCGCGTATGCGGAATGCGTAGGTCATCATCGTTGCATAAATTGGGCACCCAAAACCTCATTCCGCTAACCCTGACCGCGCGCCTGTCCAAAAACAGATTCAACCGTGGATCTTGCCACGGCCTGATATGGAAGCCTTGGGAGTGCACTACCGGCGCTCGCCCGTCATGGCCATTGGACGTGACATCTATGTCGACTCTCGGATGATTCTCCGGAAGTTGGAGGAGCTCTTCCCGCCATCTGCTGAGCATCCGGCATTATCGACTAAGGAGACCGAAGGCATGGCGGCGCTAATGAATAAGTTTGTTGTGGATGCTGGGGTGTTCAGTAAAGCGGTTGGCATTATGAGGCCGGACCGTGCAGCTCTGAAGGATCCTGCATTCGTTAAAGACGTAAGTCATATACCAATGCGCATATCACTCCCCGCACGGCGACAGGAGGCAAGCGTGGAGATCAGACAACATCGGCTCAATGCAATACGTCGTTGTAGGCTTGCGGCATGCCTTGACATGCCGTTCGCTGCAGTCATTCGTAATATCGGAAAGCAGACTTCAGGCTGACACTAAGTGGTTGATAGCGGCAAAGTTTCATTGGAAAAGGATGGTCGCCTACCGCGGCAGCAAACGCGAGACCAGAGAATCTAGCACATGTTCGGCAGTGCTTCGACATAGCCGAAAGCCTCTTCGCAGATGGGAGAAGGTGGGTGGCATCTACATCCGGGCCAAGTCTGGCGGATCTAGAAGGTGCGTATCATACTGCGGCATGGGGGAGGAAGTCATCTTTGCTGATTGTAGTTTCGAAGGTGTCTGGGCATTTGACTGGATCATCTCGGATCTCGAGCCACCGCCAGAGTACTTCTCCGAAGCCATATACCCTAGAGTGTACGATTGGAGGAAGCGCTTCAAAGAGAGTGTGAAGGCAGCGCGTACACAAGCACCGAAACCGGTAGCTTTGAAAGGGCAGGATGCCGTGCATGCCACTCTCACTGCAGATTCATCTGACCAAACACCGGACGTTGACCTTGGCGACCCGTTGGGTTTGGAGGAAGGTACGCTGGTAGAACTATACCCAACTGATGGGGGCGGTTCCGCTCCGTTCAAGGATCAGGGGCGTCTTTGGCGACTAGACAAGAATGAGGTTGCCATATCAGTCCAAGCGCCGTCTGGCGAGGAGGTGCGCATACATGCGCCGAGGTGGCATTTCCGTGTCAAGAAGGCGTCCGCTAGGTCGATGCTGTGAGACATAAGATTATTTGCATCCCAATATATCCGCCACGAGGTAACGGATAGAAGATGCCGCGCGGTTGCAGTGGAGTTCGACAACGGCGAGGCTTTTTAGCTAGCCGTTTTGGCACATCGTCAATGATCATGATTTGGTTGGCGTGGAACATTCGTAGACCCAATCGTCATTTGACGAGTCCAGCGTTACTTGTTGCACGTGCAGAGTGGTTGAAGGACCGCTTCGAGACATTCTACAAGCAGTGCGGATAATAAGGCCGCAATGCTTCACCTGTTGTGGCACCCGTAGCCGTAATATACCTATGTAGGTAAGATGATTGGAGGCATCTGAGGAATGAGATTGCCGCAGACTACTCCAATGTTGCGCCGCCGTCAGGATACTTTGTGCGGATCGTAATGAATAGCCATCAAGTCACGCGGTGTGATGCCAGGACCGACGCGATTGTGGGTGGCAAAAGGCGAGTTGGTTGAGGATCGAGGTCACGATTCACGAAGTGGAAAGGCCCATGATCACAACGGATCACCTGCAGGCGAGGCCGCCACGAGCGCCGAGAAATCCGCGAGGGTAGGCTAGCGTGGCGCTTGCTGCCCAAAGTGCCTCCAGAGTGCCCAATTTTTTGGTGCCACGTCGTCAGGCAGCCGCCTCTCGCTGCTCAACTGCCCAAGAATTGCCCAGTAGTCGGGTCGGTCTGGTCGGCTGGCTGCTCATCGTTCGTCGCCTACCTGCCTCTTACTGTCATCTTCAGCTTCTAGCCCGGCGTCAGCAAAATCGCCCTTCCCTTCCCTTCTCCTCTTCTTCCTCCCCCATCCTCTTCCCATTATCGCGCCTGTCACTGTCTTGGACTCATCGACCCGCGTCGTCTTCGCCCGTGTGACCATCTTCCGCGTTGCTGCTGCTGCTGCTGCTGCTGCTGCTGCGATCGCTCGCTGTTCTCTCTGACAGCCTTCACTCGACAGCCAACGGTTTCGCAGCCTGAGGTGCACACCGGAAAGGGTAGGAGACGCTGGCGCAATTTCTGCCCGGTAAAGGACGAATCAGCAGCCGTATCCAGGACCGTCCGCCCGCCCCGCCCACCTCGCTAAGCCCGGAACGGTAGCCACCCAGTGTACTTGTCACGCCTTTCCCCGCCGTCCAGGCAGGCTCTGAGCGACACAGCCGGTCCGCTGAGAGAAACAGACGGGCTGACGCTCCAACCGGCCTGCTTGCTTCTTGACCTCCCCCCCCATCGCCTCCCCTCCTCCTGCACAACATCGCAAAGTCTGTCTTCATTTGGCTTTCCGCCGACCATCTTGCCGTGACTCCCTCTGTTCTGCCCTGCTCGACTCGGACGGAGCGCCGATCCTATCAGCGCAATTTCATCCCACCAGGATTCCCACCCCACCAGGCCCTTTGCTTGACCTTTCCTCTGGAAACCCATCCACCGCAGGACTCAGACGCCCGTCGCCAAGGAGCTGCCTTGGACCTTCCTTCCATACCATGGCTTCCCGGGAGATCGCACGCCAGTGGTTTGTCCCCGGAGATGGCATTGACCGACATGTGATATCCGCGGACATCCAACGGTATCTGGGTAACGACGCGACCGTCCGCCCCGGCGTAGGCACCGGCCAAGACGAGGTCAGACCGCCTCCCGACGCGCACAACCATCACACATTTGCTCACAAAATCTAGGGTATCCATGGCTACTGGATCAAGGCCTACCGGAATCTAACTTCTGTACGCTGCACCGACGCGCAACATCACAACAAACTTCCACTAACTATATGACACAGGCCATGATTGCAGACTTGCGCGCAGATTCCGCAAGATGGAGACAAGAGCAGCGCATGACGGGCACACGAGGTAGCAACAGTCCCGTGATGGTGGACATGTCAGGGTTCACAGTACCTGACAATTTCATAGAACCCTACGTCGGATCGTCTACATACCAAGCTTCCACTGCAGGTAGGCCACCGCCAAGGTCAGGAGAGTCGCCATCCGTGGATGGCCCATATGGACCACCGCCGTCGCGGGGTGAGAGGATGCCCGCCAGCAGGATGCCCGCAGCGGAAAGGATCCCAGTTGCAGACCGCATGGACATAGATTCTTCATCTGCCCCGCAGCCTGGTAGGAGATACGGTCATCCAGACCGCGGATACCCTTCGGACAGCAGGCCTTATCCCGCGGAAAGTAGATCGCCATATCAGGCGGAACCACCCATGTCAGCTTCCTTCGGCCGCACGCCAGTGACCACTGCCTACGCCCAGGACTCGAGGTATGCGCCGAGCTACCCATCCCCGTCGAATGATGGTGCACCCCCAGGATATGTGCGACAGGGCAATTACTATGTGCCCGTATCCACGTATGAGGCAGCCCCTGCCATCGCGCCAAGTAGGTCAGATGTGCCAAAGTATGGAGCCGGACCCTACGGACAACCACCTTCTGGTCGGGATTCGCGTGATCCAAGATACGGTGGTCAGCCCGACTACAGTGACAACCGGGACTCAAGGTATGCCTATCCCAGTCCGGCCGCCACGGTAACCTCTGTCTCGGGACGGGATAGGGAGCCAGTCACATCTCCGGCGCCAAGGTTCGCTTACACCGGTGCTTCATCTTGACGTGCTCAGCTAACTTGTACAGTGCTTATGGCTCAATGCCTTCATCTTCATATGACCAATACGGTCGGCGTAAGTATCGTTAGTCCTTTTAGACAGGGACATAAACTGATGCTCCCGCGTCAGCTGTGCAAAATCCTTCAAGCCAGCCGGAGAGGAGTATGCCATCTGCCAGGGAACCTTCCTACAACCGGGATCGTGTGCCGACTACTTCGTCCAGTAGTGATGGTCATCGTTCTAGCCGCCGCCGGATTGGATAGGTCCACCCTTGCTATAGAACGAGTACCTTTCTTTGGCCTTCAGACAGATATGGACTGCTTTCCTACGGACTTCCAGCCACCCATCGAGATTTGAGAGTTGTAGCATCATATCTTTCATTGGAGTATTACTCTGCACCGTGTAACTTGGCAATGCCTCTTCAGGGTCGTGCGTCAAGTTTTGTGCCATGCATGGACCGATGAATTCGCCATCTCGCTCAAAATGCTGGCCGGTGATGCTTCCGGACAGACCAACTTTGGTTGCCTGATTGGACCGATGGACTAGACTTCGCTTATGCCTATTAATCTGGACCATGATGCTGGACGAACAATTTTTTTTGCATGAATTTGGAGGGTTGCATTTGCTTTTCAGCGCGGTGTTACGAGTGCATTTTGCGGGCAGCACATTTTCGCTGAACGTGGCTGACGACAGAGACCGGCGCTTGCAAGGAAGAGAGGATGGCGCAGGATGATGATAACGATAATTTTCAGCTTGAATTATAAACTATCCGTCAATGGCTGTGGCCGCTGCGACAAGACTGTGGTCATGTCCGTGACGTGGTTTATAAGCAATTCATCCGTGCTACAGGAATACATACAGTAGTGGCCGGGTGCGCCGAGGAATCTACACTTATATATTGGCACCCAGATCCTCGGAGCGGATTGGGCCTTGCTTCTCTCCTCACGGCTACAACGGAGGTTTCTTTTTGCAAAACGTGGGTCGGCATCTCCTTGCACGAAATTCTGTCCAACTTGCGTTCGCCTGCCGCGATTTTCCAAGGTCGGACTACAGTAGAGTCCAGACTTCAAGGTCTTCTTACCACCCATCGAAAACAGTGGCCCCTCCGTGTATAGGTGAAGTTATCGGATCGGCCAAAGCCACTGGATGGATCAAGGACCAAAGTTTCTTATACCCTTTTCAAAAATATCAAAACCCTTCCTTTCTTCTTTTGGGCAGCTGACGCTCACACTCCATGCGTGAATGTTTGTCGTCAAGATCCGCAATCGTTTTTAAAATTTGGACAGCACATAACGTGTTCGTGTAAACCGTCACGGGCTAGTTGCGCGCGAAGCAACAACAACGTACGGGGGCCAACAGGTAGTCAAATGCGCGCTCGCGCCGTGGGTTGATTTATCATATTCTGCATCGTTATTTCTCGTCTGTCATATCAGGCGCGCGTATCTGAGGAGTGTTGGTTCCCACAAAACATCCTACCCCAGTGCCATCCCCACGCCATGAATGCGGTGTAAATATCGGGTATGTAGCCCTGCGAAGCCATGTCTAGATGAGATCAACAGTGAGCACGTCATTGCCTTTCGAATATGCGACCGCTCCAGTGCAAGCCGAGTGCCCAGTGGTAGAGTCTTCCTGTCTGTCAGTAAATGCCATGTCATATAGGAGGTCTATGCGAACTTACCTGGCATCTACGATCTTGCCCTTTTCTTGGGAAAGCGCTGCAGGAGATAGTTGGCGTTTAGGGGTTGGCAACAGATTTTAATCGTGGACTTACCTTGAAGCGTGCTGTAAAGCTCTGTCAGCGGTACTATGCGCCGCTCAATGAACTCTCCTTCATCTAGATGCTGTTCGGGTTCCTCATCTCCTTCTTTCAAATTCACCTCCACAGTAACCATCTGCCGGGTCGGTTCATGTCAGCAAGTGGACAGACTGACTGCGCTCAAAGGAGGGCGAGAGTAGTGGCATACCTGCATGTTCGCTGTCGTCAGACCCGGATCCGAGACTACAGTGGGCGAGCAATCTATTACCTGATGGGTTGCGTTGGTCATTCCTGGCTGGTTACACACCGATGGGCTAACATGGCTCACCTTGCCCTCATAGCCCGTCTCCTCTTTGAGCTCTCTAATCGCCGCCTGTTCCGGCGACTCACCCTCGTCAATGAGGCCGGCGGGGAATTCGACACATGTCCCTTCCACCGGCGGGCGGTACTGCAGGATGATCAAGGTTGATGGCGGCTTAGAAGGGTGGCGGATGATGGGGGCGATGGCAACAGCGTCAACACCGCCTTTGCTACGGGTCTTGCGAGCTGCGGCTTCCCAGATACGATCTTTCCCTGTCTGGTCGGTCCATTCGATCTTGTTAAGCTCCGTCCACTTCGCCTCGTCCGCGCGGAGAGGAACGATCCGGTTGATCCTGGGCGTCTGAGACATCGCTGAATTGGCAAAGGAACGTCTGAGCCACGAAGAAGGGTGTCCTGGCCGCGGAAATTTGGTGATCATGCAATGTTCTAACCAGTTGGTTCGATGCTGGTTCGGAGCGTTCGACAGCCGTGTTCTTGGATAGCGATGAGATCAGAAGTCCACGTGCATGCACTCGAAGTCGTGACGTTTGCCAGACTGCGGCAACGAAAGAGGAAGGTGCAGCGAACTGCGCGGGGAGATTGCCATCTTCCCGCCCCGTCCCTACATAGTATTCACTTCACCTCTTGTGCTTCCTTTGGTGGAATCTTGATACTTCCTAGTTTCAATCATCATTGAGAGTTCAGACCACTACGTGAAATCGCATCAAAATGATAACAGCACAATAATCTCACGTTACGCCTTCCGGGGAGGTCCGGCGTCCGAGGGCACCTGGATGGCTTCCTCGAAACTTTACATGGCTCGCCACTGAATTCTTGGCTTTTACTCTAACAATGCTAGACACGAAATGTTTCGCCGCATCCTGTGGCCATACAATCGCCAAGCTCTCATGGTCACTGTCGGTATTATGAACAATCGCAAGATTACCTTTGGTCATGCCTCTCGTCACTCGTTAGGCTTGGCTTTATCACGAGTCTGTCTTCCACATACCCTGAACTAAACTTCTATGTCCGCGGTCATTCTGCCATGTGTTGTGGCGTCTTACCCCGGCTCGTATGACATGAAGCCGTCCGAGGAGCCAAATCTCCACGGCGAGCTGGGCTCCTACAGTCAGCGTCCATCTTGGCTACCATGTCTGCACGAAAGATTGCTTGACCATAACGTTCGGACCCAGGCGGAATACCCAATTTTACTGTGCTGCGCCATGTTGCCTGGTCCAACCACTGGTACACCTGTTGGTTCTTGTTGGCTATCGAACGACAGTGCCCCCGAGGACCAGGTACGTCTTGACGTTCACCGTTGTCACGATGAGCCAAGTCCACAACAACCACACAGGCGGTTGCACTCCTTTGAATGTCATACGTGAGGATGATGCATTCCGTAGACAAACACAGTGGATGCTTGATCGGCTCTAGCATTTCTTGAAGCATTCAAAAGGCCGCCGCTCCCTTGGAAACCAACACATCAATCCACTCCAATATCACATAGCAATCCAGCCTGTACCCGATTGTTTGTGCTTCCTTAATCATGCACGCCTCTTACCTCTTTACGACCGCCACGGCCATCGCTGCGGCTTCAGCGCAGCAGAGCCTCACCGATGTGCTCTCTAGCCAATCCGACACCTTGTCACTGTTCACGCAAATCGTGCAGAAGGCCGGTCTTGTGGATACCATCACATCTATGGACAGCGCAACCATTTTTGCCCCCACCAACGAAGCCCTGAGAGACGCACTGGACCAATTCCCGAGCCTTATCAGCAGCAACAGTAAGTCGAACTGCTCACGAGCGAATGGCTTGTGAACTGACATACGACCAGGCAACAACAATGGCTCGACCTCGAACAGTGGTTCTCTCGACCTTGAAAACGCTCAACTGTCGAACCGATTCGTAGAGATCCTGTAAGCAAGGAAATGTCATGTTCGCCGAACCATTCTGTGCTGACCTCCTTTCCAGGCAATACCACGTTGTGCCAGGCGCAGCATACTCGCTCCAGGACATTGACGTTTTCCCAGGATCTTTCTATACCACAGCGCTCGACGGTTACGTTGTCAACCCGTACCAGACAGATGGTGGAGATGGGGGCGCGGTCTTCTCCCGCGAGAAGCGCATGTCTCCGATTGCGTCCGCAGACATCGAGTATGATAGCGGTGTTATTCATACCATCGACAAGGTCCTTCTGCCTCCGGTTGGCCCTAATGCCACGGCTCTTGACATGGGCTTTACATACTTTTACGGAGCCCTTCAGCAGACCGATCTGACCACTGACGTTGCTACTGCCGATCAAATCACGGTCTTCATTCCCAGAGACCAAGCATTTATCGACGTCGGCGCGCAGCTCAAAGACCTTTCATCCCAGGAACTGAGCACCCTGATGCAGTTCCACGTGGCCACTGAAATGCCTTACTATACTACGAACCTGTCTGATGGCGATACCTTGAACACTCTGGCAAACACAAACTACGAAAGCGGTATCGCTATCTCCATAGACGAGTCCGATGGTGCCCTTTATGCGAACAATGCCCGTGTCATTACAGCCAACATTCTGCTCTCCAATGGCGTCGCTCATTTGATCGATGAGGTCATGAACCCAGAGAACGACAACTCGGACTACGGATACGATTACTCACTGGACGAGGGTGGTGCTGGTGTCCCGGCTTTCGAGGACGCGGCTTCTGCTACCATTCCGTCCCTGACCTCCGGCGTGACGGTTTCTTCTACTTTCTCGCCCACTGGGACTTTCTCTGCGGTTTCCGGAGCCGAGAACCTGCAGAGCAACTACAAGATGGAAATGCTGGGCGGTGGTGCTGTCGCCGCTGTGCTCGGCATGATGCTTGTCTAGAAGAAGAGCACAATTCTTCGGATCCTAATGTACGATATAAAGTCGGAGATACTGCGCAACGACGCTTCGCAGACGAGCTCTTGCCTAAGCAGAGCACGACGTTATGATTGGATACAAAGATTTGGGCTGTATATAGCATGCCTCGCGATGTGGCTATCCGGTATCAATGCAAACATATTAACATAGCAAGGGTTCCTAATGCTGGGTTTGCCGATCTTTGTTCTTCAACACACTTTCTAAGTACTCCGCGATTGCTGCGTGCCCAGCGAGGTTGGGATGAAACTGTATCATCCCATTCTTCCATGTAAACTCAAAGATCCAAGGGTCTGCTGAGCCGACCTCGTGGCCCTCGCTGAACGAAGCAACGGGCACGAGATCAACGAAATCGCTTCTTAGTGCCGCTGCCTTTTCGTAGGCCCTATCCAAGAGCACTCCCATCTGGCGGTAGAAGCCTATCTGCTCCCACGTCAGGGGAAGTCCAGTTCCAGGTCTCGAATCTGTGCCGAATATGCTGATATACTGAACCAGATGGATCTTGGCTTTGGGAGCCCTATCATGGATGGCGTCAAGAACCGCAATGAACCTATCGACTAATTCATCAATTGTAATACCAGTCTTTGGCTCGCTCAGAAGATTCCGTGCCATCTTTCGCATCGGGCCAGAAAAGGAGAGGAAGGCATCATACAGCATGCCTTTACTGTAGCCGAGGTCATTGCCGCCTCCTGTCAAAGTCACTATGTCCGTATCAGAGGGCAATCGAGAGAGCTGCGGCGAGAGTAGTTCGCCGGAAACCGTGGTCTGTGATTCTTCCAACACCTCCAACAAAGTTGCGCCAGAAGAGGTGAGGTCTGTGAGCTCCGCGTCCAGACTCGTTGCGAGTTGTGACGGATAGTTTCGGCCTGATCTCATGGCTGAGCGGTCGACGATGGGAGCTATTAAGGGCCCGGCCGCGAATGATGAGCCTAAGCTTGTGATTTTGAGGCGAGCCATGGCAGAGAAGACCAAGCAAGTGTATTTTCTCACTCGACAGTCTTCAAACGAAACGCTCGACAATTGGAGACTCAACTAGAGGCGTTGGAAAGTGATCTTGATTTTTGAAAATGTGAAGTCGAAGTGGCAGCTTTACTACACGTCAAAAAAGGGTTCATTGGACGTTGGGCGTTTCTTCAGATCCTCGAACGACATGGTGGTCTAACCGATTGGGAAGATCACTTTATTAAAGGTGCGTGACAAGGTCGTCGGTAGAGGTACAGTGTGGTTCGGCGGTCGCGGGAGGTGCCGTGCCGTTATACGTCATGGTGCGAGCGTCTGTTCGCGAACACCCGTAGGCAGATGCAGGGAGGGAGCAGAAACCGGCTTTTGCTGTCGTTGGATGAGAAAATAGGAGATAGCGATCGCAGGCGAGCAGCTAGCAAGCACTCAAGACATCTCTCCATCTTTACAGTACCTCGTTGATTTTGCTGGGCAATTTCTGCCAGCATACGAAACACATCGCATTTACCTTGTCAACTGTAATGCTCCGAGGTTAGACTCTGGCTAGACTGGAGCTTCCGGGAGAGCTTGATTACCCGCGTCAGCTTCGCGCGTCTCGTTTCTGTTGAGATGGCAGCAGGACAAACAACGAACGGCCGCGCCAAAGGCCCCAAGAGTGGCAGCATGGACGCCAGAACCAACAGCTCGGGAAACACGCGAGCAAATCGATCCAGCGGAAGACGACGCGGCGACCGGAAGCAGACGTGGATGGGCTGGGCCACCAGCAAGAGCTTGAAACTCGGCGTGTGGTATCTCATCATCACCCTGCTTTTCCGCTGTCCCAACACGCTTGAGGAGGTCGATGCGGACAGCCCGGCGGTCTGCAAGCCATACTTCCAAGCCAAGACATTCGTCGCCCCGTATGCCCAGCCTTACTACGACCAATACGCCGCTCCGTATGTGCAGATTGCGCAGCCCTACATCGATCAGGCACACCAGCATGCATACAAGCCCGCCCTAGCAGCATACAAACAATATGGCGCTCCCCGTGTCGCTGATGCTCAGAAACAGGCACTGGTGCAATGGGAGAAGACAGTCAAGCCCCAGTTGGAGGTCGTCAGACAGCAAGCCGGCAAGCAGTACGATGCTACGCTCGCGCCGCATGTCAAGAAAGTTCAAGATGTGGTCCAACCATACTATAACTCCATGAGCCAGTCTGCGAGTGACATATGGGTCCTTGAGTTGCAGCCGGTGTATAGGCATACGATGCCGTATGCACAGAAGTTCTACACCCAAGGGCAGACTTTCGTTGTGAACACGGCCTGGCCACAGGCTCAGTACGCTGGATCGGCCGCTTGGTCAATGTGGGCACGGCAGATATGGCCTCGAGTGCGTGTTCTGTACGGTGAGAATGTGGAGCCGCAGCTGATGCGCATCACTGAGCGCCTTGGACGATACAAAGATGGCCGTAAGCTTCAGGCTGAGATCAAGAGCATGGAGGTTGAATCTAGCATGTCCGAAGCTTCGTCTAGCTCCACGGTCGTGTCCTCATCTATCTCCTCGGTAGTTGCAGAGCCATCTCTGAAGCCTTCGTCTTCGGCAAGCCCGACAACCTCATCCACTGTGCCTGAGCCAAGCGAGAACCCTGTGGAGCAATTTCGTTCAGATCTCAAGAGCTGGGAAGGCCTCTGCTCCCGTGCAGTCGACGAAGGTGCCGACGATCTGAAAGAGAGGATCAAAGAAATTACAGAGCACCAGATCAGCAGCCAAGTTGAGGGCACTGGTGCTGCCCTCGTTGTGCAGCTCGAAGAGACAGCGGAAGCGGCCATAAGCTCCGTCAAGGCCAGCATCCTTTCCACGGTTGGTGGTCTTCCCGAAGACGCTGAGCAGGAAACACAGGACGATGCGACGGAGAAAATCGTGGAAGGCATTCGGAGCGCTGGACAGAACGTTAAACGTGCCGCTCAAGCAGTTCGCCAGTGGGAGCAGCAATACTCCACCATGAACTCTGAACTAGTAGACAAGGCTCTCCAGAGCACGCTCGAGACTATCGATCACATCCGTGACCTAAGGCTTACAGAGATTGGGAGAAAGTACTCGGACAAGGGTCTGCCACATAAGGAGTGGTCACGGTACAATGACCTTAAAAAGGCGACTCAAGCTTGGAGAGACGATGTCACAAAAGTCACGACTGAGAACAAGGACCTCGCCCGAGCCAAAGAGGCTGCAGAGGAGATTGGAAGCAAGGCAATGAGCGTTGCAGAGGAGGTCGCGAAGGAGCTTGGCCGCCTGAAGGATGTTGCCAAGTGGAAGGTCGCTGCACAGGATTCGACTGACGACTTTTCTTCGAAGGCCATGCCACCGGTTGCGGAAAAGGCCAGGGACAAGGTTGCCGAAAAGGTTGAGGAAGCTTCTGAAGCAGTCTTTGGTACCTCAGAGCCCGCAAAGGAGAACGTCGAAACTGCGTCTTCGTCCGCTAGCAAGGCCGCGACTCAAGCGGCAGAAAGCGCAGAAAGTGCCAAATCACAGGCAGCGGCATCCGTCAAGGTAGCCGCCAATGATGCCCGTGATGCCGCCCGACAGTCACCGCTCAAGGAATCTGCCGAGAGCGCCAGCCAAGCTGCATCTAGCCTTGGGTCCGAGGCTTCGGAATCTGTCAAAGAGTCCTCTAGCAAGCTTGGTGACGATGCCAAGAAAGCTCTCACTGATGCATCTGCTGCTTTCGTCGAATCAGAAATCCCTGCTGCGTCCTCGACGGGCTCGTCGCTCTCATCGAAGGCTTCCAACCAAGCATCAGAGTCACTTGGTCCGAAGGCTGCGTCGATCCTCGCAGCCGGCAAGTCACAGAAGGATGCTGCCAGCCAAAGTGCGACCGAGGCATCCGCCAAAGCCAGCGAGAGCGCTGCCAGTATTGCTGATGAAGCTGCGGCAGACTGGGAAAGTGCGAAGAGCGCAGCTGGTGAAGAGGCGTCGAGCCTTTCTGACGACGCAAGTGTGGCAGCAGAAGACGTTGTCAGCAAGGCGAGTCAGACATTGTCAAGTCTTTCGGATACCGCGAGCTCGAGCTTAGCGTCTGCATCCAGCGAGGCTACAGAAAGCGTGTCAACGGGATTGGACCCCGTTGCTGAAAGCTTGTCAGCGGCTGCTCATGAGTCTAACATGGCAGACAAGGTAAGCTCCAGCTTGTCATCCCTGTATAGCACTATTCCAGAGGCCGCTAGCGAAACGGCCACGCAGGCGAGCAGTAAAGTTTTTGCGGGCGCCATGGCACAGGTGCTTGTCGAAGCTCGTGAACCTATCCTAGACGTGTCGGTTGATGACGAGGACGATGAAACGGTCGGCGAAAAGATCAATTCTGCATCTGAAGCTGCTGCAGACCAGGCCCAGCGCGCTAAAGATGCCGTCCAGCAGGCTATTGAGAATCGATCGTCAGGCAAGGGTGCTGTCGAGAGCGTGAGTAGTGTAGCTAGCGAGCAATACGAGAGTGCCGTCAGCGCTGCGAGTAAGGCGCTGCACGGTACACAGAAGGGTGCAATCGAGGATGGTGAGGAGGCTGCAAAGAGTGTGTATAAGGAGGCTGTCCATGCGTAAGTCTGCGTCGGCCATTCAAACATTTAGTCAGTATCCTAAAACGGTGGCAGTGCATCCCAAGCTATCTACGGCACACCCACTACAGCCGCCGCAGCTTCCTCCATCAACTCCGCCATTTCATCACTCAATACACAGTTCAATTCAGCAAGTGTTGGGGCTGCTGCTCAGGCAAGCTCGCGGTACTCCGCTGCGATAAGTCAAGCATCGAAGCATTACGAGGACGCGAAGTCTCGTGTTTCCGTTCAGGTCTCAGGGACGCCTGAGCCAGTGCACAAGCAGATGTTCTCCTCCGTTGAGCAAGTCTACTCTGATTCTATTGCTGCTGCGAGTCAGAGGCTGGAGGACGCCGTAGAAGGTGTTCAAGGAGCCCTGCATACCCCTGCCGCAGGAGGCTTGGGGAAGACGTTTGGCATGACTCAAGGGCCGTACCAGAGCATGTCATCCATTGCTTCTTCCAGACTTTCTGAAGGGCTAAGTCATGCTTCTGAGCAATATCACTCTGCTAAGCAGGCCGTGGGAGCTGAGCCGACGCCTGCTCACCAGGCCTACATGGCTTCTGCGCAGGCAGTCTACTATCAAGGTATTGGCATGGCACACGATAGGTACTCCAGCTTTCTGGAGCAGGCGAGCAGTGCTATGGCTACTCCTTCGACTGCTGGATACGAGGCTTACATTGCAGCAGCACAGAGCACTTACTCTGAAGCTGTCTCCCAGGCAAGCAGTAACATGCACGAGATGGTGAATGCAGCGTCGAGCTTTGTGCCAAACGCCATGGGAGGCACTACCTCCGGACCGGGCAAGAGCGCCCTGAACGAGATGAGCTCTACTTACAGTTCTGCGGTGGCGCAGGCCTCCAGTCAATTTGCTGATGCCTCTAAAAAGGCCAGCGAAGCCATGTTCGGAACGGAGAAAAACAGCTTCGAGCATGTCGCAGAGGTTGCCGCTGGCGTCTACGAAGATGCGGCGTCGCAAGCAAGCTCAGCGATCAACGGTGGCGAAACACCCTGGACGGAAGCCGTGGCTTCGCAAGCGTCCCAGAACTGGGAGGCTATCATTGCACGTGCTAGCGAGCAAGTTTATGGCCAGCCGCCACCTTTCACGGCAGTAGTAATGAGCTCTGCAAATGCGTATGCAGCACAAGCTACAGATGCTGCTGCTCAGCATTATGAAGCCGTTCAGGCCCTCTTGTCAGAAGTCATCAGCGGGAGGGAACCAGATTTCACTGAGAGCGTTATGGGCCGTCTTCAGTCTGCATACTCCACTGGTGCTCCTGAACTTGCATCCAGTGCAAGCAGCTATGCTAGTGAGGCTTACGAATCCGCCTCTTCTGCCGTTGAGAGCATCTTTACGCCGCCGGCAGAAATGCACAATTTCATGGACGCCCTCAACGATCAGCTCAATGCTGCCGTGGATGCCGCCAGCGCTCAAGTCTATGGGTCAAAGAAAGGACCCATGGATTCCGCAACGGAAGCCGCTGCCAGCGCGTACACCGATGCCGCTTCAATAGCAAGCGAGGCAGTCTATGGACACGAGACTGGGTACGCCGAAGCAGCCCAATCAAGCCTTCAATCAATCGCCGACCAAGCCTCGAAGTCATTGTCAAGCGCGATGTACGGCAAGCCCACGCCCACGATTGAAGCAGCTCAGCACTCCGCCGAAAGCCTCTATTCGTCAATGACCTCAGCCGCCTCAGAGCAAGCTGCTGCCGTCAGTAGCGCCGTCAGCAGTGCCCTCTACGGCGAAGAACAGAGTTACATGGAGGGCATGCAGTCTCAAATCTCCGAGGCAATTGCCAGCGCCCAGAGCAAAATCCAATCCTTTGGCGAACATGCCGGCTCCGTCGCTGGAGAAGAAATCAGCCAAGCAACCGAGGCGGTCGCGGATGTCGTTAGCCATGCTACGGAGGCGATCGAAGACATGGCTAGCAGTGGAACGAGCGTTGCAGCTGAGGTGACCAGCCATATTAGAGATGAGCTGTAGTGCCAATCTTTCGATTGTCAGAAGGAGAGAAAAGACGCTGAAAGAAGTTTGATTAAGAGAGAGGACGGGCAGAGTGGGGACTCATACCGGACTGAGTGCTAAGACAGCTTGGCGAGGGAGGCAGGTAGGTTTGGGAGAGGGACTAATGTGTACATGATGATCTCGAGCGATACGTGGCCCTTTTTCTGTTCACGACATTGATGCATGCATGCTTGCTTGATTTCTTTTGGTAGTACCAGATATTCCCCTCTTTGCGCGAGTTGTTCTTGTAGCATGGTATAGCGGATAGTAATACAATTCTTCATGGTGAATGCAGGGGGTTCTTCATTTAACGTATCCGCTTTCTGCCCCAGTCAGGTTCGTAGTCAAATTTGCGTACAGCTGACGGGAAGTTCACCGTCTCGTCCTCTATCAGCAACGTCAAAGAGCACCGCTTCGATATCACAAGGCTTGTGAAAGGTCTGGCTGCAAACTGCTATCTCGCGTCTGTTGCCTGCACGCATCAACGTGCATACCTAAGTATTAGAAGTGAATTTAGCATTATGTCCTCGTTATGCGTTCCGTAAGCGTATGCAATCTGGAACATCTCTAAACGAGAACAACCTCAGAAGTTCGCCAGACTCCGATAATAATTAATGCACACCCTTTGGAAATTCGGAACAGGGAGATCGTCATTGTGACATTAGGACAAGAGACTGTCTGTGCTTATCATTCCACATTGTCCTACGGGCTGGAATACTTGTACCCATACTGCTCCTTAGCCTTCTTGCAAATCTCCGCCAACTCATCCTCTTTCTGCTTAAACTCGGGCTCTTCCTTCAGTCGCTCTTGATATCGCTTGTTGACCAGCTGGCTCTCACTCGGGACCGCCGTGCCTCTCTGGACGGCGGGCCGGGCATTCACGCGCTCCCACCATTTGTGGAGGTTCTTGAACTGATCTAGCTGCACGCCTGCGAAGTAGGCCACGTTTACCCAGCTGAAGTTGGCTATGTCCGCGATGCTGTATTTGTTGCCGACGAGGTAGTCGCGGTTGGCGAGGCGGGCGTCGAGGATGCCGTAGAGTCGCTCGGTTTCGCCTACGTAGCGCTGCGTCGGGTAAGGGATGCGCTCCTTTGCAAGGCGGTAGAAGCTGTGCCCGGGTTAGCTGGGATTGCTATGGTTTCACAGGTCAAGTCGCAATGAGGGTGCTTACTGGTTTGCCTGGCCCTGCATAGGTCCTAGACCACCGTGCTGCCATGCAACCCACTGCTCGCACTCGGACAGCTCGGGGTCGTTCGTAAAGCTCAACTTGTGCTCTGGGTCGTATTTGCGAGTGAGATAGGACAGGATGGCGGCGCCCTCCATGATGGGGAGCTTGCCGTTGTCGTGGTCGACAAGCACGGGAATGCGGCCATTGGGGCAGAGGTCGGTGAACCACTTCTCCTTCTGAATGTTCTCCATGATGGAGATGGACTGGAAGACATAGTCTGGCTTGCCGTAAGCCTCCTTCAGTTCCTCGAGGATAATGGAGGCTTTGTGGCCTGTTGAGAGGGGTCAGCTAGTCCTGCGACATGCCACAGTGAGTGAACCTGAACTGACCATTGGGAGTGCCGAAGGTCAGGAGCTCGAGGCCCTTGTTGGCAATCAAGCCGCTTGGTCTCGACATGTTGCTAGCTGTCAATGGATTGGTGCTTGCGTTTTTGATGGTCTCGGGCACAACGTTGATGAACTGTCTACTGGTATTATACAGTTGAAGGAGAGGGGTGCGGAACATGGATGCAAGTAATAAGAAGTACACCACGATTACAAACCTTTGAATGTGTAAGGTAAGCTGCAGCGGATACGTCAGTGTGCCTCTACCTTGTCTACGTTGCCCTGTGTTTTGAAGGGTTCAGGTTGCTGGGTATCGACATCATTGCTACCGTAGAGCATTTCTAAGCATGGGATCCAACCGATCAATGATGCTCCGAGGCTGTCGACGTCAATCATATTAGTAATAACGTGCTTGCAGCTGTCTTGGGGAGGGGTATCCACTTCGGTCGTGGGCGATTTTACAGCGAATATCAAATCCAGACAATGATGCCGTTGCACTTTTCCGTGCTCTTTGACCGTAGCAAGAAGATGCTGTGCTTGTTCGGCTCTTCCACTATACTCCCTGCCTGTATTCCAGTTACCTCTGCACGTAGATCGCTGGGAATCCTAGGACTGTACAGTCCGTAGGAGTCAGATCAATTTCCCCGCTGTCATGTCGGGAAGTGGGTTTCGTTCAGATAATTCGAGACCTCTGACCCATGTATAACCCTCGTGTGTGTAACCTCTATGTCACTCTCGTTTCTAGGGCTTGGTGTTGTTATACTGGTTGCTTCTATTCTATTGTGTTATTCAGTGTATACAAACGGTGGTCTGGCCTCGTTCAAATACTAGTGCCGTGTTAGTGCCAACGCTCGGGGGATGCAGGGAATGCATCCGAGGAACGGGTGCTGCATTGTTTTCGTCACCCATCCCCAGTCGCCTGAGAGTGCCTGAAACATCCCGTCCTCTTCACATCCACCTTCATCCCGGCCAGGCGTCCCTCATCAGCTCTAGGATTGCAAGCAACGATCGCGTTGTGTACCTACTGTATCACTCCAGGAGAATATCGAGGCTGTCCCCGTGAGCGCCGCAAGATCGTCGGCGCTGGGACTAGCAGCAGCGCATGAGGCACGCGACATCGTGTCTTGCTTCGGGCGCAGGACGTTAAACATCTTCTACGTCTCTCGACCACATAGCGGCCAATAGTCGCCTCGTTCAACATGGCCTTCAACTTCAACTGGTCGCCGCTGATAGCGGATACCGATCGCGTGCGCGAAATGCTCACCTCCGCGTTGAACAAGTCCCCCAAGCCTCCTATCATTGTCGATGAACTTATCGTGAGCGAACTCAATCTTGGCTCTTCGCCGCCCGATTTGGAAATCCTAGAAATTGGCGATTTGGCCGAGGATCGTTTCCGAGGCATCTTCAAGATGAGCTATACAGGCGATGCATACTTGACGCTCAAGACGAGGGTTCAAGCCAATCCACTGAATACCTACCTGAGCACCAAACCGAAGTTTACCAGACCGGATGCCGTGGCTGCAAGTTCAGGATTAACGATACCTCTTCAGATTACACTGTCAGACATCAGACTCTCTGGATTTGTGATCTTGGTTTTCTCAAAGATGAAGGGCATAACACTGGTGTTCCGCAACGATCCACTCGAAAGCTTGAAGGTCAGCAGCACATTCGATAGCATACCTTTTGTGAGAGACTACCTCCAGCGAACAATCGAGAACCAACTGCGCATCTTGTTCATGGAGGATCTGCCTGCGATCATACATAGACTGAGTCTGAGGCTCTTTAATCCGGAGTATCAGACTGCGGAGTCGCAGGCGCCGAGAAAGCAAATGGCGGAGCAGAAGAATAAGATGTCCGCAGATCCGTTTGCGAGTCCCTCACAGCGCGCTTCAGAAGGAATTCCGCTGGGCGAAGACACTGACTACGGTCTCAACGAAACGAACGAGCTGTACGAGTCCTTTTCACAAAAGAACTTGCTGCGTCTCGCGGCTTTGACAGAGAGCCAGCGCACGCTCAGCCTTTTCACACCAGGGATAAGAGACACCGTTTACCGTGCCTGGGCCAGTGCCGCAGATCGAGACTTGACGAATGGTGCAAATACTCCAATGCATCGACCCACCACTCTGTCAAGAATACAGAGCACTCTCGGGACACAGAGCGGTGTCTCATCATCCGCTCCAAGCCAGACGTCCGAGACAGCTAGCCAAGGCACCCATCCAGGTTTACAACCTTCTCCAAGCATATACAGCCTTGGTTCACGCGGATCGAGACCCAGAGGGCAAAGGAAGAAGAAACATCGCATCGTCAATCTGCGCAAGAACAGGGATGCAGACGCCACAGATGCCGGCAGCGATGCTGTCAGTGTCTCTAGCGGATACACCGAGTCTGCCAGTCAAAGCGCGAGCAGATCTGCAAGTATACCTGGGACCGAGCCCAGCAGCTTGCCCAGTAGTCAAGTTGCCCGAGAAGGCGAAATTACGACGCCGCATGGCAGTCCGCAAAAGAAGAAGGTCGGCTTTGAAAAGGACCATGTAAAGCGCGAGGAAGGCGAGGCGACAATTCGAGGCCGCCCACCTGTGACACCACATGCGCCAATGCCCTGGGATGATGACAACCAGGCCGGCGAAACGCCTCGGGCTTCTTCTTTTCTGCCCGAAAAATCACGGGACGAGAAGACGAAGCCGCAGAGGCAACAACTTCCGCGAATGCAGACGCTGCCGTCACGCCCCGCTCCCCACGCGTATCAAGGCTCCAGACCAGCCTCCGCCGCGAGGTCGGAGAAGGGCGGACATGTTTCGCGCTCCTCGTCTGAAGTCAGCCTTCGCAATCTCGCGCCTTCAGCATTCAGTCCAGATAGTGCGAACAATGGTGGGATTCTCGAGCACGCATGGATGGTCAAGATGGCGACGGAGATCGCCAAGAGAGTTGCGGATGAAAAAGCACGCCAGGGCGCATGGAGTCCGCAAGAAGAGCATGACGAAGCGCCGCCGGCTTATGTGTCGTAGGCGCTTGATGCTTGCGGTATTTGCTTAAGAAGCATGGAGTTTCGACTTTGGCTTTTGGTCTTTGGAATTTTTGAAGCGAGCATGGCGTTCTGGGAGGCTACTCAAAAGGGTGATACATGGCATCGGTTGGGATGGTTTCAGCGAGCGACTACGATATTGACGATACCCTCCTTTTTGTATTCCAGTTCGTAGCGAGCGTTAGCCTTGGGTGGTGATCCACGCTGAATGATACACTGGCATTGGCATTTGGATATAGCTTAGGAAAAACAAAATGCCCATGCACCACTCTTCTCTATTGCTTGTCTTCTGCCAAAAGCTTGTTCACTGCAGATACCTTGTCGTCAAAGCTTTGCTTCTTGTCGGTTCGACTGCCGACGCGGATATCGCTTTGGATGCGCACGACTCCATTGGAGTGCAACATGGTATGACATTGCCCGATTATGCGCATGCATTCTTCCCATGTACCCTCTAGATCCTTCGTTAGTTGTCACTCGAATTTGATCATCTGCATTGTGGTCTACGATACCAATTGTAGTTCCGGCCGAGTGCATAGAATACTTGACGCCAGATTTCTTGAGCAACCGCTGGACTTCCGCGACTTCTTTGGAGACGGAAGCCGTCGGTGTACCTATCGGTACGAGGCAGAAGTCTGTTGGTCAAGTCAGCATCGAAACATGACTTCTGATATGCTGAGGGTGATGACGGCTCGATACCAGCGGTGCATGAGCTCGGGGTCGGCAGCTTAGTGGGCTCTTGCTCGGCCATGGCTTGGACTATGTGCCGGAGTTGAGGTGATGAGTCCATACGTTGATCTTGCGTTGATACGGCTTGATTCAGAGATGACGACGATTGCCCGGCGAGCTTGTTTGGTGGCGGATGCACTGGGGCTTCGGCCCGCTGGCGTTGGTGAGACGAAGGATCTCGTGCGTGTCCGTGCCTTCCTGTTCTGCACTGCCACGACATGCTTTCTTAGGAACACTGCTTAAGACACACCGTAGGTACCTAAATCTGACACTGTTTCGACTTCATTTGCTATATTGCCGCAGTCTGGACTGTGTAGTCGATTGCGGTACGTCGCACTGACGAAGGAATATATTGCTTATATTGCCTCAAGGACATTGCTACGTAAAGAAGTGCGGAATGGATCTTTCAAACTACGTACCTTCGTCAAGCACTTCTGGACCGCCTGTAATATGGTTTTCGCAAGCGACGGAGTCATTATGCGCCCGCATGTGCCTTCAGCAGCCAACAGACAGACCAGCCGCGCCCTGTGTGCTTAGCTACCTGAACGAGGGCGGTGCGAACTTCGTCTTCAGAATTCAGCCGCAGGCATGTCAGGACCCTAGCATGCAATTGCACGGACCAGTACCATTGCTCAGAATCAGGAAAGATCTCAGTCACGTCCAGACTGCGGAAGAGCAGTTACGCTCCTTCAACCAGCACTTCAAGCCGCTGTTTCCTACCCAGAACTTGGTTGAGCATGAAGCTGTACAGCTAGATGACCAGGTCATCCCACGCCTGAACCAGATGATCTCACAGGCGAAGCGATCATCCTCCAGAACCGGGGACTTCATGCCTAACAATGAGCAATACGGCCTCCTGATTACGAACATGTCACCTTTGCCAATGGAGACGCTTGTCCAGTTCAAACCCAAGTGGCTAGCTCAGTCGTCCAATGCACCAGCAGGCTCTAAGCGATGTAGGACTTGCGCACTCCGGGCTCAGCGGCAGGCAAAGAATCAAAGCACAGCTACCGATGCGCAGGAGAACTGTCCGTTGGCAATGATCAGCGAGAGTGCTCACGACAGACGACGAGCTGCCGAGGCCACGACCACGGATAAGAAGTTGCAAGACTATTTGGTAGACGATGCTCAGCCTCTACTTAGGGCGTTGAAAGAGAACCAACGGCGTTTTGATTCTTCTGGCGTGCTTGGGAACGTGAACGATGACGTCCTCTCTGATATTTGCAAGGCTATGAGTTTACGTGACTGCACCCTTTTCTTGAAGCATGGCCATCGGGGATTGGAAGCACGGCTAAGCGATTTGGATCTGAAGCAGCCTGAGAAGTTGGACAAATGGCGCGCGGTTGAAGAGGTCCTGATCAACGAAGGGTGGTATCTGAACAGAGAGGCGGAAGGAGTGTGGAAGGAGGAGAAAGTTTGCTTGCTTTCAATATGATAGTCGCGGCGTATGCGCCTGTTCGATCTTTAAGGTTCTTTCAGAACAGCGATGCGAAATCCCAGACTGATTGTGTCGCGCACTCTATTATTGATCAATAACAATCATCACATTGGCAGCGTCGTCCGATGAGCGAAACCCTGAAGATCTGCGGCCGCCGTCCCCCAATGCAAAACGGAAGCCTCGGACGCTAGTGGGTGTCCCTTGCAGGGTCCGCCGAGCGCACAGGGAGGAGGCCTCGGAAGTTCGAGATTCTGCGAAGTTTACTGTGGCCATTATTATCTGTCCCACGTCACGTTACATTCGTTGAAGACCCGTCCGCTGCTGCCACGTTTGGTTGAGCTGCTTGTTGTGTGAGAGTCTTTCACTTACTGTTCAAGCACAGCGAATTTCGACGGCTCGGAAGAGGTGCGAGTGCAAGCTCATGCAGTTGAGCGGTGAAGCGTGAAGCTTTGGAAGTCTAGGGACTGAGGGGGACACCTTGCAAGACTGTCTGTCTCTAGAAGTAAAGGGGTGAGAACTCCTCGACCGCGCGACCGCACCGATATAGTAGTTCGCGATACCACAATGGCACGCCCAGCGCCGACACACACCCTTCAACCACCATCAATGCGTCAACCTTACACCCCTCCGCCACAACAAGCCCGAGAATCGCACGCGACGCCTGGCCTCGAAGATGTTTCCTTTTGCGCCAGTCCTGCAGACCCCAGATCAATGAAGAGACGGAAGGTCAAGAACGAGAAGCCGCAGCAGCAGGACTCGCTGGCCGAGATGCTGCGAAAGGGCATAGTAGACCACCAACTTGGCTTGAGTGTCAACTTGATGCTCTTTGTGGGACTGTCCTACGTCCTTTTCCCGTCGCTGAGAGAGAACATGACAGCCTTCTTCCGGCTGAGCTACCCGTCGTCAGAGCCGGGCATGTATGGCCAAGGCTCAAGGGACCTCTACCTTGTAGCAAGCTTCATAGTCTTCTTCACAGCGTTGAGAGCCCTGTGCTTGGACTACCTTTTACTCCCGCTGGCCGGGTGGTGTGGCATCGCGAAGAAGAAAGGTCGTGTGCGGTTTGCCGAACAGAGCTATATGATGGTGTACTACGCTCTTTACTGGCTCTGGGGAGTAAGGCTATTTGTTGCGGACACTCCAGACGGCGTAGACAGCGTGAACAGCTTGCTCATCTCACTTTGGGAGGGATGGCCATTCTTGCACCTGTCAGCGGGCATGAAACTGTACTACCTTTCGCAGTCAGCCTTCTGGATTCAGCAAATCGTTGTCCTACACCTGGAGGAGCGGCGAAAAGACCATTGGCAGATGCTGACACACCACTTCATTACTGTTGGCCTTCTCGCTGGCAGCTACCCTTATCGACACTGGCGCGTTGGCAACGCGGTACTTGTCTGCATGGACCTTGTTGACTTTATCTTCCCGCTGGCCAAGATTCTCAAATACCTGGAGATGCAAACGGCCTGTGATTTGGCGTTTGGCGCTTTTGTCATTTCCTGGATTCTGAGCAGGCACGTCTGTTACATGGCGATTTGCTGGAGTATCTACGCCCATGTGGCTGTGGTTACAATGCCATACGGACTTTACAGCACCAAGGATAGCTCGCGACTATCCGTCAATGGCGGCACAAACGTGGTTGATAACCTGCTTCAGCCCGTCCTACATCCACAAGCCCAGACTGTAAGCTTCAACGCGAATATCCGATGGATGTTCTTGGGCTTGCTGCTAGCTCTGCAGTGTATCACGCTCGTCTGGCTAGTCATGATCATGCGTGTTGTTGCACGCGTGCTGAGAGGAGAGGGCGCAGACGATACGCGTTCTGACGACGAAGGTGGCGAAGAGGAAGACGAGGACCTACCCGCGCAGCCGAGTGATCATACAAGTGTGCCCATCTCAATGGGTGACTCTGAAAAAGCCCAACCGCGCTTTATCGAAGTAGAAAGCACTGGCGAGGATTTCACGACATACCCAAAGAGGAAGGGCTCAAGCTCGAAGCGGAGGTCGAAGGGTATCAGTTCTGGCTTGAACCTTGGCGAGCACAAGGACATTCTGAACCGAATCGGATGTCTCAGCGAGGAACAACTGGCGCGTGAAAGGGAGAAGAGGGAGGGCAGTATGAGCCCGCGACCGAGCAGCTCAACGGGGCGCAAGTAAATGCACCGAGATGACAATGACTTCTCGACCCACTTGAGCTATTTGCATGAGAAGAAATAACTAATGAGCGGATGTACATGAAGGATGGCATAGATGATGTGAAGTACAAAGCTATATACCCTGCATCAAAACCAAGGTTGGAGTGCATATAACACGGGAGGTTTCGAATCTCTCCATCATTCAATTGAGCATCATGATTTGGACGAGGTGCAGCGTTCTTCTCTTCGCGGCAGCGAATCACTGTTTGGCTCTTGCCAGTGCTTCCAAATTTGGAATGGTGGTCTTGGAATGAGGGCCATATCGCCCTGTCAAGCTGGAAGGCTGCCGTCAGTATTGATTAAAGCGATGGGTTTTAGGCGGCCATCACGATAATGAGAAAAATACCTTACGCTTCAACGACGTAGGAATCCCTGGCCATAGTCATGTTGATGTCTCGCTTTTACTTCATCCTTCCGCTCCAACTAGAACTGATACCGTCTTGCACAGCCTTCGCCCAAACAGCATAAATAGTATCTTGGCCTCGTTGGCAATGGCTGTTCTCATAGTGCTATATGAACTGAGGTGGGGCTTGAGGTGCCGAGACTTCTGTAATTCACACCTGAGGCACCACAGTGCTGGAAACTCAATTGAGCTCCACTCAGCGGGGCAGTTTCGAGAAAGTTCAGGTAACTGCCATCTTGGGAAAGAGAACAACATCCACTCGCCCACTAGATTCCAGTTCAGCTTCAGTGGCACCCCGTGACGTTCGCAGACACGGTCCAGCACACCAGTCAGCTCCAGAGCATTGCGAGCCATTCGGAACCCCCACATCCCCGCAACCAGACATTCGTCATGCCGGTCGACTACAGTAAATGGGACGCTCTCGAGCTGTCCGATGACAGCGACATTGAAGTCCATCCAAATGTGGACAAACGATCCTTTATCCGTGCTAAGCAGGGTCAGATTCATCAGGAGCGTGTCGCACGCAAGCATCGCATCACAACTCTGAAGTACGAGAAGGTCATCAACGATGGGCTGCTCGTACGGATAGACGCGCTCCTGAAGAGTCTCGAAGCACACAAGAAGGATGTTGAGGGCAAGAATGAGAAAGGGGAAGTCGATGAAGTGGTTTTCGACTGCTTGCTCGAAGTCAATGAGGATGGAAGTCTCGGTGCAGATGAGCCACCGCAGCCACCGGAGGGAGTTCATACGCAAGAGCAGCAGCCGGTGTACAGCAAGATGATGGGAGCATTGGTTGATCAAGTCAAGAGTGAGGTAGACAAGCGATCGATGGATGGTACAGCCCGATATGCAGCCTACCAGAAAGAGACTGGAGCCCACTTGACCAAGGTCCAAAGCCTGCAGAAAGACCTCATGGTTGAGCTGAACAATCTGGAAAAGCAAGAGGGCACGAAAATCACGTCTGACAGCATACACGAAGGCTTCAACAGCTCTTGGGTCTCGAAGGGTCAGCCTTCGGTGCCTGCTGCGGCGACAAAGACAGCGAAGAAAGGAGCAGACCCTGAACTCCTAAACCCCGGCCGCCCAGAACCTGGCACTGAGACACCAGGCTCAGAAGCAGATGTTGAAGATGGCGCACTTGCGCCTGTGCCCGGTCAAGAAGCAGCGGATGACGACGATATCGAAGCCAGCCCAATCGCGAAGCAGTTCGGTAAGATCAAGTTTGGTGACTACCAGGGAAGCCTGCAATTTATTTCCACCAACCCAGAAGTTCTTGCCGAGAAGGAGACAGATGGTCTTCTGGTGGAAGCTTTCAACACACAGTCGAACGCTACGAACAGGCAGGAACAAGACTACGCCAGACAGTGTGTGCACCAAGCTTTGCTGCTGCAGTACTGTAGACAACTTGGCAAGGACGGTGTGGGCCTCTTTTTCAAGCGTATTACCACTCAGGGCCACCAGGCGCGAAAGATGTTCTTGGACGATGTGAACTCGACTTACGATCGCATACGCACTCGTACGGCCGAACTCAACAGGCAGAAGGCAGAAGAGCCCGAAGGAGGTGTGGAGCAGATCCAGCTGCATGCCGTGGACCCCAACACCACTATCAACATCATTACACCTCCACCGCTGGACAAGTGCCAGTCCGACGACGAGCGCGCCTCCAGATCTATCTTTGACACTTTCCCACCCGGCCTCCAGCGGGCACTTGAAAGCGCTAGCTTAGACAAGGTCAATGAAGTGCTGGGGAAGATGTCAGTAGACGAAGCGGAGCAGATTGTTGAGCAGCTTGGCAATGGAGGAATGCTAAGCTTAGAAGAAGGTGTCATTGATGCCACCACGGACGAAGGCAAGAAGCAGATGGAAGAGATTGAGCGCACGCATGCCATGCCAGGTCAGAAAGGCGAGGAGGAACGCGTGGTCGAGGTCGATGAGATGGATTAGAGTGTGACTTGGCGCTGAGACTCCTATAGCTATGAATACGAGGATACGACGTGAATCCAAATTGCACTGTGTGCTACAGAGTATGTTGATGTTTGCATTCCAGTGCCAGTGACCTTTGGGGACCCCACCTTACGTCATTGCTCAGCATCAAGTGAGGTTCAGCTCGCAGTCTTACCTATGGCTCGAGTAACATCGACGGCATTGATTCCAACATGGCGAACATCGAAAGTCTGATGGAGGAACTGACTGTATCTGATTCGGCTGTCGCTCGCTTCTTTGCACTTCCGGAGCTGCTTGAGATCGCCTTGTTGAACTTGCCTCCACGCGACATATTGCTTTGCCAACGGGTCTCCCGCAGCTTCCGCCATGCAGTCGCCTCCAGCATTCTCTTACGACGAGCTCTATTCCTCGAAGCAGATTCCCACGTTTTGACGTTGGGAGATTGGGCATCTCAAAAACCAGAAAACAATCGCTTACTTCTCAGGGCCTTTCCGGGTTGCTATCCGACTATCTCCCTAGCCAGGATCAACGACGTTCCAACCATGATCGATATCACGCTTGGCAGACCGGGCAAAGAGCACTGTACCTGGGATCTTGGCATATCTTTCCCAGCGGATCGAATGCCAACGTGCCACCCTGCTGTCGATTATCCGGAAGCTTCCTGGAGACGGATGTTTCTCTCGCAGCCACCTTGCACGACCTTGCACCTGATGCGCAGATGGCAGCGTTCTACGGTGCCGGCCATCGTCAGGGAAGACGGTATCACGATGGGTGATTTTGTGACGGAGGTGACCAATCCGAGAGCTGGTTGGCATGAACGGTATATCAGTTCAGATCGGGACTGGCATTTTGAATGTACTATGGTCAGCTGAATTTTGATCTGCGAACCCGTCAGCCTGAGGAGATCACGCTGCAAAGTAATGCAACCGGATTCCAGTGCGTTCAACGGGGAGAGATGTTGCAAGCCATTACCGGTTGACACACGAATCTTTCGAGTCTGCGTCGACCTGCTTCGCTCTCCTTCCGTCTCATTCCCCAATCCTCAGTTACCACCAACAGCTGTATCGTCTCCTCCGACGCTACCGAGGTTTCGATAATGCCAAGACGCACACGTTCACTCTTTTCGTTGAAGGGACAGAATCAGCAACGCAACTTCGAGCGAGACCGTCATTGCCGCCAAATATCTCCGAGTCCAGCTCCAGGGCGGCGATGAGAGTCGATTTTTGCATGGCGCAAGTTGTGAATGGCCCAATCCGCGCGACTCCGGCGGGTTGAGTAACGACAGGCACAGAGCAGCGAGAGGAGACGTATGTATAACTATCGTTTAACCATGTTCATGTTCGCATGGTCAGAATGTAAGGCAGCCGATTGATAGGTTGGAATCGGTTGCCGGTTCAAGCTTAGAGCTCGATCACGATTCACATCTGTATCCAGTGCATGTTGGAAGGTAGGAAGCGTGAGTGATTGATCACATGTGAGATTTAACCAATTGAAATGAGACGGTGGATTTTGGACATCAACGTACGATAGCTACGAGGCTACGTCCCGTCATGCCTCCTATTTTGCAATACTAGATTCCTCAATACTTGTCTTTCGACACGGCATTTCTAGGTAGTGTTTAACCCAGAGTCAGCGTGTTGCCAGCGGAGCTGGTGACAGCAGACTTGACGTTCTCGCTGCCGAGCAGAGAGTACTCGTATGGGACGCTGGTCAAGTCGCCCTCCGGAGCAGTGTTCTTGCCCTCGCCCAGGTCGACATCGTTGGTGACAGCGTAGCCGTCCTCGTCGCTGTCGACGGACTCGATGGCGTCGTCGAGGTTGGTGAAGACAGTGCTCTCAACGAGGACCTGAGCGCCCATGCGGGTGTTGACACCAGTCTCGACGCCATCGTAGTAGGAGTTGTAGATGTGAGCGGTACCGAAACGGATCGACTGTGCGGTATTAGCATCCTGTTCGAAAAATAGTCATCTTCATGTACTTACTGGCTGACGGCTGTTGATGTTGGACCAGTAGTTGTTGGCGTAGGTGACGTGCAAGTAGCCCTTGTCCTCATCGCCGTTGTCGTCGCTGTGGCCGACAAGAGACGCCTTATAGTGGTCATGGAAGAAGTTGTTCGAGATGGTCACGTAGTCTGAGGCATGAGTGACATCGCAGAGGCCGTCGTAGTAATCCTTGCCGTGGTCCAGGTCCGAAGAGAAGTCGTTGTGGTCGATCCAGACGTTAGTCGAGGCCTGGATTCCAATGGCATCGCCGTTATCCGCCTTGACTTTGCTGAGCTTAAGGTTCTGTACAATCACGTTGGACACTTCCTTGATGTAGAGCCCGACACCCTCAATGCCGGAGTCAGAGTCCAAGCCGAGGATGGACTTGTCGCCAGCGACGTGGATCTGCTCGCTGCCGGAGATGACGCCGGACACGTAGACGACCATTGGCTCGTCGGCCTTGATAGCTTCAGTGAAAGCTGGGAGATCCGAGACGGTGGTGGTAGTGCCACCCTGACCACCAGTGGTACCGCCGTTTAGCGAGGCGTAACCAACCGGGCCATCGGTGGTGGTGGCAGTGGCGGCCGAGGAAGCTTTGTTCGCATTTGTCGCAGCGGCTTGAGTGGCGCTGGAAGTGCTGGAAGATTCAACTGCCGAAGAGCTGTGAGCGGCACACGGCCGAGCTGCAGCCATGTGAGAGAGCGCCGCCAGGGCGAGAGGAATGGTGAATTGCATAATGAATGAAGTTGGAATGCTGCAAGCGAGTGACTAAGAGTGAAAGTATAGGAGAAGGAAACTGAAGTGTCTGGAGAGCAAAGGGCCGGCTTCAACGCCAGAGACGTCGTCCTATATATCCATCTAGAGGCGCTGAGGGCTGTAGAAGCGCCCTAGGTCGTATGTCCGACGTTATGGGACCAGATGGCTCGCCTGACTGTAGCAACCTGCAAGTCTACACATGGTCGTTTCTCATATATGAAGATTTGCAATCGCGTGTGCAGCAAGACGGACGCTAGTGCCAAGACGGAATAATTTCAGAGACGGACCTCTTCGTCTGTGGCCTGGTCTGCGAAACTAAGGAGGTATGAGAATACGGAGGTATGACCTTGACGTCTCGACGCTCTCCGTACGTACCGCTGAGCCCTAAGATGGCATGGAGATCACACGGTCTTGGCAGGTTTGACTTGGCATTCGCTTCGAGATGAGCTTGGGTCGAAAGATCGAGGGCGCGGGCGGTGCCTCATCAGGATGACACCATTGACATATCATTCTACAATCCAAGTCAGCCTTCACCATGAGTCAATATAATGTCTGCAATGTGTTCATCGGCACAAGAGAAATTCATGCCAGGACTTGATAGAAGGAACACCAGAATGTCGCGAGCTACTGTATAGAGTGTGGCCTGAGCTCCAGCGCACGCACCGTGCGCACTACTTGTGATAGTCGAGATGAAGAGTCTCGAACCTCATGCGTCCATAGATTTGCATGATAGTGTAATCATTTTGTTGTCTTCCTTGCCTTTTTCATTCGCAGGTGTTTCCTTTGGTGGGTCTCATTTCAATATCAAGGACCGAAGAGCTCCTGTCGCTCCGCCATCGGTGAAGACCAAATCATGGCGTACTGCGACAACAATACTTTCTTGCTACGTGCAGAAGCGCCTACCTTTTCCTTCGAAATCACCAGTCTGGCTTGCAAAGAGATTATCTGGTATTCGCTGAGGCAGTTTGTAATGTCCATTCCCGAAGCTATCCTCGTCTAACAAGCCGCTCGTGCCATGACTCCACTCAGCACGACAGGCAAGCCGTGGCCGCAGTGACCGCGGGCTTGCTTGAGTACATCGTCCCAATCAAGATGCTGTCGCTCCGGCGTATATCGGAAAGCTATCGTTCGCGTAGTATTCAACACACAAAACGAAGCCTGCTAGAACGCTGTCAGTTGACAGCAATTATGGCAACGGAAGCTGGCATTGCAGTGACCTCCTCATACAAAGGAGTCGTCAAAGTCGGCGAAGTGATTCCCATCCCTCCTGGTCCTCGTCCATCATCCCACAAAGGTCAGAGCTTTCGCCGAAAGTCCCGACCGACTCAACCTCAAGATCCAACTTTTTGTACGCATAGGATCCAGCCGAAGGCAAAGCGCGAAAGATGATCATGGGGGTGTCCCAGGAGATGTGATCCGCTTTGCCGTTGCTATTTTGATTTGGATTGAGCACCTTGAAGAGCCGACTGTGCAGGAACAAGTCGAACTGGACTTTGACGCGTCCGCCATCGACGGGTGGCAGCCGAAACAGGTTCTCTGGGGCGACATACTCTTCGTCAATTAGATAGTCGTATTGGTAGACGAACAAATCGATTCTGAATTCTATGATCTTCACAGACGGAAGCGCTCTTACGTATGTCCTGAGCTTTCTGTGGATCATAAAAAAGCCTGCGGTTTATAAGTCAGCCTTGGCGAATGGAAGCAAGGTCATTCCGAAACTGACCTGGATCACTATAATGACGGTAATCAATGCGCAAATGCAGCCTTTCCAACGCCTGGAGAGAAGGGAAGCTCTGCCAGTAATCTAGGTTGTGGAACGCCCAGATGAGCGAGAAAATAGCAGCAGACTTCAAGACCTCCGTCTCGTACTCGTGTCGGAATTGTTTGCTGACACGCTGCAGTGAAGGCTGGAAGTAGTCGATCAGCTTGAACGCAAAAAGACCACAGCGACGAAAGACTTGGGTGTCTTTTACAGAGGAGGAGTATGTATATCATGTTCCGGAGCTCGGGTGGCAAGTCGAAGAAGGGGAATGATTTGTGATTGTCAGAGCCGTGTGTGACCGGCGATGCCGAGTCAATGACGGCGCTCACTTGAGAACCGCCACTCATGTCCGTCATGTCGAGTGTCGTGTTTCTGGTGTGTTGGGTGCTTCAAGCCAGAATTGTTTTGGAGGAGAAAGGGCTTACGTTACTGTGTCAATTGTTGCTGGAGGAAAACCCGCTAATTTAGCGAAAAAACGTCCTATGACACATGAGGAAGGAGCGATGCATGTGACAATCCAGATTTTCGTCCAGTTGAATTATGCCGTAGCGCATTGGATAGGAGATATACAAGATACCTTGAGTTTCGGATAGATTTGGCACAATGCTGCGTTGAGAACAGTCGTTGATGGCATCAGCTTTTGCTCGGCACAACACCACTCTGACCGCAGCCGTTGATAGCATTTACACCTGAATGGCGCATTCGCCTGCTCTCCACTGCCCTCCATATTCTCACTTCTCATAGGACCCGAGGGTCAAAAGCCCGCTTTCAAAAGCCATATAGCCCATCCACATCGGCAACTCCTTCTTACTGCGAAAGCAAAGCACTGACCCCATCCTCATCCACGCCCGCCCCTCCCGCACCTTCTCCAAACATGTCCCGGTCCAGCGCCTCATTCGAAGCCTTGTGACTCATTTTCCTGCGCTTCAACCGAGGGTCGGCGGAATTATCATCGCCATGACCAGCTGGTATTTCACTCGAAGCCTGCCTTGCATTTCCCGAGTGCTGCGGCTGCAGAGGTATGGAGGCTCCTAGATTGTTCAGGAAGTCATTTGCAGCATTCTCTGCAGATGAGGGAAGTGGAGGACCAGTCGAAAGAGCAGGGGGCGGCTCGAAAGCGGGAGGCGGCTCTTCCAGGTTCGGAGGGTGTTCTTGTAGATTCTCAGCGCCCGTTGGGTTGGCCATATCGGGTCCGATGGATGTTTCAGCCCCGTACAAAGCCGCATCGATACCGGTATCTGTACCTTGATACTCGCTGTTTGCAGGGGGCGGAGTAAAGCTTTCAGGCTCAGGGCCTTCAGCTGGAGGTGTGAATCCTTCCGCCTCGGGCGCTGCGGGCTCAGGCGCCGCTGCAAAGTCCTTGACCGTGGTCCCGTTCTGATCTCCTGTACCCGTAGACGTGGGGGTGCCAACGGTAGGTGAGGTGGGCGCAGAGAGTCCACGCATGATACCGTCCTCTACCTCGCTCTTCTTGGCTTCTACACCTTCCTTTCGACTCTGCGTCTCCTGAGCAGCTTTTTCGTCCTCGCTCAACTTGGCACGATTGGTAGCCACAAGCTTCTCCAACCCCTCAAGCAGCTCTCGGCGCGCGTTGATAGAGGCTTCCACCGCACCTTGCGCGCTGGCCAAGTTCCGCATCAGAGCACTAAGCCGTGCGGCATGGACAGGAGGCGTAGGTAGTACCGCATTCGGATCCGTCAGCTTCGCATATTCCTTCTCTGCCGTCTCCAGCGCAGAGACTTTCGTGGAGTCTGCTTTGTTTGCCTCTGTCTGTGTCTTCACGACGTCTTGCATCTCAGCAGGAACGGGTGCCCCGCTTCCTCCACTGCCAGCTCCATTTGACGATGCTCCAAACAGCGAACCGCCCAGCTTGCCCCCAGTCTTGGAGCTCTTGCTCTTGTCGATCTCTCCCAACGTCTTCTCTACACCTTCAAGGATCCTCCCGTCAAACACATTCCTCTGTCTCCATACCTCCACCACCCGTCTTATTTTCCCTTGCACATCTGAGCTTTGGCCCTTGTAGGCAATACCAGTCGCCTCCCCCATGAGCGGCTCGAAGGCAAGCAGAAAGTCCTGTTTCCCCCGCGCGCGAGACTGCTGTACAACCTCGTTCGCCAGGTAAATGAGCACTAGGCGTTTGTTTGGCGGCGAAGCTTGGAGCCGCTCAAGCCACAAGTTGGCTGTCGAGGGAGCGTGACGGCGGTGGAACATGATCCATTGCGCATTGGCGACAATCGAGTCTTGCGTTTCATTCAAAGAGGAGAGCTTGGCGCGAACAGCGTCTGGCGAATAAGCCATGATGAGCGAGGGCCTTGAGCAGGCGATAGCACGCGGCAGCAGAAATCCGGAAGAAGACCAGTACTATATCATTGCTTATCACGTGGCTATGCGCACTCAGACGAGCTTTCTGCGGCGAAAGGAGAATAGACACCGATACTGCCGTAAAGTAAGGCGAATTGAACTGTCTTCCAGGTTGCTAGCGAAAGTTGAAGCTTGCACGGGCTGGAGGAGCTGCCATGTGCGAGCGACGCTAGTGGATCGGGACAGCCCGGACCTGGAGTCTGGCAGCCGCTGGGCTCGCGAGGCTCGTTGCGATGGGGTTGGCTCGGGCTCGATAGGCTCGTTGCGATGGGGTTGGCTCGGGCTCGATGGAAGCTGGCCATTGGAGACGTTGTTGCAAGCATTCACTTGTTGTACACCCCACGCTGACTCCCCAACAAGCCTACATTGACCTTACGTCTTGTCCGATAGCCCGTCAGAGCCAGCAGAGGAGTCGACACCAATTCTGAGTTGCGTCTTCGCCTCACAACAAACGACCGCGATATAGGAGGCGAGCTCGAACCCGAACAGGCATCAGCGACCATGGCAGACCGATTTCCATCCCTAGACGAGTTCGATGCGGGTAAGCGACGATGATGGTTACTGCTGCTGGTACCAGCTCAGATGACTGACAACGCTGCAGGCCAAACCGAACCTCAAGGCCAACCAAACGTCGACACTCCCACTGATGAGCCCTCCGACTTCCTTGCCCGTGAACGTGCAGCACTCGGAGACGATGCACAGCAGTTCGCGACACCGGAAGACAACGTTGCAACTGTTGAAGAGGGTGACGCCGGCGACGATCTCCTGGGAGGCGGCGGTGATGCCGCACCCTCTGCACCAACAAACGGCGCAGATGCAGACAATGACATGATGGGAGACTTCGAGAACTCTTTCCCGGCTGTTGACACTCAGAATGAAGGCGTCGCTCCCGGCGGCACTATCACGGGCTCGACTCTTCCTTACATGCCTCCCACGACCTCGAGCTACTCGGCACCAAATGCTGAAGAGGAGGGCGAGCCCGAGGCGGTGAGGGAATGGAGGGAGAAGCGTGACGCACAGATCGCCCACCGCGACGAAGTCTCAGCATCCAAGAAGGCCGAGACCGTCAAGGCGGCACAGGAAGCTATCGACGAGTTCTACGAGAACTACAACAACCGCCGGGACAAGCAAGTGGCGCAGACTCGGAAAGAAGCAGAGGAATTCCTGGCAAAGCGTGAAGACACGACGAGCGGCGGAACTTCATGGGAGAGGATTAGTAAATTGGTAGACCTCAGCGGGAAGGGCTCCGCTGGTGGTGCGGCAGGAAGCGGCAAGGGCAAGATGAGAGAGTTGCTGGTGGGCTTGCGGAAGGACGAGAATGCACCGGGCGCGAAGGGCTACTAAGAATGATGCTGCGAAGGAGGGCAAAAGGGCAGTGGGCATGCTTTGGACTGCATGGCTACAGCTGGCGTTCAGGAGGCGCTGCGGACATGCGGTTCGGTATTGACTCCGGGAGGATTGCTGAGTAGGATAGATGAATGTACCAATATACTGCGGCTTCTGTGGATCATGACTGATTCCTTCGGTACCTCGGATGCTTCCAATTCCCACAGCCCCTGTCATCATTGTTCGGCCGCAATGAACGTTGGCCATCATGACGCACGTGATATCGCGTGTCGTTCAACGCTTCGGCCCGCAGTGAGGTCACAGATCCGTATGCACCTCGATCTCCGAGATGATGGCCTAGTCGAGGCTTCTCCCAACAACGACGCTTGCTTTTTGTTCAAAGGGCTTGTCTCGCGCACAGAGTTCGTGGACCAAGCGGGATTCTTTCGCAGTGAGGGAGGTGATTGGAATACGTGCTGGACAACAAGCACGAAGCCGAGGCACAAGGAAAAGTTACAGCAATGCAGGCATCATTCGCGAGACCGAGCTGCAACAGGAGGTAGCTTTGTAAGAGAACAGGAAATCTACTTCGATTAGAAAAGAGACGGTAGTCAGGGGCGAGAGTGACTATCGCCATGGCGCTGCCAACACAACGCATGCTCGCGCATCGAGCCTGGGATAGTCTGGGAAACGGAGCTCTCTTTACGACGAGGATATGGACACCCCAGACGCAGTCAGGAGCTTTGGGACGCATTCAGTCACTTGCACAGCGAGGGCTACAATCGCGCTGTCTTCACATCATACGTGCCAACCAATGTCGACCTTCGCTGGTGCGCCAGCTCCCAGCGCGCAGTATAGAAACCCGCCGCGTCCTTCAGACCTCGCAAAGGTCACAACAGGAGGCCCCACCGCCGGCCAAACGAGACCAGGTCGCCTCTTCCGATCCCGCCGATCACGACGAGGATGATCATCTCGACGGCGATGGCTTTAAGCGCACCGAACGCGCCGCCCAAGCCAGCAAGCTCAACCTCAGCGCCAAACTATCCAAACAGTCCGACGATGGGAAGTCCGGCGGAACCTGGCGTGAAATCGTACGGCTTATGATGATCGCGCGGCCGGAGTTAAAACATCTCAGCTGGGCATTCCTTTTCCTCCTCATCAGCAGCAGTATCAGCATGAGCGTGCCGTTCAGCATAGGGAAGATCATGGACCAGGCCGCCTCCGAAGGAGACAAGCTCTTTGGATTGGAGCCTACTCATTTCTTCCTCGCGCTAGGCGCTCTGTTGGCAACAGGTGCAGCGGCGAACTACGGTCGTATCATCATCCTCAGGATTGTCGGCGAGCGCATCGTCACCAAGCTTCGGTCCCACCTGTTCAAGAGGACTTTCGTACAGAATGCCGAGTTCTTCGACGCCAACCGCGTGGGAGACTTGATCTCACGATTGGGCAGCGACACGATCATTGTCGGCAAGTCCATTACGCAGAACGTCTCGGACGGCTTGCGTAGTCTTGTTTCTGCTACGGCCGGCTTTACGCTAATGGCATATGTCTCTGTCAAGCTCACCGGTGTACTGGCGTTATGCTTCCCGCCTGTTGCCATGGGAGCTTTTCTATACGGTCGCGCCATCCGGAATCTAAGTCGAAGGATCCAGAAGAACCTCGGTACTCTCACCAAAATTGCAGAGGAGAGGCTGGGTAATGTAAGGACTTCGCAAGCATTTGCAGGTGAACTACAGGAAGTGCATCGGTATAATCAACAGGTGCGAAAGATCTTCACTCTGGGTCGGCGGGAGGCGTTCATCTCTGCCAGCTTCTTTTCCGCCAGCGGGTTCATGGGCAACATGACTTTTCTTGCCGTGTTATGGGTCGGCGGAGGTATGGTAAAGAGCGGCGGTATTACTATTGGTGAGCTGAGTTCTTTCCTGATGTATACCGCTTACGCCGGCTCCTCGCTCTTTGGTCTTTCGGGATTCTACTCGGAGTTGATGAAAGGTGTCGGTGCTGCGTCTCGCCTTTTCGAACTTCAGGATAGGAAAGCGGAGATCTCACCTACCAAGGGCGATCGTGTGCTCTCCGCCCGTGGAACGATTGATTTCCAGGGCGTGAGCTTCTCGTATCCGACACGCCCGGCCGTGAGTATCTTCAACGACCTCACCTTCAAGATCCCTCAGGGCAACAATGTGGCTATTGTCGCGCCTTCAGGAGCCGGCAAGTCGACTGTGGCCTCTCTACTTCTGCGCTTCTACCAGCCCTCTTCTGGTACGATCAGCATCGGCGGCAGGGACATTGGCACGATGAACCCCAAGCAGCTACGCCGAAAGATTGGATACGTAGGCCAAGAGCCAGTATTGTTCAGTGGCACTATTGCAGAGAACATTGCCTATGGTCGACCGATGGCGTCAAGAAGCGAGATTGTCTCGGCAGCAAGACAGGCGAACTGTCAATTCATTTCCGATTTCCCAGATGGTCTTGAGACGTTTGTGGGAAGTCGAGGTACTCAGCTGAGCGGTGGACAGAAGCAAAGAGTAAGTTGAAAGATCAAAACTGGTATGAACTTGACCACGTCGCTGACACGCTTCCTAATCCAGATCGCTATCGCTCGAGCCCTGTTGAAGAACCCAGACATTCTCATCCTCGATGAAGCTACATCTGCATTAGATGCCGAGAGCGAAACACTGGTCAACCAGGCGCTGGCCCGTATGTTGCAGGGCAACAACACTACTATCTCTATTGCCCACCGACTTTCCACCATTCAGCGATCCGACTTCATCATCTGCATCGGCTCGGACGGCAGAGTTGCTCAGACGGGCCCATACGCCGAGCTGAGCCAGGATAAGGAAGGCGCGTTTGCTAAGCTCATGGAGTGGCAGATGTCAGGGGGAAGTATGCCCACCAGGAGTCTCGGGCAGCCGAGCCATGGCAATCTCGAGGAAGGCGAAGGCCAGCTCACTGAGGAGGAGCGCATGCAACGACGGCTTGAAGAGCATGATGCGGAAGACCGTGTCGACGGCGAGGAAGTTGGCCATGGGACGAAAGTCAGAGGAGATCAGGAGACTGCTGCGGAAGCGACAGTCGAGCGGAGTAAACCTTCTGATAAATAATTTCGCAACGTTCGAGTCGCGAACAATATCTCTTCATATGGCGAGGGGTTTCGGGTGTTGTAAAGAAAGATTTCGCAGGGGATTTGGTAATTGCACAGGTGCGCTCTTAAGTGATCAAGGCAGGATTGCAGGACTACATGGAAGCACCTATCTCTTTCTAGACATAAATACTTTACATGTAAGAGATCTCATCTCAAATTCAATCAAAAGAAGCATTGCGAATTCAGGCTAGAGTGGTGTCAAACGCAAGAGGGAAGGAAACTGCAGACAGATACGCGGCATGAAGCTATTTGGTGTTCCCCGATTCACGGTCGTAGATTCTGTGGGACATGAATTGGCATTCATACCTAAATAAATAGAGGGATATGTCCCTACCCTTCCTCATGAAAGTCTGTACAAAGAATCGAAAAGGTTCTCACGACGTATTACGAGACGATGCAAATAATATGCGCCCCTCTCTTTCCCATCTTACAACCCCTGCTGCGCAAGGAAGTCCATGATGTAGTCAAAAGCGCCCTGGGCGGCGTAGTGGAAGTTCAGCCCGTGGCCGCACACAGGGGCCAGGTAGGTTCCGAACTTGTCGTCGGACAGCTGCGGGTACAGAGCCTTGACCGCCTGCGCCTTGTTGGCCGGCGCGCTGCAGTTACCAAAGCAGAACGGGAAGTCCTCGTGTCCGTCCACCACGGCGACGGGGCCGTTAAACTGCGTCGCTGGCGCGGCTGCCATGCCTTGCGTGAACAGCTCACCGAAGGTCACCGAGCCCTTGGTTAGCTCGGCGAGCTTGAGGATCGAGGGGTCGAAGCCCGGTGCGCGGAAGAAGCCGATCTGTTGCGAGATGATGTTCGACGAGACGAGGTAGCCGTTGGAGAGCTGGAAGAAACGCGAAGGCTGGTTCTCGTTCGCGATGGCGAGGTTAAGGCCCTGGAGGAAAGCCGCTACCGCTGTTGTGTTGGTCGAGAAGCCGGTCAAGATGGCGGCTTCCAGCGTCGAGGGGTATTGCGCGGTGATGGCTTCGGTGACTAGAGAGAGGAATGCAGGTTAGTAATTTGAAGGTGGATCCAATGCGTTGCGCTGCTTGGGAGACTCACTGATGCTACCGAAGCTGTGTCCAACACCAATGACCTTGTCAAACGCCCTGTTGGCGAAGCTGCCTTCCTTCAGCATCGTGGCGAAGTTGTGGGCGATCTCAATCTCGAGCGCGGTTTGCACCACCTCGATCGCGTCTGGCTTCTCGCTCTTGCCTACACCAAGACGGTCGTAGAAGAAAGCTGCGTATCCAGCTTCGACTGCACTATCCACATACGAGTAGTCGGAGGTGAAGTCCCAATAGTAGCGGTCAAAGCCAATGCCGTGGGTCAGGAGCTGGACGCTCTTGGGCACGCTGCCGTCAGAAGGCACACAGAGGGTTGCGCCGATCGAGTACGTGCCATTGACGGTGTTGTCGCCAGCAATTATGGACGGTAAGAAGTTGGCACCAGGCGTCACATAGTCGAGGAAGGTCTCGGTAACTTGCGACTGGTTTTCCGGCAGCTGGTAGTTGAATTTGACATTCTTGCTGGTGCTGGCCTTGACTGGGACGATGCCAGAAACGCACTCTGCTTTGCCGCCACGCGAGGTGCTGTGTTCCGGGAATTTGAACCCAGCGCCGGAGAGGTTGTTGGAGCTATCCGAGGCAAAGGGGAAGATCGAAGAGATCAAGTTCGAGGGGAACACGTGCTCAGCGCTGACCGCGGTGGCGGCAGCGAGAGGGATGAAAGCGCTTCTCATCGTGTTTTGCAGAGAGTGGAATGAGACAGGGAAAGAATGCGTTGAATGAAGGAGGGAAGGAAAACGGGTGGCTAGAAAGAGTGTTGCGAAGAGGAAAGATCTATCATATTTACCCAATTGACAGTGCTATGAGCTTAGTAGTAGCATCTTCTCCGGGTCTCAGTAGGAGACGGGTCCGAAGGAGGATAGTTTGCACCAGATGACATGGGTATAAGCCAAAGGCGTGCTGACTAGTTAGGAACAGAGTCTTTCGCGGGAACACTATTATTATTGCGGGCGGGTCATCACGGTGTGATGATTTGAGATGTGAAGTTGGAAGCTCACGTCCGTGCGTAACCGAAGCTGTCAATATTTCCTGAAAAGGTTCCTAGTTTTGCTGGTCTTGCTAGTTCAGGGAACGCGATTCAGCAAGATTCAGTAGACGCCGTGGACGTCGTCATTTCGTCTACTCTAAGCGACTTAAACTCGCGGATCTTAATTGCATTGTTGCCTTATTAGCCGCCAACTGGGCGTGCTGGCAGCCTTACAACGGACGGCATGACTACCGAGGAGATCTGTACCGGCATGCTTCTGGGGCGAAATTATGAAGTGGAGACTCTCTGGACCATCACAGTCAGATCCCTGGAAGGGAATTTGTAAAACGTCCCCTTTACCGAAGTCGTCTAGCTCAAGAAGCATTCACAAATATTCCGAGGTCTTGGCATTCCCTATTCGACTTCATGAAGGGGTCCTTTCCATTGCCTGTGCACTTTCACAGTTAGCGGATACACGTGCGAAGTCTGGACAGACCTCCATCCTGACCTCTCGAGCTAAACCGCGGCGCCGATGATATCGGGTGTCTTGTATCTTCGCAAGGCACGGCATGCCACTCACAGTGACATCTCATTCATCCGCGCTGCTCACTGCATCAGACAGCGAGCTCTGCTCTACCACTAGAATTGCCGGGATACCCGACGCAGTTGACTGTACACACAACCAAAAACAAGCAGACCTCTTGACGCGAAAATCAGGCCACCACACAAGGCTGATGAGCGTAGGATTTTGGCGCTGACAGTGCAGAAGGCGTCTTCTCATTGGCCATCCTGACAACACCTGCCGTGTTTCCCAATCTTATAGTGCCATCGTCACAGAACGCAGATGGGTCATGTGGGCTTATTGAAGCCCGCTTCTCAGCCCTTCCTGCTCATTATTGCTTTTGCTGGGCGGGAAACACGGCATTGTAGCTTGCATGGAACGGCGACGGTATGACGGCATGTCGATGCTGCCTGCCATATGCATTGATACCCGCGTTGACACATGATGATGTGGACTGAAGTCCTTGAAAGCTATAGACTAGAAGTATGCGGAGTGTGCTGTATCAATAAGACTTGTCCTCATTTACTGGTCTGACTGCTGAGATATCGTACCACAAAAGCTTCTCCCAAATGGTCTCGACACGGCATATTGGGAACTTGTGCGTTGCTTGCGTCTTGCTTTGTTCAATAGATATGTTGCTGGCTTGTGCTCTACGGTCTGCATCCCTGCTTTCTTATCTTCAATTCTTTGCAAGAAAGAGACCCTTTTCTCGACTTCCACTCAGCTTCTCAAACAGCAGCAAGCCCCTCGGGTGGCCAATAAAGACAGGATCACGCGTCTCTGTAACTCGGAATACTGCAACATGCTTAGTGATAGAAAGAAGGTTCTGCTGAACAGCAAGTTCTGCGGTAAGGCCTCCAAGGAGAGAAGACGCAGCGATTGGGCCGATGTTTAAACGCACACAGGCGGTGTCTGGAAGCAAAGCACTGATTTCGACGAACCGAAACGATAACGTAAAATGCTCATGCTCCAGCTTAAACCGGTCTCTCTCCCAGTTTCAGCTGTACTTTCTTCTGTTGCTCTCTTGCTTCGTGAAACGTCGATCAAGAATCCTTTACTTGTTTGGCTCTCGGTCTCGGTCTTGACTCTGGGCCCGGCAGTAGCGGCGCGGAAGCAGAGCGTTGATGCGAGACAGGTGCTGTCGCATTCGAAGAAGAAAAGGCCTGCTTTTCCATATCTTCCTTCGCTCTTGCTGTCGCCACCGGCCACGACAAGGCAGGGCTGCCAGCAAGGACTGGGCCACGATGGTGGCGATCATCTTCGATGGGGGTAAGCTCAGTGTCTTTGGCTGCCGCCATTTCAGACTCTTGCTCCAACCACTTGTCTACCCTGGATTTCGCCAGTGCTCCGTGATGTAGCGAACGGTCTACAGGTATGCCTCTGAAGAGACTCTCTGGGGATTGGCTTTGCAGCTGAGCGGGATGGCCCACCATGTTTTTTAGCTGCAACCAAGAGAGAGTTCCTGGAGTTATGACGGGCATACCGAGGGTCAGAGATGACGGACTGCCTTCCTCTGGCGTTACACTCTCTTCGTTAGCATGAGCGTCGGCACTCATTGGCTGGGGAAGGAAGTGATCCGTCGCATGGTCGACCAGAAGTCCTTCGTGCACGCAGTCTTCCTCTAAATGCGCAAGTCCATTTTCCGCTTCTGTTAAGGCTATATTGGCGTCTTGAATTCGTTTGCTGTAGACGGCATTAAATTCTTCGTCCGGGTGTTCAGGCGATTGACCTTGATCTTGTCGCAACTGACGATTGATCCGCTCTTCCTCAAATTCAGTCTGAAGATCTGCAAGCCGCTCTTGCAAAACTTCAAGGTCAGCAACGCTTGCGTAGTATCTTTCGAGCAGGGGATGTACGCTGGACGGGGCATCCACTTGGGAAGTGTCATTGGAGGAAGCGATCTCTGAACTACGCCGTGTGAGGTTGCCTTGATCGCTTAGAGTTCGTAATGTTTCTTGAACAGCGGCAGCGAACTTCTGCTCCCGTCGTCTCAAACGAAACTGCTTGTTGCCCAACTCCCCCTCGGCCGCCGTCGATGACTCTATCTGGTCGGTGACTGCTTTGATGTCTCCCTGAACTTGCTCAAGTAGTTGACTGAGAAATTCGAGTGAAGGACCCAGAGGCACTTCGATTAGCATTTCTCTGGCCGTCTCCACGAACTTGGTCATGGAGGACTGGACGAAGCGATACTGATGCTTCCTGCATTCCCACGCGTAGTTTGCACTATCTCGAAGAACGTCCACGTCCTGACTAAGTTGGTCGAGCTTTGCTTGCTGGTTGATGACTTTCTGCGCAGCGCTTTGGAAGTGACTGTAGTCGCTGTTGGCTCGACGGTGTGGTAGCCCGCGAGCAGTGCCAACGGGACCTTCATCGCCATGGTGGTTAGGCGAAGGAAGTCGATTGGGGTGGTCATGTCCGGATATGGGTAAGTCAGCTCTCGCTGGCGATGGATCAGGCTGCGGGCTTGATGGGTCAGCATTGGTCTCCTCAACACTACGCGCACTAGGTCGCAGTTGATATGGCGGCACTGTAGGCTCCTCTGGCTCATCCATTCCCAATCAAGTGAGTTCGCCGTTCGTAAGTCATGTCTACTGTCACGGGGCTTCGTAACTTGTCACTCTTATGGAACAGGTTTGGACTGTACCACGCAGTCATTAATGCGAGGCGGGTTGCCGAGCCACATAGAGGGGTCGTCACAGATTGGTGGCAGGGAGGACGACAAGTGGAAGTCAGGGACCCAGTAGAATGTCAGTCCATCCGAACCCGTTTGTTCTTGGACACCTGAGCAACCTAAGCATGTGCAGCCTCGGGCTCAAAATTCGTGGCACAGCGGACTATACCTAGGTACCTAGGTACGCGAGACATGGGCCATGGCTTGCTGCAGCCATCCGCTATACCCTCATACGCACAACCGGGTGCATAGTACATGTCCGTGTATGAACAGATGTACTATCGATACATGCAGGATCTTACCTTGCATGCCGGCACGGAGCCAGCCTGGCGGTCACAAGCGCATGACCTTGCTTTGCATGTATTGCATGTGGCCGAACGGTGGGTGAGTGGTGAGCGGGCGACTGGGCAGGCTGCTGAGCCTCCCACGGCGTGTTGATAAAGCTGCTAGGGAGCGGCGTGAATCTCCTATTGTGTAGGTACGATTGCAAGTGAGCCTTGCTCTAGAACAGGCGTGTGATGGCGCAACCTTATAGCACCGGCTCTCAGCCAGCCTGGACCTGGGACGCGCGAAGGCAGCTGTATTACTATTGGGACTCACAGTCAGATCAACTTATTTACACGGACGGGCTCCGTGTGCCAAGGCCCTCCACGGTCCCAAGGACGTTCTATGAGCAACAAAATGCTCTCGCCCAGCAGAGCCCGCAATACGGCAGTGCAGTATCGAACAATAACTACACCAACACGCCTGGCAGCCCGGGCTACATTGCTCAGAGCACCGCGTATCGGCAGACACCACAATCTCTGTATCTTCACGGCCAAACCCCTCGTTCGCCGCAGGCGGGGCCGTCGTACGCTCAACCGAGCGCCAGCTCCGTGCAGCCGCAACAGCAGGCCATCCCTGCGCTCCCACCATCTGTACACCGGGACTCGTACGTGCGAGACGGGGTGCACTTTGTGAGGACCTTCAGCTCCGCTTCTAAAGTCCAGACGACGGTTGGTCTTCGACCTCCAGAGAGAATTACCGACCAGGAGCTCTACCATGCAGGCGGCCATGCTCACGGACTGCTAACAGGGGATGAGAGGGTCGAAGAACCACTTTACTCGTCCTACAGAGTTCGACCCTCAGCCTTCTTTACAGTCGGACGTGTCTTTCAGATTCTCTGGACGGAGCCGGCTGGTGCAACGGGAACGCAGATCACGGCGGCATTTGAGGCGAATGATCGAAACGGTAACTCCCAGGACGATAGATCGGCAGTGTCTACGGTCCGTTTCGGGGAAAGAGTCTATTCAAAGATACGTCGCTTTGTCGTCGTGCGTGGAAGCGACAGATATTGTTCAGCACTCCCCATCATGACCTATGGGGGCCAGGGGGTGGCGAAGGCGGGTGTCAACAAATCCGAACACGCCATCATCTACACGGGACACAGGGCGCCGCAGCCGACCGATCAGGAGCGGCCAACACAAGGTCAGGCAGCAATGAGGCCTCTTCCCATTCGTGTCGATGCAGACAACCATGAACAGCTGCACTTCATGTCCCGCATTCACTTTGGCAAGGTATACACCGTCGAACACAATGTCAAAGTCAAGCCATTCGGTAAGGTCCACCCGCACTCCCTGAGGGCGCTGGAAGTTCAATTTCGCAGTGTCTTCAGCGGCCAGGGCGATGATGACGAAGACTCCTCGTCAGAAGATAGCGATGATGGTGATGACCCCCATGATGCGCAAGCCGGAAACAACGAAGCTTGAACTACCCTCACCCAAAGTCTGAGGACGGTACCGATGCAAAGTGCGGCGGTGTCGACCGAAAACGACCACTGGGAAACAATGAAAACCGCCAACACGAATCGATATCGTTGCCTCGGCACTTCGGCTACTGGCTGGATATGAATTCCCCTTCGGCAGCCCCGGGTTTCACAGTACCGCCCCTTTTCTTTTGAAACATTTCCCAGGTTGTTATAAGGGGATGCCCAGGCTATAATGCCTCACCCACAGATACGCGTTTGCTCTTGCTCGAATTGCAAAAGAAAAAGGAGGTCAATCTTCCGTTTGGCAATCCGTGGTGAGCCATGACGGAGCTTTCTTGAAAATGACTTATGCCATATGCTTGCCGTCCTGAGATGGCGGTCGTGTATGGCGACGATTAACGATGAAAATGATGATGATGACGATAATCATGATGAAACGAGTCGATCGTGGTGATTCAATTAGGGTTCCAGTATTCCCGTTTTACTCGCTGCAATTTCGCTGGCTTTTGTCGTAGAATGAATTATACGTAGTCTTCCTTGGATGGATGCCTTGACCGAGCCGCAATTCTCCCTTCTTTGTCTCCAGTAGGTGTAGGCATCCGTAATGGCGAGGTGATCTTCGCTTCCGAGCCCAAGCCTGGGTGCAAAACTGCAACCCAGCAACATTCATGCCAAGCCATCTATCATGTATTCGCCTTTTTCTTCCCATCCAACGCCGGCCTGCAGCAAGATATTCCAGATGATTGTGGCTAGCTGCAAGTCTTAGACGCCCGCCCGAAAGCCCGATTCGTAGGGCATCAGCCTCGCCTTGACCGCCTCTCGTCCTCATATCTCCGCTCGTAACGGCTGGGCGCCTCTCGATCGTAACGGCTCGGGGTACCATATCCACTATCTTCTTCTTCACTCTCCTCCCGCACACTGCGCCCACCATGACTTCTGCCGCCTTCGCTTCTTGCCCTGCTTCTCGCCCGTGAAGGAGGCGCCTCTATTCGGCCTTTGGTCTTGCTAGCGCGGGATGCGCCGTCTTCGTACCCGTCATGATAGCCTATACTTCTCACCTGACTTGGCCCGTCTTCGTCCGCGTAGTATGCATCCCATTTCCTTTGCTCCTCTCTATCTCGGCGGGCCTCGTCGCGTCTGCGCTGTCGCTTTCGATCTTCGAATTCTTGCTGTTGCTGTCGCTGGTTCTGTTGGTCGCGGTCGGCGGACTTCTTGGTGGTCCAGAGCTGGAGGAGTCCGACTGTAATTTCGAGGAAGCCAATGAAGAGAGAGGCTTTGCCTAACATGTCGTATTTTGATCCGCCTGGACCATTGGTTGCGCCTCGTCCCGAATCGTTGTTCGCATTGCGTCCTTGGCGTTGGTCTTGCCTGCCATGGTTACGTTTAGAGCCTTGGGTGCGCTGTGTGCGTGAGGAGCGATAAGAACGCCTATCGTCGTCGAAGTAGGAGTCTTCGGACGGCGATCGATATCGCGCCCGAGGAGGTGGTGGTCTGCGTGAACGGTGACTGCGATCATCCGATGCCCGCGATGCCTCGTACCGAGACATAGCCATGATTGCTGCTACAACTGTGGTGGACTCGTGGTTTCATGGAAGAAGGGCAGCGTAACGCCATCGAGAGGAAAGGCAGAGTATTTGGACATGACATGACATGACATGCTGTAGGCAACATCCATACCAACCATACACCGCCCCGTCACGCTGCTCTAGTGTGCATGTGCTGCTCCATACTAGTCTCTAGCCTCTCTGCCGCCTCCACGCCTCCACGAATGGTGAGCTTTTACGTCACGCTGAGCATCCAGCTGCCTGTTTGCGGGCTGCGGCATCGGCAGCGTGACTCGCATTCACTCACAACTAATGTTCTATTTCCGACCAACCTCAAACCTCACCCTAATAAAATCAACTTTTCTGTTGGAATCCAACGAGCGAATGTCACAGGCTAGTAAGAAAGGCCATTTACAGTTTAGACCCTTCGCCGCCGGTAAGAGGGTCAATTAGGACTTGAAGTGTCGTCACATCCGAACGTATCCATGGATGTCGGTAGCCAAATCCCGAACAGTGGGCTTCATCGCCTCATCGAGCAACTGAGCAATCGTGCATGATTCAGTCTGCCAATCCAACTGGTACTGGTCATTGTGTATTCCCTTCTTCGACCGTACAGGCTTATCGTCTCTCGGCTGTATAGCTCAGTAGCCATTTTTGCTGCTTAGCTCAGTGTCCATTTTCTCACCAATTCAAACCATATCTTCATGTTGCGGCGCCTGACCGCTGTGACCTGTCAGATTCGATTACCCAAGGTGACAACAAGCAACACAGTCCGCAATATGGCTTCCTCAACAGGCAGTGGCTTGTCAATGCCCTCCGAGTGGCATAAAGGACCCGATGATAGCTTCCATGGCAAAATCACATCAGATGGGCCCTTCCACCCTGAAGCAGGGCGATTTCATCTTTATATTGGAAAATTTTGCCCATTCGCGAACAGGGCGGAGTTCATAAGAAAGCTTAAGCAGCTTGATCGGTATGCTGGAATTGATGTCAGCATAGTCAAGCCCTACCCCAAAGGCGATTCCAACGGGTGGCCTGGATGGCGCTTCAATCATCCCGATGAGAGGAATGAACCAGGTGGTATCTACGAGGGCAGCACGGAAGACAAGCTATTTGGGAGCAGATTCATGCATGAGATCTATTTCAAGGCCGACAAAGACTACAAAGGCCGATACAGTGTTCCTGTGCTCTGGGACAAGAAACTCAACACCATCGTGAACAATGAGTCGCATGAGCTACTTCGAGACCTCCAGACGGCTTTCAATGACCTTCTGCCGAACGATGTAGCAAATTTCACTCTCTACCCTGAGGAGCTTCGGAACGATATTGACCGTATTGCTGAGTGGATGCAAGCCGATCTTAACACAGGAGTCTACAAAGCCGGCTTTGCACCAAACCAGGAAGTCTACAATCAGAAAGTCCCTGGGCCGTTCGCTTGTCTCAACAAGTTGGAAGCCATCGCTCACTCCAACGGCGGACCATACATCCTAGGCAAGAAGATGACCGAAATCGATGTCCGCGCATATGCTACTCTCATCCGGTTCGACCCTGTCTATGTCCAGCATTTCAAATGCAATCTGGGCACAATCCGCTATAATTACCCCGTATTGAACAATTGGTTGAAGCATATGTACTGGGACCACGAGGCTTTCAAGAGTACTACCGACTTTCGACACATCAAGGAGAATTATACAAAGAGCCATTACGATCTCAATCCCAAGGCGATCACTCCTTTGGGACCGTACCCTGACATCGAGGAACGGTACGAGACTGATTGGAGTAAGCTTAAGCCGGGCAGGATTGATATGCCCGAGGTTGTGGAGTGGGAAAAGAAGCTGCCGTAAAGTGGGTAGTGGGCAGTTCATGTTTTCATGCATTTTGTGATGCTGAGTTTCAAGCGATAACGTGATTCTGAGATATGATGTCAAGCAACTGCTTGCTCCATTGAAGGAATCTGTTGCTTTTAAAATGATTGGGAATGTAACTCATTCTGCTCTACGAGAAATGACGATGTTCAATTACGATCAAGCATTGCTGACCAACGGCCGACGCATTAAGCCGAGACCACATGATACTGATGCAACGCCGTATGAATCGCCATCAAGCTCTAGCATCGCTTTCCCAGCGACCTCGACTTTCAGGACAGTCGACGTCAACAATGTACAACGTCTGATCACATATCCACCACTGCCGAGATCTCAGCCTTGCACGGTCATGCATGTAGCTTTAAGCGAACATGGACATCGACTTGTGCCTTCTAATCTAGCCGCAGCTGCAGTGGCTTTTCATCTCCCCCTTGCGAGGCTCTCCGGCATTTCCACTCCTTCATACGTCCTGTAAGAGCCTGAATTGCACGCTAAGCGAAGCAGGGTAATCACGAGACGTTTTTCCACTCAGCCGGGTCCAACGGCATTTCTTCGATCAAGCGCGGCTCACTGGTTATGCACACACAGAATGGCTTAGAAGCTTAACAATGTGATTGGGTTACGACCTTGACCGGTGAAGAGGCGACGGGGGGTGCATGCAGATATACACCAGTAACCGCTAGTATGGGTTCATGGGCTCATTGGGCTGTCTGCATGGTGAACGCATGAGCCTCTAGCTGAATGGTTCTCGCTTCCCTTCGAACCCGGATCCCGGTACGAGAGCTACGTTGTTTTGAAGTGCAGCCAAGCTTTACTCGGCTTTCGCCTTTGACCATGGAGTCATGTGCTCTTGCTACCTGAAAGGCAAAGCACATCTTTTTGACGTCGTCTCATACCATGGAAGCAGCAGAGCCTCATGTACCATGTACCATCTTCTCTTGCAAGCGAGAGTTGCATAGCCACGTGCTTGCTTACTAGCCAATCCGGTAACGATTGGCCGTTCTTCGACAGCATGTGAATTTCCTACATGGCAAGGGTTCCTCTCTCCGTCTTTGAGGTCGATCGTAGACAATTGGTGACCTTGGGTATCGACGGGTTAATCCAATGCTGTATTTTACTGGCTGGCTTTCGGCTTACCACAGTTTCTACACTTTTTCAGATCTTGGTAAGCATCCCTTAAGCCGAAAGGGACCCATTGAAGTGGGAGATAAAGACGTCAAGGCAAAATGAAGATTGGGGAGAACTTCTGGCGAGATACCTGATGACAACTGCGATATCCCGTCATGGCATCGCGGAGACCAGCGCAGTCTAATCAGCAGCAACGCCAGGGACAAGAACAACAGCATTCCACTAACAGCAGCTGGTTCTTAAACTCTTCGACAGGGCTCTACTATTACTATGACTCCCAAACCGACGAATTCATCTACCAGAATGGCACGAGGGTTCCGCGTCCCAGCTCTATCCCACGGGCAGGGCTGTTAGAGCAGCACAGGGAAGCCGGCAGTAACAACAACCGACAGACGCTCCTGGCGGATTCGCCGAATGGGAGGAATGATTGGGGTCATTATACTTATGCTGCTGGAGCCCAATTCGAAGATACTTCATTGAGAAGAGAGGCTTTACGTCTGGATCCGCGGGCTGGAAGACTTCATGTCCAAGGTAGACATGAAGGGGCGGGCGAAGACGATGAGGAGCAGGAGGAGGACAGCAGTGACCAGGAAGAAGAAGATGACGACCACGATTCAATCGAACAGCAAATCCACGCACTCACGCAGCGAGGCTATACCCGCCAGGAAGCCCTCCGCTTCCTCCATCTTACCAGCCAGCAAGGGTATAGCAGGGAGCACGCGGTCCTCGTCATTCAGTATCTGAGGCAGGGATGTACTTTTGCCCAGGCGGTTATGGCGCTTCAGCAATCGCAACAAGGACGCCAGGAACGGCAGCGCCGCTAACGGTAGCAGGGGGCTCTGTAGTCACTGATCATGCTGGAATTGTCCTGCGTCGATGGGGTGATTGATCCTTCGCTTTCTTTCACTTCTACTTTTTTTTACCTCTCGGCGAATGGAGTGAATGGGCGTGGACAACTATTACCCTAGGATTTCATCCTGTCGGTAGCCTCCCTCAATGCAACGCCAATATCATGGATGTATTTCTCAACTTCTACCCTTTCAATCTAATGGCCGTCTTCTCTCCCTATCTCTCCGCTCATCGGATACATGCTACTAGTAGCAAACTAAACAGGATGTGAAACGTATCTGCCCTTTTTTTCGCCTTTGTTCTCTTCGTCCACGGGAAGATGCACAATGGGAATTGGAAGCTCTTTGTCTTGTAGCAAATACCTCTTTATTATCGATTCTGACAATGAGACAATGGTGGACCCGTAGCATTGAGAGATTTCCACAGGTCGTTACGTCCTTCTATATTAATCCTTCTTTAGACACCCTCACACGCATTCGCTATTGCAATTTGCATCGACTCCGCCTTACTGATCTTTTGAACGAAACAAAAGGTTTACAACATATCAAACACCACAAGAAACCAATATGCAGGTACAGCATTCCGTCAGAGGAAAGTCGAAGGCTCTCCAAAAGCGCCTGGACAAACTACAGATCCTCTTCAATCGCCTGATGAGCCGGAGATCAAATTCCTCATACACTACGCTTTCCTCTCGACCCAGCAGTCGCCGAGGAGGCGGTGAAGGAGAGGATGATACTACGCCGCTCATTCCATCTCGACCGTGAACAGACTACCAGGTTGACGGAGGATGGAGGGCGTTTGACCCGGGGTACCTAAGAACCAGACAGCAAAGAAGTAGGCAAAATAAAACAAAGACTGAAGAAGAATGAAGAAGAGGAAGAGAAAGCGGAGGACAGGGAGGGGAGAAGAAAATCGGCAGTTTTGCCAGCTTTTCTTTGCCATCACGTCGACATCATTTCCCCCGATGGCCACTGTTATTCACCGTCTCCTTGGAGATTGGCGATCCCATGAAAATCATCCCCACCATCAAGACTAACCCCTCACTCATCCCCCTCAGCCACCCCCGAAATTCTCAAAATGGAAGCAATGTAGTCTCGTGCATCGGCCCCGTGCTCTTTGGCATCCTCTAATATCCTGGGCCCCAACCACACTCCTTTCTTCTCCCCATGTATCGGGGAGCTAATCGCACCAAATGCGAGGTTGAGGGAGAGGGAGAGAACAATTTCCTCCCCTCGTCCCCTCTTTTCTTCCCACGCGGATCTGGATGGAAGGATTCTGCGGGAGCAAAGCGGAGGCGAGCGAAGGTGAACCATAGCTCGGTCATTGCTGATCTGTATGTTTGGTTATTCCAGAGAGGTTTTGCAGCGGTGTAAGAAGGCAGAAGGGTCTCATGGGATTGAACGTCCGGCATTTGGGAAGGAAGAAAAGTCGAAGTTCTTTTCGGGATAATCGTTCCTTCACGCCGGAGAAAGGCTGACGAGTCAAGAGCATGCTTTCGCTCTACTCTCCCGTGTCGCCTCCTTTGCTTTTCTCTTTGCTGTCCTGTCGGTAGATCTTTCGCACTGGATCTTCCCCCGTCGCTATGAATCAAGTCACTCGTTCATTACTCTCAAACAACCCCTTCCTCCTCTCTCCGCTTCGCAGCCTCCCTCCTCCGAACCAATATCTCCACCTCCCGGACCCTTTCCTCCCAATCCGCCCACTGCTCCCCCATCTCCATGACGCCGCCTGTATACCACTTCTCCACTGCCTGGGCACTACGGGAGCGTAAATCGGCAAGTTCCTGCGCTTGCTCGTGTTGTTTGGCCTGCAGTTTGGTGATGCGGGGTTGGAGGTCGATGAGGTGGGTTAAAGGGGTTGAGTCCGGAAGGGGGGTGCTTTGGAGCTGGGTGAGTTGGGTGGAGAGGTTGGTGTAGAGGTGGGTATGAGCCAGGACGAGGGTGGCGAGGGTGGAGGCAGGTCGGTCGGTGGGTGTGGTGGGGTTGGAGGAGAAGAGGTGAGGATGGGACTTTTGGAGAGCGACGGCCTGGTGGGCGGCGGGAGAGCGGTCGAGGAGGGAGGCCAGGGAGCGTTCTAGTTTCCTTAGGCGGGCGGTCGCCGAGGCAGGTGGAGAGTCGGCGTCTTTCTCGTGTAAAGAGGAGGAGAGAGTGGTGTGGCCGTGGAGGAGATGATCGATGCGGCGGATGCGCTCCTCCAGCAGGGCGAGAGTGTCGGCCGCTGTCTCTTTGAACATGTTCTCTGTTACCTACTATGAAGGTATCTCCAGGTATTTCACAACCGATGCAGACGAAGCTTTAATTCAGGCCTTTCGATGGTGGATCAATCAAATTTCCAGCCAGCACTGTATACAATTATATGTCCTCGTAACGATCCTCGTATGTGAATGATACAGTATGTAAATGGGGGACGGGAATTAACTGAACGCGTTCCGTCGCGTATCGGCAATTAATACCTTCAATAGGTAGCCTGGAGATGATGAACCCCACGAACGAGCCGAGGCGTTCCCGAGACCCTTTCCCTTCGTACTGTACCACTCTGTCGGCTAATGAAAATGGTGCTTCATATCATACGTTGATACGGTACAACACCTTCACAGGCATTATTCATTCTCCTTATCACGGCGTAATCTCGACAGCCTGTCTATACCGTCAGAACCACCACTCCAGGAACCTCACACACCCATCGCGACGCTCCGGCGCACCCTCGACTCCCTCCCAATGATCCCGCGATAGCCCCCCTCCCCATCTTGGCCTCACCCCGTCATCTATACCACCAACATGGCCTCCTACGCCGCCATCCACACGACTCCCTCCGAACACCACCCTCCACCTCCCTCCCGAACTCCCAGCACCCTCTCCCGCTCCCGCTCCAGCAAGTTCGACCGCAACCTCGCCAGCCACGGCTCTGCCTCATGGCTCTCCTCCGTCATCAACCTCCTCAACACCATTGTCGGCGCCGGCGTCCTCGCCATGCCCCACGCCATGGCAAACATGGGCATCACCCTCGGCATCTTCGTCATATGCTGGGCTGGCCTGACTTCGGGTTTCGGTCTCTACCTCCAGACTCGCTGTGCGCGATACTTGGATCGCGGGAGGAGTAGTTTCTTCGCCCTCAGTCAAATCACTTATCCCAATGCGGCGGTGGTGTTTGATGGGGCGATCGCGATCAAGTGTTTTGGTGTTGGGGTCAGCTATCTCATTATTATTGGGGATCTGATGCCGGGAGTGATGAGAGGGTTTGTGGCGGATTCGGGGGATGCGGCGGCTTATCTGTTCGAGAGGAGATTCTGGGTGACTGCTTTTATGTATGTTGGCCCTCATTTGAGTCTTGTCTCGGCGAGTCTTCTTGGAGATCACGGGAATGATGATGTTGGGTGGCGATTACGGTATACTGACATATTCCTAGGCTGGTGGTCATCCCACTTTCGTTCCTCCGTCGTCTGGATAGTCTCAAGTACACCTCGGTACTTGCCCTTACCGCCATCGCATATTTGATTGTACTTGTCGTCTACCATTTCGCTGCGGGCGACACCCTGGCCGAAAAGGGCGAAGTCAACATTATCAAATGGCAAGGGATCATTCCAACCTTGGCCAACTTTCCTGTCATAGTCTTTGCATACACATGTCACCAGAACGTAAGTCTCCATCACAATCCAATCACTATGCACACCAGTCTAACCCGACTTTCCTTGCAGATGTTCTCCATCCTCAACGAAATCAAAAACCCCACCCACGTCCGCACCACCTCCGTCATCGTCGCCTCCATCGGCACCGCCGCATCTGTCTACGTCCTCGTCGCCATCACCGGCTACCTCTCCTACGGCAACAACGTCATCGGCAACATCGTCGCCCAATACGCCCCCTCGGTCGCGGCCACCATCGCCCGTCTCGCCATCGTCATCATGGTCGGCCTCTCCTACCCCCTTCAAGTCCACCCCTGCCGCGCCTCCCTCGACGCCGTCTCCCGCTGGCGTCCGCAATCTTCTCGCGCCTCTTCCGACCGCACCCCCAACGACACCAGCCCCTCCCGCGCCTCCCTCCTCGGTGGCAACAGCAGCGCCAACCCCACCAAACTCACCCCTTCTGCCTCCAACCGTCCCCGTCCAGACGAAATGTCCGAACTCCGCTTCGCCTGCCTCACCACCCTCATCATCATCCTTTCCTACCTCGTCGCCATGACCGTCTCCAGCCTCGACAAAGTCCTCGCCTACGTCGGCTCCACGGGCTCGACGAGCATTTCGTTTATTCTCCCGGGGCTATTCTATTACAAGATCTCCGCCCCGGACTCCCCGCACGCGCAGCGTTTGGTAAAAGATGAGGATGATGAGGTCTACGATTCTGCCGAAGAAGCGGGGTCGCCGACCGAAGAGGGCGGCAGTGGTCTGTGGCGACGGGACTCCTGGGCCCAGAAGGTTAAGGGGAGGCAGTGGAGGCAGGCTTTACTCAGAAAGTTGAGTCTGGCGCTCGCGGGGTATGGGGTTGTGGTTATGGTTGTGTGTTTGGTTATTAATACTTTTTTTATTGTGGCGCATTGAGCATGGTTCCTTCTTTTCTTTTTTCTTTTTGTTTTGTGCAGACATTTCTTTGAGGGCAGGCGATTAGAGCGAAAGACGCGAGCGAGCGAGCGATGTATTCCTTCCTCCACTTTCTCTTCTCCTGTAGCGACTGATCTTCGGTCGTCGCATATCATCTTAGCATATCCTTCCTCTAGAATTCAAGCATCCCATTTAAAATAATCGGGGTTTTCTTACTCTTTTATACCCGCTCCCTCACATCATCTTTTGCTTCCTTTCTCGCTTTCCTCCTTTTCCTCTTTTTCTAACCCTTCCCTCTTTGTGATGTTGGGCTTGAGGTGCTGGTAGTTCTTATACTCTATATCTATGTTGTAACATTCAAGGGCTTTCCCCCGCCCCCCGGGAAATGGGCATCTGAGGGAAAGGAGAGGGGCACATTTGGAATGGCGGGAAGGGGATTTCGGGCCCCCGGCCGCAGGGCAGCCGCTGAGCGGGATGGGCGCCGGGGAGTTCAAGACGAAGAGGAAAGAGGAAGAGAGGTCAACAGCTTCTTTTATTCGGGAGATACCATTGGTTCCTTCTGATCATTAGCAAGACCAGGATACTTCCCCTTCTACCGTTGTATATCGTCTCAGGCGAGGCCGTCAACCGCCCGGCCGGGGGGGGGGGGGAGGATATTGAGACGTAGAGATGAGAACAGCGTACACGCAAGACAACAGAAAATGAACAGAATAGGAACAACATACGTACGGAGGCTGGCCTTTAATCCTCTTCGTTGATGGGACTCGTACGAACACCAGCGTCTGACTTTCACCAAAGAAGCATAAGCAACACTCACCCAACTTCAACACTTTCAACGAGATTCTGAATTCTCCAGTCCATATAACGCTGAGCCTAGATACTCAGCGCCCAGCGCCTACCATTCTCTCTTTCTTCGCACGGTTCATTTCGGTCTGTCGATCGACACAGATACGCTACAGAAGCCTCCCGTTGAAGAATGTGCCACATTTTCCACACCAAGACTGGCATCCACAAGGTTGATAGGTGTGGCAATTGTCGTTGAACATGACTGAGCAAACCTTTGGTTCTTCCGATAACGTCCAACTGCAGTGGGCGCAACAAGGCAAAGGCTCAGGATCTCCAGTCGGATCAAGGCTAATTCCGCGGCTCTTGCAGAGGAGCTCGTACATTAAGTCGCCATTGTTTTTGACCAACGCCTTGATTTCGTCCCCCCTGAGCAGCTCATTGCCGTGTCGGTCTAGCGTGGTAGTCACAGTATCACGCAGAACGCGCTCTTCCTCGTAGGTGGATTCGAAAGCGATTCGCGCCGCCTCGGCGAACGTCTTGTGATGCCAGTTCACACGGACTGCCTCTCGAAATTTTCCAGCGGCTAGCGTGCGGAGCCCAGGCAACTGGTACTTGACCGCAGCCGCGAAGATTTTGGCATGCATGACCATGTTGCCGTCGGACGCGAAGAGTGGTCTGGTGGTCCTAGTGGGCGACTCTTCTGTCGGCCGTTGACGGCAAATTTTGCCTTTTTTCTTCTTCTTGGACCCATCCCATGAGGAACCCAGGCCTATCGATTCATCCTCCTTGTCCTCTGGCTGTGGCGAGTGGATGGCTGGAACAACGTAGTCGAGGTGGTAGAAATAGAAAATCATCTTTTCTACGGCCTCCACATCATCGCATCCCTCATTATCCTCGTCGCCATCATCGATGGCTTTCAGTCTCATACTGTTTGTCACACCTTCCTACTCAGCGTTCAGCACGGCTCCCACACGCCAAGGAGTATGACAGTACAAGTGGGAGCAGCAGACTTACCGCAAAGTGGGGAAGAGCGGCAAAGTACTCCGAATGTGCACGTAGTATAGCCTTATGTACTCTATGCGTATGTGGGCCGCAGACGATGGTAAAGTCGCTGAGCTCGGCGCTCTCTAACAGACTATGAAACCATCAGCAAAGAGCATAGCGGGTCACGGCACATGCTACTTGCTGAGCTAAGCCTTTCTTGAAGGCGGCAACTGAGTCGTCACTCTCCGACATGGTGCTTAATGGATGATTGCCAATAAAAATGCCCTAGCTGGTATCAAGGCAAGTTCGATGAGGAGTGGGGAAAGCGTCTGTCCTGGGAACAAGAGTTATTGAAATCCGCGCACGTTGATTTGTGCGGCAAACGAGGGGATTTGGCGCTCGCGTGCAGGTGATCGTCGCTTACAGACCAGTCGCTAGGAATTGTGACGCATCATGTTGCATATTGCAGCTCTTCAATAATTCACAAAAGCAGCAGTGCTGCGTCCAACCGCTCTAAAGCTTCCGATAAAATATGGGTATCATTAGAGCAGTCCTGCTCTCCACTATTAGCTTTTGAACAGCACTTTGCGCAATTGCGCTCCCCCAAAGTCCGCAAAAGTCTCGGAAGGGTGCTACTTGTGCCACACCCCAGCCTCATCCAATACCCCAATCTCGTACCCCAGCAGAACCTCCGTCCCGCCCCCTTCCCACCCCCTATTTCCCGCAGCAGAAAGCATAAACTGACAAGCCGGGTCCACATAGACCGAAGAAATAACACCACCCCGATGTCCCGGCACAATGGTAAAAGGCACCGTACTCCTCTTACTCCCCTCAGTCGAATGCTGCAGGTCGTAGATGCGCAGAATATCCTGCGAAGCGCAGACGAGGTGGCGGGAGTTGGGCATGGCGCGGACTGAGTAGACAGGTCCGGACCCGGCTTGGAATTTGAATTGCCGGGTTGGTTCGCCGTTTTTCTTGCTGCCGAGGTGGTGGATTGAGTATTCGTCGACTGTGTTGTTGCGTCGGCCGGCGTAGAAGGTGTTGCCGTCGGGCGACCAGCAGGCGCTGGTGCACCATGGGGGTGTGTTGCCAGAGGGAGGGAGGGTGGCGATGGGGAGTGGCATACGGCGATCCCAGATTCGGAGGGAACCGTCGATGGCGGCTGAGAGGAACGTGCTTTCGCTTTGTGGTGGGAGGTCTGCCGGGTTGTTGGTGGACGTTGCGTGGGTAGATGTATTTGTTGGTGGGGCTGTTAAGGGCTCGTCCGAGATTGGAAGCCCTTTGGCGTTTTCTGCTTCATTTGACGGCGGCGGCTGCATCTCGCCGTCTGTCTGTACAGGGGCTTGAGCGTCTCCCTCTGGTAAGGGACCTGAATCTTGATTTTTTGCTTGATCATCGGAAGCGGCTGGAGGTTGTACAGGCCCACCAGCTCCCATACCACCCATCTCAGTGTCTTCTTCACCGGGTGCGTCTGGCTCTTGCAATCCGTTGGCTAGCGCAGCTGTAAGCTCGTCATCTTCCTCTCCAAAGGCATTACCACCTGTGCCCGCATTATCTTCACCGAACAGACTCCCGTGGTCATTCTCGCCGAACAGAGAACCATCCGGCGAGCCTGCAGCGTCCGCCTCACTCCCGCCACCTGAAGTCATCTGTCCAGAAGCAAGACCATTGGGTATCGTGCCACTGCCCGCGCGAGGCTTATCAGCATTGTTCGATGTGAAAGTGCCATTCGTTTCAGGCATAGGATCGGCGGCGACTTCAGGCACGGGCACGCTGCTCTCCGGTCTGACCTCAACCGCGCTAATCTGTCCGCCGCTGCCCTTGAATGTTCGTTTGGTCTGTCCGGTGTTCAAATCCCAATCCAAAATCGTCTTGTCCCAGCTTCCACTGAGAACGCTTTTCTCGTCTCGACTCAGAGACAAAACGCTGACAGCACTTGTGTGCTCCTTCAGCGTCGTGATCCGTGTACCAGCTTTATGTCTACATGTCTGCAAATTAATACCTCCGCTTTCCAGACCGCTTAGAAGCCAGACCGCTTGATGTTGAACGGCCAGCGAGTAGACCGGGCTCGTCCACTTCGCCTGACTCTCCGCATCACCACGGGTAGGCGTTCGAAACCCATCACCAGAGTAGACTTCTTCATTCTCCCAATACGTCACCAAGCTCCCGCCTTTCATCACGCTGTCGACAAAGGGATGTTTCTGTGCGACTGTCAGGGGGACTTTGCCATTGGCTGTCTCGACCCAATTGTACATTCGCACGTATCCATCACTGCCACCGGAGAAAACAAGCCGAGTGTCCGGTGTGGCTGTCACGGCGTTGATGGATGTACTCTGCGGTGCGGCAATTGTTGGAACGATATCGTAGGCCTGTGCAGATAGTGCTGCAGCGCGCGGGGGCGGATAGTATGTAGTAGTGGATAGACCTTTAGGCGAGGGTGCGGTATATGTGGTAGAGGGCTGATGGTCTTTCTGTTCCGCAGGTTGAGAGAGCTGTCGCGGCTGTTGACTCGGTCGGCGCGAGGGTGAGTCCGGCTGGTCGTTGTCTTGGTCTTCGTTATCATCTTCATCCTCATCGTTCTCGTCACCATCGTCCTCTTGATCATCCTCGTCATCATTCTGGTCATCATTGTCGTCCTGATCCTGATCTTGATCCTGGTCCTGATATTGCTCGGCATCCTGCTCCCCTTCGTTTGCATCCTCCATCTCCTCGTCTTCATTTTCATTCTCGAACTCATCTTCCACTCCCTGGTCATCGAAATCCGCCATCCTGGAGTCTTATCTGGAAGTGTTACGTTGCGTGTCGCGCACTTCAATCGTCTCGACCTCGTCGCAAGTATGATAGTGCCGCGTGTTGCGCCGTGATATCTCTGGTGCCTCCTAGACCCGCGCGGTCAGCCAGGCCGGAAGGCGTCTCGTGGTACTTCTCTTCGTCGCTTTCCCGTGCTGCGGTATGGCATTGGCAAGCGGTGCAATCAGTGCGACGGAGTTTTGAAAGCACATGAGCCACTCGTCTCGCGAGACATTGGCTGATGTACCCAATACGCGACAATAACAAGGAAAGCGACCTCAATGCATGGAAGTTGGAACTCGAAGCTTGTCTGTTCCCTGCAGCCGCGAGCGGATGATCGACTGAGTCCCGCAGAGCCGCATCTCGGGACTCGGACCTCCCCAGTCCCCACACGCCCCGTCGCAACGATGAACTTTAATCAATAAAAAGGTCCACGGGTACGACGATGCGTACGTGAACGAATCCGCTCGGACGGCCAGACGTACACAGCTTCAAAAGGCAAATTGCAATGCAGTACAGAAGCTATTCCAAACACTCATACCGAACATGCAAGGCCGGGTATCTCGATCAACATGAACGCCTTCGCCAACGACTGGAAACTCCCCACTCATCCAGCAATCTCCACAGCGGTCGGAGGTCTCATAGCCATCGATCTCTTCACAGGACTAGCCGGCAACGCCACACCACCGTCCCTATCATCCCCTAATTTTAAGAAGCCCAGAGAATCCTCCACTGCTTTCTCAGCCTCAGCTGTGGAAGCCCTACGGCTTGGGGAGACTCTTGGATCAATGGGTAACTCGACCGTCGACGCACCCAGTGTCTCCTTAATATCGGCCAGAAGGAGATCCATAGGACAGATGAAAGTCCGTCCCAGCTTCGAAGCGAGGACGTGCCCGCACACCCTACCATCCTCATTGCTAATAACCCACGCTCCCGAGTCACCCCCAACGCCAAAATCTCCGTCCACAGTCCACGAAGCAGAGAATGTGCTTCGGCCGTGGATTTTGACGAGCTCCATGGTACTAGAGATCGTCCCGCTGCCCAGCCCGCTCGTACGCCCGATACAGTGGACCTTGGCACACGCAAGCTCGGAGCTCTGTTTGATAGCTACTGGGTAACTGTCTCCATCCTTGTTATTGCCACTGTTGCTGTGATACTTCATACCACCCCTGACAATATTGTAGGCCTGCGCGCGGGGCGGGACGAGCTCGAAGAGTGCCCAGTCTATTTCCTGTGGAAGACTTTGACTGATGCTTCGGAAGCCTTCTTGATTCGAGATGGCGCTGCGCTTCAGGCCGGAAGAGGCGTGGATCTGACCTAGTCGGTAGGAGAGAAGGTGGTCTTCGTCGATGCCAGAGTCGGAGTCGGAGTCGTCTGCGTCTTCATCGACGTGTAAATCGCATTCGATCGCATCATCTAAGGCAGGCTGCGTAATGGAGACGTCCTCGTAATCATCAGGTGCGATGCCTGCAACATCCCCCTCATAGACTTCAGAGGCCTCATTATCATCTGACATGCTTGATGGCGGACGTATAGTAGTCTCGTCGTCAGAGTGGGAATAAACGGATATGCTGTCTGGACTGCCAATACTGGAAGAGTCAGAATCGCTCTCACTGCATGCGCCCTCTGCAGCTTGTCCGTCTTCTTGATCATCATCATCATCATCATTGGGCTCCAGCATATGGTGTACGCTCATGCCGTAAGCCTTACCGTCTACTAAGATGACGCCGCCGAAAGATACAGGTGGCAAATGCTCGTCGTCCCTGTAAGCACCAATCGATGCGCCACAAATTGGTCGCTCTTGATAGTCAGGATTGGCAGCTTTGTCCAGACATCCTGTGATGGCCATACTTCGGTGAGCCGCCGAATCGCCATACGCCTTCGACCTCCTGCAACGACGAACATACTCCCCGCCTTTGACGCGGATGTCATACATGGAGGTATCGTATCGGAAGTGGCGCTTGATCGTTTGCTTGATTTTCGCTGTCGACTTCTCGCAGGTAATGAGAAAGGTTGGCTTCGCTGTCTCAGGCGTCTCGCCGTACATTGTCAAAGAGATATTGCTCGACTCTGCAGATGCCTTGAGAGCTCGCTCGCATAATTTGAGCAGTTGATAGCAATACTTTTGTTCCCATTCCTGCTTTGCGCACTGAGGAAGCTCAAGGCAGGGCCAGCGCTGGCGTCTCGGCCTTTGGTTGTCTAGGACGTTTGAAGCGGGAGGAGCAGTCTCATGTGTTTCTCTTATATTGCCGTCTCTGCTTTGGTAAGCCTGTCTACGGGATGCACGATATTGGCGCCAACTTTGCTGAATTAGGACGATCTTTCGCTTGAAGTCTTTGAAGGATGGCTTCGTCCTAGCGCTCAGAGCTAGATCATTCGCCATTTGGCTGCCAGTTGCACCCTCAAGCGAATTGTTTCGTTTGGCAGCTGACCATGGGTCTGCATCAAACATAAGCCTGCCTGCGTCGATAGAAGATGGTGCGTTCGAGGCTGGCCTGGGATTTTCAGGCTCTCTAAACAATAGGCGCGCATTCGTCTCGGCGGATTTGTTTTGCAATAGCTGACCCGGCGCTGAGTTTAACCGGGACAAGAGGCTGTCTGGATGTGACGCATTGGCCTTTGCTTTGGAGCTGCCCGTCACACTGGCGTGTTCACGAAACTGGTCCATCTCATCTTCCGCATCGTCTAGGAGGCAGCATCGTCGAAGCGTTGGAAGAAGTTGTTGGTATAGATTATCAGTGCTTATGCTGTTGTCCGACAGCATAGGATCGTCCACGGCACGAAAGCAGACTTCCACGGCTCGCATATATGCTGATCCACACTTCGCAGCTAGCTTCGGTATCCAGAGCTTCTCAATTCGGAGCTTGAAGTCTGCCAACGTGTACTTCTGCTTGTAAAGGTCGCCAATTGGCGTCCATAGCCCCACCTCAAGAAGGACGAGTGCTAGTGCATAGAGGTCGTGGCGAATATCTGCTGCCACTGCTCGACTTGATATTGGCACAGTGTCGTCCGGGTGCCGATAGATGTTGAAATTTGCTGCCCGCTGTGTGCCTTCGACATTGCACTTGGAAAACAAGTCGAAGGAGGCTAGTAATGGTGCTCTGGCATGTTGTGGCCGAAAAGCTTCACCCGATCTCATCGTGAAGATAATACTGCTGCTATTGATGTTGCCATGCGGTACGTCACAAGCATGGAGGGCGTAAAGTTGTTCCACCAGACGGTACGCCAGCCGAAACCGATGCTCCAGAGCCGGTGCGGCAGCCTCGTTATTGTTTGGTTGGGTCTTACTGGCTTTCTGCACCAACTTCAAGAGACTAACCGGAGCCAAGCCTTGGTTGGCATCTTGGAGCCGATTTTGTATCGAGTAAGGAACATCATACACAAGGCCAATACGCGGCTGAGACGGATCCTCGAAGTAGCCGAGTAGGCTCAGGTTGCTTTGAGACTCTGGTCTCATCGGTTGCAAGTATCCTGTCAGAGCTTCGAGGCGCTGTAGTGGTGGAGAAACATGAGTGTCACGGTAAATGGAGTCGAAATTAGCATACTCGACGAATACCGGAACCTCGGCAGCATCGCTCCCTAATGCATTCTGCACACTAGTCGAGGTCCTCGTTCTTATCAGCTGACCGACGAATCTAGTTGTGGAAGGCACTCCCAATGCTTCATACGGGGGCGGTCCTTCCTCGGGGAGGCGTAGAGCTGAGAGCTCAATTTGTGGTGGCAACCCGGCGTAAGGCGACAAAGCAGGTCTTTGAAAAGATGGCGGATTGACAAGCGTGATGTCTGACGAGGCAAAACTTGGAGACCTGAGCAGGCTTCTACGTGCCGGCGTTGACTTCTCCGCACTGCTCGATGTCTTCTCCGTCGAAGTAGAAGAGGTGAAGCTGGGGTGTTCGCCGCGAGCGATCGCCCTTCTCGACCTGGACAAGTCATACAATGTATCGATTGAGGTCGTCAGATCATTGAGCAGGTCTTGATAGCGTCCAGGATCGAATGCTGCCGGATTCGGGCTGGTTGCCACCTTCTCGCCCGTGTGAGTGAAAGTATGCTGCGGTAGACTGGCCTGCTGAATCGCTTCTACTTCCTCGATGACATCTTTTATGTTGCGCAAGACGGAATCGACGGTTTCGGTCAAGCCAGCTTTTGCGACAGCATCGTCAATGCCTCCGTCCGAGCCCTTGTCCTCATCACTCCAGGCCAAGCCCCAAGTGATGAAGCGGTCCTTCTGGATTCGATATTTCCTGTGCAAATTAGGGAATTGCTCATTCGTCGCGGCATGCGTGTCGACGCTATTTGAGGCGCTTTTTTTCGTATCACTGTACAGTTTCGTCAAGGGCGAAGTCATGTAATGAGCTGCTTGCCGGTAAGATGCCATGGTAAGCTGGAATCATGATCCTCGCAGGTGCAAATGGTAGCCGGATCAGATAGGTCTTCTGTCGTAATCGACCAAAGGCATACCTTATCTTGAAAAGGTATTGAGAAAAGTGAGCGCCTAGTCCCAATCTCAAGACTGATGTGAAGGCCCCTCCGCTGGAAAGCGGTTGCCTTGCGAGCCTCGTCAGATCCGCCCCCGCAACGCTAGCAGATCTTCAGCCACGATGCGCCACATGCCAAGCATCTGATCGTCCCAACTTGCGTTGCGACGCCGCATCCTATTTACGTCAAGCCATCAATGACTTCCTGGTCCTTCTATCCTTACATAGCTACCTAGCAAGCAGACATGAGGCGCGAGTGAGTATTCTTCCTAGATCTGTAAACAATAGCGCAGACAGCAGAATGCATTCGGCCAGTTGACGCGATTTGAACACGACGAAGGCGTCTGATCGGGACCATTGGTTTTCGTCACCATTGACAGGAAACGGTAAAGTCTAATCGACGACTGGACCAAGAATGACGGATGGAAGTTCGAGCAAATATCAAGCCATCTCAACAACACTGCACATACACTGAGTCTTCACACCTCTCTCATCTTCTCAAGCTTTGTCACAATGTCCACCTGGCGTGCCCCAGCTTCTCTCCTCCAGATGGTCAATTTGGCCGCGCTCGGCGGTATGACCATGTACTTCAAATCCCACCACGACTACAACCTGCAAGAACACGAAGCGCGCATGGACGAATTGGAGGGAACGCTAAGAGGACATATCGGCTTGATCGAGGACTCGCTAGAGCGCATCGAGGGCAAGAAGATGGACGGGAAGAGCCAGAAGGCGTAAGCATCGGACAGCTCGTGACCGTCATGTGGGCAATGGAATTGTTGTGCTAATGGTTTGTGTAGGGAGGAGCTATATACCGCTCGTGGCAGGGATGAGAAGAGCTAGCGGCGGCGTCATATGGTCATGAACATGTCTCATTAATCATTGTATACTACGACCACTTACTATTCCGGCTCATGCTTACTTTGAACATCCACGATATCCTACGGGAGAGCGCCACCAAGCAGTCTATGGGTTGCGCCTCATCGCATGATCAATGCCCCGTGTCTGCGGCCTCAGTGGCTTCATATCACGCATCAGTCTTGACTCCCTTCACGCCGCTCCGTCAAACATCCTGGCATGAAGTTCGAGACTGCTATTCTCGCTTGCCCGCCGTTGATCGATATGGTTCTGGTGGCTGTGCGGAGGAGCCTCTCTATGGCCTAGTCGCGCGAAACCAGCCGCCATCGGTGAGTATGCCCTTGCGTCTGATTGACCGCTAGTATGAGGCTTCGAAGGCCCTGCGAGCTGCGATATGACGGGGCCCATGTGGTCATCGCTGTGCTTGATCGCTGCCGCGCGTACAGAAATTGCTACTTTTGTCGATTCTGTTGCCGATAATGCTGGACCTCGCTCTTCGAACATCGGTGCATAGCTGGTTGTACGTCCCCTTTGTCCCGCAAATGCCTGATCCGAAGCAGCACTCATTTCTGTCCAGTCCTGATCAGACCCGGCATGTAGAGATAGTGCACGACTTCGATCCATGGAACCTCGAGGACTCCCAGGTTGACTCAACGGAGGGGTCAAGGGATGAGAGCTTGTGCTGATTGTGCTGCGCTGTCTTTGTTTCTGGCGGTCATAGCACGCTGGACAACATCCCCTGCCGTCATACATCGCATGGCCACAGGAACATGTGACGCCGGCCATGTCCTCATCCCTTAGCTTCGCGTATGGTGCATCGAAGCGACGTGGCGGGCTTGCTGGAGGTGTAATGATGCCGAGCTCAGGTTCTGAGGGTGTTCGGTGCAGATGGTATACCGATGGCATTTGCTCGTTCTTGTGCGTATCGTGCGATAGGCTGAACTGCTTGCTTGGCTCGCACTCGAAAGGTGCTTGCTTGCGGAGAGTCCGTGGCGGATGAAGTGGAGGTCCCTCAGCTGAGAAACTCATTCTGTCTTTGTTGCTGCTGATCCGACGGGCAAAGTCACGCTGGAAATGTTCCTCCGAATCGACAGTCTCGGGGCCCTATGAGTTAGGTGGAAAAACTTGATTTTGCAGGTGTGCTGGCAGCGTTAATTCTTTTGATAGGCAAAAAAGCAATAGGTGGCGTATTATGTAGTGAGCACAGGAACATCCAAACCCAACAAGCGAAATGAGCTGGCGTACTCAGAAACAAGACACAGCTTAAGATCGGCAGTTGCTTGGAGGAAGTAGGTACAGCGTTTCTCCTATAATAACAAACACGGCAGGTGAGGCCAGAAGATCGATGAGGAATCAATCGTGGAAAGAGCGTCGGCCTCGCGTGATTATTTGAGGCCATCACAGCTGCCGCCCCTTGGTAGAGTGTCCCGGCGGTTACGACACGGGAATAATCGCTCAGCTATGCGGCAGCCTGATGCGGTTTAAGGGTGGTCTTCCTCAGCGATGATTTCTTAGGTTCCGTCCAGGTTCCAGAAGCCGCGAGGCCGGATGCCGCCGGCAACTTTGCGCTGACGACGCTGACATCGATTGTGATGCTGAACTTACCGAAAGCATAGTTCCACCCTATCTGTGCCTTGACTTTGCACGGTTCAACGATGAGCGAGACTGCTGCCTCGAGGCCATATCGATCGGACAGCAGCAAAATCTCACACTGAGCCGCTGGAAGGTTTTATGTCCTCAAGGATGATTAAAGCCCATCTGCAACCGTACCTAGGTAGGACAAAGCTTTTAACACCATCTACCCAGGTAGCATTGCAGAGACGGAAACTGTACTCGTACTTGGAACAGAATCAGCCAGGTATCGCAGAGCAAAAAGAATTGTGGCCGCGCGTGTTCGCCAAAGCTACGTAAGACATGTAAAGAAGCATCTATGACTGCAAGTAATGAGATCTCTCCTTTTTGAACGCCCAGCCTACCATCCCAGAGGTAGTGCTCAAAACTCGATATAACCCTTTCTCGCCCTATCTGAAACAGAATCAAAGCCTTATTTGGCGTCTAATCGCCGCCCTTCTTCTCATCCACTACGTCTTCGTAAGCAGGAGAGTCCTCGTACTGAGGGGGCGCCTCGCCATCGATCTCAGCGATCATAGCTCGGTCTTCGCCTTCCTCGAGGACGATCTCGCGGTTCGTGATACTGGCGCTCCCACGACGACCTCCGCGGGCCAGCTGGATCCAGAGATAGCCGATGAGGCGACCAACAACGAGGCCAATGAGACTCACAAACATGCCCACCGTTATGCCGGCCATAACCGGAATGAGCACAGCCACCAAGCCTTTCGCGAAGGCGTGGATGAAGTGTGCCCTGAAATGGCCATGTCCATGGTGGTGGCGGTGATGAGGATGAGGTCCGTGATGCATCCCGTGCGGCCTGCCGTGATGCGGACGCCCATGATGCGGCTCCATGTTGCCCTCATCATCCTTCTGGCCTGGACGCATGAAGTGTGGTCTGATATGACCTGGCAGCTGCTTAGGCCCCTTGCGGCCATGGCATCCACCTTCATGGAAGCCGTGGGGTGGGCCGTGGTGAGCCATAACAGAGTCGATCTTAGACTCAATCATCGAAGTAAGTTTGCAAAGTGGCTCAGGAAGCATAGTGCACTCCTTGGGCTCGAAGCCGTGCATCTTGTGCGGGGGAGGGCCGTGGAAGTGACCAGGAGGGCCGGGGAGCGGTAAGGAGTCGACATCGTCGTGGTCATGATGAGGCGGAGGCGGCGGTGGGATGGGTAAAAAGCCCAGGCCATGTGGAGATGCGTCGCTAGCTGGCTTGCTGTCGACACTCATGATTAGGAGCTCGCCGTCGCCGGTAAGAAGGAGGTTTAGGGCAACCTCATCGAGGCTGTGCATGAACTGGTTCTCCAGGCCAAAGATTTCAAGCTTGACGGGCACAAGCATGTCGCCGTTGGGCGAGATTGCTTGCTTCTCCCCTTCCTTCACGCCGTACGCCGTGACTTCCAAGTCGGCAGATCTGCTGAGCTTGTTCGCCTTGATGTCCAACAGGCCGCTTTCTGCTGGAACCTGCTTGACATACACCGGCTGCTGTTCGAAGAAGCCATCCTGTTGGAATGTTGGTGGGTAAATGTTGCCGCCGTTCATCTGAAGCGCCTTCCCATCTTCCGACACAGTGAAGTTCAACACCAGACTCTTCGCTCCACCCTGGATCCAGAACACGTCGTCCTCTTCGACGGCATCATTTGCTCGCTCCGACGCATCCGGGAAGGCGCATTCAGAGCAAGGAATTGTATGGATCTGGTTTTTCGGGTCGTGGATTGTCGTCGAAAGGTCGGATATCTGCTCACGGTGTTCCGGAGCGATGCCTGGTGGTAGAATGAGCGCACTGGCGCCTAGCGCACAAGCGGCAGTGATGCCGACTGTGCGGCCGATCATATTGGTGAGCGTAGTCAATGTCGAAGTTGTCTGCAGTATTTGCTATGTCTATGTACTGGTACTGGAGGGAGAGTGAGGTATCGTTGCTGCCTAAGCCAGGGGTTTAGGTTGTTGTTGATCTGAGGGCCCAAATCGCGCAGTGGCTCGAGTGGTCGGAGTCTGGCTTGCGTGGCTGTCCCTGGGGTTGCACGAACAAAGAAGGGTCCAGCCCCGGCATCCGGCGGCACGGATGACGCCACCGTTATTTTTAGCGCGTTTCGTATTAGTCGGAGATAGGGCTGACTGGTGGTACTGCAGTGAATACAGTAAGGTACAGATGCATCCCAAAGTGCTTTCGCCAGCCCAACATTTGCCTCGCTCACAAAAGACTGGTCTCTGTAGATGCCTTCAGGGCCAATGCTGTTCAATTGCACATTCACTAGTTCCGAATCGTTTGCACAAGTACATTCACGTTCCTTTTGGTGTCCTGCACAGTGAGCACAATGGGATACTTCTACCTGTCACATAGTCCGGGGAGAACTCTAGTCCGTAAAGTGATGAATGCTGGATCTGGCACATCTAATTCCTACTTTAGTACGCCAGGTCTAGACGTCAAGTAAAGCTAGACAGCAAGCAGGGTCAAATGTGAAAGAAGAATGCGGCATTAACTCTTAGCCTAGATCTTGACTGCGAACGCCACAACAAAGACCAAGTTGAGCATCGCTGTCAATTACACCTTTTGCGGGACATTGCGACGGTCGTGTATTCTAAATCGATACTTATATTTGTTTGCGAGAATAAAGCCAATTACTCTGGTCCTAAATGCTAACGATTGTGCTCGAGTAAGAGAGCATACCGTATACTTGGCGCCCTGATGGATACCTTACGCTCGTTTCGTAGCTGGTACATAGTGGAAGGCCTTAGTTAGTCTTGTCATAACCAAAGATCATAACGCCGTAGGTACAGCAGACATAAACATCTTGGCGCCGAGTTCAGACTTCAGTAATTCGGCAGAACAGTCAGATGGGCGTTTGGAGCTTTGGTGTTCCTAAGACTAGCCCGCCCCTTTGCTGCTGTAGCGGTTGGTAGGGTTCTGCTTGTTCTTGGTGCATCTTCCAGAAATGCAATCACTATTGCAAAAAGATGCCGCATCGTCAAAAGGAACCGATCTTGCCTTTCCGCGAACACAGCCTTGGTACTCTCCCCTTGTGAACCATTCTCATGATCACTTCTGGACCAAGCCACAAGGCATTTGGCTCACTCGGTGCTGCTGGTGATGCTTCGTCCAATAAAGTTACATTCCGTCGGGACCGCAAATAATATGACTCGCCGGACTGCACGGCGCTAGTAGTCCTACAGGATTGCCAAGCTGCGAACGTAATTCCTAGTAGCGTATGGATTGAAGTGGGGCAGGATTGCGAGGCAGCGTACGTGCTGACCGGTTTCCGGCACCCGTGCAATGCTGCCATGGCTACTATGTATGAGAGAACCAATGGCTGATGATTGTAGTACGTGGACAGCGATGACTCGAACGGTGATGCAGCTGCTGGTATATCTTCCCAGCCGGACACCGGCATACATGTGACTTGGCAAATGGTCATGAGATTGGATATGCAGATGTTGTCACACAGGCATGCGTGGTGTCAGTTACACTTAAAGGTGCGCTGCATCCCACCTTACGACACAGGTAGAAATCTTTTCTCTTTCTTTAGTTGAAGTGGAAGCATACGGCACTATCCCAACACTGGAATTAAATAGTACAACGTCGCAAGCAAAGGCTCCGGAGTCGAATGTCTGCAAAGTCCACGAGCAACAGAGATACGGCGGCCCAATCGCCTCCCAAACAACATCACTACGCCTCGCAGCGTTCAGACGCTGAGCGCGACAGCTTTCTAGACAAAGTCAACGAGCGACTGCACCTTCACCATCGCTCTGCCTCTTTGAATCTTGATAGTATTGGCACGGAAGCGCGTTACGGTGGTCTTCAGAAGAGAGCAACTTCGTCTTCCACATCGACGGACTCGTCTATTGCGACGTCAACAAGCTCTGGCTCCCGGTCTGTGCCAAAGTCATCGGCCAAACGTCGCCCAAGCAAGCCCAACCAGGGTAACTTTACAGAATGTGGCCGACACAGCAACGACTGGCTGTTCAACAATTTCAGCATTACAGGAGCGGTCAAAGACCTCCTTGATCGTCGCAACCCGTAAACATCAGGCGACACAATTAATTCACCTCGCCACGTATGCTTTTGCGCAATAATGGGATGGCTCGCGAAGCGAAACTCGCGTGGTAAGACAAGAGCTCAGGAGTCAGGAGCAAAAGCCGCAGCATAGTCGGACTTCGGACGACGGTCAAGCGCGAGACGACGTGCGAATGCGGTACAGGCCGGTATCGCCAGCCGGGCTTCCGCAGGATCTAGGGGCAGGAATTGCGGTGAATGCTCAGGAGATTAAGAGCGGTAGTAAGAGCGTCAAGGCGGGTCCTCGTGACTGGTGGGTGTGTGTTGGGAGAAGATGGCGAAGAAGAAGGAAGCAGAGAGATGCAGCTGGCATTGGAGATCTCGAGGGGCAATTCGGCACACATCGCACGTGCGGAACGCGGCCGTTAGCATCATCAGAAAGTTACTGCGAATGGTAGTCTCCCACGCTACGCCTAGCACGAGAGGTTTTTTTCCTCTCCCAGTGACTGCTGGCGAGTGTCACGCGAGCCATAAAGCAATTTGCCAATCCTGTCTGACCATCTCTTCCCAAACACTGTTCTGGTTGACTTACTACGTCTCGCGTCGTGTCTGTCTCATTGCGTCTTTCCACCGTCTGCCAACAAGTCTTGGGTTTCTGCCCCGCTCTGCCCAGGGGAAGCCCGACTAGACACCTCCGTTTTCGCTGCTTTGCCCCTCCACTCCCCGGTCTCATCCCATCCATCTCGACTTTTCTATCCCTTCACTGCTGCTGAGTCCCCATATCTGAGGCGCCACCACACAGACTCACCCCCCGTCGTCAACCATGGCTCACTCTCGCCTGCCCAACTCGACCAACAGGATGGTCTCGACGCCAGATGTCCGCCTGGCGACGCTCATGGATCTCCCGCAGCTGACCCCCACCAAGTCGGCCCTGGATGCGAAATACGATACTTATCAAAAGTAAGCCGCTCCTCTCCCTCTCCTCTCTCCTCTCCCTTCCCCGTCACCTCCGCGGAGTTTGGACCAGCACCAGGCGGGCGGAAGCGAGACGAGGCTTCCAGGTTCTTGGTCCTGGCATTCAGGGCAACCCAATGGCCGATGCTTCCGTCTCGTCGCAGCTGGGCGTTTTGAAAGGCAGCGCGAGCGCACCTTCCCCGTCTTTTTCTTTCGCATGTGCGAGGAGGACTGTTTCATATTTTTTACGTCATCTGCACCCTCACCACCCTCACCACCACCAGCGTCACCACCACTCTATTTGTGTTCTCGCTGTTGTTGCCGTTGCCCATGATGAGCGCACTTCACCCGTCTTCTGCCATCGGCCATCCCCTTGCGCCGACCGTGTCCAATGGCACCCCTTCTATTAATGCCCGGCCAATGTACATTTCAGACACTGACACCTACCCTAGCCCGCTCAACTCGCGTTACTGCTCAAATGAGATGAAGTACATTTTCTCTCCGCGCAACCGTTTCAGCACATGGCGCGAGCTCTGGGTTTTCCTTGCCGAGTCTGAGCGCGCTCTTGGCCTCGATATCAGTGAAGAGGCCATCGAGCAGATGAAGAACAGGATGCAAATTCAGGACTATGAGTTCGAAACTGCTGCGACCGAAGAGAAGAGGCGCAGGCACGATGTGATGGCCCACGTGCACACATATGGTCTTGCTGCCCCAGCAGCTGCTGGTATCATCCACTGGGGTGCTACTTCCTGGTAAGCCTACGCCAGGGTGGCAAATGGCACATCTAAGCCAACACCTTTGCGCTGTTCCCTTTACATTGCTAACCCTTCTTTAGCTATGTTACCGATAACGCCGATCTCATGTTCCTCCGGGACGCTATCGACATTCTCCTTCCTAAACTTGCCTCCGTAATCCAGAAACTGTCCGTCTTCGCACTGAAGTACCGCGACCTGCCATGCCTGGGGTACACCCACGGTCAAGCCGCTCAGCTTGTGACAGTCGGCAAGCGTGCCACGATCTGGATTGAGGACCTGCTCGATGACTTGCACAACCTCGAGCACCAGCGCGAACGCCTTCTGGATAAGTTCCGTGGCGTCAAGGGTACTACAGGTACCCAGGCAAGCTTCTTGGCCATCTTCAAGGGTGACCACCAGAAAGTACGGCAGCTGGACGCAATGGTGACAGAGAAGTCCGGGTTCAACCGGGCGAGCAGAAGTACCACGCAGACCTACTCAAGGAAGGTTGATGTAGACATCATCCATGCCCTTGCCTCGTTTGGCTGTACCGCCGAGAGAATAGGTGGTGATATTCGCCATTTGGCGATGTTCAAGGAATTGGAGGAGCCATTTGAGGCGGATCAGGTATGATTGCTTCCCGTCTCTGTCAGTCTGATTACGGGGATGCACGCATACTAACTTACAGCCCTAGATCGGTAGCAGTGCCATGGCATACAAGCGTAACCCAATGCGTTCCGAGCGACTTTGCTCGCTTGGCAGGAACCTGTCCAATATCTCCGGCGCCGCGGAGCAGACCTACAAGTCTCAGTGGCTGGAACGCTCGCTGGACGACTCCGCTATCAGGCGTATCACTCTGCCTGAGTCTTTCCTCTGCGCTGACGCATGTATGATCTTGGTGAGTCTCATCTCCAGCTGGTGGCAACGGATCCCATACTCCGACGGCATCGCTCGCATGAGAAGACTGAGCTGACATCTCGATTAGCTGAACAACATTTCTTCCGGTCTCGTTATCAACAAGGCTATCATCAAGCAGCGCATTGACCTCGAGCTCCCATTCATGGCCACGGAGAACGTTATCATGGCCATGGTCGACAAGGGTATCTCCCGTCAAGAAACCCACGAGCAGATTCGTGTCTTGTCCCATCAGGCAGGTGCCGTCGTCAAGCAAGAAGGCAAGCCCAATGATCTGCTGGAGCGTATCAAGACAAACGAGTTCTTCAAGCCGATCTGGGATCAGCTGGACGTCCTTACGGATAGCCGTACATTCATTGGCCGATGCCCTGAGATTGTGGAAGAGGTACTGCTGGAGGACGTGAGACCAGCCTTGGAGAACTACGAAGTGCAGATCGGACGGCTAGGCGATAAGGTCAGCGAGTTGAACGTGTAAAGTCACAAGGGTAAAGAAAATGAGGAGTATATGACGGTGTTTTTGGGGGCGAGGTTGGATATTCGAGCATGGCGTTGGAAAGAGTTGCATTGCGGGAGCGGCCGATGGGTGCGGATATTGATGTTGATACTTCTGAGCGTCTAGATCATAATATAATAAAAGTTGAATGTTCATAGCAAGTGCATGTATTGCCGATCCTCCAACACGGAATCGAAACATCGTATCTGGCAGTCAATTGCATACCATACTCGGCACGTTCATCTTCACATTGCCTTGTCCTCTCTATGCCAGCTTCTCACCCTTTCCCCAATAAAGCAAGCTGCCACCAATCGCAATGCTGTTCACAACTCCGATCAAATGTCCCCAGATGTACGAGCTCGCCTCCGGTCCCTGCGCCCATACAATCAAAGCATCACTGACCGTCGTCACAACCCCGCTCGCCACCGCGATACCCAGTGCCCGGCGATCCCGAACGTAGCATCCCAGCGTCAACAGCAGCACACCATTCTGGAGGTTCCGCGCCGCAATCGCCATAATATACCCTTCCTGCGTCTTCTGCAGCTTCCTTCCTTTCTCCTCCTCTTCGGGCGATTTCTGTAACGCCCCCGGATGCGCCTGAGTGTGTGAGGCCGGCAGCATGGGCACGCCGAAGCCTTTGCTGAATTCTAGTGGGTTGAGGACTCCGGCCACCCCGAACATGATCAGTTCCATGAGGCCTACGCCGATGCCGAAGCATTCGGCTGGTTGGGGGAGACCCGCGCGGAAGTTGGTGAAGGCGCCTGAGGCCATGATGGTTGATGATGGTGTTGTTGTTGGTCTGTTAGATGTGGATCGATGCAATATAGAGAAGAGGGTGGGTTGCTTGTTGATGGGACAGTTGTTGGTTAGTTTGGGGTTCTGTAACAGCGATGATGACAGACACCCTTTGATTGTCCTACCTATACTTGTTAAACATCAACGGTCTCCTAGTTGCTGAGGCATTGGCAGCGTCATTGATAGGAACGGGCTAGGGCAGGCTGGGGAAGCTATGGCCAGCGGATTAGATTCACCAGAGCTCGATCAATATTCGATTTGGTGTTCAATCAAATGCCCGAAGCTCTTATCCCCGCCGCATTCAGTATATCGATAAGCTCCGGATGACGAAAGCCCGAATTTTTGACAGCATTTCTAAGCATGTGAAAGTCTCAGAGCCTGGCGTGGTTGATCATTGGCAAGCAAATCGATTACTTGACGACACTACACATTTCTACTCTGTAACAAAGAGACATCCGATTCATCATGTCTTCCTCGAACAACCCTCAAGACCCCAACGAGACTCCGCACCTGACTGACGATCAGGCCGACGCCCTCCTCGGCGACGACGAGGCCGATGAAACGATCGAACAGGATGACAACGACGCCGCCATGGACTCGGGCGATGACGAAGACGATGGCGCAAACACCGGCGACGTAGACATGGAAGGCCCTCTTGAGCAGATCGAACTTCACAACGACAGCGTAGCCCACTTCGATCACCACAAGGACAGTCTATTCTGCATAGCCCAGCACCCGACACGTCCGGAACTCGTGGTGACTGGTGGCGGAGATGATATTGCCTACCTGTGGTCTTCGGAGCCTGTCGAGCGGAGGGAGAGTAGAGTGCTCCCTCAAAGCTACGAGTCCAATCCGCAGCCGGTGGAGAGGAAGGGACAGGATCTGCTTGCGAAGCTGGATGGGCAAGACGAGAGTGTCAATGCGGTTTGCTTCACTCTCCCTGCTGGGGACTTCGTCGCTACGGCTTCCCTTGCTGGCAAGCTGAGCGTGTACGCTACTCCGGCCGCGCCAGGACAGTCCGCACAGCTGGTTGGAACCGCGAAAGAGGTGGAGGAGATCAACTGGTTGCTCCCCTGTCCGAACAAGAATTACCCCAACACCCTCGCTTTTGGCGCTTCAGATGGCAGTGTCTGGGTGTACACTGTCAACCCGTCTGATCCTGCTGCTCCGCTTACGATTGTGCAAACTTTCTTCCTTCATCAGGCGCCGTGTACGGCTGGTGCGTGGACGCCGGACGGAAAACTGTTGGCTACTGTCTCCGAAGACTCGAGCTTGTACGTTTGGGATGTCTTCGGTGACGCAGCAGCAGCCGGGTTGAGCGACCCGCTTGGTGGTGGAAGCCAGGCCGTTGTTGGATTGACAGGCGAGGATGAGCGCTTTAGAGTCGATGGCGGACTTTACTCGGTCGCTGTCTCACCTGGTGGTGGCATTGTGGCAGTCGGTGGCGCCGAAGGCAATATCCGTGTTGTTGGCCTGCCTCGTCTCTCAGCCCCGGCTGCTGCATCTAACGCTGGTGCCAAGGGAGCAGGAGCAAAGAGCAAGACGGGTGGCGCGAAACAGGCTCACGGCCCTCGACCCGCTGCTCCTGCCTCTGCACCCGCTTCTGCCGGCCAAGCAGGCTCGATTCTAGCGAGTCTGCAGGCTCAGAGTGACGGCGTCGAGACCCTCGACTTCTCCCAGCCGCCTCTCACACTCCTAGCGGCCGGCTCTGTAGATGGCAGTATCGCTCTTTACGACGCTGCGCACAACTTCGCCGTCCGCCGACACATCCGCGATGCGCATGAAGAGGAAGCAGTCATCCAGGTTGGGTTCGTCAAGACTCCACTTGGCACGGCTAACGAGCGAGGTTGGCTGCTCACCTCGTGTGGAAACGACGGTGTGGTACGGAGATGGGACGTCCGGGGCGGGACTACGGCTGCTGCCAAGGGCTTAGTCCGCGAGTGGCGAGGACATAGAGGTGGTGGAGAAGGCGGTGGAATTCTCGGATTCGTGCAGGCGGGTGGAGATGGGAAGAGGATTGTCACAGCTGGTGACGACGGGGTAGGGTTGGTCTTCGAGGAGTCTTAAGAAAAGTATTTATTCATGCTGCTGCGCAGTTTGGTGACTGAGATACCCAATCAAACCGTAGCTTGATCCAAAGATCGACTGGAGAGGTTTTATGTTGTACTTCCACATGATTTCAGCGACAGGATTCCAAAACTGCTTGGAATTTTCGCAATATTGTTGTGCCGGGCCTTGAATTGTGCAAGCAGCCTCTTCGCACCTTTCCGGTAAAGAAAGATTAAGGATGGTGAAAATTTGCGTTGGCTTAGTACACTTCCTATAATGTACTTCCTGTGTACATATTTATATTGGGTAGCCTGTCATGGATTCGAGCGTGAAGTTTCGGATTGGAATGTAGCATTTTGCAGAGATAACATAGTTTCACGGCCTTTATCTTTATCCTTTACCGGGAAGTCTAAGATTATCATGAGCCGTCTAGGGCGATCTATGTGCTGCGATAGAGTATCACTGGTACATTATGTTGAAGGAACCGCGGCCTTGTCCATCTCTGCCCATTCCTGCTCCTCCACGCTTAAGCCATTCATAGCCTTCTTCAACCTCTCCTCAGTTAACCAGTAAGCTTCTGGTAGCCCGTATATTTCTTTCGCGCTCTGGAAAACTTGGTCGCTCGAAGTGTTCCTGGGCTTTCCTACAGCCAAGGCCTCGCGCACCATAAGGGCGACAGAGGCTCCACATAACCAGGTATTGGGCATCCCGTGCCCTGTGAAGCCCGCTGCCATGTACAGTCCGTCCGTTGGACCATCTTGAATAGGGCCGTGGGTCGCCGGGACAGGGCCTATGAATGGGTGATTGTCTCTGGAGAATCCCATGATGCCGGTCCACTCGTTCGCAGCTTTGAATTCCGATTCTGCTGCTTTCATGCCTGCCTGTCCTTCTGGAAGCCCAAGTGCCTCGACAAGTCTTCGTCGGAGGTACTTTGCAGTCTTGTGGTCTAAGATTGAGTCGTCGGTTACTCCGATGCTGGGACCATGCTGTCGACCACCCCCGAACATCATGTGCCCTCCCCGATCGTTCGGGCGTTGGATCAGATAGTCGTCTAGTCCGTCGCCGAGAAAGCCGAGAGAAGTCTTGAGACGTCCGTCGCCTTTCAGGCTGTCCAAGGGATGCAAAGCACTCATCTGCCCGCGGCAAGGCACGATGAGGTCGGAGAAACTTGGTAGAAGATGCGAGGTGTATCCATTCGTTGCCAAGACGACATTTCGTGCTGAGATATCGCCGCGTTCCGTTCTCACCGTCCAGTGGCTGCCTGCGGGGTCTGAGGACTCGCGTGAGATGCTCGTGGTGGGAGTCAGGGTCTGCAGGTTGAAGCTACCAGCTATGTCGCTTGTGCTTGTAAGCAGCTTTTCAAGGATATGCGTCACGAACTTGTATGGCCATAATCTCGCAGCGATCTCGGTCACTACTGCGCCCTTGGCGGTTGGGATTCGGTACTTTTCCAACTGTCCGGGATCAGTGACGAGACGCATCATCAATCTCAATTCTGGTGCTGTCGTGGTCATGATGCTCAAGGCCTCTTCTGCTTCTTTGAGATGATGGTCCGAGTAGATGGCCCGGACGCCAGGTTGGGCGTGAAATTCGCAGTCAATCTCATCATCTTTGATGAGTGACTGAAGGGCGTGGAAATTCGCCAGCTCGAAATGGCCGATAGTAGGATCATGAGGGGTTTCAAAGAGCAAGGGTTGACAATGTCCGCCGTTACGACCGGTGGCGCCCCAGCAAGCTTCACGGGCTTCCAGCATTACCACGTCTAAGTCACGCTTCTCGCCATTTGCGCTGGGCTGGTTCTTGGATAGAAGATGGTGGGCGATAGCAGTCCCAGTGATGCCAGATCCAACGATGACGACGTCGGCATGCTTGGGCAGCTGGCGTGTGGAACGGTGGCCAAGCAAGAGAGCAGAAGGTTCGGTGTGCCAGAAGGATTTGGTTGAGTACGCTGAAGGCAGGCCGGCAGGCTTTGATTGTCCGGGTAGATCTGGGTGTTCACGAGACATTGTGGAATATGATCGTCGCTTGGAACAGTCGAGATCTGAAGTTCTGGGTAGATAAGCAACGGACAGAAGGACTCTCGGAAGGAGTGCCTAGAGGTGGCAAAAGGTTGGTCAAGTGCAAGACAGTCTGGTAAGGAAGACCAAGAATACGGAGGAAAGGTAAAGCCAGATAGTCAGGATACTTGCGTGTCTTTAGAGATGCTGGAGCAAACGAAGCATTGAGCAGAAGGGCAATGATGTTAGGCGTAGGGCGTCTAGGCAGAGCTATTTACCCGTTTCGGTAGTAGGCAGAACAGCGGCATGGTCATGGTCAAGAAGTCACGTAAGCACCTGATGTTTGAGAGATGCATCTCGACAGAATTGAGTGGGTCAATGCTGTTGTAGTCGACCAAGTGTTGAGGGTGCCATTGACGTGCGTCGGGGTGTTTATCTACACAGTGTTGGAGGACCTGTCGTTGTACAGTAGATGGGTTGGATGTATTGCAGATGACGAGATGGAATGTCTCGCGTGGGGCGGCGTGGATTCCGCCGAGTTCCCGAAATTGCGGACTTTGGTGCAGCCGCAGCCGCTGTCGCTCATCCCGCACGTGGCCTTTCCCACCAGAGGCACCCGACAGAGACGCATTGGTTTTGCCCCCTCCAGCTTCCTCCTCCACCCATTGGGTCCGTTGCTTCCACTCAGCAACTCCCATCCCCTCCGAATATGGCCGAGTATCTACAGAAATTCCTCGGCGGCGCCAAAAGCGCTGTGAGCTCGGCGAGTACCGAGGTCGATGCGGGTATGTATTGCTTGCATCCGGGCATGTCTCAATCCGCGACAAGCTGTGTATCATCATAGACAGCCCCAAGAGCATTCACTGACCGCGTTCCTGCCTGTTCCAGACTTCGCCGATTTCGCCACCGCCGCCTCGCCCGTCGCTCCATCTCACGCTGCGTCGGCGGCCTCTTCTGCCGCTGCTACCCCGGGATATAGCACCGCATACTTGACCTCCACCGGCCGGCCGTACACCAAATGGTACCGTGTGTGGGAGCGCGTGACCATCGCCGACTTCTTCCAGGAGCTTTTCATCCTGCCCGTCCTGTTGGTCGTCATCCTCGCGCACCTATGGGGCACACGTGCGAACCGTCGCCGGGCCAAGGAATGGGCCGCTGCCCATCTCCCCATGCTGGAGTCGGAGTTCTCCAGCATTGGGTTCAGTGGGGCACGGACGAGCCCCAAGCCAGATGACGCTGACGGTAATGGGCTCGCCAAAGCCATGGTTGGCACTACCGATGTGCCTGCGGACATGCTGCGGGAGAAGACCAAATCCGAATACGTCACTTACTGCACCGGTCGCCAGAACGTAGCATGTATGGACATTAAGCTCTCGCTCTACCCCCGGTTCAATCCATTCAGATGGTTTGGCGAGAGCATCCTGAGCTTCTTCGTCGACAGCGTGCCTGCTCCAGTTGAGAGGATGGAAGCAACGACATACTGCTTCGACGGGAAGGAGAAGAGCCTTGTCCCCGCGACTGCTCAGGGTGGATCCGGCCCTGCAACAAAGGACAGCTCTTTCGACGGCTTCGTCTTCGCCATTGTACACAAAGATAAGATGAGACAGCTCCGCGAAGACCGCTTCGATGTCAGCCTCACCAGCACGAAGGATCACCCTAAGCTGCCTGCCTGGGCGACTGTCATGTCTGAGAGCGCTGAAATAACTGAAGCCTTGCTCACCCCGGATGTGGTCAAGGCTGTCACAGACGCTGGTGAAGATCTGGAAGCCCTCATCATCAGCGATATGCCTGTCGACGCACCAAAGAAGTATGTCGAATTCAAATGCTTTTGACATCTTTGCAATTCATCAAGACCGCTGACCAAACTCCCAGGCTCAATGATCTCGTCCCGAAGAAGCGCGTCCATCTTTCGATGAAGCTCAACACCCGTCCGACTTCCACTTCTATGTTTGCCACTTTCCTCCGTCTGCCTGACCACCTTGCCGCCTCTGCCCATTTCCGTCCTGAAGCCATGCGCAAAATCAAAGCCACCCGCGAGGATGAAGCCAAGAAGATCCGCCGCTTGGACGAGGAGGAGAAGGCTGAAGAGCGAAAATTGCTCATGGAAAAGGCCAAGAGGGAGGAGAGAGATGCGCGGCTGAGCAAGATGACGGCAGATGAACAGAGGAAGTTCTTGGATAAGGAGAGGGAGAAGGATAAGAGGAAGGGAGAGAAGAGGAGGACGATGAAGGGGTAAAGCAGGGACCAATGGGTAGCTTTTCTCAGCAGAGGGGGGAAGAATAGGGACTGTACAATATTGTACAGATGTAAGGCCAGAGAGCCTTGAAAATGATTTTGGTATAGATTCCAGCATTCGGCATCGGGCTTCGCTCGATGGACAGGGAGAAGTGTATGACGCAATCGCGTTTTCAACGCGAACCGAAGACTGCTCTCGAAGCGAGGCCAAGCGCCACACGTTGTGGAAGTGCACGCTCAAGATTCAGAAGTTCGTAGTAGACCGGGCCACAACTTGCGCGGTGAATGAAGCTTTTATGGGAGTCCACAGCCTACGTTCACAGGACACAATAAAGTCAATTCGAATCCACATGGCTCTTAACCTTGTTTACCTGTTGCCACACTCCAAATACAAAGCACGACCGCATCATGCTTACTGCTCACCGTACGCAGGAGGGTGGGGCCTATCCATTCTTCTCGATGGCCCAGCAACAACCGGTATTGCCTCCTGGCTATAAGAAGAGCTCGATGAGTCCCTCGCATCTGAACCTCGTGCAGCTACATCCGAGCTGGCTTCTTTCCCTGCTTCATAGCGCTGCTCCATCGTCGCAAGAGCCCGTTTCTTCACCGTATACTTCTTCCCTGCTACTGCTACCGTATATTCAATGTCCCACTCGTACTCCCACGCTATATTCACTGTCGTGAAGCTTACGGGTGCGTGTCGCGGTGCACGCATCACCATTGTCTTCCTCGTCCCTGTTTCTCTATCGAATGGTCCCGGGGGTAAATCCTCTTTCCTCCCCGTGAATTGAAATATTCGCACCCGTCCTTCCAAGACGTCGCGATCGTGTCTAACGGTCGCGTGGCCTATCAGTGTCGCGGAGAAGGCCTCTAAGTAGATTTCGGGCTTGAGGAGAGAGGGGTCCCAGTCCTGCGGTATCGAGGCTTGGACGCTGAAGCTCATCTTCTCCCCTGGTCGGATGAGGCGGGGGTACGCGCAGGTCAGGTCTATGGAGGCGTGTGGGAAGTCTTTTTGGTTCACGGCGAACTTCATCTTGTCCTTGAATGTCTTGGGTCGGGCTTCCAAGGGAAGTAGTTGCGCCGTCTTGTGAAGCTTCAATGTTTCGCTGAATTCCACTGGTGCTTTGGCAGCTTTCGTATGTATTGAGTGAGTAACAAGTGGTGGCTCGTAGTCAATCTCAGGCTCCCGGCTGTTTTCAAACGAAGAGTATTTGGTTTGCGGGCTCATCGTCTTGATATCAATTCCCGGCATTTGGACTACAGTGTTGACGTGGTATTCTATCCAAGCCGTGAACCGGTTGGAAAAGTGGTCACAAAGGAACGTAGGTGGTAACTCCGACATCAGTCTATGATCGAACCGGGTGTCGGCTTCCCATCCTTTGGTCCGTTTCATGTCGACGGAGGATGGGAATTGCAACGCGAATGGGAATCGGTGAATTTCATTAGGAACAGCGTGAAAGGGGCCTTCGTGTAGTGTGGTTGTCATTGAGATTAGTGGTACTGAATTGCGTAGGATACTGACATCCGATTTTGGACCACGTTTGATGATCATTGTCTTGCTTTGACCAGAGAGGCATACTGTCAGCTTGAGCGGTCCAAAGAGATCTGGTGACGCAGTCCGGTTTCCTCTGGTGGTTTTTGGTTCGTATAGGAGCGTGACATGGCCCGTGACTGGATCAGTGCGGCCGTCATGAGGAATTTTGGCCTGATCTATCACCACCTTGGCTGTCAAAGTACCGATTGCCATGCCTGCTGCGCTGACGGGAACAAAGCGACTTGGACCCGTTTTACGTGCCTGTCATTTTCGGCGAGGCTGGTATAGATATACAATTGCATGATTGGGCATGTGACATACCCGCTAACCCACCTTGGGCGACTAAACAGAGGATGGCGCCCGTAGGAAGTCCAACCTCCAATGAGTCGACGCCAAGTCGCTTCCTGTAACTATCTAGGCAAGGTGAAGTTCCTCCCCGTATCTTGGGCGATATGACGGACATCTTCCGCGAAATGGACCAAACACCTTTGTTTCGCAACTGCTGCTTTACTTGCCGGTGGCACTTCGCCTTCTGACTTCTATGCGTATTCTACATGGAGTCTACAATAACGTCCTACCTCTGTGGTCACTTGGGAACCTAGAAAAGTTCAAGTCGTTCTGCGGTCTGCTTGTCCCATGTATCACCCTTTATGCTTAGTCATCCGGAAGAGTCTCCCGAGATTTTCACCTCATCCTGTCCAATGCTTTGTAGTTCGTCCCTCCTCCATCCGAATGTCAATCCGCATGTCTTACAGGCCCGTCGTGGCAGTGAGAAGCAGATTCTCTGGGCTTAGACACACTATTCATATCAAATTTGGTCATCGGTGAACCCAATCTTCGCGTTGGGCGCCGATCTTCACCACCTGGAGAGTCTCTATGTCGGCACATTAACAGGCTGGCTGGCCTACTGGCTCTAGTCCCTCGTTAGGTCCACCGTTTACTAAAGGAGATTTCCTTCAAGTGGATCTGTGAGCCGCCTGATTCTGCGTGAAGTATGGTTACCTCGGAAGAGTGCGACCGCCTCCTGGCCTCGGGCGCAAACATCAAGCCTGATGCTGACATCTCTGGAATCGGTGTCATCCTCGCCTTTCTTATCACCGCCTATGCATCGTTCGTTGCCATACTTGCCGCATATGTATGTGGAATGGTGGAGCCCGAATTGTTATCTCTTGCCGATGTCAAGGTCATGCGAATACGTTCAAGGACAGAACGACATCCCAGGATGCACCGCATATTGCGACAGACCATCATTGTGCTTAGCGACCAGCAAATTGTCACTGGTATAGCTATCATGACCGCCGGCTTTGTCGGCCTCCGCAGCGGCCAGATCAGCGTCTATCACTATCAGATCGTTCTTTACCTTGCATGGCTCTCGAGCTCGGTCCATCTGTCTGCCCTGACTCTGCTGCGACCCTTTTTGAATCGCCACCCTGGACTCAAGGTTTGGCGCCTTGTCGGTATGGGCGCTCTGTTCATCATGCTTATCATTGGACTTGTACCAACCGTAAGCTACGACTGGGGAATCATCAACTTCATGGATCCTGAGGACTCGTCGATCGGCAAAAATGACTTGACTGGTTGGGGTGTTCCCGCTTCTTGTTTCTGGGGCAAGACCTACGCAGATGGCGTAAATAACGACGCTCCGATTGGTTACGTACTCTTGGTCATTAGCTATGTTTGGAAAATTGGCGATGTCTTCGGATCGGGGAGAACGTTTTACGTCTCCCGCATCCGTAGACCTTTGGAAAGTGCTGTGGAGTCACTTTTGACCCTGCCAGCCAGGAGGTATCATCGAACACAACAGACGCGCTATCTTTGGTGCTTCAGACTGCTTCTCATCCTGTGCATACCTTTCATTGCAGTCCTTGAGTTCTTGGCATCTTTCTCCGCCTCGTTATGGCTTTCTGCACTCGGGCTTCTATTTGGGACCGTTCAAATCATCGTCCCGCGGAACCAAACTTATGCGCAAACTCACGCGCAAGAAGAGCGCTGGGGTTTCGGTCAATTGGTGCCGCTGGTGTTGTTGATACAGCCGATAGGCACCATTCTGGAACAGGCCTGGGTTTCTCATGAGTCGGCGGTTACGGAAGATACGAAGCTGCGCCCAACGGCCGGAAAAGGCGACAACTCAAGGGTCCAGGGTTGCGAGCATGCCACAATGGTGAATAACGCATCAACCGAGGAGCCCGAGAGATGTCGCACATATACACCTGTGCTGCTTCAAATTCTTGGAAGTTCCAACGCCCCCAACTTGGGATTTCCCGATACAAGAGAAGATGCGCTCCGGATAGTTAAGTCAGTGTTCTCATCCCGTGTCGCGACACTTCTTGTTACCTTGTTACATGTCACATTGATCGGAGGAATTTGTGTCATCCTCTATTTTGATGTTTATTCCATTGGCTTCGTACGAGGGCAAAATTGGCAGTTCGCGCTTCTCGCAGTTGCATTTTACGTGGGCTCGTCGTGGTTGGTAATGTGTACCGTAGGCATACATAGTAGCCTAGGTAGAAGCTATAAGGTAGAATAGTTATATACACGCCCGAACTAACCTTTTTATCCAATAACTCTTAGGTCACGTACGTAGTCATCGCCAATGTGTAAAGACGTCGTTCGAAATTAAGCCTCTTTGGACTTTACGAAAGTCGAGGTTTCCGATAGCAACGAAACAGTGTATGGACTTAAGGTAACAAATTTCGCCGTGAAGCTATGATATCGATTGTCGTCGCACTCTACGCATCTACATGGGCTATTGAAATTCCTAGGTACTTTTTAACAACTGACACGAGAAATCGTCTCTCCGCTCTTAGTCTTCGGGCTCGCCATCGATGTGTATTACTGACAAGACGTACACTCTCCGACCATGGATCGCGTAAGAAGCTAGAGCAAGGAAGATAACTCCCGCAAACAGAATCACGCCGTAGTTCATCGAAACAGCTGTGACAGAAGTTGTACTCTTTAGGTTGACCGGCGCCAATGCGAACGTAATAGCAAGACTAATGATAACCGCGTCAAGGGCATGTTTTAACTTTGTGCAATATTTGAAACCCATCGATAGCCGGCCTGTGTGAAGACAAGAGCAGTTGAGAGCTGATGGGACGCAGGCGCTACTTTTGCAATCATGTCGGCGACCAGAGTAACAAATACCAGAGTAATCCTTGTGGTAATGGCTGCCAGGTCGGGTGCTGTGAGGGGTCCATTGCACGCCTGGCATGCCAAATGGTGTGGCCAAAACGCTGTCGATATCTCCAATTGTGAACGCGATGGGAATTACCATGCCGAGCCCAAAGATAGCATTAATGAGATGTTGGTGATCCGCACGTCCAACGTTGTAAGACTACCGTCTTGCACTTCTTCCGACACATGCAAGACACAGTCGAAGCCAATTATAATGAGAAGCAGTCCCATGACGCCAACTAGAGTCGCCGTGGCCGTACCATAAGAGTTTAACCCACCATCGTTCAAAAACGTAGTCAAGACCTGTTCCGCCAGCGCGATGTGTGGGAGAATCCAAAGGGGGATAATGATAGCGAATAAGCCGACGAAGCTGGTCTCGAGATAAGTATGCTATAGAACGGCACGGGTAATAGCAACCCACTGAAGCACAAGTAAAAGGCACCCGATCAACGGCAAACTCTTAGCGAGAAGAAGATCTAGCACCGCGGAAAAGCCAGATACAGCAACAATCAGCAGCATCGTATGGAAGAGCGCAGAGACATGTGACTGCAGGTGGTTCAGTACGGTCAACCCCTGTAGCAAGGTGACGGCAAAAAAGGTGCTTCCAATTTCCCATTGCTTTATTGGAAAGCAACTAGGGGACTGCTCACTGCCCGCTGATAGCCTTTTGATAAGGCTCTTGATGATCGCACAGATACCAATCACGTGTCCCAAATGAACACATATACTACACTGGACTCTGCCGGATGTTTGAGTTGACGCAACATTACCAAGATTACCACATCGAAATCGAATAGCTGCCTATCGCCTGTATGTCGCGGGTTCTATGGCGTTGCTATCGTCAAAAGCATCAAAGCGGCCACGATCATAAGTGTCAACGGCATCTCCCTACCCGGGCTCGCCATCGAAGATGGTGAAGCTGAGGGAGACCCGCTAGTATCTGCTTCCGAAATATCGCTATTCGGCGATGACGTCGGCATTTGCTCTGTCCTGAAGGGGGCGGAGGTGCTGTCGCTTGTGGAAGAGAGATCCAATGAAGTTTCTGCACCCTGCTCGGTGCGGCCTTCACTTTGTGTCACTTGCTCAGAGGCGTCCGCCGCTACGCCCAGTCCACTCATGATGATTGCTCCGAAATCAGGTCGAGTGGTAGCTGATTGGGAGACATCCGCAGGTTCGCCGCTCGCAGAGCTTGTGGGCCGAGCCACCATTACGGTCGTCACATCTGAGTACAATGTCTTGCTCTGCGCCGTGGCGACAGGTTCATACACAGCAGTGAATACCTGATCATCAAAAGTGACGTCAAATGGCTCTAGTGACGCCGGTGCCAGCGTTGCAGTTGTGCCTGATCCTTGGGAAGCTATGACGAGGGCACCCCCTGTCAGACTGAACGTTCGTCCGCTCACTGCAACTGCACTGCCAGGTAATATCGATGCTCCCGCAATCACGACCCCTCCTGAGGCCGCGCTGGCGACAGTGAAGGTTTGAGCATCGATCACGAGCTGCTGATCTTCATTGAACGGGGTGTTGGAAGGCAAAGCCAGCGTCGATGTGCTCGTCCCAGAAGCCACCACGATGTTGTTCTCAATCAGCGCCATCGACTGACCACCGATTGTCGCCATGTCGTCCGGCAATAGCGTCACGCCGGCAATGACAACAACAGACTTCGTGGCATCTTGGTCCACATCGAGAGCGTCCGGTCCGGATACGGGGGTTGCAGACTCTGCTGTTGCGGTATTCTCAAACCCAGCGAGTGTCTCTGCCGAGGGTCCCGAGCCGACAATGAGCCTTCCGCTCTCAATGCTGAATGCAATGCTGTCAACCGAGACCGCACTTCCCGGAAGCATGATTTGCGTGCCTACGACAAAAGCGGAACTGCCAACCCTGCTTGCCACATAAGGGCTTCCGTTGGCTGTAATGGTGGCCATTCCCTGTGCCGGGACGTCGGCAGAAGAAGGCTCGAGTGCACTGGCGATGACGACTCCCAGGCCTTCATTAACCGATGTCAACCTGAGGACGTGCCCTGCTTCTGTCGCGGCCGGTCCGCCCACCGAAAGTGTTTGGCTACCGACAACCGCAGACAGGTCTCCGATCTGCGTGAAACCAGTAACTTCAGATCCGATTGTTATCTCACTTACAGGTTCGGTCTCACCATCAATCGCTGTTGTCGTCTCTGTCTGTCCTGATTCTTGCGTTTCAGAAGCACCAAATGGGTGGTTGTTGTCCTGTACAAAGCTGGTGGCGGCGGGTACCGTCGTACCATCGCGGGAAGCTTCGTACGCGACTGTTACAGACTCAGATTGGATAGACGCATAGGTAGATGGTGCGTCGATGTCTGCAGTTGTCGTCGTTGCCACCTGAGGTCGGGTTGAAGGGACCTCGTTCACGGTATCAGGAATATTCAAAGATAAATCTTCTGCGCCCCCGCTTGTTGGAGACGTAGTCGCTGCTGCCTGAGACTGGTCCGGCGGCATCTCGCTCCTCATTTGGGTATTCGACAGCACATCAGACCTTTCGTTGTCCGAGACAGCCGTGGGGAGCACCTCAGCGTTTTCCGACGGTGACTCGGTCGTTATGACTGAAGTCTCGAATGGCGACTCTGTCACGCTATCGTTCGGTAAAGCCGCGGTGGGTGCTTGGGACTGGCCTGCTGGGGATTCATTCGCCGTATCAATAGTATCTGATGACTGGTCCGAGGTGGATATCGAAGCTTGTGGTGAGGGTGATGACTGGGCGCTGGACAGCCCGGCAGACGTGCTCGTGCTGTCAAACGTCCGCGGCGTTCCGTCAGCGGTTGCAACATCACCATTGACCAAAGAGGACTCGGCGTCACTAGATGCGCTCTCAGATGTCGGATGCGGTGCTACACTCGAAGTTGGAGTCTTCGTTCGCGGCGCAGTGTTCTCGGTGCTTGACGGCTCAGGCTCAACGGGCCCATTCATAGTGATGATGTGCGATGATGTGACGGTGGCTCGCGCCACAGGAATCTGTACAGTGGGCTGTCCAACGCCGGGCAGAGTCCAGCAATTAGCAATGTAAGGGTGTTGTTCGATAATGGAAGGTTCTTGTGCCATCCACTGCATCATCTCGGACGGAACGTTCATCAATACCTGCCGAGTCATGGATGGCACCGTCGTAGAAAGCTCTTGTACGTAGGTCACCTCACTAGGGATCAAGTCAAGTCCCCACCAGCCGCCTGTAATTGGAGAATGTGTTGGCACTAGCAGAGAGGTTTGGTACGCAGCCCAAGTACCCGAGCGCACGGTATCGAAATTATAATAGGATGGCAATACCGTGTACTTCCCACACATCTCTGGCTCGTACTTGGTCAAAGACGTGCTTCCGGTTGCATTCACCCTCGGATGAAAAGTTTCGATTCCCGCATGCCAAACGAGAAAATCTGTCCCGATGCCGCTGTGGAAAGTTAGCATGTGGCGTTTTGAGAAGGACAACCGTAGCGGGAGAGTACATTTGGCGATCGGACAAGATAGAAGCAGCCGTGGTACCCAGATGTAGCACAGATTTACCGTAGCTCGCAGCATCGCTAAGGAAAATCGAGTTGACAAGGTCTGACGGAACGGCGTCCGTCGTCAGAGGCCCTTCGAAGACCCAGCTGTCCATTGCTTGTATAGATGCCTCAAGCTCCTGCGCAGTGATAGTTGTGGAGTTGGCGGCGACGACAGAATCCGGATAGCTCAGTATAGTTTGGACTTCCGTTGCTACAGGTATGGACCACGTCGAGGTCCACCACGAATTGACGTTTATGGCATAGGATCCTCCGTAGACCCAGCAACAGGGAGGTATATCGGGGTTTTGCGTTGTGACTGTCGATGTTTTGTCGGACGTTGTCGACGTGGATAAAGTATTCACCGTGCGGGTTGAAACAAAATGAGTTCGCGTAAGGGTGCGAGTGAGGGTTTGGCGTTGACTTGCGCTGGTTGTGATACTGCTATTTCCATAGGAAACCGTGCGTGGTTGACCAACGACCTGTCCGCACACTGCGATTATGAGAATCGCAAACACAATGCCGTAGCTGAACATGTCTGGCAATGTAGACATGCTGTAGTGAAGTGCAAAGGCCTTTGAAAGACGCCTCGCTTGAACGACGCACTACTTGTTGATGCTGGGCGATGGCAAGTCAATGTAGCCCAACAGCGCGCGCATGAGGGTTCTGCATGATTCAGACCTGGATGCATTGAGTCCTCTTCTGACGATGAAGAAGTACGGCGATCTAATCTCGGGGACTTAGCGGTATGCATGATCGATGCAATGCTGCTGCGGGAGGTCAACGAAGACTTTCAGCGCAGTGTGATTCTGTTTGGTGATTCGTTACAACCCTGGGGCGAAGCAAATGTTGGCTGCCCTGCTGGACCTACCTTACCCTTGCCCACCTTGCAGCAAACTTCTTGGCTCGCTGCAGCCACGTTCCGGTAAGGGACGTAAATGAGCCACTTGCTCACCGGTCGTATCCTAGGCAGACACTCGCAGTTGGGCTACACACACTTTGCTTCTAGAATCAGCGTAGGATAAAGCCAAGAATTTGCTATCTTGGAACTTTTTCCGAAGAAGTTAAAGGCCTGCTTCCTTATTTTTTTTTTCTGGAAAAAAAAAATCTTTAGAGGAAATTGTAATGTTCTAATATATCTAGACTTAGAGTACTGAATACTTCTTTAAATAATAGTAAAGCTATCAGAAAGTTACAGACTCTAAAAGGTTCTACCTCCTATACTATAGCCTTTTTACTATCTATAAAAGAAAAATAATACATAAGTTATTATTCTTAATTCTCTAAAATATTTAAGTAAAAGTTTATAACGTTAATTAGAATTGTTTTTTGTTTTTATTAAACCATCTTTTTAAAAAGGTTAAGCAAGGCAAGTATAGTCAAAACTCGATATAAGCATCCCTTTAATAGCAATAACGCTTTATAACAATAATTTCCGCCACCTTGTTCATGCTTTACTACGGATTAGCGTACCTAATACAGCAATAATCACTCTATAAGCATCAACCACACTAGATTTTTGTGATTCTTATAAAGTTTTGACTGTATTTTTATTAATTAGTATACAAAAGCTATTAACAGTATCGCGCTAGACATTGTTGTACCCTATCCTACTTGCCTACTCACCGCTAAACGGCATACACCAACTACCTAGGTAGTTGGTAAACGACTAGGCACAACGCTGCGCGATAATGCAAGATACTTACTACATTCGTACACGACCGTTCACTGGATGTGGCTGAAAGTGGACGCGCAGGCTGCGCCTAAGGGGTGCAGGCAAATGACTGTCTAGAGCGCCATGAAATCACCCGCTTAAGCAGCGATTCCCACGTACTTGCACGGGTTCAAATACTGGGCAGGGAGAGGCCACTAACATGGAGGTGGAAATGCCGACCAAGCGCGACCTTGCTCCAGGAATTGATCAGCAGGTATGTAGGGGAATTCGTGAACTACCGAAGGTCTCCGCCAATGCGCCCTCAATGCACATCCAGGTTTAGCAATGGGACCCTGGCAGGATTTGAACTGCATTCATCCCATCTTGGCTCCAGGCTATATAGCCTTGGCTTGCAGCAGCGGCGAGAGGCAGGACTCACCGGAAATAAAATGGGGCTTACCTATACTATTCCGCGTGGCAGATCTCGAGCGCCATGGTAGAGGACATCCGTCGATAGGGAGGCTTCTTCACCTTGACGTCCGATCATGGACTGAGACTGTCGACATGCCAGAACCACTTGTCGTCCCACCGTCCTCGCATTGGGCCGGCAACGACGGACGCTGGAACACCTTTCAGATCTCTATTGGGATACCTGAACAAGATTTCTACATACTTCCTTCCACGGCCACCCAGGAATTCTGGTTGCCGGATGCCCAAGGATGTGCAGTTTACAGTCCATCGGATCCAGGCTACTGCGGATATTTACGAGGAGCCATTGGAAATGATGGCCAGAACAGCTCAGGCTTTGCCTCCAATGGCAGTACCACGTGGGACTTGATAGGCATCTACACGCTTGACGACCAACAAGAAAAGCTTGGGTATGGCGGCAATGGCAAGTTTGGCTATGACACCGTCTCTTGGAACGGCGTTAGCGATCCAGTAGTCTTGCAAAATCAGGTCGTTGGAAGCTTGCCAGGTCTTGAGTACTGGCTCGGGGTGATAGGGGTGGGACCAAAGCCCATCAACTTCACGACTTTCAACGAGCCCATTCCAAGCATGTTGAGTCAAATGGTCGACAACGGAACCATACCAAGTCTTTCTTGGGCCTACACAGCAGGCGCGAGCTATCGAAATGAATCCTTAGCATCCCTCACTCTAGGCGGTTTTGACGATGCGAGATCGGGCAATTCACGTATCAGCTTGGACATGAATCCAGACACTTCGCGGCCTTTGCAAGTCGCTGTCAAAAACATCATCGCTGAGAACACTCTGGGGGGTACAGGTGTGAGCCTCTTGCCTGAAGCCACCTACCACTTCGTTGACTCAACCGTGCCTCACCTATGGCTCCCCGATAACGCCATTACACTCTTCGTGGAGAACTTCGGCCTGACATACGACAATGACACTGACCTGTTCCTCATCAATGACACTATGCGCGACCGCATGAGAGAGCTCGAGCCGACTGTCACTTTCATTCTTGGTGGCAGCATCATTGATGGCACCGAGACAACCCTCAACTTGGAATTGCCTTTTGCCGCGTTCGATCTTCAAGCGAGCTTCCCGTTCTATCAGAACGCAACCAATTATTTCCCGATACGGAGGGCCGGAAACGACTCGCAATACACATTTGGACGCACGCTCTTCCAAGAGCTCTACGTTGCCGCAGATTTTGAGCTTCAAAAATTCAACATTTCACAAGCTTTCACAAGTCACGACTACGAGCCGAACATAGTTGCAATGCCAAAAGCGCCGGAAGCGAACTCTACCAGCTCCAACTCAACTGAAGATGGTATCTCGAATGACGAGAGTGAGACAGACCCTGGAGTCATCGCAGGAAGTGTAGTAGGTGCATTCGCCGCTGTGGTCGTGGCAGCCGGACTTGCTTGGTTCGTACTTCGCAGACAACGCATGAAACGAAGGTCACAAGATGTCAGGGCGACAGCCATGACAGGCGATAAGAAGGTCTCCGATAACGACAGCGAGTATCATGATAAGACAACGAGGACCGCTGAACTTCCATTCGAGAGCGCTGTGTTCGAAGCCGCCCAAGGTAAGCCTGAGCCAGCCGAGCTCGGCGCTGACGTGCGTGCTTCGGAGGTCGAAGGCGACCTGGGCAAAGCGAAAGCACGACCCGGCATGGTAGAAATGGTAGCTTCGCCCGCGGAGGTGCACGAGCTCCCTGTGCCTGCCCATGCCAAATGGATTGGTGGAAATCGACATGTTTGATTGAAGTGCACAGATAACCAAGCAGACATTGACTGGGGCGACCGCAGGTTGGTGACAGTCCGCCACACAATCTGAGTCTAAGGTTTCTGGTATCGTCGACAATGATCTCTACATGCACCTTACTTGCAACGACGAGCCGGAAGCAAGCCGAGAAATGCTGCGATGAACATACGTAAAATGTGCACTGTCTTGCCCTTTGACAAACCCCAATGCATCTGTGCAAACGCTTAAGTCAGTCCTTACGAGATGTTGGCGTTGACTATTGGTCCTCCTGGCTTGGCGGAGTTCGCCGTCATATTCGACGAAGTGGCTCGACTATTATATGGGACTGGAAAGGCTTTTGTCGGTGATCACAGATAGGCTGGACCATTTTCTTCACCTGTTCCGCCTCCAATCAGACCAACGGTACCTACATACAGGTGTCTACAAGCAAGCAGCAGACCGCGGCGGGTCTGGCTGGCAATTCGTGTTCAGTAGTCTTTGCTATCGAATGTGGTGACCGCTGCTCGGGAGATTGCCTCCGCTGCCGACATCGAGCCGCCGGCGATCTTGGTGAGCACGAAGATGTCGTTCACGGTCCAGTTGCTCAGCTTTTTCCGATGGCTCTCTCTTCTATACACTCGTTGGAGCTCAGGCGGAGAAAGAGAGCTATTTCAGCCTGTACGACGAAGCGGATAGCGGAGATGACAACGCGAAGCAGCTTTGTCAGTCCAGTTTAGAGGCACGCTCTAGGCGTCAATGTGCCGGTCAGTGACGTGCGAGGGAAAACGGTGAATCAGACAACGTTGAGCCCAGTAGACCTCAACCCAGCCTTCACGGCTCCCACGGCAGCTTTCTTCTGATGCTTTGCCATTTCCTCCACTCTCCTTATCGTTAGTCCCTTCGAAGGCCGACACCGATCCGTATCAACCTGATACTATGACGGCTAGTGCAAGCATGAAAAGAAATCAACCGAAACAGATGCGATTGAGCATAGCAGGCAATGCTTAGAAAGCGTCAAGACGTCGTTTCATGACCTAGACTCGGCGCCAACAACACATAAGCACTGCTGCCTAGACGAATTCGCGCATCTTTCGAGCTCGAGAAGGCTTCTGCATAAGCTTAATGACACCTTTAGCTGCCCTCATGTCGGACGCGCAGCGCTGAAACCCTAGCGTCTGTTGAGATTTTACAAGGAAACGAGTACGACATACTCGTTTCTGGACTTCAAACGGCCGCCGGCCACAACCAGGATACCAAAGTCGATTATGTGGAAAGGAAATCGGAAAGAAGGAACTTTTAAGTTGTTGTCGTCACTATCCGCTAAGATATCTTGCTCACTTAGAGCCTTTGCAAACCCTTTCCCACGTTAATCGTTGATGAGCTCAAGAGTCAGTAGTACTGCCTCTTCGTCCATTCAAACATCAGTAGATCTGCATCCATCACCGAAGGATTATCTCAGCTTGCTCAAGTACCGTTACTGAAGTTAGGAAGTCTTCAAGATGTCCTGTCTCTTCAAATCGTCGATGACTTCTTTTGTCGACTCCTGGCAGGTACGAAGAGACTCGTCTGGGTAGAGGCGGCGACTGAGTTGAAATTGTTCCTTGGGCGCCGGCAGTGTAGCACAGACTTGTTGAAATCGTTCGGAATCGGAGATGTCGACGACGCCCAGGCGCGAACAATTATCAATGAAGTCCTTTGTCTTTGCCAGTTGCCATCAGGACATCACTCAAACATCTCGAGACGAATAGGCTTGACGCATGCCGCCTCACTATCCGCCGGTTCCATTACACGACGTAAATGTAAGCACCAGTCGTCGTCCCATTTGCCGAGTGCGCAAAAGGCCGTACTGTACTCCCAGTAGCTCGGATACCACCCAGAAGACTCCCAGTCTAGGATCGTCACAATCCATCCCGATCCTTCTTGGTCTTCTTCGATCATGACATTCTTCTTTTGGAAATCGCCATGCGTGAAAACTGAAACGCATCGGCAGAGAATCTGTGGCAGGCATTGAAGGTAGTACTCAGCACGAAAAATTGCACCGCCATCCCGAATATACTTCTCGACCATCGCCTCAATAAGCTTTTCGTGGCTGTCAAACGGACCATTGACTTTGGCATCTGGCTCTGCGGTCCAGAAGACCATGTCTTGCACAGGCCGACGATCTAAACTGCCATAGTAAGACGGATTCGGCGGCGTCAACTTACGCAGATCTATGAAGTATGATTGTAACTCTTTGATAATCGATTGCTTGTGTTTCTCTTGCAAGAGCGGCCACTGTGATTGCAAGCTTGCGCCGCGAATGCGTTCCATGACAATATACTTATTGCCCGTTGTTGGATTAGTGTACAAGGCGTAGACCCGAGGAACTCGAATGTTGGTGCTTTCCCGTACAAAAATCATATTGTCGCCTTCCAGATGATCCACATCGAGTCCGTATTTGACGATGTAGTGTTCTCTGACTGCAACGACTCTGCGACTTCTGAAACAGTACTCTTGCAGATCGGAGGCGTTCTCGATCTCTGCTTCCGTTGGCAAAGTACTGGGCAGATCAGGCGCGTAGTACGGAAGCGCAAGTCTTGATGCCATGTTGCATTGCGGGATAGATTGAATCCATGCGGTCCTAAGGATTTGTTTCAGATGCAATGAGTAAGATAGAGAATGTTGGTTCGATTGAGAGTTGCAAGTAGCAAGAAATGAAATGAGCTGGGAAGAAAGTACCAGATAGGCGCGACCATGCGCAAGAACGCCTCAGGCAGCCGAGACATCCGACAATTCGCCGCAGCACACAACGACATGCCACCGATCAGAAAAGACTTCCAAGGTTGTTTGTCACGCTGGCTGGAACAATACCGCGTGTTTCAGTTCCGATGGTCGTCGAGCGGCTTTCCATTCTTATGCGAGCTTTGTGCATGGCAATGTGAACTTCGCCGTTTTGGAGTAGACAAAAGAAAACGATTCGAGCGGGAATACGAGTTGCCCGTGCGACAGCCTTTTAATGTCTAGTCGCCGACAACGCGCCTACGATCAAGCAAAGCCTAAGGACGATCAGACGCAGCTTCAATTCGCAAAATTTGGACAAACCCCAGCGTTCAAAACCTTGCTCGATGTGCGATTTCTCACGAAGCGTCTGCATATTTGGTTGCAAGGTTGAATATTACAAAGTCGATTTGTCCTGGTGCAACCGGTCTGCGCAGTATATCTGATGGGAAGAAGAGACTGACTGATCTTTGCCAGCGTTTCCATGCACTTATGGACTACGGAGCATGCACCGTGATAGTCAATTGATTTTGGCAATGTCGACGGATGAAACTAACATCCGGATCGCCGTCTAATCATAGGGCTGTGTGTGTGCGATCAACTAGCATTCTTGATAACACTGGGCTTGTTACACTCGACAAACGTTGTCGATGCAATAGGAAGTAAAGTTCAGTGCACTGGTCCTTCGTTTTTAAGCGTTCAAACATGCATGCTAGCAGATGAGTGCAAGATTATGCATGGTACTTGCAAGGCGCAAAGCAAGCTCAGATCATTCTTTCTCAATTTGCGTCCCGATGACATCTACCAAGGTAGTCCAAGGTACACTTTCTGAAGCTCGATGAAGGCATGTCATCTGTGAAGCTACGATCGAGCATAATGCAAGCTCGAACTACGGTAAAAGATGAGGATGAAAATTAAGTTGTAAGTTGGAAGCCGAAATCGAAGGTGAAAGCTGGAGTTGAAGTTAAAGTCGCAGTCGCAGTTAGACATTGAAAGTTGGAAGTTGGATGTAGGAGGTGAAGTTGGGGTGAAGCTGACTGAGGTGAAGTCGAAGGTGAAGTCGAAGGTGAAGTCGAAGGTGAAGTCGAAGGTGAAGGTGAAGTTGGAGGTGAAGTTGGAGGTGAAGCTCGAGGCGAGCTTGAACAAGTTAAAGTTGGAGTTGACTTGAAGTTGACCTGGGAAGTCCTGATCATAATCAAGTGTTCACGAGTTTGGGGAAAAATGTCGGGTCTATGAAAAAGGACGACGTTTGGTACGTAAGCTTATCAGAGACCGGTATCTTACGAGAGTTGCGTTTTTCATATGATTACTGTCGCAACTTGATTCCAGACCAAAGTACTATAGTTAAGTGTTATACTACCGTAGTATGTAGGCGTAGACTGGACTTTCTTATTATAAATGGACAAGAGTTCAGCATTATACCGTAGGGACTACCAGGACAGACACGCCTATAATTTAGAAGAGAACATATACTTCGTGACTCTGCCGACCGTTGTGCTCGCAGCCAGAAGCAACAGAAGTACAATGTGAGACTACCTAATACGTGTGTACTTTGCAAGGGTTCACCATTTCAGTACTCCAGTAAAATGCGATTTTATCTTGTCTTCGTGGCGGATGCAATGCATGTTACAAGCAGAATAAGAATAAATGCCAGCGATCTTTTCTCGCTAAGCACTGCAGAGCCTAGAGTACAACAACAGACTTTCATACTGTTTTCTTCCGAGCTGAAGAGACCGCCTAGATCTCAGAGCCACTGTCTTCCGGCTCACTTTCACCGCCACCACCCTGGTGCTCCATGCCCTCGAGAGGGTCGTCCTCCGCCGCTACAATCGGTGCTCTCTTGTCTGCCGGTCGCGAAAAGTGTGTCGTCAAACTCAATGCCAGAACACTGAGCCCATGCACGAGCGTGCTACCCAGTACAATGAAACAGACCAGAGGCCAGACCGTCTGGATGGCAACTTCCCTCGGTGTATAAGGTCGTCCGTAGTGCGGCGGATGCCTTTCTGGCAGAGAAGTGCCAGTCTCGAGAACGGCTCTGGCTTCTATTGCCAGGAAAAGCCCACCTAAAGCCATCGGACCGAAATGACCAACAAAAAGAGCTTCCTTAATGGTTCTGATGTCCTGAATCCAAGGCCAAGTCATGAGAAGGACTGGAATTCGACGGAAAGCAATGACCAAGGCCAGGAACGAGACGAGCCTGCCCGGCGTTATCCAAGGAGTGATGCTTTGCGGGTAGAAGTCGTACCAAGGGATGATTGCACCGAAGTAGACGAACATGGCGCTGTTGAGTAGCAAATCTATGATCTGTGATAGACGGGTGGCCCTTGTCCGTTTCGTAAACCACCCGTCTCGCGCAAAGCCATAGCCAGCACCAAATGCGACCAAGAAATCGTCGCTTCCCAAAGTGCTGCCTACGCCGACGCTCAAAATCGCCAGCAGCAGGTAGAAGACGGTGAAGCTGGGGTAGTCAATGTAACCCCTCCTTGCACTGAATCGTAGGATCTTATTGAAGACTGTGCCAATGACCAGCCCTATGGCAGTCCCAAACACAACTTGCCAGAGAATGGTGAGTAGGAAATACTTCTTGGCAGCCTCGCCCAAGCCGCTGGTAGTCATGGCAAATAGTCCAATGTAGAGGAACGGAAAGCTGATTCCGTCATTGCAACCAGACTCGCAGGCGATGAGGTCTTTCAAGCGCTTGGGTACACGGTTGCTAAATTGACTATTGCTCAGAATCGAGGAGGCCAAGACAGGGTCGGTGGGAGTCAGACATGCTCCAACGATAAGTCCAGTGGGGATGTCTGTCTCAAAGATGATAACAACAAACGCAGCAACGATGAGCCACGAGAAAGCCATGACGGGACCAAGCATCATGGCGATGGATTTCCAATGGCGACTAGCATAGTACTTTGGAAGCTCCACACCGATGGCAAAGACCTGGATACCGACGATGACTCTGGTGATTTCCTGGACTACGTCGTCCCCCCAACCCCATCCGCCAAGTCCAACACCTTCGTCTTTGCAGCCATTGACGCCGCAGAAGTTGGGAGTTAGCCAGCCGAGTCCCTTGGGTCCTAGGATTATGCCAGCGAGCAAGGCAAGAGGCGGTTCGCTCAGGTGCAGGCGATTGCGGATGAAGTTGGCGAAGAGTGTGTAGGTTATGAGGAATGTTGCCAACGACAGATATGTGACATGAGGCGGCGTCGTTTCGATCTGATCCCACGCCATTTTGCGCAACGAGATGTTGTTGTTGTTGAAACAATTGTCTGTGTCTGTTCTTTACGCGAAATGGAGGTGCATACAAGTTTTGAGGACCTCACGATGCCGTCATGAAGCTCGGCTCGCACCGTCAACGTGCGTGCAGACGGGAATTGGCGCCATTGGACGTGCGAGATTGGTCGACATTTCTCAGTGTGCCAACAATTAACAGCCCTGAGGTTTTGAAATGAAATTGTTCCGTCGAAAACGCATAGAGCGAGGTAAATATCACGCAGTAACTTTCAATCGCCATGGATCCTGCCATGCAATGCGGCCATCACCCAGTACTATTTGCCAGAGACTCTAAGGCCGACAAAGTCCGAGGGCGCGGATAGACGTTTGTCCGCCTTGAACAAGGATCGAAAAAGATAAATGATCACGCTTCTTCAGGACAGAGATTCGGTCTTGTATTGTGTAAAATCTTTCGAGTCCTTTACATATCGATCAGCCTATTCAAAGATGTCAACACTTCTTGCAAATATGAAGCGCACCGCCCATGCTGTCTGCGATGGGTATGAGAGATGGGATATGGACGCCGTAATGGCACCACGAGCTCAGGACTGCATTCATCATTTAGGACCCAAATCACTTGCTAGACCACTTCGGAATAACGAGCAATATCGTGCTTATTTTCACACGGTTCAAACACTCTTTCACGACTTTAAGGTCGGTCAAATCGATTTATATGAGCGTTGTTCAAAAGAAAAAGAGACATCGTAAAGGAAACAAAAACGAAAAGGAAAAGAAAGGCATTGCTAATATTGTATGAATAACAGATCGAAGTGGCAGACCAAGTGTTCGATGAGGGTCAGAAGAAGGCTGCATTGCATGTTCTTGGATCCGCATCATCTCCAGTTGGCAAGTACGAACAAGAGTACACGTGGTTTCTATCATTTAACGAGGACGGGACCAAGGTAAAGAGGATGGAGGAGATGATTGATAGCTCCTATCTTGCAGAGTTCTTCAAGCGCTTGCACGATTACGTGGAGGTGGGAGGGGCCCAAGGTGAAGCTTGGGCAGACTCAGTAAGAGCAGCATACAAAGAGTCTGGGGGCGAGGCCCAGATCAACCATTCAAGGAGGAAGAGTGATAACTAGCATGCCCGTTCGCGATCGATAAAGTGATCATCGGGGCGACATCAATGAAGTCTTGCCGTATCCCTCTACGTGTAGCTGATGTTTTCAAAACCTATCTCGACCGTCGTTTCACATCTCATAGAGTCCTTTACATTGTTATCGATCATTCAAGGGAGAGGCATATACTGCCAATACTATGTACATGTAAAGGATCGACAAGCCGTCCGGAGCGCCACATTCCGATGATGCACCCCGCATTTTAAATCGCGCTCGCACATGCACATGCACGCTACCGCCCTATCGTTGTTATCATCTCCAATTCCCCGTATCCTTCGTCTACGTCTTTGCAGTCAAAAGGGTCAAAGTGATGGTTCTAACAAACATTCACGTGGGGCCCATAGACAGTTGATTGAGGGCAAAGGCGCCCTTGTCTGCTACTGTGGCGTGGACTGTATGCAATTGATTACTAGTTGATTGGTGCTTCGCGCATCGGCCTAATCGACGCGGCGAGGCTCACGCCCCTTAATAATAAGAACGACGCGCGCTCATCACGACCCGTGACCTGCCGACATGGAGAGAGCCTCCGTCTCACTCACTCTACTACTGATCGCCTCCGCTTTTGTCGACCACACTTCCGCCCAGGACACAAGCACCGAAGCAACCACCGCCATGGCAACCGCATCTCCGAGCCCAACGACCCCAATTGAGGCAGGCAAGGCCAGCGACACAGCTCCTGGCGCTTCCGACGGGGCCGATGATGACGACGCCAACGGCACTGGTCTTGTCAACTACTACTTTGTCTTCCTTGCTCTGCTCGTCTGTATTGCAGCCTTAGGCGCCTTCATGGTCTGGAGGAAGCGCAGAAGGGCGGCGTTTCATTTCCACCGTGGCGGACAAAGCGTAATGCCGCGAGATATATCTCAGTGGTATCCCGGTCCAGGAAGGGCTGGACCACGCCGATACCGTCAGCCAAGAGAGTGGGATTCGCGCGAGAATAACAGCAGAGAAGAAGGACTGAATGAATTCGGCGAGGCGCCTCCGGCTTACGCACCGCCGAAGACAAGAGAGGAAGAAGAGCAGGCGACAGTCAATTATGGGGGGCCTGCGGTGCCGATGCAGACCTTGTCGCGGGAGGAGGCTGGGCTTAAGCCGCCTGACTACACTCAAGCGACAACACAGTCTGTCGAGGAGGACGCGAGACTGTCTTGGCCGAGCAGCTCGGCGCGACCTAACAACACCGAGTCTGGGACACAGGAAGGCTCTTCGAGGACGTGAGACGATCTTAACGTGTCTCATTTGCCAAAAATTCCATGTCTGACGTTTGCAGTGTCTTGAAGCAAGCGCCTCGAGATTTTACCGACATTCAAGCTCCTGCTCTGCAACCCGTGCACATATCCGATGTGCCATAGTGGCAATGCAGCATCTACGCGCCCATGCGCAAGGCCTTTGAGTACTCGCTGTGATCTAAGGCATCTTTTCGAGATCAAACGTCTTCTAAGACACGGATCTACATCTTCAAGACGGTCACAAGAGCAATTCTGGCAACATAAGTTATCACCAGAGATCATGACTTCCGTAACTTCAACGTGTTCAACCACCCGATGAGCCGCTGCTTGAAGAACCCCCTTTCCCTGCACCACAGATCACAGGCCGTGCCGCAGGCGCAACGGGACCCTCTTGAACCTCTTGAACCTCTTGAACAGATTCGAATCAACCATCTACAACCTTGTGTCGCGAACATAATTAGATCCACACTTCCGACGGTTGAAAGATCCTTCAACCAGAACAAACAGTCGATAAGGGAAGTGAAATGCTCCAGCGACATTTCCGAGACAGTGGAGAAGACATTGCCGCCAAATGGCAGGTAGATAAACGTGGAATGAAAAGAAGCGTTCCAGGAAACTGTGTGCTACCAGAGGAGGCGAATAGAATAAAGGACAGGGTGCGACGCGGACACTGTGACAGAGGCGCTCAGAATTCCAATGAAGATGAAAAAAATCCGCCTTGCAAATAGACTTGCATTTGAAGAGGCAGGACGATGTTTTGAGTAATGGAGAATCGTTTAACAAGACTAATCTCAATCCAAGTCCTGCGCAGGGTCGTGGATAGCGAGATGGGACGACGAGCCTACGCGGCCTTACGGACATGTTAGTAGGTGCCGGGAGGTGGGAAGCTGCGTTTAGCACTTTGAGGTGCAAAGTTGCGAGGACAACACCGAGAAATACATCGTGATAGGAATCCCTCTGAATTTGTTCTTTCCTTCCAACCCCAACCCCCCCCCCCCCCCCCCCCCCCCCCCCCCAAGTGTCTGGTTTGGTCGCTCCCCAACACTGCTCACACTGGAGGCGCCTGTGATCTTTCACTGTTTTCACAGGGCAGACTGTTCAAAAACACTGTGGCTATGGCCGGTCGGGGTCAGAACAGACGCAGCAAAGAAATCTTGATATCCACAACTGTGTTCTCAATTCCTCAAAGATACTCCGCGCTACGTTTGTCATTTGCTTTGCGATACTTGTAAGGCGCCACAATCAGGGAATAAAGATCACCGTAAGGATTAGAGTATCTCCTTTGCAAATTGCATTCGCCCTTGAATGTGTGGGAAGAAGGAAGAAAGGGAAGCTCCATTTGCAATTTGATTATCTCCAGCCCGAATTCACTCCGAAAATTACACCAGAACACCTTGCCAGAATCCAACGTTCCTAAAGACGGCCGTAACTACCAAAACCCTAGAAGATACCATTGACGATGTTGCCACCGATCGTTGCACCGGCACCGAAAATGGCAGCATTTCCCAGCTTCTTTCCGAACTTCTTGCCCATCTCTTCGCCCTTCCCGGGCACCTTGCCTTCTCCGTTGCCCATTTGGCTGACTTCCAGCGGCGCATTGCCGTAATTGTTGCTGGTACTCGCCATGGGTGCCTTCTCATCAATGACCTTGACGTAGGAGCGTGGAAAGATACCTTCCATGCCTGTGCGACTTGACTTGCCCTTCCACCACTCTGCATTCATGTATTCCGTGACAGTGATATGGTCGTGGGGCTGCAACGCGAGGTCGCCTTCATCGGTGCTATTGTATGCGTACAAGGCAGTGGCTTGGGCGAGCGGCGGCTGCGACCAATTGGCTTGGGGCGGTGGAGCGTTGTAGGCTGGCGGAGGCGGCTGCGGTGAGGCGGCCGGTTGGAAGTAGGGGTTGTCCTTCTTTTCGTTGTTCGCTTGGCCGTTCATACGGTTCCGGTTGCCATTCTGCAGATTGAGGTTGTGGAGGGGAGAGGTAGGAGGCTGAAGGGCGCCGGGAGTGCCTTGAGGAATAGCGCCGACAGAGATGGGGGCGTGGAGGGCGGTCTGTTCCGGCATGCGTTGGAGGAGGTCGGAGAGCTGCTGCGGGCTAATGATCGAGGCATCGCAGAGATACTCTAATTCCTGTTGTTCCGTTAATTATCAATCCAATTTCCCACGTCTCACAGGGTGCGGATGATGACTTGCCGCTTTGATGGTTCGGATGGAGCGGTTGACGTTAGCTGTGTGCATCTCCTCGAGCGGGGCCATGGTGATGTTGGTGTAATGAAACTGGATGGTGAAAGGTTCAGATGTTCGTGATCTTTTGATTGGGCCCGTGTGCAGTGCTGTGGTAACAAAATATTATGTAGGGTCGAGGGATCTTGTTGGATTAGGTTGCGATGCTTTGACTTGGACTTCACCTGCATGGAGCTGACGAACATGGGGCTTCAAGCTCGGCGCTACGCCGCTTTCTAACGTCCTTGCACTGCCACTACAGTGCTATATTTTCGCATGTGAATGCAATCAACCCTATACGGGACTACTGTTTGGGACTTATAGAGGCCGCCCGTTGATGTGCCAACATTCATCCAGTCACTTTCCTTACAGCATAGATGTCGACAGAAGAATAATCCTTATCACGTTTCTTTGAAGCTCATTGATATGTGCCTTACCTCTTATTGTGCCATTCGGCGAGCGACAGTGTCTCTTTTCACTCTCACAGACTCTACCGCCACATCACGGAGGGTCAATGCCGTATCGAAATGAGAACGGCGGTATCTCACAAGCCATGACGGTCATTCGCGATAACGCGCAGCAGCACAGCAGGGTTGTACGGCTTTACGACGCCGTCATCAACAATTCCAGAGGGGACGGTTAAGTCAATCCGGTGAAGTGATACTAGTTCGATGCAACGATACCATTAGCTTGAGCTATCGGAAAGGATCTCTTGGGCACAAGCAGTTTGGTCGTGCGAGGTGACGCGACTTGCCATCGCTTGGTGTGACGGCCGTCGGACTCAGTTAGTAGCAAAAGATGCTACCAAAATGCCCATCTCTCGTCGCTCAGATAGCCTGCAAAACCGTCCATGTAGCAGCACGAGGGTACAAAATACACAACACCTTCCCATGTAAGAAGATAGCCTCATAGCGAAGCCATTCACAGATGGGCTGTACAGTAGCCAGTAGCCAGTAGTCAAGCCAGTCCAGCAGCAGCACCTCGGCACGAAAAAGTCCCAGGACTGCTATGACATGGATCGCAATTCGCGCAACGCGTCTCCGAACTCCAGCCCTACTCGAGCTCCCTGAATCCATTCACGCGAACATGATACGCTCCACCTAACAACCATACCTGCCTGCTTTCGGGACCGAATAGACAGTCGAACACCCGGATTCCGGCTGTGCAGCAATCGACTCTACAATGGCGGACTTGCACAATACCCCCATCGTTATCGACAACGGGAGCGGCACCATCAGGGCTGGTTATGCCGGAGAAGACTTGCCGAAATGTTTCTTCCCTTCCTTTGTCGGTCGGCCGAAGCATCTGCGGGTGCTGGCAGGAGGACTGGAAGGCGATGTGTTCATCGGCAACCGAGCGCAAGAACTACGAGGCCTCCTGAAGATCAAATACCCGCTAGAGCATGGCATAGTCACGGATTGGGACGACATGGAACGGATATGGCAATACATCTATACCGACGAGCTGAAGACGCTGAGTGAAGAGGTATGTGTTGGCTGAGGTCAGTGTGCGATGCGTGAAGCAGGGACAGCGCATGAGATTGACCCATAGGTGTAGCACCCCGTGCTGCTGACAGAAGCGCCTCTGAATCCCCGCCAAAACCGCGATACCGCCGCCCAAATACTCTTCGAAACGTTTAACGTACCAGCACTATACACTTCGATCCAAGCTGTCCTATCCTTGTACGCCTCCGGCCGCACGACCGGCATAGTGCTGGATGCCGGAGATGGTGTCTCCCATGCCGTACCAGTGTACGAAGGCTTCGCGATCCCCAGCAGCATTCGGCGCATAGACGTCGCTGGCCGAGACGTGACTGAGCACCTGCAAACACTACTGCGAAAGCAAGGTAGTGTCTTCCACACCAGCGCAGAAAAGGAGATTGTCAAGAACATCAAGGAGAAGACATCATATATAGCGCTAGATCCGAAGAAGGAGGAGAAGGAGTGGATGTCATCAGCAGCAGGCCGCGGCGGCGAGTCTAAGGCGGCAGAGTATCCGCTACCAGACGGTCAAAAGCTTAGGATAGGACCAGAACGGTTCAGGGCTCCTGAGATCTTGTTTGATCCGGAGATTGTTGGATCAGAGTGGCCCGGCTTGCATCAGATAGTCGTGGATGCCATCAATCGAACTGACATGGATCTCCGCAAAGCCTTATTTGGCAACATTGTGCTGTCTGGAGGCAGCACGATGATCAAAGGCTTTGGTGACAGGCTGCTGCATGAAGTACAACGGCTAGCGGTCAAGGATATGCGCATCAAGATCTTCGCGCCGCCGGAACGATTGTACAGTACATGGATTGGAGGAAGCATCCTTGCTGGGCTGAGCACATTCCGCAAGATGTACGTCAGCATAGACGATTGGCATGAGAGTAAGTGACGCCTTGCTGCGGTACGAACACCAACCACGTGGGAAACGACGCTGACTCCTTGATCACTAGATCCGGAAATCATACATCAGAAGTTCGCCTAAGCTGAGGTGGTGTTTCCGAGGAGGCTGAAGCACGCCATCGATTTGATCATGAGCCATGGCAACGAGGTCAGAGAGCAGGTGACCACGCCCCCGCCGTCATTCCAAGAGTGCATCACCGGGCAGCACTCCGCACGCAGGACACAACGATCGAACTGGAGAAGCCTTGGCTAGTAAGGCGGAGAATGGAGTGCCCTAAAGGGGATGTGGGGAAAGGTGGTTGGAAGTACGGATATCGGCAAGCAGAACGACGGCTGGTGGCGGCTCTAAGGGCAAAGGACCAGCTGGACAATGCCAAGGATCTAGACATGCGGGGGGTGTGGAAAAGTGCGGTCAAGGTTTACCTAATTCCTGAAAGTTCAGGTACAGTACTGTCCTGGGTACAGGAGTAGTATACGTGTCGTGGTAACCTCCTCCGAAGACTGAAGAGGTGCGGTCCACCGGACAGCTCGTCAGCCATTCGGGTACACCTGTCGGACTCGAGCTGCATGGCGAATGAGTAGAAGGGCGAATAGGCAACGAGCAATAACGATACCCCTCTGGAACACGTGCACGACCTTGTCAATAATGCATGCGGTCAAGAATCCGATGGTACCTACGTTAGTAAAAGAAATGCAATGTCGTGCTCTGCATCGCCTGCCAGGTTCGCCTCGCGCGTCACCGGTGTTGCATCGTCTGACATTGGCATCGAAAGTCTGTACATAGTATTTTCTATTACCCCCGCAAAACTCGATCGAGCAAGCGCGTGCCTCGCGAAATGATCATCTCTCCACAGCTCCGCGCCGGACCGCCCACCGATGACCAGTCATGAGTGCACATGACTTGTCCGGGACAGTCGTAGCGGTCGAGACGGTACAGTAGCTGTAGTGGTAGTAGCGCAGGCTCGCAGGAGTTGGTCCCAGCGGCTGGCGAGCGTCAGTGGCCCCAAAGTTAGGAGTCCAGACTGCGGGGAAGCCGCTGGAAGCACGAGCACTATGAAAATTCTCAAATCAAATGGGCGGTCTTGTAATTATTATTGACACTGGATGTTGTTGGCCAACAACCAGTGCCATACATGCCAGAGCATAGAAACCCCAAAATGCCATACAGCCCAATGAAAATCAATCAAGGAATAAAATACCTCAATGCGAACAGCTGGCAGATCACGCAGATCTTGCACATCAAAACGTGCGCGCGCGCTAAGCACGGAGAGCCGAGCTCCGCTTCATGAAAAAAACCCTGCTCCAAATGGCAACACTAGCGTAATAGTCCCTACTCTGTGACGCCTTCGAGCGGCTTTTGCACTTGGCTACCGCGTGATCACGCAGCTCAAAATTTGCATGGTAACGCAGGAGTCCACCGCCAATCTAAGCCTAAGCTATATGAACCCAGTGAGCCCGGTAGGATATTTTCCTTCACCCTTAGTTTACCCATCCCCTCTTAACAACAACAACTGTGAATCAACATCGACACCTCCATAGCAAAATACGGCTCTTCGCCACCGGTCACTCTTTTCAGTCACCTGACTTCTCAAACCTTTCAACGATGCCGCGTAACTTTTCTGTCGTCGAGCCCCATCCATCTGTGGTGAATCATGGTGGCTACATCGGCTCAGGCATCGGCGGCGCTGGCAACTACAAACACTACAACCGCGCCGAGCTTACCCCAGGCCCGTCTGCACAAGGGCCTGCCGCTCGGATACCTCTGAAGAAACGCCCAGACCGCGTTGTCCCATGTGGGCGTGGTGGCGCTGGCAACATGCGCCGAGTCACCAATTCACCTGAACCGGAGATGTTCCAATTCGACGAGGAAATGATGAAGCAAAGGGAAACCGCAGCACCCACCTACCACATCGGGCGTGGCGGGGCAGCCAACTTCGTCGACGAGATGAAGCCCAGGACGAACCGAATGGGCAGCACCGGCTCAGACATGTCCGTCAACTCTGACCGAAGTGAAGCAAGCAGCGTCCGCAGTCGCATGGAGGGGACATTCAACCGTCTGACTAGGAAGATCTCGAACCGGTAATCTTTTCGTTGGTCACAACCAGATGACGAAACGATTCTATCAAACTCTCCTCTTCAGCATCAGCAGACAAGGCGTCGGAAGGCATCTGAGCGTCGATTGGTTATTTCGGGAGCGGAGTTTAACGTGGGGGAGAGGCACGGCACCAAATGCACACTCAAAAGTTATTTGTCGCATTTACTGGATTTCGAATTGCATATGATACCCACACCCACCGAGTGGCCCGTCGACAGACAGACACTCGCGCAGAGGGCGCCATTACGGCACAGCATTTTTTTGGCATTGCATGGTACGGCAGTTACGGCAAGGAGGCAGCATCTTCGTTCGGGCGGTACGCATGTAATATTAGTTTAATCGATGTTCATGAGAAGTTGTCGGTCTGCTGGGCCTTCAGTCTACTTTCTAGCCACCTGCATGGTCAATGTTCCTCTTATCGTTGCCGTTCCATCCCATCTCCACGCCACATTGGACAATACAGTACTCTTTGGTGTATTTGGCCTTGTGGATTCTGACTGCGGTTGTGAAACGTCATGGCCCTTCTCTCTCACACAAGACATCTCCGCGTCAAATATGTAAGGTATCTACCTCCGTACTGACGTACATAGGACAGAGCCTGACCAGGGAGGCGAGGAGGTGAAGATTCCGGCCCGCTTTCTAAGCAGGCACCGGATAAGGCTGAACCGAGCAGCCGACCTGCATGGGTGTGGATATAGGTGTGCGGCCCTGGAGGGTCCCGTGTTTATGAGATAATAAGGCAACAAGTTGAAGAAGAGGCAGATGGATATGGATTCCTCTACACGTCCTACGTTCCACCGTTCACCATCCCTTTCTTGCCAAGCCCCTGCGATCGTTTCAGCCATGGCAGCCGTGGAATCCGCCGACTCTTAGCTCCGACGATAAGGTACGGGCTGACGGCAACATCGACATTCCGACTTCCAACACATTCGGCTCCGATACGGCCGCATAATAATTATTACAATAATCATAGCAGCTTATTACGCGCAAGTCAGCCAGAACATCCTGGCGCTGTGGTAATCGTCCCGTGCATGCAGCGAGGCAGAGTTGAGAGAGCACGCGATCGCTACAAGAGAGGGAGCCAGCCTCGAGCCATGGCCGGGATTGAAACGTTGGTCGTCCACTCCAAGAGCTACGTCGTGAGATGGCTGGACGTGTCCGAGTATCAGTCAATTGCTTGGTCGGTGGAGCCTCACAAGAGAAGCATCAACTTTGGCATCTTCAAACATCCGGGCACCAAGGGAGGTTTGACTCCCGCCCTGCCCGAACATGAGGTTGGAGATGCTCCGGACTCAGGCGTGCAGACTCCCGCGGTCGATGAAGCCGCTGCGCCTGCCACCGGCAAGCAAGCACGGCGAGGATCAGTGACAAAGAGCGAGACCAGCCAGGCGAGAGACAAGCTTGAGAGCCTTGGGATTAGAACCGTGTGGTGGACTGGCAGATGCGAAGCGGACAAAGTCACCATGGGCCAATACGACATCCTAGCAGGCCAGGGCGGTACTTACGGAATGGTGTTTGACAACACATTCTCTAAGCAGACCTCGAAGACCGTGCATTTTGTAGTCATGACCCACCCTACCAATGCGCCACCCAAGTCTGGGCATCATCTACACTACTCGAATACGTACGGAGGCAACATGAACTCTATCGGTAGAAGCAACAGTCCCTCCATGCGACCTGCGGCCAACTCAAACGAGTCACTCGCTCAATCACATCGTGGAGTTCTAGAGGATCCTAGACCGCCATCTCGTAGAGGGCTGGAAACGAAGGGTATAGAAGGGACTTCATTCTACACCGGTGTCCTGCACAAGAAGCGAAGAAAGAAGGCTCAGGGCCACGCAAAGCGTTTCTTTTCACTCGACTTTACCTCAGCCACCCTCTCCTACTACAGAGACAGGCATTCTTCAGCTCTTCGCGGCGCTGTGCCATTGTCTCTGGCAGCCGTCGGTGTCAACGAGAAGAACAGAGAGTTTTCCATCGACTCTGGTGCTGAGGTGTGGCACCTTAAGGCTCTGAACAAGAAAGACTTTGAAGGGTGGCGAGAAGCACTGGAGCGCGCTTCAGCCATTAGCACCACGACGGAACAAACTCCACTCCCTCCGAGAGCTACCGCCGGCCTCCCCAAGCTCGCTCCGCCTCCTGATCCTGCTCAAGACAGAGAATGGGAACGCGTTGAAGAATTAGTGAGCAAGGTTGCCGGTACTAGGGATGCTGTGCGCGGTCTCGCGAAGGACACGGATCCAAAGTACATGTCTGGAGCAAATGGCGCCGGGCTAGGCTTGACACGGTCAGGGGGCAGTAGCAATGCGCCAAGCCCTTCGGATTCAACTCTTTCTCCTGGCCCGGAACTAGATGATGCTGCGCCTGGTAGACGACCGTTCTGGAAGCGGAAGCCTTCTGCTGAGAGAAGCCCGGTAGCACTTTTGCGAAGAAGTGTTTCTGCTCAGCTGGCGGTGCCAACGCCCTCTAGCATTCCTGGGACTGTCTCGCAATCGCCAAGTACCCTTTCCATACCCAAGCGACCAAGCATCACTCCGCAACCCGAACTACCAGATGAAGACGTCCACGAACGCTGTATGGCTCTGTTGCGCGATCTCGACGACGTTGTGACAGACTTTTCAGCGCTTGTATCTCAAAGTAAAGCACGACGCCATCCGCCTCTTCCTAAATCATCTTCGCGCATGTCGCTAGAATCTGTCGACCAGGAGTTTTTCGATGCTGAAGACGGCGAGAATAGTCCATCACAACTACTCAGAATCGAAGACGAAGACGCGCAGGAAGAGCAGCTATTCGACCAAGCTGAGGACGTAGACTCGGATACGAGCAGCGACGCTGGCGACGCTGTTCGCGAGTCCTCACATTTCACAACAACGCCACAAGCTACGTGCAACAGGCACTTTCCCAGCAAGCCAGCTTCCCTGGCCCCGTTGCCCTTCGATCAACCTATAAAACGCCGGGCGACTGTGAGAGCACCGAAGCAACCGCCACCGAGCATAATCGGCTTCCTGCGAAAAAACGCAGGGAAAGACCTGTCCACTGTATCGATGCCAGTAACGGCAAACGAACCCACCTCGCTGCTCCAGCGTTTAGCAGAAAGCATCGAGTACCCACAGCTGCTGGATCAGGCTGCATCTTCTTCGGCCTCAGCGAACGAGCGGCTGATGTATGTCTCTGCGTTTGCGATATCGTACTTTGCAAACAATAGAGTAAAGGAAAGAGCCATTCGCAAGCCTTTCAATCCCATGCTAGGTGAGACTTACGAATTAGTGCGGGAGGATCTGGGGTTCAGATTTATCGCGGAGAAGGTCTCCCATCACCCAGTGCGAATGGCTTGTCAAGCAGAGAGTCTGAACAACGGCGGATGGGGTTTTACACAAGCCCCACAGCCAGTCCAGAAATTCTGGGGCAAGAGTGTGGAGCTCAATACGGAAGGACGAGCTCGTGTGGTTCTACACTCAACCGGAGAGTGCTTTTCCTGGACTCAGGCTACCTGCTTTCTGCGAAATGTGATTGCAGGCGAGAAATATGTTGAGCCCGTTCAGAGCATGACAATCACCTGCGAGAGTAGCGGAGCCCGTGCGGTGGCGACTTTCAAGGCTGGTGGTATGTTTTCCGGACGTAGCGAAGATGTCACCGTGCAGCTTTTCGAAGCGCAATCTGATTCTCCTCTGGCTCTCGGTCTGGAAGGCAAGTGGACGGAGAATCTAAAGCGGACTGATACCGGAGCGACGATTTGGACAGCCGGCCAGCTGGTGCCGGATGCACCAAAGATTTATGGCTTCACCGCGTTCGCAGCGGCGCTCAACGAGGTGACCGCTATCGAGCAGGGTGCCATTCCCTTCACCGACTCACGACTACGCCCAGATCAAGCGGCTCTCGAAAACGGAGAGGTCGACAAGGCAGAGGGGCTCAAGGCTCGCCTAGAGGAGCGACAACGGGCACGGAGAAAGGTTCTTGAAAGCCATGGACAGACCTGGAATCCACAGTTCTTCGAGAAAGTCGAGGGTGAAGGCGATGAAGAAGTCTGGGTGCTGAGGGGAGGGAAGGGTAGCTACTGGGAGCGTAGAGCGAATGGCGATTGGCAAGGGGTTCGTGAAGTGTTTGAGTTGTGATATGCAGTCGTTCTCGCGTGACGGGCTGAGATGTACCCTCTGGTCCTGTAGTGGAATATTGGATATAAACAGAGCGAGGGTCCGTTCGAAATGGATGGAGAGCGATCTAGTTTGCTCCAGCTTCATTCCGGCCATTGCACAACATGTATATGTAGACTGTCTCTTCAGGTCACCTGTCATAAGGAGGTAAAGGAAACCCACAGCGGTTCACAGCGGTTGGTGGCTTGCGAGCTGTCGACGTGAGTGGCGCCACTGCAGTGCTCGTCGGTTTCACAGCATAGGCTTCCTGCCGGTCGACCTCACCTCATCATGTTCGTCTTATGTCTGTCTGCTTCCCTCGCTCCGTTCTACACCATCTGACCAGTGCTTGTAAAACTGATCCGATCTTGCACCTCGCTCTCTGCTGCAGTTTGCCTGCGGGAAGAAGCCGGGATCACCTGGGAAATTGCCCATTTCGTGGTACACCAGTTCCGAGAATATTTCTTGCTAGATCGATATAGTACCTGCGAACTGCTTCAGTGACCATGAGGAGGAGTGTTTTAGTCGAAGCAGCTGAATGAATGTTATGGCTCAAGAGGTACTTTGCAACCGCGATAAAACATTGATGATTAAAAGCATGCTCCAAACTTTTGTTACGAGCTTCCTCATTCGGAAAGGCCTTATCATCTCGCGTGGTTTAGTCCATCGCTACGACTGCTACTACGGACACGATCAAATGGCTAAGGCTCTCGTTACATTGCGCTACGACGAGAGCCAGCGTACTGCGGGCATCGTGATTCGATCACCAGCTCCCCGTTCCTGGCGGCCACGCAAGGGGAGCACGCGATGCAGTATCAACCCCACTCTTATCAGGCAAACTACTCTACACTGGGCTCGCGTGTCTTGAGGTTGTAGTGCGTGCGAAGTGAATGACGCAAATGGCTCTTCCTTCGCCTTCGTCAATTCCAAGGACTATTAAAGCTTGACCTCCTCTTGTTTGAAACCCGAAGTCTTGTCTGCAGTCCTTAGCATCCTTTAGGCACAACAGCTGTACAACATGCATCTGACTACCTTCGCAGTCGCCTCTCTGGCGGCTGTAGCAGCAGCACGCAGTCCAGAGCATGTACGAAAGGATCACCACAAGGTGCACGAAAAAGCTAAGCGGGCTACGCCGGATGCATCGTCCTTCTTCCACACGACGCCTCCGTGCTATGGCGGGCCTTGCCGCAATGGCACCATCATCCCTCAGACCTACAACACGAGCAAGTACGCTGTCGACGGGACAGCGATCCCGGATGTAGACTTCGACATTGGAGAAAGCTATGCAGGCCTGTTGCCAATCTCAAGCGCGCCAAACTCGAGCGAGCTGTACTTTTGGTTCTACCCTTCTGCCAACCCACAGGCCGAGGATGAGATCCTGATCTGGCTCAATGGCGGCCCGGGATGCTCTAGTCTCGAGGGCATCCTACAGGAGAATGGGCCTTTCCTGTGGCAATACGGCACCTTTAAACCGGTCAAGAATCCCTATACTTGGGTCAACTTGACGAACGTCGTCTGGATCGAGCAGCCCGCTGGCACAGGCTTCAGTCAAAAGCGCGGTACCCCTGCTGCTACGAACGAGCTTGAAGTCGCTGAGCAGTTCTTGGGATTCTGGAAGAACTTTGTCGACACTTTTGGTTTGCACAACCGCAAGGTGTACATTGCGGGCGAGGTAAGCCAAAGACATGCTGAAAGCCGTGTCTGATATTCGAATGACAGCTGACATTTTCGTAGTCTTATGCAGGATATTGTAAGCACTCACAAACGTAAGTCAATGATGAGCAACGGATTGAATCTGACCTAGCGCTCTAGACGTTCCCTACATTGCCGATGCCATGCACAACCAGACAGACGAGACTTACTACGGCATCGAGTCCATTCTATTCTACGACCCATCAATGAGTTATGGCGTCGTCCAAGACAGTATTCCTACTGTTCCCTTTGTAGAATACTGGTCGAACCTCTTCAATTTCAACGACACCTTCATGGAGGACATCCGTAGTCGGTCTGCGAAGTGCGGCTATGATGACTTCATGGATCTGGCATTGACCTTCCCACCGAACGGCACACTTCCGACACCGCCCAACGTTGAGGGTGACCAAGAAGGGTGCGACATTTGGGATGATGTTATCACTGCGGCTCAGCTGATCAACCCGTGCTGGGATGTGTACCAGGTATGAGCAATAGCCGGGCGTGATCCATGTTCCAATGACTGACCAATCGTTCAAGGTTGCTACTACTTGCCCGCTGCTCTGGGATGTTCTCGGCTTCCCCGGTTCCTTCGACTATCTGCCGCCAGGTGCAGAGATCTACTTCAACCGCACTGAGGTGCAGCGTGCAATCAACGCTCCCGTTGGGCCTTGGGCAGAATGCAGCTCGGGCGTCCTAGACACAGATAGCAGCCCACCTTCAGGCCTGAGTGTCTTGCCGCGAGTCATTGAGAAGAACAAGAAGACTGTCATTGGACATGGTCTTCTTGACTTCATCTTGCTCAGCAACGGGACTCTGATGGCGATCCAGAACATGACATGGAGCGGCTCTCAAGGTTTCTCCACTCCACCGAGCCAGTGGGATGACTTCTTCGTCCCATATCACAGTGAGCTCAATCTAGGGTCTCTGGCAGGCGCTGGGTAAGTACATATCTGTCCTCCACAGAAGAACTTCCTCTCCCATAAGCAGCCAAAATCCTGAAGTCTTAAACCCATGCTGACTCCTTGAATCCAGCATCTTCGGCCAATACCATACAGAGCGCGATCTGACGTTCGTGACCATCGATCTCAGTGGGCACATGGTCCCTCAGTACGCTCCGAGCGCCGCGTACAGACAACTTGAGTTCCTGCTTGGCAGGATCGACAGCCTAGGCGAAAGATCAGACTTCACTACTCAGAGTGGCAACTTTGGTAACAGTTTCAACTTTACCACGGCGAATGCCACGATGAAAATGCAGCCGAAGCTGTAAGATCTTGTCGACTAGTGAAGTGTACATAGCGACGTAATGATGAGAATGATCATGTGCTTCCCGAACCCAAGTGGCATATCCTCCCTCTTCAGAATTGGCTAGGATCCCATTGATTTTTAACAGGACGTTCTTCTCGTGCGTTCTATTGACAGCAGTGTTCTTTGACGTCCATAGAAAGAGAATTCGGGTTGGTGTTGAGACAGCAGAGCTGGCCTGGTACTTCAGTCTCCAAACGAAAATCACGATGAGATGCTATGCTTCGGTCAGGCTTCATGGCCAAGAATCGAAAATGGTGGCCAGCAGAATATCAAGGCTAGACCTACGTATTGGAGATAACATTTTGTCCGAACATCAAGGTCGCTGGCCACATCATCGCAGGAAAATGCATTGACAAGAGGGGTTTCAGCCTTCTTATTAGGAAAGAGAAAGCTGGTATGACTGAGCTTCACAAGGATCAGCTGCTGCGAACTGTGACCTTGTAGATGGTGAGTCGCTGCCAGCGAGCAGACCTCCTAGAGTCTCTGTCACGCCACGGTCTGAAGAGACCCGGTATAAATAGCGACTATAATTGAAGTCCGCCACGTGTAGTCAATACAAGTTGAACATATGATGTAGTATACACACTCCTGGCATAATATCTAGACGACTGCCATTCCTTTCTCATCTTTTACATTTATCGCGAGACCATGCCGCACGCATATCTCATATCTCCTTTCGTCGCAGCATCTCCGATTTAGACAGTAGCTTCTGCTTGATGAATGCTGAAGACGTCACATTGCGCGGCTCTTCTGACTGCTATATCCAAGGCACATTGCCCACGGAAAAGCGCCTTCTGATCGCAACAGCAGACAGGTGTTCTTCTGATGCCTATTCCGCGTAGCCAAAACCCACAGCGGGTATTCAAGCTTCCTACGCATCTCTACCCCAAAGCTTCTTCCGCTCCTGCCTCGCCTCCCTCGCCTCCGTCTTTCTCCGTCCCCATCTCCGCTTGATCTCTTCCAGCTCTCTCTCGCGCTCCTCCTTGATTTGCGGGGCGGAGCAGCACAGACTCACGAAGAACTGCGAACACTCGAACTTCTCCGCTAACCGCACGCGGGTCCACGTTTTGGGGTCCTCGGCGCGAAGTTTCCTCATCTCCTCAATCTGCTCGGGTGTCAGGTGGTATTTCTTCTCGTACAGCGGCCGCACTGGGGGTGGGACCGTCCGCGTCTCGTTGGAAGTGGAGGATGGGATGTTGGATGTAGAAGGGGTCGAAGGAGGAGTTGCGCTTCTCGTGGGGGCCACGGAATGCAGTTTTCGTCGGGGATCGTTGGCGGGAAGGAAGGCCATGGGCGTGTGGTAGACATTGGGCGCACTCGATGGCGGGTTGAAGATGATGTGGTCCTGCGCTTCGGTGGTGGAGGGCAGGAAGGATGCGTCCGGCTTTACTCTAAGAGCCTTGCGCGTGCGGCGGTATGAAGATTGGTGTCGGCGACAGGCCTGGCAGACATATGCGGAGGAGTCGGTGGAGGAGGAGATGATGGAGGGCCGGATTGCCCGGGGGAAGATGGCAGTGGCCATGACCGGGTATTAGATGGTGATATATGGATCGGTGCCAGAGAGGGAGTCACCAAACGGAGGTGGCTTCTTGGGTTGAGCCGCACACACAGACGCCGCCAATGCTGTTCTCAGGGAGCTGCATGGACGGACAGTGGACGGCAGCAGCCAAATCTCATCGGACTCCCGTGGTGCACGGGCCAATCTCTCTCAAGCCGACCACCACCCACCCTTCGCAACCCTTCAGACGCATACACTCATAGACGCTCTTGAGTTCTACCTAATGAGACACAAGCACTCTTTACATATATCGACGCAGAAGAGAAAATGATTCTTCGGCAAAAAATGCATAGATGCCGGCGAAAGAAGTTGGCTTTCACAAAACTACTCGGATCCATTCATCCATGTCCTGCCTTGGCCGTATTGTGATTGTTCTTCTCTTCAAAAGAGAACGAACATGCCATGTACCTCCCGAATGTGCAATCCGCTTCTACCTTTAAGCCAGAATACCCCTACTTATACTCCCAAGGTGTCGTGTTAATTGACCCGCCTAACTCCCCTCATCTCCCCCCTGCCACAACACACCCACTCTTCCTTTTGCTGCTCAGTCTCAAGGGCACAACGCCGCTCCTCCTTAGCCGCCTCTCCGTCTCACTGTCCTTGGATCTCATACCTGGGACCCCAGGCAATGCCTTCTCGCTCGCATTTCCACCTTCCACTTCCTCCACAGCACCCACCAACTCAACCACCCACCGCGAATCCCTTGTCCACCCTATGCCGATGCTAGTCCATGTAGGGTAGGTCAGAATATCGTAGACTTGTCTTTGGCGACAGGGACATAAATCGGGATGGACATTTCCTTGGTCACCTGCCTTTGCCGACATTACTGTAGCCTGCTGAGAGGCGTGGCGACGGAATTTCCCACTATACCTGTAGAGAGGAGGTCGACCTTATTAGCAACCATTTTGGTCTTTCCTGCCTTTCTTTCCTTTTTTTTTTAAAAAAAAAAAAACAAAATCCTTCATCGCTTCTGATCGGGTCACATCAAGAAAGACAGCACACATGGTGGCTACAAGAGACTGCAAAAATGGTGGAAACCAAACAATGAAAAAGCGGAAACATACCACAGCTCTCCACATGCTAAGCCACCCAATCCAGGCGGACTAACAAGCCGAATAGTATACTTACCCCACCGATCCGAAGGCGTTATGGTAGTATTCGTGTACTCACTCGCCTTCAACGGGACGGGACGCTGCCAAACAAGATCCCGCATGAATTCAGCATGCCGCTGCAACTCCTCGGAAAGCTCGAGATCCTCTACCAGTGCAGGGACAGGAATGCCGTTTCTGAGGCTGTTGATTGAGCGCAGCAAAGCTGCTTTCTCACGGATTAGATTGTGCTGTCCCATGGTGCAGGTTGCAGAAGCCGTGCGTGTGACGTCGAAGGGGGCGGAGATGACTCTCCTCAGCTTGTGGTTTCCGCTTGGATCTCGCCGAAAAGCTTCGCATCGAGCTTTACTGTCTTTCTCTCGGGCACGAGCGAGTTCGATGGCGTGGGCGTGCTCAGCCCAGATAGGGTCATCCGATGAACGTCTTCGCTCAAGGACGGAGAGACGATGGAGGCGTCCCTTGCTGGAGTCGGCCCAGTAGTGCTGCTGGACTGGTGTCAGTTCGTCATTTGGATCTTCTTGCTCGTGGCTTGTACATCCAAGACGAAAGAGGCTTCGAAAGTGGCGTAACAGGAAGGACGAGGCTTTTCTGGGTTTTTTGTTGGATGAGTATGCTTTGATGTCAGAATGCACATGGTCTTGAGGGCGTGGGGGGTCTAGTAATAGAGGGATCATGATTGAGAGGCGTGTCAAGAAGAATCAACGATGCCTGCCGCTTTTGCAGTGTTTTAATCGCTGTGTAGGCTGGGCATGGTCGTCTAGATATAGGCGGCAGAGCGGTGAGGCTGTCTCTACTTGCACGAGCATTAGGCTGCTCAACTACGTGTAGGCGCGTGTCAACAGTTGCACGTGAGGGCCACTAATCAGGCTGTGAAATGGTGCAACAGTCCATGTTGAGCTTTGGCGGTCCAAGAAAAAAAAAGTGTTCCATTCATGTGTCGAACATTTGCATCTAGGTTATTCCCTCCCTTCCTCTCACCTCCCAAATCGTAGGACGCGAGGCCGATATGCCGCCTCTTGCGTTCCACATGTGCCCGGTGAGCCGATTGGCATGCGGTGTTGCAGAGTACATGTCTACTTTGAAAGGTGACTTGATATGACCATCGGTTGACTCCGCCTTCCGTTGGGTCCCACGGAGCTGGATGGACGCTCATGCTTGTCGCCAGGGTCGAGCTTGCACTCGTGGCGTGTGTTCATCATGTCACAAAGCTCCTGAGCGTGGATGTGCGTTGTCGGGTTTTCAGAGGCGCTCGAATCAACTCTCTGAGCGACCTCTTGACTTCAATGCAGTTGGTGTGGCTTCAAAAGTCGTTCAGCTTGCGCCTTGTCGCCTTCTCTCTAGTATTTCCTCCTTCACCCTCTCGGCCGCAGCCTGGGCCTCTACCATCCGGCCGACACCCTTTCTCCACGTCTCCTCGAGACCCTGCAACTCTCCGGCGACATTGCTCTGCATTGCCCTCCTCCCCTGTTCCACAGCCTCCAGCTCCAGCTTGGCGGCCTCGACCTCTCTCTCCAATGCCTTCAGCTCATCCTCCAGCCGCGCGTTACTGATAAGCCAGGCGTTCTTGCCGTACGTTTCCAGAAGACCAAGGTTAACCTCGCGCCCGCGAAGGTACTCAGCGGACGTGTAAGCTTGCTGTAGCGTCGTCTTCCAGGCAGGCAAATCGCCGCGTGCAGGAGCATCTAGAGCTTCATAACGGGAGAGGTCGATGCCCGTACCGGGCTCCTTTGCCTGACCAGAGCCTATACGGGCATATTCTTGCTCGACCAGATCGGAGAATTGAGCTTCGCGCATGGTAGGGATAGACGGGTGTAGAGTGGTTGCATGCTCTTGCGCCAGTTCGGATTGAACGAGCGCATGGGCAGCAGAGAGAGCGGCGTCTGATGGTTTGGCGTCGATGTAGGGCAGCGCATCTGGTGCAGAGGTGATGAGAGGCATCTTTTTGTATGAGCCACCTAATGCCTAGATATGTTTCTTGTAGGTCTTGCCCTCTTGTTCTCCGTGTGTGTCAAACTCCTCCTTCTCCCACTGCCCGCCAGGCGCGATTTCATGTGACGATGGGAAAGCCAAAGCCATCAAGAATGAAGCGAGCCGCGAGATTTGTCCTCCCAACGATATTGGCCAAAGGTCGTGTCATCGGATCCGCAACCGAATGTGATCGCCACCGGGATCAGGGACTACGGTCCATCGATTGCATGACATACTGTAACATGACATGACTTGCATCGCATCGCATCGCCTTACATCTCACATTATCCTGCCAACAACTGTGTAACCATTGTCGCGGCCGCAACCATGTACAATTTTATGGCTACCTAGCTGAAGAGCCGCCCGGTCACACCTAATCAAAATGGCCCGCTCGTCACTCTTCCTCGCTCTCGCAGCAAGCTTGCTGCTCGTCGGTTCAACGATAAATATACTGCATCGTTTCTATCCTTCGATTCTCTCCGCAACTCTCTCCTTTCCTTGGGATATCGAGCGTCCGTTCGGAGGCTCCATTGCCGATGATCCCGTCGGAAACACCGACGATGGAACACCTTACCTTCTCGGCGTGGGAAAGGCAGACATCACGGGTCCCGTCGTCGAAATCAACTTCATGGGCTATGCGGATCCTGCTCAGACTGGCAGTGGTCTCCGTCAGCGTCTCTACTCCCGGGCTTTCATCATTGGCTCCGTCGATAAGCCGGACGACCGTTTCGTCTATCTTGTTCTAGACACTCAATCAGGTGACACGGCTATCCGATCCGGCATCCTCCAGGGTCTTGCAGAACTAGGCGGGGAATACACCGTCTACGGCAACCAGAATGTCGCCGTCACGGGAACTCATTCTCATAGCGGACCAGGGGCATGGTTGAATTACCTGCTGCCGCAAATCACAAGCAAAGGCTTTCATAAGCCATCGTACCGTGCCATTGTTGACGGAGCCATTGCTTCTATCGTCCGCGCACATGATAGTCTAGCGCCAGGCCGTCTCTCTATCGGAGAGGTGGAGGTGAAGGATGGAAACATCAATCGTAGCCCTTATGCCTACCTTGCCAACCCGGCTGATGAGCGAGCCAGGTACGCGCACGATGTAGACAAAACGATGACACTCCTCCGATTCACACATACGAGCAATCCCTCAGCTATATCAGAAGCCAAAGACGTCGGCATCCTCACCTGGTTTCCGGTACATGGCACATCAATGTATGGGAATAATACCTTTGTCACGGGCGACAACAAGGGCGTCGCAGCCTGGATGTTCGAATCTTCCATCGACGATTCCGACTTCGTCGCCGGATTCAGTCAGGCGAATGTCGGTGATACCTCGCCGAACGTCTTAGGCGCGTATTGCGAATACGGCGATTACGCTGGCGAGCAATGCGATTTCAAAACCTCACTGTGTGGGAACAGGACGCAACCTTGTCACGGTCGTGGGCCGTATTGGGGTCGACATGACAGTGGCACAGCTTCTACTTATGAGATTGGTCGGCGACATTTCGAGGCAGCGTATAAGCTTTGGGCCGACCCTTCCTCTTCTGCTGCATGGAAACCTGTCCAGGGAAACATGGTCAAAGGAGTTCATCACTTCGTCGATCTTTCGAGCCACAACTTCATGCTTCCAAATGGCACAGAAGTCAGCACCTGCCCGGCAGCATTGGGCTACTCCTTCGCGGCTGGAACCACCGATGGACCCGGCGCATTTGATTTTAAACAAGCACAACCGGATGATCCCAATGCAAGCCCACTATGGAAGGTCGTCGGAAACCGCATTGCAACACCCAACGATACCCAGAAGGCTTGTCATGCGGAGAAGGTCATTTTGTTGGACGTAGGCGAAAGCGAGAATCCTTATGCGTGGTCGCCCAACATTGTGGACATGCAGCTTTTACGGGTTGGGGACTTGTACATGATCATATCGCCCGGAGAAGCAACCACAATGGCCGGACGAAGATGGCGAGACGCTGTACAAGAGAATGCTGCAAATGCCTTAACCCTATTGCCAGAAGACAAGGACTTCCCGCAGTCCAAGAGTACGAAGCCCACGGTCGTACTTGGCGGCCCAGCGAACACCTACGCACACTACATCGCCACGCCGGAGGAATACAGCATCCAGCGCTACGAAGGAGCTTCGACCCTGTATGGTCCGCACACTCTTGATGCTTATATCAACTACACCCTCACCCATCTCATTCCATCATTAACAGAGCACGAAGAAGAAATCAACAAACCCCAACACTCTTCTTCCTCCATTTCCCCGCCCAACACCGCCATCCACGGTCCCCAGCCACCCATCCAAGTCAACGACTCCTGGTCCTTCATCGCTCCCGTCATCGTCGACCGCGCACCACTTTTCAAAAGCTTCGGCGCCGTGAAACAAGACGTCGCGGCGCGGTACAAACCAGGCGACACCATTTCCGCGACCTTCGTTGGAGCCAACCCCCGGAACAATCTCCGCTTAGATGGCACGTTCGCGGCGGTGGAGAAGTTTGATTATGAGCGGACGCTGGCCTGGCATGAAGTCCGTCGGGATGTAGATTGGAGCTTAGTGTTTGAGTGGCGACGGACGAGTGAAGTTGTAGGGACGAGCGAGGTACAGATTTCGTGGGAGACGGGCTGGGAGATGGGGCATTGGCGGATGGGGTCAGGAAACACAGAGGAGGAGTGGGAGGAGCTAGAAGGTGAGGGAGGGGATGTACATGGTGATCTCCTCTTAGCTAGACGCCGTGAGCGGCGGCGGCGGCAGCGGCAGCGTAAAGACGAGGACGATCTGAAAGGCCTGTACAGACTGAGATACTATGGAGACGCGAAGGCTTTCAGCGGGAAGATTACGAGTTTCGAAGGGGTGAGTGGGGAATTCCGGATCGAATGAGACTATACTCGCTGGCTCTCGATTGGGATCGAGTACGTGCGCATACGTCGTGGCGAGCGAGTGCTATGTTCCCTGTTATTTACGAATCGTGTAGAATGCGGTCGCATTCGGAAAAACTTCACCTTCAATCAAACATGCTGTGTTCCAGACTAAATTCTCACTTACCAAACTTACATAGAAATGCGCATCTCCCACGTCCATATCCTCCCACGAGAAGTGTGAGGCACTACAAGCCTGGAAGTATTCAGATAAAGCATCGGGACTAGTTGAATCCTCTATAGAACGATTTAATTCGAGCTACAGTAAGGCCGGTTTGCAAGGATGAGCGACAAAGCAACCCAGGTTCTGCCCCATGTCAGAAACAGACAAAACGCCGTCCCTCTTCAAACCGTTCAAAGCATGCCTGCATAATCTTATACTCGTCTAGCAGCCTCTTGGTCTCGTAATCTCTGCTGCTTGCTGATTCCTCCGTGCCATACCCGCGTTCCCTAACCTTGCCAGCTTCTCTCAAAAACCACGACCGTGACGACACGTTTTGCAAATTACGCTTTCCGGCCCTCTTGATTCTATCTCAAGGGGTCTGCCGACGTTTCCAAGTGGCCGGCCGTCTTGCTAGGGTCGTCTCTCCGCATAATGCCTTCGACCGGGCCTAGTAGCCTCTGGAACCCATCTTTACCCAGCGTCGCGACCTTGACTTCACTGGTGCTTGTCACACTCGCAGCACGGGGCTTGTCGTCTAGCAGTGCCAACTCGCCAAAGTAGTCGCCCTTGCCGTACGTCTTCAACGGCTTGTCTTCCTGACCTCTCTTGTGAGCGGCCGCTTCGCCAGACTCGAGTATGTAGAACTTGTCACCGACATCGCCTTCCTTGATGATGGTTGTGTTTGCCGGGTACTTATGCGTCTCAAGTGCGTCGGCAATCTTGGAGCGCTCGTAGGGAGTCAGTCCCGAGAGAAGAGGCACCTCTTCCAGGAAGGACTCATACATACGCCGGCGCTGGAAGGCCGAATCCATGAGGATGCGGCGGAAGGTGATACGGTCCAGCTGCCAAACGACCGAGGGCTCGGTGGAGACCACGGTGGCGGCACGTGGGGCATTGTACATCAGGGCAAGCTCACCAAAGGAAGTCCCGGGACCGGAAGAGGCGACTTTGGAGCCCATGCCCTCAGGTCCGCCCGGCTCGACACGGCCGGTCTTTGAGACGTAGATGTCAAAGTTGCCGCTCTCAACCACGTAGAAGTAGTCGCCGGCGTCGCCCTGCACGATGACACGGACGTCTTTGGCGGGCACCTTGCGCTCCTGCAGAGCTCCGAGCACCTGGGCCGACTGTTCGTCGTCGAGGTGGGAGAAGAGGAAGTTGTGCGAGACGGCGGCGCGGAGACGGGAGACTTGCTCGGCCGTCTTTGGGTATTGCGGAGCCTTCCAGTTGCTGTCATCAGCCGAGGCGGGGGCCAGCGACTCGGCGGAGACGGAGGTCCGGCGGTTCAAGTTGTAGTTGTTCGGGAAGCTGTTGGGATGGTCCATGGCGCCCGAGGTAGCGGAGGGCGGTGGACTGAAGTTGGAGGAGCCGGAGGAGAAGCCCTGGTAGTTGGAGAAGGAGGGGTTCGTGGTGGCGGCGCTGGTGGTGGAGCCGGTGGAGTCGGAGGGGACGGCGCCGTCGTTGTGCGAGAGCATGGCGGACGGCGGGATGTCACGCGAGTTGGGAGGGAAGGAGGCGGCGGTCGGGGAGGCGAAGTCGTGCTCCTCCTCCTCTGCCAGGGCGTGCATGCCCCCTCGCGGGCCCACGCCGCCGGGTCCCGTGCCTGCCATGGTTGTTCCTGCGCCTGCCGCTGCTGCTGCTGTTGCGGGAGAGGTGCCTGCCGCGAATGGGCTGTGGCCGCTCAAGCTATTCTGGTTCTGGTTGCCGGCGTCTGCGGGCGACGTCGCACCAAACGGATTCCCCAGCCCCGGGAAGGTGCTCTCGGCCACTCCCGCCCCGCTGGAATGCCGCTGCTGCAGCAGGAACTCTTTCCGCTGGCTCTCGAGGCGGCGGTGGAAGAAGTTGGCGGCGAACTGGAGAAAGTCGGTGGGTTGCTCCTTGAGGATCTCGCGGTCGAGGGCGTTGCGTGCGTTGAGATAGTCGGGCGGAAGTTGCGTGCGCGAAGGGGAAGACATGGACCCGCGGCAGTTGAGCCCGCTGCTGGGAGCGGCGAAGAGCTTGCGGGCGAGGTGAAGTGGGATGCTGCGGCGGTGATGCGCTCGTGCGTGCGGCGGGTGGAGCTGATGAGCTCAGTCTGAAGGGTCAAGCTTCGATGGATCGGTCGCTACCGTTCACAGGCGTGCCGGATGATGTCTGTCCGTGCGGAACGTGTAGACGTTTACGTTTGCCTTGGAAGAAGGATATGCAGCGGGAACAGGTAACGGCAGTAGTAGGTAGGGTATCTGAAGAGTGATGCAAGCTATGTCTGCGTACGCAAGACCTCCCTAGTCCCTAATCAAGAGATGCTGGTGCGTTTGCATCGTCTTACCCCTTCTGATTCATCAATGAGGTGACCGCCTGCGGGGTCGCATTGACTCCCGCTCACGGCCCGCCTTCGAGAACTCTTGGTGGGGGGTGAGCAATGCATCATGATGAATGATCACGTGTTGGAGCGACTGTGGCAGGGGAAGCAATGAGCTGCCTTCCATTGGTTTACGGATTGAACGGCGTGTAGAGCATTTGCCATAGCATGGCGGTGGTAGAGCAGCAGGCTCGAATTTGACACTGATTGACGGGACGCTGCACACATCCAGATCCACCATGCTGTCTGCAAACTCAGCTTTCTCATCTTTGCAACCACCCCGATGTGCTGGGTGAAAAATGCCGAAGCTGCGAGCAGATATATACAATGTAATCATGAATGGGAATAGAGATTCATGAAACGACCGACGTGTTTATCGCTATGACCTCTACATCGATGCGATTGAGACTATAACATTACAACCCTTCGATCGTTTACCACAAGCACTACCTAGGTAGGCACAATTCTTGCGTTCCTTTGGATCATGTCCCGGTTTGATCCATGCGTTTGCAACAGATGAGACGATGACGAGGTTTCTCAGCAGATCGATCGTGAATACGCGGGAAACACTACGACGTGCGAACGGATTGATACTGTATGTAGAGGTAGGACAAGAGACGATAGACATCTTCAGCCAACGCAGCTCTCATGCAGCGGATCTACACTACTGTTAGGCAACACTCGTTGGCAACGCAGATTGCCTGCACGAGGTCTGCTGATTTTTCGCTGCCATGCATCGAGCGCCGATTACCAAGAAGTGGATGTAGTGGTTACCCAGGAAGGTAGTAGTGCCTGTGATGATGGAATGATGCTCTAGCCTCTCGAACCCTGCGGCGAACCTTGGAAGTTGGCTACGGCGTAAATGGACTGGTCGCGTAGTGGAGCCGCGGCCGAGGTGCAGCGGTAGCTCTGAGCTGTCATGCAGGTGCTTTGCGGTCGCATCGAGTGCTTCCTTTGGATCCCGACCAGTGGATGCACTGAGGTTGAACTGCGGCCAGGGCGTGTCGAACTGGAGCAGGGTGGTAGAGCATTCAGTCTGGTATTGCTGGGCATCATCAATCATTGTTCTAGGCACGAGCGAAGGCCAGGCAAGATTGGGCCGACAGAGAACAAGTGGTGATCTCCTAAATTTAGCCGAAGCCAATTCGACCACCCCCCGCCGCCGCCGCCGGCCTCTCTCCTCGCGAGCTTGAAACTGCGCCCTCCGCTACCGAACCAGCCTCCTAACTCGTACGCGAAGGTGCATTGGTCCTGCTGATAGCACCGCCTTGTTCTTCTTATCTTTCCCCCTAGTCGCCGCTCGAACAGCGTATTGTTCGAACCACCGCCATCATAGCGCGCAAGAACAAACCCAGAGGTCAAGGCGCCAGGACCTCAAGCCAGCAGCAGGTAGCCAACACGGACACCACTGGCAGCGACAGAATGGCGAGCTACACCTTCACTTGTAGGCAGGACCCCGAAGCCAACCCAGGCAAAGCAAACCAAGGCGCAACGCGGCGCAGCGCAGCGCGCTGTTTGCGATCCCTCTGGCACGAGGGAGGACAAGCCGGCGCTGTGGGACATGCAACGAAGGACAGCGCTGACAGCGGCACCGTACAGATGACCATCCCGCAGAGGAAGTCTATGTCACCGGCAATTTCGATGACTGGTCTAAATCGGAGAAACTTGAGAAGAGCGGGACTTCGCACAGCAAGAAAGTGGAGCTTCCCAAGGCAGACGAGAAGATCTTCTACAAGGTACGTCCAGGTCGCCGTCAGCGGTGACGTGTCTGTTTGGACGGAGCACGGATATTGTGTCTGTCAAATGCAAGTGCGCCATGTCCGCAGCAAACGCTTCACCAGCTTCTGGCTTCACCACCGCACAGATCGCTGACTCGAAACTTGCTCTTCACTAGTTTGTCGCAGACGGCGAGTGGAAACACGATCCGACCGCCAAGACCGAAACTGACAGCGACGGCAACGTCAATAACGTTCTCGACCCGTCGGACCTAGAGACCTCTGCCTCTACAGCAAATATCAACTCCGTAGGACCAGGCGCGAGGTAGGCTACATCGTTCATCCCGCGAGAACCTCTCGTAATCCGACAGCTCATGTGAACTGACGATAGCTCAAACAGCACGGCAGCTATGGCCGGCCAACAACCTCTCGAGTCCACTAAGCAAGAAGCGCCACCAGGCGCCTTCCCCGAAACGCCTGCAACGGAGACTCCTTCAGCCGCCGGCGGTAGCGAGCAAGTATATGGCGTAGCTCCTCTGCCTGCGACCGGCGGAGCTGGAAACCCAGTCCACCTCAAGCCTGGCGAGAAGGTCCCAGATTCCAGCTCGCTCACGGCCAACACTACCGAATCCAATGTGAAGCTGGACAAGGAGTCTTACGAGAAGGCCGATGCCGGTGCCCCTCAAATTCCCGCGGTTCTGAGCCCAACCTCTGAGCGCGAGGCCGCTGGTGCCCAACCAATCTTCGCCGGGGTCGGTCCCCAGACGACCAATATGGTGCCCGAGTCCTCTATGGGAATGGGCAAGGACACCCCTGCACCGATTGAAAGCCAGGACACTGGTCCAGCGATCAGCTCTGCCGCTCCTCAAAGCACGACCGCCGCGCTTGCAGGCCAGCAGCCAATCCGTTCGAAAGAGGAACAGGGCCGAGCTGCACCCGAGGTGGTCCAGGAGAGCCAAAAAGAGGCCAACGTGGATCCTGAAGCCAGCGATAACTCGCGAGCTCTCGGCGAGAAAGACGAGGTGGAGAACGAGCTTCACAGCAAAGTTCCCGAAGAACCGTCGGTTGATGACAAGAATAAAGGCAACGAGGATAGTGGAATGAGCAAAGGCGGCATTGCTGGTCTGGCTGCTGCAGGCGTTGCCGGTGCTGGCGCGGCCGCAGCAGGAACTGCATATGCCATGAACGATAAGGTCAAGGAGTCCACTGGCAAGGATCCTGTGTCTGCTCTGCCCGAGAGCGTACAGAAGAGTATCAGTGGCATGAATCAGGAGGCTTCCGCCAACCCGAGCGAAGTGCCCTCAGCGAGGCCGACAGCACAGCCTACAGCCTCTGACGCGGCTCTGCCGCAGCAAGTTCATGCTGGAGAGGGCGTTAAAGTCCCTGCCGAAGCTGACCGCGCTCCTACCGACACCGTTCCTGAACAGGTCACCGCTAGTCAAAAGGAAGCTCATGTTGACCCCGAAGCTGCAGCCAACAAGACAGCGGTCGAGGAAAAGAACGAATTCGAGTCTGAATTGAAGTCTAAAGTGCCCGAGAGTGAGGCTACAGGGCAGCCCGCGCCCACTGCTTCGGCTGCTACGACTTCTACGGCCCCACTCGCATCGGCAGAGAAAGCAGATAACATCTCACCTGACGCCGCTGCGGCCAAGAGCACAAGTGGTGCCCCACAGCTCGCAGACCCAACTGCGGGCGTAGGCGCCATCAACCTTGAGGGCAAGGAGGGCAGCAAAGAGTTGAACGCTCCCGCTCATGCACCTGCGAAGACTCCAGCTGAGAAAGTGAACCAGCTCGTAGGTCAAGCGCGAGAGGAGCAGAGCCGCGATGTCTCTCCTATGACCAAGGCCGCGCCAGCAGGACAGGACAAGCCAGAGGTTACCGAAGGACCTGTGTCGAGCAAGGCTCCTGCAGTGAGTGGACCAGATGCTGCCGGTGCTGGTGGCATGACCCAGGAAACGCCTGTGGTTACTGAAGGCCCTGCGTCCAGCAAAGCACCGGAAGTGAGCGGACCAGGTGCCGCTGGGGCTGGTAACATGACGCAGGAAAAGCCTGAAGTTACAGAGGGGCCTGTGTCGAGCAAGGCTCCGGCAGTGAGTGGACCAGATGCTGCCGGTGCTGGTGGCATGACCCAGGAAAAGCCCGTGGTCACCGAAGGCCCTGCGTCTAGCAAGGCACCAGAGGTCTCGAAGCCAGCCGGCGAGAGCGAAAAGATGACACAGGAGAAGCCGGAGACGACTTCTGCTGCTGCCACAAGCGCTGCACCTGCTGAACAGAAGAGCGAGGAAGGTGCTGCGGCAGCTGGGACTGGAAAGCCAGTCGGTAAGTTCTTTCCATTTTCTTGGTCAACATTCAAAACATCAGGTGCTTTCGGCTTGGTGATTCAGCGTGACCGTTTGGCCGCTTGTCTACCCTCCATCCGGGTCATACACATCGCGCCACGGTCATCTCAGTCAGCATCTACGTTCATCCGCACGTTCACACCACGTATACGCTTCGCACGGCCAGCCATTTGACTTGTGTGCTTTCTTGTCTCCTTCTGCGGCTGTATGCTAACCGTCTTTCCCTCACAGGTACGCCACGCAACCCCGAGTCAGCCAACACGACTCCTCAGAAGCGCGGTAGTCTAATCGACAGAATGCGCAACTCGCCCGCCGATAGTCAGAAGAGCGGTGCTAGCGGCACCACGGAAGGTGGAAAGGAGAAGAAGAAGGGGCTTTTCAGCCGCCTGAAGGAGAAGCTGAAGTAGACGCTTCATACCTTTCGATGACAAGGCGAGAGGGTCTGCTGCCGGGCTTTCGCTAATGTGAGACGGTGGGGATAGGTCGTAGTATCGCTCCTGCTGCTCTGCGGCCGGCGTCGAGTCCGACCAAGACGCTCCACCGGCAGCCGCTTCCAGACCTGCTTCTCAGCAGAGCCAAGCACTGGATTCGCAGCCGGTCGACGGCGTGTACGATAGTGGTGACGAGAAAGAGAACGAGCGGCGTTCCCTTCAGCGTCATCATGGAGATGCTGACAAGACTTCTTCTCGAGCCTCTTCGGTTCCATTGGAGCAGTCTAGACGGTCTAATGCGCAGGAAGGGCGTGCGCCTAGAATCTCACCTCAATCATTCGAGCGGGGACCTCGGGTTCAGTTCGCACAAGAGCTCGAGGTCATCGAGCGAGTCGAATCACCGCAGCACTCTGACTCTTCCTCTTCTTCCTCGGCATCGCAGGCGGGATCTGCTTCCTCTCCTCGATCTGTCGCTGGCTCACGGACTCCTAACGTTTCTTCGGTCTCAAGACAAGCGGGACCATCACGTTCCAGGCTTTGGCGCAAAGAGACTCTTCCAGTATAGTGGACCCGATTCACAGTCGTACCAACTCGTGCACACAAACGAGCAGGCCATGATTGGACGACATCGACTTGAATCGAAGCATTGGACAATGGACAGCCATCGAATTGCTCGCTTCCAATGCGAGAACCATTACATTGTCTAAGTACATTAAAACCAGACAAGATTGGCATGAACACCTCTGAGCGCCTCGCTAAATACACATCCAATTCCGCAATCATACCCTTCTTGTTATTATTCATACAATTCGTCCGAGCCCGAAGTGGATTCTCCCGTACGCTTCTTGGAATCATCCTCCTCAAAAGAGAAAGCACGATGAAGGGCGCCGGCGGTTTGTTGCTCGTCGGAATGACGAACGTCCGCTTTCACAACATCATCGGGATTCACCCTTCTCGGCTCCCTCACGCCTTCCGCGAAATTCACCGCTGTCGCCGAGTTCGGGGCGGAATCTACGCCATTGTAAATTCGTTCTCTATGGGCCAGCGCCTCCTTTTCCGACAGTGATTTGCCGTCTTTCTCCCGAATCGTAGGCATGTCGCCCGGCATTTCGTAGAGCTGTCGCTCGTTGCCGTCGACCTCGCTCGCGAAGGTGGTCGGCGTAAGAGGCGACAAGAAGGAAGACCGGTTGCCATTGCTTATAACTCCGCTGTTGGAGCTAGAATGTGTCCCCTCACCTCCCGATGGTGTAGTAGGTGAGTAGGCTGACGAGCTCCCAGGTCGGAAAAAACCAGACAGACGGCTTGGGGCTGACGGGGTATGTGGTGAGCCAGATTCGGTAGAGGAATCATTGTATAGCAGCAGGCCCTTACGGTCGGAGTCCGGAGGTACAGGCGAGGAACCCTCGAGCTCGGCCTTGGGGAAAATATTGGACTCGCGACCTTGCTTCTGATTGGGCTCGGGAGACTCGGTTCCTCCAAGCTTTTCGTCTTTGATGCTGTCGCTGCTCTTGGCCCAGCTTCTACGGCGCCAGCAGCACCAGAAGAGCAAGCCCGCCAGGATGCCCACTCCTGCGACCACTCCTACTACGATACCAGCGATAGCGCCTCCGCTCAGCCCATCTCCCCCGTCGTTACTCTCGCTGGAGTCGCCAGCGCCGGGGTACGTATTATTCTGATTCTCTGTCGCTGGATCATATGCTGGAATAGCCACAATGTTCTGCTCGTAATCCTGCTTCCAGTCGACCTGGCTCACGTTGAATTTCTGCCTTTCCCAATCCACAGAGAAGTACGCTTCTTGCAGGAACGTTCTGCCAAGCGTATATTGCGTGTCGTTGGCAGCTCTTCGTAGTGGGAAGTAATTCGAAGTGTTCTGAACTCCTTGGTAGGGATTCATAGCAGTGAGATCGAATGCGCCGTACGGTAGTGTGATCTCCACCCTGTCTCCGCCGTCAAGTCCTGATGCGATGGCAAAGGTCACGTTGGGATTTCGTTCGGTGAGAGTTTGATGGAGGGTTGAGTTGACAAGATAGAGGTCCGTAGCATTGTCGTAGACAAGGCCAAATTCCTGTTCAAAAATCCGGCACGAATCGATTGGCAGCCATATTTCAGCAATCGTACTGTCAACAAATGCATATATCGGCGCCGGCAGGAGCTCTGTGCCGGTCGGAGAAGACTCCACCTGCGAGGGCGTGCTGATGGATTGGATGGCTACGACGGTGTCGCGATCGTTATCCGGCGCGAAGGAGAATTGGACGCCGTTTTCAACAAATCTAGACGTGTCGTACCCGCCTAGTGTGAGAGATGCCAACACGCCGGAGAACCTGTACTTGGCACCTGCCGTGTATCCTGCCGATATACTTGGGATATAATCCTGCTCCTTCAGCTTTGACATGTAGCTAGGAGAAGGTTCGCCATCACTGCTGAAGTTGGTTGGTTTTGGATTGACGCCGAAGAGCCCCAGATAGAAATCCTCCACTGCCAGCGCTCCTACAGTAGTATTCTTTAAAGTCGGCCCGTCCGTGCCGTTGCCTCCTAAGCCTACTACGTCGTATCCGAAGATGGCATTGTTGCCTGTATAGTTCAGGTTTTGCTCGATATACAGGTCATATATTCCTATTTGGTCGAACGAAGAGGACGCGCTTTCGTTGAAGAGCCCACCTCGGGTGTCGGCGCATGCTTCCAGGTCGGCTGCAGTTTGACAGCCTTGGGGAAGGACGGCCCACGTCTGGTAAGAGTTGAAGGAGACATATGTTCGAACGAACTGTGGAGGTGTGCCAATACCGAGGGTGAAGGTGGACCATGAGCCGTCGATACCTTCCCAATTCTCGTCCGGCGCAAAGGATATGGGCGCTGGTATTGTCGCGTTTTCAGAGGCTCGTCTGCTCAGAGACGCTCCTAGGGCATGCGATACGGTCAAAGCCAGCAGCGCGCTGGGTAGGCATCGCACGCCTCGAAACAAGGGCGCCATGGCCGCCCGTTTACTCCACGACTTCGATGCTGGGTGATGTAAGGCTGGCCTGGACTCTCGAAATAGCTCTCGCGCCTTCTCCAATGGCTCAGCACATCAGCATCTCAACTTCACTGTGATCCGCAATAATCTCCTAATCGTCCAGAATGCACGGGTGGAAGTGGTCTCGCCATGATGGATGGGAACGACTTCACATGCAACGGTACAAAGCGCAGCCAGACCTCGCCAAGGATGCCTAAACGAGCCCGCATAAAGTCACTCTGGCTAGGAGCACCCTGCGCCGCGAGTAGCAGTGTGATAGGCTGACATGCGTGCCAGGATGACAAGCTCATAACATACTTCAACCTAGTCTGCCTTGGCAGACGGAGGCGACGGCTTCCGATCTCAAAAGACGACCTGGGAGGGCATTCGGGGTCCAGGTGGAGGTACATACGTACACACCGGCAGGATTGATACGATACGGTAGGGTTGGTAGGACCAGGAAGCAAGGAATGAGCTCAATGAGTGCTACTATATTTGCATCCCGCGTGGTGGTGTGAGATACGCAGGAACAAGACGGAAATATGTGGTGACACATGGTTGACATGCTGGTGTCCCGTCTTCGGGCTAAGCGGCACTGCAGTCGTCTTCGTCCCATCAACCGCCGTCGATAGCGGCGCAAAAGACAGTTTGGGATCAACCATAATTATTACATATCATCCTCAGAATAGGCAGCTCTGGAGTTTCCCCGTATGATGCATCATCGTCTCTTTTTAGGGCAAGGTATGTGACCGAATAGCCTGCAGCTTGCGCTTCGTATCTGCAAGACTTCAAGACATCCTTGGCTGTAGAAGGAGCTGCTAGGGTGGAGTTTAGCGGGCACCTCTTCGACCGCTGTGATAGCCAGGTGGTACCGGCGGAAGCCGAGCCTACGAGCCTACGAGTTCCCCTCCCATAGGATGAACCGGATGATAGGAGAAACCTCTACGGTCCTCAATATTATTGCCCGCCCCCGTAAGCATGCCACCCGTCATCACGCGACGCCGCGCAATTCGCTGGCTGCCGTCTGCGGGAGAGACTTTTTGCTCTAAGAGCCCGTGTCGCTGTGCATGCTCTGACTACTAGCCTTCGTCATGTAGATAGCAAAATCTGGAAAAGCCTATCTCGGCTATCCAGAACTGGACCAGGTTCTCGCTGCAAGCTTGGCCAACGCACATGCGGAGATGGTTCTGCTCATGCACAGGCTTTTTACCGCGTGCCGGAGCTGGCTGTCCGTTCCCGTGGCTGGGAAACGTTGTGCAAACAAGAGCCCTCCAATGGTTTGGTTAGGCAAGCAAGGTACAGTTCCGATGTGCTAACACGAAATCATTATCGATTGGCACCGTGAACGAATTAACATCTCCAGAAATGTAGGGGGGGTGAGATCATAAAGAGTTCTCCGGGATGCCAAGTCTATGGTGATCTCAAAGTTCCTCGGGAATCCCGTCATATGCTGGGGGTTGAAGGGGTATTATTCGCCAGATATGCATGATGCCAGCTAGGGTGGTGCTGTACCGTGCTGGGCAGGAGAAGGATTCTGGGCAGGTGGCGCTATTGCTGGCGTCGATCACCCTCTAGGCTGCGCGCCTTGAAACTTCAGCCTCCACGGGGCCATTTGCCATTGCTGAGGTATCCACGGCGGGACGTGACTTTCAACGCTTCGACGCCGTGTGTACGCGGGCGAATCTGTGTGCACTGCCTCACGTAGACCTCACCACTATTCTATCGTACATCGCCCGCAGTCACTCGTTGAACCAGGCCCAGCGCGCAATGTTATGAGACGACAGGCTTAACTGGTTGGTGTCGGTGATCAACACTTTCGCTTCTTCTGGGGTTCGCGTTCGCGATGTTTTTCCGTAATGCTTTGGTGGTGGGCTTATGGGCAGATGTGTCATTGGTATCCGGCGGAAGGACACCTCGACATCGAAGACAGGCAGACAGTAATGCGGGAGTCGATCCATGGCAGAACACGACAGTAGCCGCTCCGGCGACGTCTCCAGAGACGATCATCACGACATCCCCAGAGGACTATGCCATCACTTCTTCCGATTTGGCCGATGATGCTGCCATACCCGAAACGAGCGATAGTAGTAGCGGTGATGAGCAGGTTGCTGCATATTCGACGCCCTCCCCCAGCTCGGAATTGACCTCGAGTTCTGTACCAGATACGGAATCCACTTCAAGTCCTCCCTCATCCCAAAGCCAGGCATCACCGTCGTCAAGCGGAGGAGCAGAGTCGCACTCATCGTCTGATAGCGCGTCCGTCGAATTCTATTCTGGCTCGGATTCAGGCTCATCTACGTACTCGGACGAGGGCGCGCCTGAACTTACCACTACATCGGAGTATGTTGATACTTGGACTTCAAGCACAGAAACCGTCCAAGCAACTGTCAATCAGCCAACTGGCGATGCTGTCTCTGCCGCGTACGTCCAACCCACGTCGCCGAACGCCGTAGACTCCTCTACCTCCGATGTGCTCTCGTCCAGCACATCATTTCCTCAAGATGATAGTGCTCGGACGTCTTATGGACCGCCGACCGGCGATGGTGCCTCAACGGCATACGTCCCAGCTACCTCATCGAGCACAAAGGGTGCTTCTACTCTTAATCCGCAATCACCTTCATTCAGCACACCGAATTCTGAAGATGAAGGCGCCGTAAAATCTTATGGAGAGCCAACCGGCGACGCTGTCTCTTCAGCATACCTTTCACCCACCTCGTCCGGAACAGGAGACGTGTTGACCACAATCGTCTCTTCGTCGAGCGCTGCGAATCCGGAGGAGGAGGAGGCTACTGCAAAATACGTCAATACACGAACATCAACAGTCCAGGCTTCCAGCGTGCTACCGACTGGCGACGGTGCTTCACCTTCCGCATATGTGGCACCTACCTCCCAAGGAACAGGAGAGGCCTATGTTTCAAATGTACAGCCGTCTGCGAATAGCAACTCCAACGACGACACTATGTCACCGCTGGCGAGCAGCTCAAGCTCCCCATCCAGTGTCATCATGATCGGGTTGACAGACTCTTATGTCACGTATTCTAGGTCCGCCTCGACTGGCACGGTTGCAACGGATACGAAGCAAGCTGCTACCGAAGCCGACTCTGGCAACACATACAAAGAGACAGCCTTTGCCAATCCCACCGCCGCTTCTGGCTCGCCGACGGCGCCTCCAAAACATGAAGAGACAACGTATGGCAATCCATCAGGCGTCTCTGGTCCAGACACCGGCTTCAGTCAGGGCATGGAGCCCCTGTCTTCCACCGGTGTCTCCGGTCCAATGACAGGACCTTCAGCTCAGCATACTGACATGCCCACTGGCTATTCTCCTGGAGTATCCGGCTCTACTGGCACGTCTACATCTTGCACTACTAGTGGATCTACCGAGATAAACACCTACCAACCAACGGGAAGCTCAGCGCCAAGTTACTACGGACCACAGCCCGTGGGACCGGCGACTGCCCCGTCATCTGGCCAGCCGTCGGTCATCGTTCAGCCAACTGGACCATCATCTGGCACGCCGACGGTGGTTGTTACGCCGACTCCACCCCAGCCATACAATCCTACTGGCCATCCCCGTTATCCATATGGCACTGGAAGACATAGCAGGAACACTACGAATGCCATATGCAGTGGCGCTACTCTCAATGTGCTACAAGCGTCGTTGGACTGGTGGTACACTGCGACTTACACTCACGTTGCCTCGACTTTCTCCGTCCTTTTCGATAGGAACGACACATCGACAGGATGGACATTGCTACCTGAAACAACGACCTTTGACGTCGCCTCTGCCTTGGCTTCCCCATCATGTACCTCCTCATTGACATCTTACTCATACTACAACTACAACGGAGGGTGGAATGCAACAAACGGCAACTGGTCGACGTATTCGTATTATGATCAGGATTGCTTCTCAACGCCTGCTCCGGTAGCAGCCGCAACCACAGTCATTACCCAGACTGCTCATACCTCCTTGAAACCGAACGTGACGAGCGGCAGCGGCAAGATTCCCGACGTGATTATCACTCCAACGCCAGCCACGATATCCGTACCGGGATCTACAGGCGCCTTCTCTGCCGGGACCCCTTTTGTCTATTTCAGCCAGTACGAGATTATGAGCAAGTACAACTCGACTCGCAATGGCAGCGTACGCTGCGCTGAGACAACCAGTCGGTACAATATGACATCGCCGTTCGGTTTCGCTTACACTGGCGGCGATGTCAATGGTCAGAAATTGGTGGGCGAAGGGGTCATCGGCGACGTTAACCCTGACTTCCTGAAAATTGTGAACGTTAGCAATGCCGTTGCGGGCAATTGGGTGGCCAAACCCACTGTTGCTGTTGTTCAACAGCGCATTTTCGTGGCCCAAGCCGTTCTTGCTGCGTTCACTGAGAGTCCGCTCCGGACGTTAGCTACTCCTGAGCCGACGCTGCCAGATTACGTACCTCTGGTTCCGTCAACTACGGATAGCGGTAGTGGCGGAAAGCCGACAGGAGGAGGTGGTGGTGGGCGCGTCGAATCTAGCGCTGAGAGTCTGGCTGTTCCTGGCTCACCGGCTACGACCAAGGAACCGACAAAGACAAGCGCTCCAGGTTCGAAGGAAGACAGTGACACTGGATCAGGCGCTGGGTCGAACTCCGGATCGAATAGCAACGATGGTTCGGGATCCGGATCCAATTCTGGCTCAAACGATAACAACAGCTCTGGCTCTGGTTCTGGTTCCAACTCAGGCTCTAATAACAATAATGGATCAGGCTCAGGTTCAGGCTCAAACTCCGGTTCGAGCGATAAAAATGGATCAGGTTCTAGCTCTGGGTCTAATTCTGGCTCTGGCGACAGTAACGGTTCAGGCTCCGGCTCGGGATCTGACTCTGGCTCAAACGGCAACGATGGATCGGGCTCAGGATCTGCATCAAATTCCAACGACGGCAATGGGTCGGGGTCAGATGGCAACCCGGGCTCGAACGGCAATGGAGGTGCTGCGGTGGGCGGCAGTAGCTCAAGCGACGATAGTGGAAACACGGTCGTCATGCCCTTTGTTGCGGATGGAGAAACTGGCCAAATCACGTTGAACATTCCCGTTGAGCCTACTCAAACTGTCGTTACAGCTGCGTTCCAAGGCCAAAGAGTTACAGCCACGGCTCTCAGCGTCGCTCAGGACGAAGGGCCGCCCTCGCCATCCCCGGGACCTAATGTCGGGAACTTGGTGTCTGCCGTTGAGAGCGCTGCGCAACCGGCAAAACCAACGAACGCGCTCGATGTTTTCAATAGTGCGGCTAACCAGGGCGACGGTAAAGCTGATGATGAAGCAGTGGCTTCTGCCATTATGGCAGGCATTGGTGGGTCTTCCGCCGGAGGAGCCGCTCAAAGTGGTGGGCAAGACGGATCTGGATCAGGGAGCTCGCAGGACGGTGGGAATAGCGGTGTTAATGACGGCAGCTCGAGCTCTGGATCCGGATCTGGTGAATCTGGTGGATCTGGCGGGTCTGGCAGCTCGGGAGATGGTGCCTCCGGAAGTTCGCAAGGATCTTCAGGCTCTGGATCTTCAGGCTCTGGATCCTCAGGTTCTGGATTTAACTCGGGAAGCGATTCGCAAGGCGCCAGTGGTTCTTCTGGCGGCTCATCGAGCCCTGACGGAAGCGCTCAAGGACAGAGTGGCTCAGGTGGCTCCCAGGCAGGATCAGGAACTGAATCAGGATCCTCTTCCGGTAGCTCAAATGGCCAAGCTCCTTTCGCTGCACCGATCTTAAGCTTTGGCGACTCGACTATCACCGCCGGACCGACTCCCGCTGTTGTCTTGGGTGGCCAAACTGCCTTCCCCGGTGGTGATGCTATTGTACAGAATGGCCGCACTATCTCACTGGCACAGAAAGGAAATGCTCTGGTGGTTGATGGATCGACTGTCTCATTGGCAGCAGGTAGCCTAGCAAGCTCCACAGTCCTCGACGTTAACGGTGTTTCGGTGACGGCATCACCTGAACAGGTCTTCAACGTTGACGGACAAAGACTTGCCGCAGGAGGATCCGCGATCACGGTTGATGGAACGACCATTAGCGTAGCCTCTGATGGAAGCGCGGCTGTGATCAATGGACAGACCAGTAACTTCCAGATGACCACAATGGGAGCCTCAGGATCAAACGCCGGGGATCAACAAGCACAGGGAGCAGCTGCAAACATCCCCTTAATTACTGTAGGGTCACAAACCTTCACTGCAAACGCTGCCACCCAATTCAGCCTGGCGTCTGGTGCAACCTTGACACCTGGAGGCGTTGTCACGTTCGACGGCACCACCGTAAGCTTGGCCGGAGATGCATCGCAAGTGGTTGTCAATGGACAGACCACTGAATTAAATGCGCCGAGACTTACTCCTGCACCTACGGTGACGCTGGACGGAACGGTCTACAAAGCCAACTCAGGATCTACGTTCGACATCAACGGTTCCATTCTGACACCTGGTGGAGTCATCACGAGCGACGGGACGAGAATCTCCTTGGCCCCCGGCGCATCGGCAATCGTAGTTGATGGGAAGACCACGTCTCTGCGTAGTGGAGGGTCACAGACAGCACCTGCAAGCAACGAAGCTTCCATCACTGCGGCCCCAGTCTTACCCGTGGATGGAGATCGGGTACAGCCACAAGGCCAAGGAGCGACGTATGTGATTTCGGGCCAGACCTTGACACCTGGAGGCGCCATCACGTACACCAACGACAATGGAGAAGTGGAGACACTTTCGTTGAACTCCCCTGCGAACCAGCTGGTCTCAGTCATTGATGGCACTACGAGGAGTACCAATCTTCCCAATGCTGCAGCCATGTCGACCATTACTGCTCCACCAGTCTTGAACGTGAACGGAAAGGGTTACGCGGCCAATGGAGGAACAAGTTACGTTATTTCAGGCCAGACACTCACTCCTGGCGGCGCTATCACCATAACCAACAGTGCTGGTGAAGCGGAGACCTTGTCCTTGAACTCTGCAGCGAATGAGCTCTACACTGGCATTGACGGGACTACTGCTACCTCGATGATTGCAGGAGTGGGCGCTATGTCCACAGGGGCTCCTGTCCTGACGATCGACGGGCAGACCTACACAGCCAACTCTTACGACTCCGGCTCAGGCCCGACGTACGTCATTTCCGGGCAGACCCTGACCAGAGGCGGAGAAGTCACACTATCGGGATCGAACGGCGAGGCAATGGAGACGGTCTCCCTCGACTCGGCCGGGACAGCCATTGAAATCATCTCGGACGGACAAACGTCGACCTCGACCATCCCTGGTGCGTACGAGGTCATGCCTACCGCGGCGCCTGTCCTAACCATCAACGGCGAAACCTTCACCGCTATGAACAACGGCGCCACCTACATCATCTCCGGCAAGACTTTGACCCCGAACGAAGCGGAAACCGTGACGATCTCCGGCCGCACCTTCGTCGTCTCTCTCGCTCCTCAGGCCACTCTCCTCGTCATCTCGGCCGAGAACGGGAACGGCCAGGTGACTGCCACAAGCTACGAGACGCTCTTCCCTGTGCAGATGACGGGCGGGGTAGTGACCAACACCGTTGGCATGAACGGCGGTGGGAATGGAGGCGCTGTAACGAGGACATCCATGGGCCCTGGCGCTTCGGCTACTGGTTCAAATACCCCCGAAGAGTACGATCCCAGTTTACAGAATTCGGGCTCCTCGCTTGCGGTCCAGCTAACTGGGTTCGCCGTGGCGGGTGGGTCTTTGCTCTTGGCCGTCTTCCTCTGATGATCTGAGGAAAGGGGGAAAAAGGGATTGAAAAGTTTCCGATGGGATTGAAGAGCTTGGATATTGATGGATTTGAGTTGTGGGTTTGGAATGGTCTGACGAGCGAAAAGAAAAAGCAAAAGGCAAATGAAAAAAGATACGATACGAAGCTCACGAAATTTTGATTTTTACCAGCATAGCGAAACATCAGAGGGCTATATTGGTTTTCCTGTTTTTGTGACCGCATACACTACAAGCTAATACTGAAGGATTTTGTGGGGGAACTGGAGGCGGGGAATTGTGTACACGAAAGGGGATATAGGAGGGAAACAAAACGCAAGTTTTTTGATTGTCGATGGTTTTATTCACGATACTTGGTCTTTCCCTTCAACACTAGACAGCTTAGCTACTTACGCAAGAAAGTTGACATTTTTATACGTGAGTGTCCTGTTGTGTCTTTTTTTTCTTCTTCTTCTTTTTTGATTTTATTTACCCTTCGTCGGGAAGCCTTTTATATCCCTCGCGTCCTTTTTTTTAGGAGGGGGGGGGGGGGGGGGGGGGGGGGGGGGGGGGATTTTAAAAAAGGGGGTGTGCCACTCCCATCTTCTGGACCAAGCAAAGTATACGAAACGGTGCTCTGATTCACTCGCCGCACACATGGCTTGCCCAGAAGAGGGATTGGCCGCACGTGTTAAGCCCTGAAATTGTTGATCCCAAGCGTGCGATCTCTC